>JAJTJO010000323.1:0-679976 GCA_024550625.1 Dendroctonus valens | reverse complement strand
AAAGTTAAAGTTTGGCTAGATTAACCTCAGCAGCAATCAAGGTTAAGTTAAAAAAAATAGTACTGAAAATGACGACTAGCTAAAAGGCTTTCAAGTTGAAACTGTGCATTTTTCGCATTTAACCAAGTCCAAGACCAAATATTTCTTATTCATTTTTGGTGAAACCGATTCTTCGGCTTTTACGCACTTTTTTTGATTCACGATTTAAAAAATTCCTTTTTCCTTTTCCCTTTTTTATGTTTCTTTAATGCCATTGAAGACTTTAAGGAGCAGTATTTAGTGCAATAAAGTTTGCCACATGTATTGTTTAAAAGATCTGACTTACAAACCGTTGAAAAGTCCCAAAAATCACTCTAAAAATAATATTCCGGCTAATCAACGTGATTAAACTTGATAGCATTAAATCAATAATATAAAGTTAGCAGGATTTATCTAATTAATTAACCAAGATTAAGTGGCACCGTTTAAGGTTCACGTGCCACTGTTAGCATTCATGCAAATCCTCCTAATTATCAACACAATTTTAATAAATTTCTAAATTCCAGGACTGCCGGAATACGGAGTTGATCCATTTGATCCATTTTATGCCCAAGAAGTTCATCAAAAAATGAGCGGGCCATTCTTCAGTTACAAGTTGATTCTTCGGAATGTTTCAGAATCTGGTTGGACACAATCGCAAGTTACAGGATTAAGGTGCCATTTACATAGTCAAAGTAAAATATAAGCAAAAAAAAAAAGAAAATTAAAAGGATTTTCTTCAGAGTAGTAAAAGAATCATCAGTAAAAGAAGTCATTGTTTGAAACTACTGAGTTTTTCGTGCTTTCAAGTCGCCTGAAGCGAACTCAACCCTGAAGATGCGAGCCACTCGTGCTTGCACGTCCGGCAGAAATTCGGTCCAGGATGACCAAAAAGCTCGAAAAACTCATCAGTTTCAAAATAAATCTAATTAATCAAAGACGATTAATCTTAATTAATTAATCACCGAATGTTTTAGGAGTGATTTTCCCAAAGATTTGATCCAAATAACTCAATTCTTCCCCGATAAACGACTGAAAGGCATCTATGAGATCGATGGCACATTTTTCGGACAAAAAGTGAAGAATTCCGGTTCCTGGAATTTGGCGCTGTTCGACTACATCCAGACTTTGAGCATCAGCAGGAAACCGCAAAGGGACTTAGCAGGAAAAGAAATGGCGCGGCCCCCTATCAAGGTGAAATGCAATATCAAAACTTGTAAGAAGCTGGAATTGCATATTGGAAATTTAGCTGGTGGGAGAACAGTAATAGGTAAATGCGTTTATTTAATTTTTAAACTAAAACAAGCAAACAAAATTCCTTCCAGACAGGTTTCAAATTTGGCATTGCGGTTTTCTCTGAAATAAAACTGCTAATGCACACTTTGAAAACGGAAATTGTGGCTATTATTAAATCATTAACCATTCAAAGAAAGCTTTGTTTAGCACATCAAACGGCCCGGGATTTTCCTGGGGATTTTCAAAGATTACCCTGCATTACGCACAGTGGTAATTAAACATCGCCACAAGAACGTATTTCCTAGGAACTATTCCACATAAAGCGGCCAGAAAAGTCAATTTAAAAGAGGATCTTGTTAAAATTAGTATTCCGAAAAATAAACTGGATCTCGGCTAACGTAAATGAAGCATCAAATTCCCTGAATTATTGTCTAGTCAGATCGCGTACTTCATTGTTTCATTTCAAACGAGTTTTATTAATTTTCAGAAAATATGTTAGATTGGGTGATCAACAACGCCTGGCAGCCGGGATTCGTGGTATTGGCTCCGCTGATCAACGATTTGGTTGGAACGGCTTTCTCCGAAATATTCAACAAAGATTTCCAATATTTTCCATTTGAGAGCATTTTCCACCAATAGATCCATCATGTCCATTGGAGTTTGAACTAGTCAAAAATTGTACGAAGTTTGTTTAAATTTTACTTTTAGTTTTAGAGAGTTTCCTCATAATAACTTTTTTCTGTTGATTTGGATATTTCAGAATTCAACAGTAATAATTAAATTTGAAAACACCCACGGTGCAAATAAACTTGTCCCAGATTTGGAAGCCATGGAAATGGGTCTATAACTATGTCCCTATTGGTCAGGATTGTGCGGCGCTCCTAAACAATGTTCTCGACTGTAGATTATTTGCACCACTGGACATTGAGCCCTAATTGGGACATCCTGTATATATTTACGTAGAATGAAATGAAAATAAAGCTTTAGCCGTGAAATAAGCGGTAGATATTGCAACTGTTACAACATGCAGCCCTGCTAAAATTTCCATGATGTGCAATATTTACCACTATAAATCCGAAAGTAAATAAAGCAGTTAAATAATCGAAATATGTTATTCATAATCGTGAAATTTGACTCTGAGCGCTTGTGTAAATAGCCTTTGGGTGCATTCACGGTGTTACAAAATGTTGTAAGTACACAACAGACGAGTAAACGGTCTATATCAATAAATAAATAATGATTTCCGGTACTCCGATATAACTGCAAAGTTCGCCTTTTTACACGAAAATAAAGGTAGATTATGTCAATTTTTCCAGTCCTCAAACACTGAAATATCTGAAAAAATTTACCATTTGTTTCTTCACTCTGATTTAATGATCTAATCCTAACAATCAACATTACTTATAGCCAAGGCTCCTTTCTGGTATTTTTGGATTTAATACAGGAAACACCGTTTAGTCTCAGGCTATTTTTACGTTTTTATTATGTCAAAATTACAAGTGTTGTTGCAGTGCGAGTAAAAGTTTGGCAATGGAAATTTTCAATCAAAGTTCAAAAATAAGCACTCGGGTACTTTTACTTTATTCCTAGTTGATTTAATCGACTTAAACAAATAGCCCGGATAGAACGCAGTTTTATAATGAAAAGTAGCTTACACTGTATTTAGCGGGAATTAATTATTGGCTCAAAATTTTCCCATTAAAAAATTCAAGGGTTTAGTTAAGCTCCCACCTTCCAGCTCAGTTAACTTTGCAAAAACAAAAGGGGTAAACAATTTGAGTAAATTCTATTTTGTGGGCAATTGGTGACTATTCAAATTATTTTTCTGAGCACCAATGGTGAAAATAAACTTGCCCCAATAGACTGGGAGTCGTAATTGAATCAATCTCTCTGCCATCGCTGCTGCTATTGGATGAAACTGTGCACGTGGCGCCTAAAACAAACCTGAGCTCTTTGCACCACGTGTCAATTAAAAATGACTTTAAAACATTACCATTATCCAATCTGCAAACAATTATTGTGAGAATTTATTTTTGTTATTATCTTTTGTCTGTTTGTGTCTATTATTTTTACATTATATAGTATTTATGAAAATCAATATAATCACATGAGTAGGAGGTACACAATTTAAAAAAAGTATTACACAACCAGAAAAATTCCTATTAAATTACCAAATTCTTTTCGAGAATAATTTCAAGTTAATAAACATCAATAAGCAATAAAACCCTATATTAACTGGCACTGTTCGCAATAAACCGATGTAAACAATGACCGTAGTTTTCCCACATAACACTTTCACAGTGTGTTTTGAAACTTTTCATAATTTAATGATCTTATAATTTAGTGGAAATGCGCTATTAACAGACCTGAGAGATGCCTATTCATACATGCTTACAATGGAAAATTGCCTTTGAAAAAGTGCCCTGAAAAGTCTCAGGACGGAGAATTTCTTCATTGTTATTGCGACGAGGTGTGGTAAGGCTGAAAACTAGTCGAGGACGATTGATAGAAATCGGACTTAATACGCATAAAGACCAAAGGACAATTGAGAATTCAATTTGAAATAATTTGTATTCGTTTCAGTGAATGCGTTTTTTCACAGCTTAATAAATTAAGGTGCGTTCATGAAAGATTATTTTTCAGGATTTGGCATAGGAAGTTATTCTCAATTTAATTTGAAATTTTTTCTATTAACCAGGTAAAACTCTTTATCTACTTCCTATTGAAACTGAGGAATTTGTGATGAAGTTGCGACAAACAATTTTTGTTATAGAAAATAATACTCAAGGAGTGGAAAAATTGCCGAAAATCGATCGAATTTCGAGCTAGTAAACCACAAAAAAAACATTTTTTTCTTTTAAGCGAAGTTCATGGCAAGTCGCCCTGTGCTTCCAAATTTTAGTGTCATAATTGTAAAATATCCACGACCCAATGTGTTCTCAATAGAGAAAACACGTCGCCAAAATTCAACAAAAAATGCACCAAATTTGCAAAATTTGGAACTGATAGAACAATATTTTGTATTTTAGAAGAATTTAATGCGAATTTTTTCTCTATTTCCGATTTTGACTTACACAATTTCGAATAATTTATGTCGCGATTTGTTCTATGCAGAAAACAATAATCATTCTCGAATTAAAAAAATTGTCAAAATTCAACAAAAAATGTGCCAATTTTGAAAATTTTCTAGCTCTCAAAGCAAATTTAATGCCAATACTCTGTCTGTTTGCAATTTTGATTTATACGGTTTTGAATGAACCACGAGACAATCTGTTCTATACAGAGCACAATACTTATTCTAGAATTTAAAAAATCGTCGAAATGTAATAAAAAATGAGCTAATTTTGCATATTTTCGCTCTTGTAGATCAATATTTTCTGTATTAAGACAACTTAATGCCCATTCCATCTCTGTTTTCAGTTTTGAGTGATACGTTTTTAAATGAATCACGACACAATCTCATTTATACGAAGTACCAAAACTCAGTATCGAATAAATTTGTCAAAATTCAACGAAAAATGTGACCAATTTGGAAATTTTCGAACTAATAGAGCAATATGTTCTCAAAAAAGCGATTTTAACCCTAATTCCTTTACCAATTCCAATTTTGACTCATGCGTTTTTCAACACAACACGACGCAATCTGATTTGTAGAGAGGACAATACTCATTGTCGAATCGAAAAATTTGTCAAAATTCAACAAAAAATCTTCCAAATTTGCAAAGTTTCGGCCTGATAGAGCTATATTTTCTCTATTAAGACAACTTAATGCCCATTCCATCTCTGATTCAAGTTTGGAGTGACACATTTTTAAATAAACCACGACGCAATCTGATTTATACAAACTACAAACAAATATCGAAATCAAAAATTCGTCAAAATTCAACGAAAAATGTCACAAATTTGAAAATTTGCGAACTAATAGCGCAGTATGTTCTCTATTAGGCGATTTTAATTACAATTTTCTGCCCATTTCCAATTTTGACTAACGCGTTTTTGAATACACCACGACACAATCTGTTTTATAGAAAGACATAAGACTCATACAAAAAGTCGTCAATATTTAACAAAAAAGTCCCAAATTTGAAAATTTGTCAAACTGATTTTGAGCAACATTTTCTGATTAAATCGAATTAACGCCAAATGTCCGTTTAAAACCAGTCTGCATTAGCAAATCGTTTACAAATCCAGATTTGGCAAAAATTAACCAATAATGTTGAAAATTCGCAATTTTCCGTACAAACAACACAATATGTCTTTTATCAAATGGAGTTAATATCAACTCCCAATAGTGCTTTAATTTTTTATGTAGTCCAGAATCAATTAAACATCACAAAAACTTAAATACACCCACTATAACTTAAATTTACCAAGTTTTTTTAAACTTCTGTAATTTTCGGAGAAGTCATTGTCAGATTTCAGTTGTCACATGTCAGTTGTCACATGTCAGTTGTCAGATGTCAGTTATCAGTGTCACCTGTGTCAATTTTTCAATGTTTTCCGCCATAATTTCATCATAATAATATCAAATGTAAGTTGTAATCCTAGTTGTAAGTAAGTGTAAATGTCAAAGAAATGTTAAACTGGCCAATTACAAAACAGCAAATGGCATTTTCGCGTCAGATCAATCTAAAAAACTGAATTTCTTATCAAGGATACCTATGAATAGTCACATTCTACGATCATGTTAATATGGTTCGTTCATTCATTTCGCCTGGCTAATCGTAATGGGAAAGCTGATAGTCAGTGACAGCCCACGATGAGAGAAAATATTGCTTTATTCAACATTGCGCATATAGATAGACGATTAAACAACATTAATAAATATGATTGAATTTTATATTTTATATCTAATATTTTGAAAATTTTCACTCCAATGGCTTTATGATAAAAATCCTTATTTTTTTATAAAAATTATATTTAGTCCTATGTAAATTTCTCACACTTGAATCGCAGAGGCAAAACCGGGATATAGAAATACCTATGAAAATTTTTTATTTATTTTTGACCCCCGGAAAATTTTTCCCTAGATACGCCTGTGCCTGCCACATGCGGCTTGCCGTAGTAGATATACGTCATCATTTTAGTTCCATTCATGAAACGGCGAGAAACAAATGCGTACCTTTAATCGATCGGGCCCTCGCGTTGAGGTTCGATCACATCCGTCCTTTGTCCTTTGCGGCCCTACCGATTGCGTTTCGATAGCGTTTTCCTTCCGATTTTCGTGACGTTGACCGCTGGTCAAACGACTCTGGCGTAAAAAAAGACCGCAAAAGTTGCAACATAGGAAGTGACCGATCCTTTTAACTTTTTAAGAGAGCAGTATGAAGCAAAACGCGTAGGTTTGCAGCTAAAGGCCAGCGATCGTCTGTCTCTGTCGGGTCGGCAAGCGAGCTGCTCGGACGCACAGCGCGGTTACACTCATGTCATACTGTTCCATTCATTTTTCAGAACATGGAGTAGAATCAGACAAATATGGCGGACGATAACTTTAAAGTGAGGCTTTTGGAACGCTTAAAAATCAAAATTGGTAAGTGTTTTATTCCAGTTGAGGTGTTTGAGTGGATTTTGGCAAATTGGGGTTGGGGCCAGTGTGATTTTCTGGCCGATAGCCATCAAATCACGCTGGTCTTTTCGACCCAAGTGTGATTGTTGACATTTTGAGGTTGGCTCAATGCAGGTGGTGAGATTTTATGAATCAAAGTTCTAATTTTACCACTAATTGAGTAATTTTCATTAATAACTCGGCGGATTTGCAGGCGAGGCCAAAAACTTACCAACCAGAAGTCATGGCTCAGCCACCCAAAGGGACGTGTATTGCACTTTGTCTTTGGACCAGGAGGAAATCTTCAGAACGTCCACTGTTTACCAAACTCTCAGGTAAGTGTTCAATCCACTTCAACACGGCGAAACTGGCTTAAAAAATGCGACGTATGAGGAGTTGATGAAAGTTTCAATTGAAGTCATCATTCAGCTTCAATTCTTGGAAATGTCCAAACCATCTTTGGATCGCTGTTGACTATTGATTAGGTTTTTCAATTTTCCAGCTCAGAAATTGCCTTGGATCGATTTCTCTGTAGCTTTTGGAAAATTGCAAATATTGACTCCTTGTGATACTGTCATTTTGACAGTAAAATAACGCGGTGACACCTACTGTCTTGATCCACACGGTTTAAAAACCACTATTGCCTGGATAGCCAACACGAATTAGCGTGTGTCTAAAATTTACCCGGCGCTAATGCAATTTTTATGTATTTGTGGGCTTAAAATGCAGGCTAAATTATTGAAAATTCCGCAAAAAGTTAAACTGAGAATGTTCTAATCGTGTGCCAGAGCATTTTGACGTTTTGTGACGTGTAATTCAAGAACCAAGTAACGGAAAACGCTCCGATAACCAGCAAAAATGAGCATTTATCTAAAATTTACGCGGCACTAATGCGATTTCTATGTATTTGCTGCCTTAAAATGCCGGATAAGTTAACGGAAATTCAGCATAAAGAGGAATTGAGAATGTTGCTAACGCCTTTTTGACAGTTCGTGACCAACTACTGACAAGTGCGCTACCAACTACTGTCTTAAATTCCCTACTTCTAAAATTCAAAATCTTTGATAACTAAGAGAAAATCTGTTTTATCGACAATTTCTTATATTCTTTATTTTCATTTTTTTTGTCAAACGTCGATTTATTCCCAACTGCACAAAAGTCTGCTTGGTTAAAACTAATAGCTAAATATTTAAAACTTCAACTTTAAAATGTCGATTGACTAATAGTGAATTCATTAAAAAATCATTTGAGTAAAAAAACCGTGAAATTTCAGAAATCACACACTTTACTTTTAAAGCATAATTCTACCCATAAAGGCTTGAAAATAGAAGCGATTTTTGTCTAATTTTTCTTAATATAATTGAATATCATCAATAATATTTATTTTTAATTTTTTCTTCTTTACCCATTTAACCGCAATTCATACGCTTTTATTAGCTGTAATTTAAAGTGATTTATTTCGTATTCTTTGCTATTTTATATTTAGTCAGACAAACTTCGACACCTTACACCCAATTTAAAAGAAAATGTATGAGTGAAAATTTGTATTTTCTGCAAGCGTTTTTACTGTCTTCACTTAGTTTATTTTACCTCTTAAAAACCTCATTTTACTGAGTCCTGATTATGTTTAACCCGCTTTTTGTAGGTAAATTACAAACTATAAATAATTTTTCAAACCAATCTCGGAGGTAAAAACCCAAACATTATGCATTAAACAGTCGTTTTTTTACATTGACTCAACGTGTACATTGATATACCAAATATTTACTAAATAAGAGAAGTTTTTATCTAATCTTACATGAAAGTTAGAAACGCAGGAAATCGACACATACATATATTGGCTGATTGATTGGACGCTGTCAAATAGCGAATTAGGACAAATTATTTGTGCCGTCCACAGTACGATTAAGAAATCCTCGATTAAACATTTTTTCCGATTAGTGTATTATAACTTGTCGCCGATGGGATCTAAAGTTTGAAATCCAGCAAACCCTTGCTGAGAAAATCGATTTTTAATTACATTAAAATCAATATTTAAAAAGCCACAATTTTACTATAATTAAACCTTTTGGGTACGTACTAGTCAGTGGCAGTCAAAAAAATCAAACGTTGTTCGATAAAAAGACGTTATTCATTCCGAGACAGTGTTTAAATCAATTAAAAGAAAACAACAGCAACGTTTACAATGGGTTGCGACGTTAATGGACATTCATTTTTCTTCTAATCATTCTTCAATAGATGCTTCAAAGTGCCAAGGGCTCTGCGCCCTAAGCAACCTGCTTTATCTCCCCATGTTTGGCGCGATCTTCTGTCCCCTCAATGAAACGATTCAGAAGCTTGATTTTATTGACTCATTTTATCTCTGAGATTATGCTAAATGGGTTTTCTGTTTGCTTTTACAGAGCCGAACCCAACAGTGGTTTTATGCAAATTTAATTTTTTTTGCAGCCCATTTTTCGGCGAAGAGTTCCAGTTCGATGTGCCACGAAACTTCCGGTTCATTTCCATCTATGTCTTCGACCGCGACCGGCAAAACAACAAACAGGATAAGGTTCTGGGCAAGGTGGCCATCCGAAGGGAGCACTTGGCTTCGTACAACAACAAGGACCACTGGTTCCCGATCAAAGCAGTGGACGCCGACAGCGAAGTTCAGGGCAAAGCCAACATTGAAATCAAATTCGAGCCAGTGTTCAACCGAAGCAAAAACTCCAGTTACAACACCAACACTAGAAAACTGTTTGTGCAAGTGCGAGAGTGTTTAGATCTGACTTTAAAGAACGGTGCCTGTGATCCATATGCCATTATTTCCGTCACGTACACGAATGGTAAGCGATTGTCGAAGAGGACTAAAGTGAGGAAAAAAACGACCAGTCCACAGTTTGAGGAAGTGTTTTCGTTCAATAGTTGTGAGGACAGTGACATTGACACTGAAATTTGTGAACTTCTCGTTTCGATTTGGCACGACACTCCCGGTATGAGTGACGATGTGTTTTTAGGAGAAGTCAGAGTGCAGCTTAAAGGATCCCAACAACAAAGTGTGACCCACCAGAACGCTTGGTAAGTTCACACTTTATTTCAGGTTTTATTGGTAATGGAAATAACAGTTCAGGAAATGCTATGTCTGAGGTAAGACACTTGCAAGACTTACCTCTACTGAATACTGAAAAGCTTTTCAGCGTCCGTGTTTGGGAATCTGATTGGATTTCAGGGTCTAAAAATCCCGCAAAATTTCTTGAATGGAAGGCACTAGAGATGATTTTTTCGCAATATTTTCCACTCGGTTTCCGCAAAATTTACGAATTTTGATGTGTTTTTGTAAATTAAACTGGGAAAACTATTTTTGAGTTAATGATTGCAAATCTCCAACATAAATCTTTCTCTAACTTTTTGCTTGTGATTTTTCTTAATTTTTGTATTCAAATGACTAAATCACAAACATTTCGAAGTAAAAAAGGGTCCTTTTATTTCATCTCGTTAGGATAGAAGATGTTCCCGGAAAATGAATTTTTATCAATAAATGCAACCAAAAAACCAAATTTTTCGGAAAACAGTATATCGTAAATATATGACAATAGGATTTTTTACGTAGATGTGACGCCTCTTACTAAAATCCGAAATATTTGATTGGTTTGGATGATTTGATAAGTTTTCACTCCTATGCACACTTAAAAAAATTCTGTGAATCCCAACCAGCTAGGAAAACGACCTTTAAGTATATTATTCAATAGAAAAATAGAGCCTTTTTTACCGCAAAATTTTAAACGATTGGCGGTCACAAATTTTGCGAGATTTCCGCTAATTTTCTTGCTACCTTTTATTTTCTAGACACGCTTTCTTGAAAAAATCGTAGCTCTAAAGCCCGACAAGCTTGAACAACGACTTAAACCTTAATGGAAAATTAGAGATATTTTTATGAGAAAGTTTGCAACCAAACGCTTTTGCGGGTTTTCCGAGCTTTTCTCTTAATTTTAATGTCAACATTTGCCTTCAGGGCACGATTTCTTTAAAAAATTCGTAGCTCTAAAACCTGGCAAGCTGTGGCAAAGTTCTTTAGCCTGTTCGATACAGAATTAAAGCATATTTTATTGGTAAACTTGAAAATCTAATGAGCGGCAGTTTCTTCAAGGTTTTTCTTTAACTTTAGTGGCAACTTTGGTTTTCAAAGGAGATAATTCAAAAATGCATAGCTCTAAATCCCGTCGAGTTAGAAAAACGTCCTTTATACTGTTCAATGGAGAATTAAAGTATTTTATTGGACGTTTACAAAACATATTCAGCGGCAGGTTTTCCGAGATTTTTCCGTTACTTGAATGGCAACTTTTCCCTTCAAGAGCGATTTCTTCAAAAATGTGTAGCTCTGCAACCCGTCGAGTTAGAAAAAAGTCCTCTATAGTGTTCAATAGAGAATATTAGTCCGTTTTATTGGACGACATTCAAAACAGTCTCAGTCGCAGTTTTTCGGATATTTTGTCCTAATTTCAATACCGCACTTGCTTTCTTGGCCCGCATTTTCAAAAAAATTATGGCTCTATAGCTCGAGAAGTTAGGAAATTGTCCTTTATATTATTCAATCGATAAATAGAGTTCTTTCTATTGAAAAATTTCAAGCGAAATTCAATCGCACATTTTCCAAGATTTTCCCTCGAATTACATGGCAACTTTTGCCTCATACGCACGCTTTCTACAAAACTTCGTAGCTGCGAAAACGTTTTTTATACTGTTCGTCAGTTAAATAGAGTCGTTTTTATTAGAATATTAGATTTTTTTTAATAGAGTTTCTATAAAAGACACGACTATTATTTTTGAACAAAATTGCAACCCAAACGTGATCGCAAATTTTCAGTCCAATTTAGGTTGTAGTTTATCAAGAGTAGTGAATACATTTTGAAAATTAAAGGAAAAATCGGGTGCATAAATATGCGTTATTGAAAACTTATATGAAAACCAAAAAAAAAAACGTTAGATAGATATTTTCTATAGATTTTCTATATAAAAAGCTGTGTAAAAACGAAAGTTTCTACATAGATGATATATTGCCTGTAAGTAGGTTATTTCCTTGAACAATTTGCATCAGTTGATTAAAACCCCACCCACTTCTACTACCAATCATAATTTTCATTGAAATGCGACCGACAATGAAATCTAGACCAGAAAAGCTACAATGGAAAAGCCGGTAAACAGACAAATCCAGCATCTAATTAAAATTCATTCATGTTCGGAATCATTGTTTGTCAGTTATTAGCCTATAAAATGATGTCAGTGGAATCTATTGTGAATGAAGCTGTGTGGGTTGTTTTATTGCTTTTTTGTAGTAAAATAAACATGTGGGAATTTTCATATTGGAAAAAAGTATAGGCCCGTGTTGTGGTTTGCTTATACGCAACACCTACCCACTTCCTAAAGCGATTTCCTTTGCAAACTGGCCATTACTTATTATACGAATTTATGAATAAATGACTGAGTATATTTCAAATAACAAATGGGTGTATTTAAAACGGATTTTATTGGGTATTGCGATCAATATGACTGGTGTTTTATGAGGACATTTTCACTTTGAGACACTGATGTTAAAGTGTTGAAGAATGAAGCCCAACTGCCCCCCCAAAAACTGATTAATATTTCAATAATAGCGTGTACGTTCTACTTAAGTTATAATATACATGAATTACTCCTTATATACGTCCGCAGGTACCTCGAGAATTTGAAATAGGTTGTTCGTCTGACGTAGATTTAATTTTCATAATGATTCCCAATACGTTAATAAAAGTGAGTGAATCGGCTCATTTCCATTCACATACATATTTCATGTATCATTCATTCAATGAATATTAGGAATTTAAGGATTGTGGAGTATGGGTAGGTAAGTGCTTCGATAATTCGCTAGATTGCAGGCATTTTTTGCGGATGTATATTTCAAGTTTTAGACGTATTTATTACGTGGCATGTGTGTTCGTATCCTGTTTTATTCATTGCTGATAAGCAGGGTGTGTAGCAAGCGCTCATATGTTTAATTTACTATTCAAAAAATTCATGATTGCGCACAAGAAGTATTAGTTCAATGTCAAAAAAAACGAAACTTTCGGGTTCTTCTCAAAAAATCATTAACTCCAATTGCCAATGACACAAGGCTGGTCATTTTCTCATTGAATAAGGAAGAAACGAGCTTATGGACGTGGAAAATTTCGAATTGGATCAAAGAATCTGGAATTCTATGATTTTTTTAAAAAATTTAGTGTGTTTAATGCGACAATTCTGCAGGAAGTTTTTCAAAAGACAAAAGTTTCGAATCAGTGTAATTTTGCAGACTTTTTTGAACTTTAGTGTTTCATTTTGTAAAAATGTGTTGAACCAAGACTAAGAAAGTTGGAAAATTTTTCACTTTTCTTATTGAAGGGACCCAAGACCAGTGAATAAATATGTAAAGTTTTGATCATCAGAGGTTTTTTGGGAAATTTCACAAACATTCGCGTTTTTTTCGATCAGGCACTTCATTTTATTGAGCCAAAGCGAAAAAATATAGAGGATTATTGATTTCGGCTTTGAGCCCCACTCTATAGATATGGAAAGTTTCGAATCAGTGCCCCTATCAAGGATTTTTGCACAATTTTTTCAAAAATGAATTGTAAGTTGAATAAATTTACTTAATTTTTTTCGTTTATTTCTTTTCAATGCGATTGTTTATGCGGATTATTTGAAATAATCATGCCAGATCGGACAGGAAATCGTCACTAATTCATGAAATGTTCCTCGATGGTTTTGTGATGTGCGTTGAAATGCGCACCTTTTTCCTTCTACCAATTATTAAGCAGCTTAAAATTACGTTAATTCTCAGTAAATGTCGCTAATTAAAGCAATTCTCGAAACTAACACAGAGTGTACTGAAGAAGCCGCTATTATTCACAGGATATGACAGACATTATGCCGACAATTTGTATTCCTCACTTACCCCGCCTTATATGAAGGGAAAATCTCTTGGAAACGACATATTTTAATGGCTAATTATAAATTATTCATTATTGATTCAATTATTACAATGGGCGTAGTTAGACGACTATGTTATTGTTGATGGCAAACATAATGAATTAGTGATGGCCTGCAGAAGCCGGGAATGTGGAAATAACGACTCGATAAACAAACGAAAAAAACATGTTTTGTCTGGAACTATTACGACCCGCTTATAAACAGTGTAATAATTTATATTATCCGTTCATTTTATTAGCATTTCAGTTTTTTATATGCATTTGTACAGGATGGTAAAGGAAATATATCAAAATCTGCAAGAGTTAAGACAAAAAAACAGTATTCTTTACTATTAAAAATTCAATCACTCTGTATTTCCTTAAGGAATGTTCGGATGTTGATAGATTAGTGGAGAAGTGCAAAAAAGTTCCATGAATTAGGATCGTTCGTTGATTTTTTGCAACTTTCTGAACATTGCTTGAATACGGTTAAAATGTACATGCTAACTTGTCTTTAAAAATTCATAGCTTGTAAACTCGGACAGATATACAGGTGAAATTTCGGATGTATACCAAGCAAGGCCTAATTGATAAGCTTACAAAAGTTCAATCAATTTAAAGAAGCATGTGATTTAAATTATGTCCAAACGCGTCTTTTTGCGTGCATAACATCAGATAGAAATTATTTTCAATTAATTCGGCCTAAAGGAGCTAAAAACTCATCAGTTAATAAATTAATATAATACAAATTGAAATATTTTTCTAAAAAACGCAACATTTGAGCCACTTTGCCGACTTCCATTCCGTGATTTACTCCGTCACTTTACACTGTCTGTTTATCTGAAACATATTTACTTGTTAGAAACTGTGACCTGTAACATTTGCACTTCTATTTATCCCACTGGCTCTTGACCATGATAAATTATAACGAAACAAAAAGATCAATGAGCATATTGTTGGATTGGCGGATACATACATAGTACGTATCTCGTTGTAGGCCATCGGTTCATAAATTTATGTGTATTTTTCCGGGTTTGTTATGCTTGTTTGCTGTTAAAGGTTAGGCTTGTGAACTTGCTGGGAGAATTTCATTTCCAGTCGATGCAGTTTTTGTTGCAATGCAATGCAATAATGTTGCAGGAAATTGTCTTTGGCAAGACAAATTGCAACTAAAACACCGAATTAATATTTGAACAGGCGAGGAATGATTTTAGAATGCTTACAAGAACTGAATGAATAAATATCCAAAGTGCCGCCCATCTTATCGCGGTAACAATGCCTCTTCAGCAATTACAATGGTCTTATTGTCAATATTGTAATGAAGACATTAAAATATTTATTATATTGAATGTGCAGTATTGTGCTTTCGGTTTAAGTACTGCGCCTTACTTGGCACTTTGCGGTCTAAGTACCGGAAAAGGGGGACGTGCAGACATAATAGGTAATTAAAAGCCGAGATGCATCTCAACTAAGAGATTGCCAAAGCGTACTAACCTTGAGGAAGGCTAATTACCGAAATTTGAATATTTGCAATTTAAATCGGGGAGTTTTAAGTAAAACCCTGCAATCTCTAGCATGATTTGATCAAACAATGTGTTTGTAGATGGAAGTCGATTAGTTCGGAAGTCAATCGAAACACGTCTTGGCTTGCCGATGAAATAAACACAGTAAAATTAGTTTTTAGATAAAAAATCGTCTATTTTTAGCCGATGCATGTTGGTAAAACTCTCTGTCTGAATCTGGTATTAACTACATCCGGATATCCTCTAATCTTTCAGAATTGGGTGCTGCTGAATATGCTGACGCGTTTAATTTTAGACGAATACTATGGGATATTACGTGCTTTATTGTTTCCTGAATACCGACATGTGAAAAAAACCTGATCATTAGTCATATTTTGGACGAGGGAGTGTCATTAACGTAGTAGATCTGGAACTGTTTTCAATAACAGGTTTTACACAACGATAAAAAGCGATTTGCTGAATGGATGTTGAATTTACTACGAAATGTTGTTTTCAGGTATTTTCTCCAGCCCCGGTCCA
The DNA here is from genome assembly GCA_024550625.1 of Dendroctonus valens. Classification (NCBI taxonomy): domain Eukaryota; kingdom Metazoa; phylum Arthropoda; class Insecta; order Coleoptera; family Curculionidae; genus Dendroctonus; species Dendroctonus valens. The sequence continues at coordinate 664,176 of JAJTJO010000323.1, read as the reverse complement.
GCCAAAACCGTCCATTTTTGACTCATTCTACTCCGCCGGGTACGAGACTGTCCAGCGACAACAGTTTGGGTTCCTTGAGGCTGCAAGTTCAATATACGGAGGATCGTGTTTTTCCGGCAGCTATTTATAACAATCTTAAATGTTTACTTTTACAAAGCTCACCCGCTCAGGTTAGTTACCAATACCAAACTCTTTTTCCAAAAAGTACCAATAATGTGTTTTTTTTTTATTTCAGCCTGTAACGAACAGTTCAGTCTATGTTCTAGGAGAGATCATTATTAACAAGATAGAAATAGCGCCGCCATTAGTTCGTATCCTGCTCCACTCGGAAAAAGTGGTGCCCATTATTAGATCCTTAGCCACTGTGGAAATATCCAAAGTAACGTAAGTAGATGATTACGGTTTTTCAGGAAAAATTAAGTCCTTGGCAAAGAAACGGGCGAGAATGCCATGTTCGGCAATGGGAAGACGGTAGAAAAAGGCTCTAGAAAAGTGTTTTTATTATTTATTTTATTGGGTGTGGACTGCACTAAATCGGTTTCAACTTGTAAAATTCTAAGAACAGGGTGCTGAAAGGCGTAATTTTTTAATTACTATGTAAAAAGACACTAGTGGATGGATTATCCATCCTCCATTCACTTTGGTGGTCTTCGTATGCCGGAAGTTTGCAAAGACGGAGGAACTGCGACCGGATTTATCGAAAAAAAATTGTTTGTCAAAACACTTCGCTCGAGCCGATTTTTTAATTTCAAAAAATTATAAAGCGCAGATTTTTAGCTTTCAAACGCAGTCTGCAGATACCGAAAATTCATAAACACGTTGAAACTGCGGTCGTCTTTACCTGGAAAATGTCGTTTTTTGAAACCCTCCATACTGTCCACCTCCGTAGGAGCCCATTTAAAGACCGATTTTAAAATTAATTTAAAAAAACTGAAGAAAGCGGAGATTTTGAGGTTTCGAACGCAGTTTTCGTATGCCGGATGTTTGTAAAGGCGGAGGAACTACGGCCGGATTTATCGAAAAAATTTGTGTGTCAAGACCCTTCGCTCGAGCCCTTTTTAAAGCCGATTTTAAAATTTCAAAAAATTATGAAAGCGCAGATTTTGAGCTTTCAAATGCAGTTTGCAGATACTGAACAATCATAAACACGTTGAAACTGAGGTGGTTTTTACCTGGAAAATGTCGTTTTTTGAAACCCTCCATACTGTTCACCTCCGTACGAGCCCATTTTAAGACCGATTTAAAATTTCAAAAAAATTTGATTTAAAAAAAATTGAAATTTAAAAAACTGAAAAAAGCGGATATTTCGAGGTTTCAAACGCAGTTTTCGTATGCCGAATGTTTGTAAAGACGGAGGAACTACGACCGGATTTATCGAAAAAAAATTGTTTGTCAAAACTCTTCGCACGAGCCCTTTTTAAGGCCGATTTTAAAATTTCAAAAAATTATGAAAGCGCAGATTTTGAGCTTTCAAATGCAGTTTGCAGATACTGAACAATCATAAACTGAAACTGAGGTCGTCTTTATCTGGAAAATGTCGTTTTTTGAAACCCGCCATAGAAGACGCCGGATTTATGCCGAAAAGTTGGTTCCCAACGATTCAAATTCATGCTATCCGAAGGATCTCAATTAAGGACCGATTTTTAAATTAAAAAAATACGATTTTAAACGCTCTGTTCAGATCGTGGAAGTTTCTACAGTCTATAAGAACTTAGGGCGGATTATCCGCAAAAGTTCGTTTGTTGGAATCCTTAGCGTGCTTTACCTCAAAAGAAAACCCTTTTAACATTCAAAAAACTTGACAAAGGCGCGCGTTTTCATACCGGAAGTTCCTGATACGCTGAAAACACAGCCGGATTTATGCTGAAAAGTTGGTTCCCAACGATTCAAATTCATGCTATCCGAAGGATCTCAATTAAGGACCGAGTTTTAAATTAAAAAAACTGAAAAAAAAACACTATTTTAAACGCTCTGTTCAGGTCGTGGAAGTTTGTACAGTCTATAAGAACTTCGGGCGGATTATCTGGAAAAGTTCGTTTTTTGGAATCCTTAACGTGCTTTACCTCAAAAGAAAACCCTTTTAAATTTCAAAAAACTTGACAAAGGCGCGCGTTTTCATACCGGAAGTTTCTGATACTCTGAAAACACAGCCGGATTTATGCTGAAAAGTTGGTTCCCAACGATTCAAATTCATGCTATCCGAGGGATCTCAATTAAGGACCGAGTTTTAAATTAAAAAAACTGAAAAAAAAAACACGATTTTAAACGCTCTGTTCAGGTCGTGGAAGTTTGTGCAGTCTATAAGAACTTCGGGCGGATTATCCAGAAAAGTTCGTTTTTTGGAATCCTTAGCGTGCTTTACCTCAAAAGAAAACCAAAAATATGCAAATTGAACACCTTCGCAGGTAGATGCATCGAGCCAAAAAACGCTCATCGGAAAAGTTGATTTATTTTACCTCTAAAGCTCGTCGGGATATTTATGGAACACTGTGTACATTGAGGAAGATTTTCAAGTTATGACTAGTGCTTTTTTTTTTGTTTTTTCCATGCCATTGTGTATATTCTTTATATGGCTGAAAAGGAAATTTTCAAGCTAAAAATCGGCCAGTTCTATAAGCCCAAGTTGGCTTATGGTGATTTTCGTAATAAATTAACGGAGCCCACGCGTTTCGCTCGCGTGGGCATTAGGCTTTAATATTAAAATTACCTTTTAAACACAGCAGCGCCTACACGGAAAAAGAACCTAAGTGGAAAAAGATTGTAGGATAGGCTAATATATCTTAAATCGATTTGAGGTTATCGACGAAACGGGCTTTCTGTTGAAGTATGTTTGATCACACCACAATGAAAGTGAGTCTTTGGGTTAGTCAGAGTAGCTTGGAGTGTTTTTTTTTCCAATTTCAAGTCAACCATCCTAAGAAAGTTGCACATCTAAAAATAATCCGTAATAATCCATTTTGAACAATTGTGCACTCACGAGATGGATGGTTTCTTATCTTAAAAGTGTCGGTTTTTTTTGTAAATAAAATGTACGTTCACTGAAGATAATCAAATTTTATTGATGCCTTAATCTCAATCAATCAATTGGCTCGATGGTTTTGTTATAAAGGCGACAAATTCTCGATTAGTTTTTCATTAGTATACAGAGTGTCCAAATTCGCCTAAATCTTACCTGTTTTAATAAAGCTCACAAAAGATTATTTGGAAAATTTCCAATAGTAACTAAAAGTATTTGAACGTTCGCCTCTACTCGATTGAAATTCAGTTTTTAATTTGTGTCACCCAATTGGTATGCTTCACACATCGTATGGTAATATTTCACAACAATTAACAATAAGAACGCGAATCAACGCATACCAAATCGGGCTTATTTACTGTCCGGTGGTCTATCAAGCAGCATGATTTAGTTGTAAATTTTTGTTCGGGCACGAAATGACCGTTTTATTTAAATTTGACCCAATTCGATTTGTTTTTCTTTTCCATCATGCCTCTCCAGTTGGGTCTGTTTGCATCGGGCAGTAACAAAATCCTTCAATGGGTTTCACCTTTTGACAAGATAATTACTTCTTTCTGTGTTTTTCGAGTTAAAAATAGATGGAAAGCAAGCCGGTACACAGATTGCCCTATGTCTTCTCTCGCTGTCACTGTTTCGGTTTCTTGATTTGGAAGGCATGGTCGAGGCGGTATTTTTAAATGTGCCCACTTTCTGGCTTTGCTTTCGAAAATCAGTCGTTGATGAATGTGAAATGGTCGAAATAGTTTTTTCCTTGTATTTACGGTTTTCTTAAATCCCGCATTGCATTAATCTTATCGCATTTGGTGTATTAGTTAATTGATTTATTGGTCTTTTAACAAAGGAACTGTTCATTGATTGCTCATTATTTGGCAGAAAGTGGTTGTTTCACATTTCTTTTTTTAAATCGCCTGGAAAGTCGCATAAAGAAAAATGTTGAATAATGCAGAAAGTTGATGAGTTGACTCTCAGTCAACTTATCCACTTGAGTAGTAGTAAACATCTTTATTTCTAAAAAAAGGCTTTCGACCTATCGGTCTTTCTGCCCTTGTTTAATACATGTAGTCTTAATCTAAATAAAAAACAAATATGAAAATTCTCTTATTCTAAGTTAACAATCTTATTAAATAAACTTTCCAATTCTTATGACAAGAAAAAATTATTTTATTGTCCAGTAGTCAGTTGCGTTTGTAAGTGTTCGAGTAGCGTTGATGTAGGGAAACGGAAGCGGGATTGTCTGGTTGGTCTTGTAAGACAAAGGGGATTCAGTATGGTCCAGTTGTAGGGGTTGTTTGTCCATTTTGTCTGTAGATGTATGAGTCTTTCCGAAATCTTTGTCATGTTTGTGCGTTCGTATAGTAGTTGGGTGGAGGGGTTGTGTAGTGGGTTTTGGGGGTGTCTTATTCGTGTTATTAGTCTTAGTGCAATTTGTTCTCTTGTTTGTATATAACGTTTTGTCCTTTCTGTTCCGTTGGTCATGAGTATATGTCCATAGTCTAGCAAGGGTCTACAAATAGCTTTATATATTTTGGTGGCGGTGTTTGTGCTAATTCCTCTGTCTTTGTAGGTTAGTGATCGGAAGTGTTTTGTTCTCTTTATTGTTTCTGCCCTGATGTTTCGTATGTGTTTAGTGAATTTAAGTTTGTGGTCAATTGTGATTCCAAGGTATTTTACGTCGTTTTTTGGTTGTGTCGTTTGGCCGTCTGCAGTTATTGTAGGGGAGTCAGCGTTGAGTCTGTGGTTTGTGAGCAGAAGTTGGTTTTTTGACGCGTTTGGTGTTAGTCTCCATTTATAAAACCATGTCATTGTGTTGTTTGTTAGTGTTTGGAGTCTTTGAGCTGCTCTCTCAGTAGTTTTGTCATGGACAATAAGTGCCGTGTCGTCTGCGTATTGTAATATGTATGCCGATCTGTCGATCTGATTTTTGTCTGGTAAGTTGTAATTGTATATGTCATGGCAGTATATATTGTAGAGAAACGGTGAGAGCGGGGATCCTTGAGGGAGCCCTTGTTCAGGGGAAGAAGAAAATGACAGTGTTTTGTGAATTCGTACTTGTAGTTGTCTGTTTTGTAGTAAGTTCTTCATGGTGTGTTGTAGATATGTTGGTGTGTGTAGTTTGTATAGTAAGCCTCTATGCCAGACACTATCAAAAGCCTTGTTAATGTCCATAAACAGGCAAGCTGTCTTTCTGTCAGTTAGGTATCCACTTGACTGAAAATCCAGTGAAGCTTTGAATGAACTGGAGCTTGAAGCATAAAGCTTCATTAGATTGCGGGAGTTTTTAATTAAAAACGATTCTCATATGGGTTCCAAATAAACGTCGATGCAGATAGAATCTGTAGCTTTAACTAATGTAATTTATTGATTTAAATAAGCCATCGTACTGAGCCATCTGACACTTCAAATACCACCAATTTCCGATGAGTCAGCCTTAATGTAGACCGCAGACCGACAAACTGTCGTTTCGGTGTTGAAATTTGAAACCGCAAGCAGTAATGAATGTTTGCAGGTGACGTGGCAAAGTAATGTTTTACCTTTGGTTTTAGCATACTCTGCTTGCGGCCATGTGAACATTTTAAGGAAAATAATAAGTAGCAATCCATGTCTCAAATAACCGCCCATTAATTCCTAAGTGTATGCTTGTTATTGTTTTATACCGACCATATCTAGATATGCAACTAGTTATTTTCATGGTTTATGCCGGGCTATTTTGGGTAGGATGTTATGTAGGCTCAGTTCAGTTCATTGCATGTAAACCGCTTTCATATCAACTACACAGACATGATGAAAATCAATAGCTGCATTTTATGCGAAAGAGATTTCAATATCGTTTTTGTGCATATTCGCCTGGCTAGCAATAAACGTTATAAATAGAAATTATTGTTTATTGTTAAAGTTTCATGAATGAACGCTCCGTTCTGCCGGCCTTGGACGCTCCTCATATTGCCAAAATGTGTTCAGGACCGGGCCTGGAAACGATAAAAATTAATTCTGGTCTTTGCAGGGATCCAACAACCATCTTCCGAGGCAATACCTTAGTGTCTAAGATGATGGACGAAGCCATGAGACTTATTGGACTACAGTACCTGCATAAAACCTTAAGACCAACTCTAGAGCTGATCTTTAGGTAGGCAGACGTGGCTTTAGCTGCGGGAAATTGGTAATTATTTGGGCATTTTCAGTGAGAAAAAGCCATGCGAAATAGATCCGACGCGAGTGCGGGATCCGAACACCATCCAGACCAATCAGGCGAATCTAAAATCCTACATCCAGAACATTTTCGACGACATTACTCAAAGTGCCGTACATTGTCCGGCTCTAATGTGCCAGATTTTCCATAACTTAAAGGAGTGCGCTATGCTGTATTTTCCAAACAATAAAGAAGTGAGGTGAGTATCCAAGAATGAGTTTTTGGAAGGATTAGAACAGGTTTTTATTATTGGCCTGAGAAGATGTTGAAAATCGTATATAAAGATCTCATTTCAGCTCAAACAATGTAATTTATTCCTAGAATTAGAATGTTTGTTGCATGCAATTAGTACTTATCAGCTTATTTGTTTTCCAGGTATTCTGTGATATCAGGTTTTATTTTCCTGCGGTTTTTCGCACCTGCTATTCTGGGACCCAGACTGTTCGACTTAACTACTCAAGCTATTGACTGCCAAACAAATCGGACTCTTACTTTGATTTCAAAGACGATTCAGTCGCTAGGAAACTTGGTAAGAATTAATGACTAAGTTTTCTTCATTAAAAGAGTTAGTTTTTCACGGCCATTGCATGTAATTGGTGAGTTTTTTGCGTTTTTATGTGGCCGTGGAAAAGAATGAGTTTCTGAAGTTAGGAAGAAACAACAGCCTAAAAGTTTGGAAGTCTCGCTTTTCTCTATGAGGCTTCAAGATTTCGTCTCTTCAGCAGGGGCGAGGCACAAATTCTCATAACCAAAAGGCAAACTTTTTGCCAAAATTGCACTCAAGCTTTCAAAAATAAATTCTTGCGTAACGAAGCAGGATGGAACGCAGTAAACTCCTGCAGTGGAACCAGCAGACTTTTTTCTATGGATCTTCAAAGTTTCGTCCTAAAGCCTTCAGCAAGCTTTCAAACTTGAAGCACCAATAACTAGCGTTTTTTCCTGAGTTGCTGCGCCCAGAGCTTCAAAAATGTATCACTGCCAAACCAATAGAGATACATCGATGTAAATTAATGCGTTAGAAAGAGCACTTTTGGGTCTAAGGGGCCTGAATGTTTTAGTAATTACAGTTTTGGATTTATTTTTAAGAATTGCATATAAACAGCAAACATTTTTTTGTTTCAGGTGAGTTGCCGTTCGACGCAACAAGTATGCAAAGAAGAATACATGGACTGTCTCTACAAGGAGTTTTGCACGGACATACACAAAACGGCAATGAAGAAGTTTCTGGAAATTATTTCCGCCAACACATCCAGTCCACAGACAATCGAAAACGATAAGCCTGTAACGCTGAAAGAAGGGTAAGTTCTCGAGTTTTTCTTCACTTGATTTTGAAGAATGACTCTTTATGGTCCGTATGATCTAAGTCTCGCTACACGTGAGTGTTAATCATAGCTTTTTGATAGTAAAACTGATTTTGTCTTTTTCCTGCTGCTGCTACTTAGAGATGTTACAAGGTAAATCTATGAACCTAAACTTTTTAAATAAGAGTATTTGTCACTATTTATTCGGGTTGTCTAATTTTTTATTAATCTTTTGCAGGTTGATGATCAAGAGGGCACAAGGCAGGAAGCGGTTTGGACGGAAGAATTTCAAGCAGAGATACTTCAAGCTGACGACGCATAATTTGAGCTATTCGAAAAGTCGAGGTATGTTTCATTTCACCTCTTACTTCAGTTGCTCTTGGTCTCCTTAGTATCTGGTGGAAATTTTCTAAAATTATTTCCTTGTTTTAGGTAAAGATGCTCTTTGCGAGATTCCGCTTTCCAACATTCTCGCAGTGGAACGACTTGCGGAAACGTCTTTCAAAATGAAAAACATGTTCCAAATCGTACAACCAGAACGGGCATTGTACGTGCAAGCAGCCAATTGCGTAGAGGAGAAGGAATGGGTGGACCTTTTGACTAAAATTTGCCAGACGAACGCCAACAGGCTGAAGAAGTATCACCCATCAGCGTTCATCAATGGAGAGTGGATGTGGTGAGTGTCTATACTTCATCTTGATTCATCAGTTCACATCTTTACACGCCCTTTTTTTTTCGTTCTAGTTGTAAATCGCCCAATGAGCTGGCGCCCGGTTGCAGTGAAGTTTCTCAGGTGGACAGCAACAACTACCACATGACTCTTGATCCGGAAAGGGATCTTCAGCGGATCCACTCTTTGATTATCGGGCATATACCGCATTTGGAGAAATACATTCAAGTGCTGGAGGAGCGGGAGCCGATGATATGTGACGTTCTGAAGAAGTTGCGCGAGGTGGCTTTCGAAATCGAATATAAGCATCGGATCTACAAGAGGACGTTGGACAGGAATACCAAATACGGAAGCTTGTAAGTACAGCTTGTTTTGGCGATCAAACCTTTTAGTTTTCTTTATTTAATTTAATATATTTTCCTTTGTTGTTGCAGGGCTACTCCAATTGGAGACGATAACTATCTACTAGCATCTCGAATGAATCTGGATCCAACTGTTGTTCTGCGTGGCATGACCACGACAGAATCGACGTTGTCATGAGTAAGTTTGTCTATCGCCAATGTTATTTTAGCGATAATATTCATATAACAGACGGAACAGAGTATAATATTTGTATAGAAATTTCGGTTCTAGAGATTCTCAAATTTAAGACTGTTATAATAATACATATGTAGATTTCGTAAGCAAGAACGCCAGTGTTAATATTCTAAATATATGACGATATCTTTCCTGTTCAGTGGATCAGGAATCCACCGAACAGGAAAGGAACTATCCACTTGCCATTTTGCAGATGTAACCGCTTAACATATAGTGTACAATCCCCCATAGAGGTTTATTATGCAAACTACTTAAATGTGCTGCACAATGTTTGATTTAACAGGGCAATTTTTCATGACTCCAAAAGACTTTTACGTTTTGTATATAGAATATATTAATTAGGTACATATAGAGTATAATATATTTTAAATATAGTGAACATATTTTTTTATTAGTGGGTGTAAATTTTGCATATAATTGACAATCAAAATTTGTCGGACTGTACAAAGTGTTTGCTCATTGTCGACGCAAATGCACACTGGAACTCTGCTTGGAAGCAAAACTCTTTTGTATAAAGACAAGATTTAACCGGTTAGAATTCTGCTTCCGAAAATGAACCACCAAATTACGTACAAAAAAGTGCGCTGCCCTCGATCTAACTTAATAATTAAATATTAATGTTTAATGAAGATTGTATTGTTTGTATTGTCATTATAAAGCGCTTTATTGTATTATAGAGAATTGTTCATCAATCACATGTTTTAATGTGAATTTTTAGTTTATGGAACCATACTCGGATATCATTTACTATCATTAGTGTAGTTACGACATTCGAGCCTGGTTAGTTTGAGTTAGTTTAACTAACCCAAACTAACCCAATATGACCAGTTCATAGAAGCTCGAATGTCGTAACTACACTAATTAACCCAACACTCGTTTTAAGCTTAATTTATCTCATTGTGTTTAGCACTTTTGGACAACTTGCGTAATTGTTTCGGTTTCTTATGGATAGAAGTACAAACCCGGTGTCTTAGAGTTAGTATAGCCTCTATAGGATAACATGTATAATTAAAAGTAAGTCCAAGTTAAGCAATAACAAAATAGAGTGACTACATTTAGACATATATTTACTACTTTAGGACTTACAACCGTATATTTTTGTCTTCCCTGTATACTTAAGCCCTCGTTATCATCTAGAAATGTACCTATTAGGACTTGACATTGTGTTGATTATATTAAAGGCAAATTGAGGATATAAAACTTTATAGGGCATGAAAAATGTACATTTCTGTACAGACCTGTATAAATTTTTTTATTTTAAAATTATCAGACGGAGCATTTATTTTATAAGTCAAGGTGCGCTTTAAAGTTGAAAGTACAAGCTGGATAATTCGGTGGAAAATGATTATATTCTAATAGTTGACATTTTTTATATTATGCGAACAGGTAAAAGAGCAGCGGATTATTAAGCTTGTTTGTGTTTGATTTGTCTCGGTTTTCTAGAGGCAAATTAGTGCATCAATTTAGAGCAAAATAGTTGAAAAACTCTCCTTATCTATGTATAGATTGATTGGAATTAAAACTCGCCTTGTTATTTTATGCTTATGTTCAGAGAAAGTTTTAGATATTGTTCAGCAAACGAATCTTAATTCTAGTTTTATTGGTAAAATTTACCAACTTTGTTGTATATTGGTACTGATGTTTTGCATTTTAAATCATTGTTCTTTTTAACGTATTAACGAATGTAAATTATTGCAAGTTTATGTTGTTTTTTAATAGGTTTGTCTGTGGATATTTTTGTTGTACAAAACTATATTAAACCTTCAAACAATTCGGGATTTATTTAAATTTTATGTGTATTTTCCCCCATTTTCCTTTATAGTAACAAACACATTTAAATACATTAATCGTTTATTTGGATAATTATTGTCAAAGTAATAACAAAACAGTTCTTATGTGTAATTACCGAGTGATTAGAACTACAAACCGTTTGCCTCAAGGGAGTTTTTAACCACATTCCTATACTATGACTAGTTTCCTACAACTATTTGGATACCTTTTACATCATATAAGGTAGAAAAAGCTGAGATAAATTACTTATTATAAAGTATTCTTTGGAAACAGTCAGGCGGCGTAAACCATTCTACGGGTTTAAACTAAAAAAACCAACACGCTTTTTAACAATATATGAAAAAAATATGCGATTCCCTAGACAACTGTAGAATATATTACTACATCAAAATAAAGTGCCTTTTAAAATTTCTTTCAAACTTAACACGTATTTAAAAAAAACAGCCTAAAGTACATGGTACAAGATTTAATTAACATCTAGAAGAAACTCCCAACAATCCGTGCACATTTTCGTGACATAACTGAGCTTGTTTGGAGCGTGAACACATATATACCTGTTCTTAGTACAGTTAAGAATTCAGTTCAATTTCTACGACTAGTTTAACCACATAGTATTACTATATTGTATACATATTTCTAAAAAATCGGGTTTGTTTTTGGTAGATTTTTGTTGAACCTTTACTGGTGGTTGGCCAAAGCCAGGGACCTCCAGGGTTTTCTTTCGATGCGTTGAATGTCGCTATAAGAACGTTCTAAAACAAAAAAAACTTTTATTTTCAACATTTCTAAAATTGCTGGGTTTTTTTTGCATGGGAAAATTTTCTGTTACTTTTTGTTTAGTCAATTTGAGACAAAAAGTACAAAAACTAAGAGTGGTTTTCAAAACCCGTAATAGTTGTAAATTTTCTCATTTTGCGCAAAAACTAAAAACATTCCTTAAACGATGTTTAGTATGAAAAAGGGCGCAATTTAAAGCTCTACCCTGTAATGAAAACTAGAGCTTCGCATCTGATCTGGTTTTCTAAATGTGAGCCAAAGACAGCGCGGTTTTTAAGACTCGCGATAATATCTCATTTTGCGCAAAAACTAAAAACATTCCTTCAACGATGTTTAGTATGAAAAAGTGCGCAATTTAAAGCTCTATCCCGGACTGAGAACTAGAGCTCCGTATCTCATCCGGTTCTCTAAATGTAAGTCAAAGACAAAGCGCGGTTCTCAAGACCCACAATAAAATAAAATTTTGTAATATTGCGGAAAAACTAAAAACATTCCTTAAACGATGTTTAGTATGAAAAAGTGCGCAATTTAAAAGTCTACCCCGGAATGAAAACTAGAGCTTCGCATCTCATCCGGTTCTCTAAATGTGAGTCAAAGACCCGCGATATTACATTTTCTGATTTTGCGCAAAAACTAAAAACATCCCTTAAACGATGTTTAGCATGAAAAAGTGCGCAATTTAAAGCTCTATCCCATAATGAAAACTAGAGCTTCGCATTTGATCTGGTTCTCTAAATGTGAGCCAAAGGCAAAGCGCGGTTTTTAAGACTCGCGCTAATATCTCATTTTACGCAAAAACTAAAACCATTCCTTCAACGATGTTTAGTATGAAAAAGTGCGTAATTTAAAGCTCTATCCCGGACTGAGAACTAGAGCTCCGTATCTCATCCGGTTCTCTAAATGTAAGTCAAAGACAAAGCGCGGTTCTCAAGACCCGCAATAAAATAAAATTTTGTAATATTGCGCAAAAACTAAAAACATTCCTTAAACGATGTTTAGTATGAAAAAGTGCGCAATTTAAAAGCTCTACCCCTGAATGAAAACTAGAGCTTCGCATCTCATCCGGTTCTCTAAATGTGAGTCAAAGACCCGCGATATTACATTTTCTGATTTTGCGCAAAAACTAAAAACATTCCTTAAACGATGTTTAGTATGAAAAAGTGCGCAATTTAAAGCTCTACCCTGTAATGAAAACTAGAGCTTCGCATCTGATCTGGTTTTCTAAATGAGAGCCAAAGACAGCGCGGTTCTTAAGACCCGCGATAATATTACATTTTCTCATTTTGCGCAAAAACTAAAAACATTCCTTCAACGATGTGTAGTAGGAAAAAGTGCGTAACTTAAAGCTCTATCCCGGACTGAGAACTAGAGCTCCGTATCTCATCCGGTTCTCTATATGTAAGTCAAAGACAAAGCGCGGTTCTCAAGACCCGCAATAATATAAAATTTTGTAATATTGCGCAAAAACTAAAAACATTCCTTAAACGATGTTTAGTATGAAAAAGTGCGCAATTTAAAGCTCTACCCCGGAATGAAAACTAGAGCTTCGCATCTCATCCGGTTCTCTAAATGTGAGTCAAAGACCCGCGATATTACATTTTCTGATTTTGCGCAAAAACTAAAAACATTCCTTAAACGACGTTTAGTATGAAAAAGTGCGCAATTTAAAGCTCTATCCCGTAATGAAAACTAGAGCTTCGCATTTGATCTGGTTCTCTAAATGTGAGCCAAAGACAAAGCGCGGTTTTTAAGACTCGCGATAATATCTCATTTTGTGCAAAAACTAAAAACATTCCTTCAACGATGTTTAGTATGAAAAAGTGCGTAATTTAAAGCTCTATCCCGGACTGAGAACTAGAGCTCCGTATCTCATCCGGTTCTCTAAATGTAAGTCAAAGACAAAGCGCGGTTCTCAAGACCCGCAATAATATAAAATTTTGTAATATTGCGCAAAAAGTAAAAACATCCCTTCAATGATGTTTAGTATGAAAATGTGCGCAATTTAAAGCTCTACCCCGGAATGAAAACTAGAGCTTCGCATCTCATCCGGTTCTCTAAATGTTAGTCAAAGACCCGCGATATTACATTTTCTGATTTTGCGCAAAAACTAAAAACATTCCTTAAACGATGTTTAGTATGAAAAAGTGCGCAATTTAAAGCTCTATCCCATAATGAAAACTAGAGCTTCGCATTTGATCTGGTTCTCTAAATGTGAGCCAAAGACAAAGCGCGGTTTTTAAGACTCGCGCTAATATCTCATTTTACGCAAAAACTAAAACCATTCCTTCAACGATGTTTAGTATGAAAAAGTGCGTAATTTAAAGCTCTATCCCGGACTGAGAACTAGAGCTCCGTATCTCATCCGGTTCTCTAAATGTAAGTCAAAGACAAAGCGCGGTTCTCAAGACCCGCAATAAAATAAAATTTTGTAATATTAAGCAAAAAGTAAAACATTCCTTCAACGATGTTTAGTATGAAAAAGTGCGCAATTTAAAGCTCTGCCCCGGAATGAAAACTAGAGCTTCGCATCTCATCCGGTTCTCTAAATGTGAGTCAAAGACCCGCGATATTACATTTTCTGATTTTGCGCAAAAACTAAAAACATTCCTTAAACGATGTTTAGTATGAAAAAGTGCGTAATTTAAAGCTCGATCCCGTACTGAGAACTAGAGCTCCGTATCTCATCCGGTTGTCTATATGTAAGTCAAAGACAAAGCGCGGTTCTCAAGACCCGCAATAATATAAAAAATTTTAATATTGCACAAAAACTAAAAACATTCCTTAAACGATGTTTAGTAGCAAATAGTGCGCAATTTAAAGCTCTACCCCGGAACGAAAATTAGAGCTTCGCATCTCATCCGGTTTTCTAAATGTGAACCAAAGATTAAGAGCGGTTTCAAGACCAGCATTAGTTTCAAATTTTCCTCAGATTCAGCTGGAATGGTACACAAAATACTGTATATAAACATCAAATATTAATTTGTGACCAGAAATGATGAAAAAACGTGGAAAATAGAGACGTTTTTACCTCTGAACTTGATATGTTGACATTGAGCATCCGGAATGTTGGCGACTCTCTTTGGAGGCTGGCTGGTGTCTCTAGTGGATCTGAAAGAACCCGAAGCCCTTAGAGATGGCGGTTGGATGCACAAAACGTCGCGACTCATTCTGTATGAAGTAACTGACGGTGCTCCCAAAGTACTGTCGTCGTAAGAGTTGATGTCGATGTCTGTAAGTACTGAAACAAACGGTTGATTATTTCCTTAGACTTTTTAAATGATGTGATGAAACAACTGACGATAACGAAACGTTAAAACCAGCCTAGAAAAGCAAAAAGCAACAGAGTAAAACAAAGATAAAAATGAAAATATCATTGTTATATCCTGCGATGTAGAAGTAGGCTTGAATTATTCATGTGGCCAAGTCTAGCGAAGATTCACCTCAATTAAAAGATATGAGGATAACTAGAGGAAAAGGGATTAAAAATGCATCTAAAATTTACAGACCGCTCTACTTAATGCGAAACTGTAGATAAATGGGAAATTTTAAATTGCGCCTTGGAATATTCGATTAAACGGGGGGCGAGCAGTGATAATTTCCTAATGGAGCTGAGTTTATGGCAGGTAAGCGATGCAGCTCGGTCATTAATATTGGATTTATGACCCCTTTTAGGGAGCTTGATGGTGGTTTTCAAGTGCAACAGGTTTTAGCCTCAGCTATAATGAACACCATTG
This sequence comes from Dendroctonus valens, assembly GCA_024550625.1. Classification (NCBI taxonomy): domain Eukaryota; kingdom Metazoa; phylum Arthropoda; class Insecta; order Coleoptera; family Curculionidae; genus Dendroctonus; species Dendroctonus valens. Next base: position 649,103 of record JAJTJO010000323.1, on the reverse strand, counting down.
CGAATTCCCTTCAAATGAAACTGATGACTGGACGGTACAACACAGCGCTCAAAAATGAGTTGAGAACTTACAAGTGGGTTTCCTTCCTGCAAACCATTTAAGTTTTTTACCTCGCTTCTTTGTTCTTGCTGCTTTCAAGACCCCTAATAATAAACAAAGTTCAATCTGCGTCTTCAATATTCAACCCTTAAAAAAGCCATTCTATGTAAAGGTGGTTAACTTACGGGATAATCTGTTATCCAATGTTGGATGGTCCCAGTCTTCGTCTCTTGGGCTCCACTCTCTACGTCTTAGAGTCACTTCTGGTTTAGGTGTGGAAGTGTTGTCTACAAGCAGTCGTCCCATCGCTGCGAAAAGTTACTTTCATATTGAATAATGCCGATTAAGGGGACCAACTAAGAAGGGTGAGATTGAAAATGTATTCATCATCATATCCGAGCAGTTTGGAAGTTTATATGGGAAAGGAAAGCGTGATCAATCAAGGCAACTAGGCAGATACATGGGAACAATTTCCAGAATAGCCCAAAGGCTGGAACAGTAACGGATTACGTCCAGATTAGGATGTGGATTGAAAATTGTTTGTTGTGGGTTTTTGGACAGATTTGTGTGGTAAAAGCGACTAAAAATCACAGAAAATATTCGCATGTAAGGAATTAGTGTTAAAAAAACTTTTTATGCGCGTATTTTAAGCAAAAAAACTAATTATAATTTGCTGAAAATTATCAGCTTTCAGAAACATGACAAATGCTGTCAGTTTGTAGGTTAGTGGTGCATAGGAAGCACTAAACTCAATTCGCTCTGTTTAAAATCCAAAAAACTAAGGTTTTTTCATTTTTTTTGCAAAAAATTGCTGATTTTCAGATAGAAGAATTTCGTGTTTATCGTTTTGTGGTATTTTCCCGATCGGTAGTGCGATTTTTGTTGACAAAACGCGATTTTTAAAAACTCGCTGACGTTTTGCCTTCAAAATGCCAGCGGCATTGAATTGAATGGATTTTTGAGGACAAGTTGGAGGTTTGAGGACTTCGCCACTATGAAAAAAAGGTCAGCTTAATGGTAAGTGCAGTTTTTGTCAACTTTCCGCCTTTAAGCCCAATGAAGTTAGTTTGAAACACGAAAAATGTTCAACAAATCGTTCAAACCTTTCATGAGATAATAGGGGATTCAACATGCGGTTGTAAGAATTTACATGCTTAGAACCACCTCCGAAATACGTTCCTTGTTTAATTTTTCAACATGTACAACCACTGTATAGACGAAGGAAAATATGGAAGAATTTTCCATTTAAATTGTACTTGTGTAGAGAAATATGAGTTGACAGGATGGAAAAATAATTGGTTATTTTCTAGTCTCCACCCCGCCCGTGTTCGAAGTTCAAAATATGCTCACCTTATAAATTCTCACTTTACCAACGACTTTACTTAGTGATGTTCCTTGGGCAAATGCGCTTTTTGCCAGTTTTCACTCATTGAAATTTGCGACTTTTCCATAAAAAAACGAAGATCGCCATGACGTCCACGTTGTCTATCAGACCGACGTCACGGCGGTGCAGTTCGAAAAATTCTGCGCATTTGCCAATTCTAACGTTTGCTCGTTTTTTTTTTTAATTTTTAGGCACATTTTGTCCATATTTGGGTTATTTTCTTTGCTTTTGTCAGTTTTGCTTAGTATTGGTTAATTGCTTTTTTAAAATAATGTCAATCAGCTATCTCACTAACTTGTTACGAAATATTTAAAGTATTGATTGTTGGAAACGTAAAATTAGATGCGGGGCTCGTTTCTTTATGGGAAAATTGCGAACACCAATGAGCAACAAGTGGTGAAAAACGCATTTCCTCAAGAAACACCGCTAAGAAAGTTGTTGATTAAAGAAGTATCTTTAAAGTGAGCATATTGTTAACTATTGTTGTGTATATTTTCCCGACTGTACTTCAATTTATTCCAAAAAAAAATTCCTGGGTTTCAGTCAATTTTATTGTTTATTATTTAAATTAATTTGTGACATTTTAAATGATAAACAATAAAATTGACTGAAACCCAGGAATTTTTTTTGGAACATATTGTTAACTTCTAGTGCGAAAGGTGGATAGAGTGGGAAATTAGTAAAAATTGTTATTTAAAGCAGTTGGTAAAAGCGATTTAGTCCTTCAAAAAACAATTCTAATGCAAAATTCAGGTCAGCTATACTCTCAAGCCAAACAAATAATTTTATAAAAAAAAAAGTTCAAATTTCTTCTAAAAATACAAAAAAAAATAAATGTAAGGTAAGCAATTTATCGCATAGTATAAAATATCACATATGGAATATCTTTAAATAAAACTAGATTCAGATCCATGTAAAGCTCTAAAATCATGTCACTTAATATTTTTCTTCAAAAAATTATCAGGTGTTGATTTTTGTAACAAATATGTGACTTATTCTAACAAAAACACTGAAATCAATCAAGTTAAAGAAGTAAAAATACAGCAAAATACTATTTCAAAAGTTAAGTTGTCGATCAAACAATCTCACTATACTATAACACTTTTAATAATAAATGATGGATTAATGAACGGGACAAAAAATTGTCAAAAATCAGTTGATAAAAGAAAGTTCAAAACAAACGAGAAAATTAACAAACACATAAGCTGAAAATAAATATAGAGGTGCGACCATAAACAGCTCAAAGCAAAATTAAGAAAATTATCCATCTCGATTTGAAAATCATTAGTTGCATTTTTATTTAAGTTTGTTTTATGCTTTCGCGAAATATTTCTCATTGAAAATGTCTCATATTTTATTGTGGGAAAATATAGTCGAGGAGCAGACAGACTCGAATCGATAAAAGCCGGCGAAGAGTAAATGTCTGGCCAAGTTACAAGAGCGAAACTAGTCGGACCGTAAAAGCTCTAAGTGAAGAAAAAGTGGAAAAGGACGCTTTAAACCGAACATGGCATCGGAAAATTGCTCCTCTGCCACATATATTAGATGCAACTGCTCCTAAATTTTGGTCACAAAAAATGTACTTTAAGAAATATCTTTTGTCGTTTAGTGATTTGAAAATTTCAATTTTTCCAAAAGTTAGCAAATACGTAATTGTTTCAAAGTTTTTCATAAAAACCGTATACATTTTGTCAGAATGAACGGATAATAATTATTTTCTTGTAACGAAAGAACTAGTTCTATTGATGCTAATGAAGAAGAATGACCCATTGTAACAAAAAACCGCGACATATATCAAAGGAGCGTAATTCCATCTCTAATAGAATTTTTTAGTCTTAAGTATCTACAGCCATCCATCCATCAGCTAGTCCATTTCCTGCTCTCCAGTTGGAAACCAGTTACAAAACCGATAGTTTCGTTCTTTTGGCACATTTATCTTACTTGTTTCTGTGCAGATAATCGATTTAGTACACGTCCTTAAGTACATTTCTGCTTCAAACAGATAGAGCGCCGTTATCTAACCAATGTAATGAGTGCATAAGTACGAGAATATAAAGAGCGTGCAATAATCAATGCGAACGGTCATTAACTAATAACGGATTTTCGTTGTCTATTTGTTATAAACTCACTGTTTTATCTGTGCTACACTGTACCAAGTAGAGCATTGCAGAGATTTCTGCATTAAGTAATTAATAGTCATGCTATAATCCATTCCTATTATGAACAACTTCAATCTTACACTACATGGATTTTGTGGAAGAAAAAACAATAACTTTTCTTCACTATTGTGTGTTAAATTTCTCTAAAATGTTGCCAATTAACATTTATATTCAAAAATTAACGCCGATAAGCGCTACTAATTTTAGAGAAATTTAAAAACTTCCACAAAATAGTGAAAAAAATATCTCTTTTTCTTCAGCGTAACATAAAAATTCGTTGCATTTTTCCTGGTTGAATTATCAAACATTAAAGCTCCTAAGGATACAATTCGTAACGTTTTCTGTCCGTGAACAAATAAAAGCATATTCTAAGCGGAAATAAAACCAACATTCACACCCATTACAAGTGCAACCACACCCAAGCAAGTTCACTGTTCTTGATTGTGATTTAACGGATCACAAATTTCCATGTATAATTAATGTTTAAAGCAAACATTCTCCATAAAACGAACGAACCGATATGGCACGAAAACAGGGCTTAAAGTAAAACGAGTACGACTTTTCCGTCGGCATAATGCGCATATTTTCCCCCGATTTAATTAGCGTAAATTTTCCTTTCGGAAAATGAAATCCGCCTCGAAACACGTCAAGTATTTCATAAAGAAACTACTCGGTAAAACGTGAAATGCATACGTATGGATTTTAATGATTCCTGGCAAACATTCGTGAAAAGCGGCGCACAATTGAGTAGAACTGCTCGATGTAAATAATTTCTTCTGGGCGAAATCGGTGAAAAAACTTGCGAATAATTAATGAAGAACTTACGAAATTTTTGACGAGCAGCCAGCCAATCATCTAAAGAGGAGGTGTTGTTGTTATTGTTCTTCGGTTTACCATCGTGTGAGTGTCTCAGAGCTCTGCGTCTTTCTTTGCTGGTTAACATGCACTCTTCCAAGAGTTCGAACCAATCTTCCAAACCATCAGCAGCTCTATAAACGTAGAATATTTAGAAAGGTGTGAAATTGTGAAGAAAAGCCTCTTTACCTGAGATATATCTTCCCATCTCTGCCAATTACTAGAGCGACAGTACTATAGGTTTTCTTGTTTTCCCACTCGACTCTATCGACATCAACTAGCTTCACTTTGAATAAGAACTGGCCCATTTCCGAAATTCTATGAACGATTTTTTAGGAACCTTGCAAACTGTGAAAGGTTGTAGTGTTGTTTACCTGTCTGCACCAGACGCTCTTCGGAAACAGTGCAGATAGTCTCTGGTCAGGATGAAGTATCTCTCTTTCCAACGACTGAAGAGCTTATCTCTCTGTTGCCAGAGCAAACCTCTTTTGATGGCATGGGTCGCCTCTTTCCCATAGTTGCTGGTTGATAGAAGAGACTGAAACAACACGAAAGCAACGTCAAGAAGCTATTTGAAAAATCTAGTCATGTAAAATTGCAAAGTGCGTGTATGGAATGGCATAATTTCCTACTGTCTACAACCCACGGATATTCCGAGTAAATTTCATATCGCCATGTACAGAGGACAGCGTGAAACTTAGGTCGGCACTTCTTTGGAATGGTCATTTACTTTCACAGATTCCAATCCGCCAGATTGATTGGCTTTGCCCAATAACGACAATTTTACATAATCCGACGCAAAATACACTTCTTATCTATCGCATATTTTCGGCCGCACTTAATTACTTGAGAAGCAAACCGGGTTTCCTGCAAAGTCATTAATTAAGCGAATCAGGTACCTGCTTGTAATGCCCCACTTTTCTTATTATTACGGCCAGCTACTTTCAGGTTTTCCTAATTTTGCCGCAACAAATGAGTTGGTGGAGGTTTTCATTTAGCAAATCTGACATAAGAAGCCCGAAAATAAATTTGCTGCTTCAAAAAAGTAGGTTATCACATTATCACATAATTGCTTAATTAGTTACTAGGTACATGTTTTTGGGGTAATTAAGTACCGTTTTTAGACGATATTTCCCGTTGTATTCTGAACATTATCCATCAGCTTTAAAAAGGTTCTTGAAAGCTAGGAGAAAAGTAAATTTGCAAAAATGGCATCACTAAATCGGGCATGCTGAAACCCCGAATGTCGGCCATCTGTAGTGAATGGTTTAACTGAAATTTCCCACAAGTATCGTTGGCTTTTTTGCACAATTTCATTTATAAATGTAACACGACCTTATTAGCCATTGTATGTAAAATGGATTCCGTTTTGTAAATTAAACCGACTGGTTGGAATTTTCAACTGAAGACCTATTAGTTCTCCACACTGATGACGGCTAATAAGTCCGAAACGGGTCTTGGAACGACACTGTCGCACTCGCAATTTTTTTATAATATGATATTCGTTGTCTTCTGAGGAAGTAGCCCATCTGGACGATTACAAATCAACGAAAAAATCGCGGAAAACTTAAAACAAATCCTCAACCAGATAAGACACATGTCAATACATTGTAATGTACAATACGGTCACTGTTTTCCAACTTGCGGTCTTTATCAGTAAGCCGAACAGAAGTGGAATGGTTGATAAATTACAGGAAGGAAGTGGTGACTTTTTGACATTAGCCGACTTTTTCTTATCGACTATAATTCCTGCAGTTGTTCTGCAACAAAATTAGTTGAACATCATTAATATGATTGGAATGGGTCGTCTATCAGAAACCGCAGATTAATTGGCTTTTCCATTGTAATCTGCCAGTTGGAAACGCAAATAAAGCTCTGAATATCAACCATTAAAACTGAAAACTATGATGAAACGTTAATCACGTAAAATGGGTTTATTGACAAATTCCAAATTCATATTCGCATGTTATCCAGCTTTGAACCGAATTCGAACGATTTTGTTGAACAAATCGATCATCTAGGGTATTATCGTGGTTATTAAACATTCGACAATGTTTGTTATTACAACATTGCCATTGTAAAATCAAATAATATTCGCGATAAGTGCAATTGTCGTCATTTATCTGTTATGGCTACCAATCGTGTAATTATATAAAGGACATGTATTAATATAAGCGTGTTTATATGTATGCAATGGATCAGGCGATTCTTAGCAGGGATCAACGTATTTTTCAATGGTTTAAAATATCTAAAATTAGACAGAGTGTTCTATGTAAAAATCAGTCTAATGAAGCAGTTTCGGCAAATTTGCTTGCAATTTTAGAGAAAATGTTCAGGGAAAGTGTGAAAAATTGCTAGAGAATCAACCCCTGGCCTATAAATAAATACAAAGTATAAATGAAAAATCAAATAAATACAAACTGGAAGTTGAAACTGGTGAATTTTCAGGCTTTTAGGCCGTCGTCGAAACGAATTTCTTTTTCCTTCTCTGAAGAAGAAGATCCTTTTCAACGAAAATTTCACCAGTTTGAAGTAATGGCCGCGAAAACCTAATAAACTGATAATAAACTAAAAATTATTCTTAGCTTAACAAAATAAAAATTAGAATTAAGCACATTTAGATCAACTTAAAGAAATTGTTCGACAGCATCTTCTTCGAATAACTGCAGTATTTTAATGAGATTGAAATTGACGCTGCGTAAAATGTGAACAAAAGCTCTTATTTCGGCAGAAATGGCAATATTATGTTTTGCAGTTTTTCTACGGCGTTTGTTCCAAAACAAATAAGAATCCGTATAATATCGAAGAACAGAATAAGAATCCGAATAAGTACAGATCACTGATTAGATCCAGGTTGGATTATGGGAATTTTGTGTATGCATCTGCCTGTGAATTTGCTCTGAAGACTTTAGACATAGTGCAAAATACTGCACTCCGAATCTGTATGGGGGCGTTCAGAACTAGTCCAACAGAGTCACCACACTGCGAAGCGAATGAAACTTCTCTAACGCTGCGACGGGAGCAGCTACTCGTATACTTTGGTCAAGCCTCCATATTCCGATCCTTATAATCTTAATAAGATTCTCGGAAATATAGACTTGTCCACAACTGACCACAACCCAGTGTCCATGTATACCACCATGGACAAAACGTAAGCCATATTTTAACACATCCTTATCGTTATATCCTAAACAAGAAACTCCTAGCGCACTTCTCAAAAAACGCTTGTTAAAACTCATCGAAGAGAACAACTCACACCATACGATATATACTGATGCATCTAAAGATAGCAACGGAGTTAGTTGTGCAGTCACGACAACACAGCGTGTAGTATCCAGACATGCTCTTCCCAGTTGTAATACACACACTGGTGAACTCTATGGAATCTACATGGCTCTTGAATCGATTTCTGGAGCTAACAAGACTGTTACCCTATGTACAGATTCGCTATCTTCGATCCATTCCATAGACAACATATACACACAAAACCCTTTAGTCCAATAAATAAATGAAAAATGCCAACGCCTCTCGGACCAAAACATCGATGTCACCATTATCTGGGTACCGTCTCATATTGGGATCTGTGGTAATGAAAAAGCAGATCAAGAAGACAAAGCCGCGTTAACATTGGAGTTGCCCATTCAAGAACTACAACTACAGGGAGATCTGAAAAATCTATTTAAAGGCATAGCCTCTATATAGCTATAGACAATCTAATGGGACAGGATCAAGTTCGAAGCTATCAACCCTTCAACCTAACTTACCAACCAGTAGAATGCCGCCAATGAGCAGAAAGGATGCCATAATAATCCACAGACTAAGAATCGGACATACTCGAGCTACACATGAATATTTGATGGAAAATGGGGATCCTCCAGTGTGTGAATCATGTCACACAAACCTAACCATACAACACATCATCTCCAATTGCCGAAAATACGCTGAAGCCAGAAAATCCTGCAAGATCAGTGCAAATGTTTGAGAGAACTTTGCATCGGATCAACTCAAAAACGTTGCTACAGTTTTTAAACTCAATTGGGTTGTATCATCAACTATAATGTAGGTAAATTGTATTGTATTTATTTCCAAATGCCAATGACCTGGCTGTTGAGGCATTAAAATAAATAAATAAAAAAAATAAGAATCCACCGGACTTAAATCGGGAAACCTCGGTGGCCAATGTATCTTGAACCCTTCCTATCCAACATCCCGGAGTCAGAAAAATGAGCAGGCGCTTTATCCATCTCAGTCCAAAAATTGTTAGCAAATTGTGAAGTATAATATTACAGAAACTATTTCGAAGATGCTGATCATTGGGATCAACTCCTGGATTTTTTGGAAATTGTAGGGATGCAGTCCCTTTTTGGATAATATTCTCCGGATCTCGACGATTTTCTTCAAAATATAAAACCGCTGCTTGTCGAATGTTAATTTCATTTGCTCGTCCTGCATTTCTTTGGAGTGATTTGGAAATTTAGATTGGTGAAAATTCGAGCATTCAGAATTGGACGAATCGAAAATCTGCCCATATTCGAAATTCAAATTCGAGCATTTTCGAAAAAGAAGAAAAAATCCCAATCAAAAAAGTTTGTTGGAACAACCCGCTTTAAAATTACACCCTCTAAACACCCCCTATCATATGTGGACATCATCACCAAACACGCTGTATACTGAGCAAAGAAGGAGAAAGAATTAGAAATACTTATCTTTCTACCCTCAATCCCACCTTTATGTAGAAGTAATGCCGCCTCATTGTCCCGTATATTACATCGAATGCCTCCTTATATTATTTCGACGACAGATAGAATTGTACAACAAAAACCTCTAGTGGAGGTTCCAAATGAAAGGATGCTCTCAAAGGACCCCATTTTCCCGAATCCCTGTTAATAATATATTGGGAAACTGGCAAAATACCTGGTCGACAATAATGAACGCTACGGGATGTTTTTTACGGGCCAAGCTAAGTCAGTTTCGTGTGCTTTGCCAGTCTATTGATCACAAATGGTAGACGGAACTGAACGAAAATTACCCGGCCTGGCATATCGTACAATTATTAAAATGATTAGCGTTCACTCAAGCAAAGTCTAGCTGAAATTGTACTTTTTGTGAGATTGGTATCAGAAAGTAGATTTACTTTCCAAACAGCCATGTCTCGAGTTAGCTGCTTATTTCAACAAGAAAGCATTTATTTACTTCAAAAAAAAAAACAAGGCCGACGATTAAATGGAACGAGTCGCATTAATTTGTTAAATTGCGCTTTTGGTTCAAATTGGAAATAGAAACGATAACGAAAATATGAGTTATTGATGAAAATTGAAAATGAGACCTCAATGCGACACCCTGTATATTATATGAGTGAAGTTTTGGTTGAAATTAATAAGCGTTTTTTGAGCTCATAACGTGAAGGTTTGTTTAGGTTTCATGTAAAATGTTTCAAAGATTTGTAATTTTTTGTCAAATCACATTTTCTAGATTTGTGTTTCATCGGAAATGTTTTTTGGCTAAACTTCCAGTAAAAGTGTCATTCGTTGTCTCATGATCTTTATTTCTTAGTAAATTAACGAGTGTCAACGTTATTGTGCTTCCCAAAGTTGGTCATAACTTTTGGAAACCCCTCACAGATAATTTAAGATAAATTATATTCGGGCGATAAATACATTTCTTTGAACATCGCGGTTTAATGTTCCTAGTTATCTGTGTGATTAATTACTGGCTTTTAACTTAAAATCAAGAGAAAAGCACAATCCTGGCTATTAAGAGGCAATTCTAAATGAAAAAAAGCTCCAAATATTTACAGGTCAATTGTTAAATTGCTTGAAAAGTTGTTTCAAATAATGTAGCAAATGTAATCGCGTTTATCAATGCGATATCCTTTCAGGCGACGTAACTGGCTTGGAATGGAAATAATGGCATTATTCGATGGCGACCAAAGTCAGAAGGAAGCCTTCGTAGGCAACGTCCTGAATTTTGATCAGGACAATCTGTATGACTATATCGATATGACCATTTATATCGCCATTCGTTTCCGGTCGGCTGCGTGACGGTACTTTTATAAGCCATTTTGCCAATTCCGAGACTGTAATATTTTCACATAATTACTGGGAAACGTCTTTAGTGAATTTGCTTGCTAATTGGTAGAAACTCCCTGGTTTTCAACTCACTTTATCTGGTTAAAATTAATCCCATTTACTTTTAGTGCATTAGCAAACTAATCAAGACTTTTTTTCAGACAAGGATAATTTTTTCGATAAAGATGCGAATCTTCTAAGGTAAAGCGCTAAAAACTTGCAAACTTTGCCCAATCCAAACGATTTTTGGTGAAGTTAAGTTGAAATTAAAACCGCAAAATTACCCTTTCTAACCCACGAGTTTTTTTTTAGTTTTTATATAAAATGCCACAACTAAGCTTCTTCAAGAAAAATGCATTCTTCATTAAGAAGGAATTTTCAGAAACCGGAAGACTTTCTACTAAAACGTTCAAATTTGCCCATCTTCAGCCAAATTCTTTTTTAATTTGACTTCCGCTTTAATCAGCCATTAACAAAACATTTTACTTTTCCTTGTTAAACTGCAACGATATTTTTAATTAAAATCAACCATTCCACTCTAGTTTAGTTTTTCTATCTTCACTGCTGTTTATTTGTAGCTTATTGCCACCAGCAAATCACACCATTAATTATTTGGGCAAAATGTAATTTCCAATCCTCTCCATCATAAAGCCCAATTAATGCCCAACTCTAGGGCACAGTCAGGGTGCATTGAGGAACGCAGGGATCCGTAAAACATTTATAATGATGTTGGCTGTAGTAGGCGGTTGAATATTTGATATTAAATTATGCGCCTTCAGTAAGCCCTGAACGGCTGCAAGATACCAAACAGAGCCGTTGTTTTCATTAGATCCGAGATAATTTAATGGAAAAGCTCCAGGTTGATGGAGGAAAAATGAAAACTATTTAGGGCTGTTTGCTCTTTGTTCCTGTTATTGTCGAACGATAGCATAATTTCCAAAGAGCTGGGGCGTTCGATTGGAAAATGGGTGCAACGGTACCTATTGATTTCAAAGAATCAACCTCCTAATGTGGTTCTTGGAACAGTTAAACGCCACCGTTCTTCTTTTCAACCTTCGTCTTCCGGCTTGCTGCATTTATTAAACGAACCACGCAATTATATGGAACGAACTAAGAAAAGCTAACAGTTTCGTGCTTCTGATACTGTTAAAAACCATTGGCAATTAGAGAGATTATCAGTTTGGTTGCATCATGTGCACTTGTTGGTTTATTTCTGCTCTGGTAAATGCTTTGTGAAGCAGCTACTGATCCAATTGCGCATAGACTTTATAAATGGTTGGTTTCATGGTGGAAGATTGAGGAATTGCCAGTGATATTGCCCAAACCAGCAGGATTTTTAATTACATTCACTCGCTATTCAATAGATTAATTGCACAAAAAATTGCATTTTTGGAAACTTTCCACATCAATTTTTCGCCAAACAGTATTTTTTAGCACCAAATCTGACGAACACTTCCCATTTACCTACAATTGGCTGGATTCGTGAAAACAAGCTTAATTTCTATTAATTCCATGGGTCATTGCATTTCTTGACATCACACGAGCAGCAGTAATTTAGTTTGATTGGCGTAGCTGTTGTATTTTTATGAATCATTCGCTAGACCAATTTTACATGAATTTTAATAGGAATTATGTCATAGTTCACTGTCGTTTAAATATTCGTCTGCGCGTCTTCTTGTTCACTCGCCTTGGAAGTCAGTGACTGGATTATTTTTGGGTCACTGATGACTAAACATGGAGCTTTTTTATCGTGCACAATAACAATAAACCAATGGTTTTACATTCCAAGAACCATACATTATCGGACCCGTCAAAGTACGGTAAATGTGCTAATCTCAGGCACTCGCAGGAGCCCTCCGGAGATCTGCACTTTTTTGCGCCAATGTATTTTACTTCGACGTAAAATCTTGTACTCACATAAGGTTGTAGTTTCATTTTGAAACAATTAAATAAGAAGCAAAAAATGTTTGAAAAAAAATCAAATGTAATTTTTTTTCTTCTACTCGATTTTTTAAAAATTTATATTTTAGCCTGTGCTGATGTTCTCTCGCGTCATTGCGCTTCCCCTATTTTCAACAATGTGCTCGTTTCGCTGTTGAGTTTTGAACGAACATCGTATTTCACTGGTAAACAAAGCCCTTCCAAAACTGAATTCGTGAATTTTTAAAATATCTCATCTGGGGACGTATCAACGTAATATCGTCTCTTTTAACAAAACCCTCTTTTGTCTGCACCGAGAGGAAAGCAAACGATATCGTTTTGCACGAGGGACGGACGTGGAAGTTAAAATTCATGCAACTTTTTGATAAAATCTCTTGTGCCGTGTTTGCAACGGCCAATATTTCTCCTCCGCATGTGGCCTGCCATTGTCGAGTGTTATTGACGCAAAAAAATTCACTTTGCCATGAGAAACAAGTGGAATTTTAACTGGGCAACAATATAAAGTAAAAACGTTTCATTTTTTTCGCCTCAAATTTTTGTGTTCTTTGAAAAGACAGATTTTTCCTCACATAAAGAGAATTTTCTGGCTCGATATTTCTAAATTACTAAACTATAGCTTGCATAGGTATTTCTTTGCTAATAGATTAGTTGAAGCTTAGCCGGTTAAGGTGGATTTAATGAAAAAAAGATAATGCGCGTAGATGCAGAAGAGCGATCACCATTGTGTTTGCCAAGTTAAGCTTAACTTACGTTGAAATTGTGCTTCCGCATGGCAATTGAAAAGAAAGTAATTGTTGGAATAAAGAAAAGTCGAGAGCAGTGATTAAGCAGCGTAGCAAAATGAACACAAGGAAGGAAATTGTAATTTTCCATATTATGACCAACAGTATTTTCCATTATTGGGAAACGACTCATTGCTTTAAGCGACATTTGAGAAACTATCAGAACTTGCCGCTAATTGCTGAACGCCACTAAGAGCGTCGGTTAATTTTGGTGAAATTTACAGGAATTTTCGTGAAAAAGCGTGATTCTGCAAATTCAAAAAAACAAGTTAAACTAATAAATAGAATAAGGCTTTCGAGGCCATTTTTTCGGGTTTTTAGGCCGTCGTAAAATCGAATTTCTTCCTGACGTTTCGCAAGCACGAGTGGCTTGCATCTTCAGAGGTGGTTTGCTTGAGTGCTTACACTGTACTGATGCGGTTCCTAGGGCACAGTCTGTGTTTATGCACCGGTTGTGATGAGGTGGTTTGTGATTACGTGGCCTGTGTCATCGACGTCGACGCATTCTGTTTTTTGTTATTATGCTCCGGTGTAGTGGATTCTTCTTCTTGTCCTGTGCCGTTTTTGGGTTGGTGAGTGCCGGAAACCATATCCGGTTCAGCGCCATTGTCTCTTCTTATCTGTTAAAGGTGTCGCTGTGCTTGTGTAATTCGATGGCTTCTCGTATTAGTCGGGGGCGATAACCTGTTGTTGTGGCTAGGACTTCAGCTTCTGCAAATTTGATGCTGTGCCCTCCCTCGCTGAGGGCATGCTCCACCACTGCCGACTTTTCCACATGTCCCAATCTGCAATTTCATCGATGTTCTTCGATCCTCCTCGTCTTAACCGATCTCTTCGTGGTTCCTATGTAGATGCTTTCACAGGAGCATGGGATTCGGTAGATACCTGCAGGGGCGAGGGAAGGTCTTCTGTCCTTAACCCACCTTAGACATTCCTGGATCCTTGTCGTGGGCTTATAGATTGTTTTTATGTTATGTTTCCCTAGGATCTTCCCAATTCTATGCGTAACTCTGGGAATGATAGGCAGAAAGGCCCTTTTAGTGGTTCACACTTTTCAGCACGGTCCACCCTTACTGCTCTTTTGATGTCCATATGAGAGTATCCGTTTTGAAGAAAACCCCTTTCTAAATGTTGTAGTTCCCCTGATAGGTGCTGTGGTCCACATATTTTCCTGGCTCTATCCGTGAGAGTCGTGATGATTCCTTGTTTTTGGCTCGGGTGATGGTTGGATAGCTTGTGGAGGTATCTGTCCGTGTGGGTGGTCCGATGGTCCAATTGGTTCCCTTTCCTAGATACCAAGAGATCCACGAAAGCCAACTGTAGGTTTTGTTCAACCTCCATAGTTAATCGTATCTCTGGATGTTTTTTGTTCAGGTGGTCGAGGAACTTGTCCAGGTTATCGCGTCCATGTCTCCATATCACGAACGTGTCACCAACCTATCGATACCAGATAGTCAGTTTAAAGGGTGCGGTTCTCAAAGCTGTTTCTTCGAATTTCTTCATGAAGACATTTGCTAGAACCGGGCTGAGTGGGTTTCCTATGGCTACTCCTTCCTTTTGTTCGTAGAAGTCTCCATTCCACAGAAAGTAGGTGCCTTTTAGACAAGCTTTGAAGAGAACTGATCCAATCGGTCTAAGTGGCACTCCTTCCTTGTGAATTTTCAGTAATCCATACAAACTGCAATTGCAAGTCTGCTTTAGTTAGAAAGTTGTTAATGTTTAGTAAAATTTTGGCAAAAATGGCAAGATTATTTCGACAATTTCCTGCGGTTGATTGGGTCAGTTCTTTTCAATAGAAATTTCCGAAATTTGTTTCCCAAAAATGTCTTAAATATATATAGAATTGCATGTTACACCTGCTACAGTCAAGTTTTGTGTAAATTGGGCAAAATTTCAAAATTGACGTCGACGGTTTTCTTCGGTTGATTCTGTTAGTTGATTTAGATGAAATTTGCTTCCCAAAAGTGCCTGAATGCATCAAAAATATCAAGTACCTGCTTCAGTTCATCATCTTCAATCATAAAGTGATTTCTGCAAATGATTGTCAGTTGATTTAACTGAAATTTCCAAAATCCGCTGCCTAGTCGAAAATTGTCCCAATTGCAGATTCGAGCTTTACAGTTGCTTCCAATTTTCCTCCTTATTAAGTAAATATTTTCAGAACCTCTACAAATCGGATTGAAACAGTTACTCATTCTGCAGGCTTTTTCACTTCAGCCACCAGCATCAAGTAAAAACCAATTCTATAACATTAATTAAGCCATTTGATAAAATAACAGAACCCTGATCTTATTAAACATGTTAACATGCTGATAATTGGCACAATTTATCGGCTAGAGTAGATTGGATTGTTGCCATAATTAGCAAAGTTGTTGATTCGATTCGATTTGATTGATGCGTTCGTTCAAGTGTACAACCAAAAAGAAAATGGAGTAAATGTGGTATTAAATTGATTGTGCTTATTAGGATGCTGTGACATAATGCTGTTAGGCGACTGTTAAACAGTTAAAGAATTTCATGCATGTGCGTTTTGTCGCCGGCAAAAAAAATTAGAAACTCCATTAATGATGTCACCGAGTGAGGCATTGTATGTTTAATTGGCTTGTGTACAAACTTATTCCTTCCAGCCATATGAGCAATTCTTAGTCATGATAATAACGTTTCCTACTATGGAACTGTAATTTATATGCTGCACATTTCGAAGTGGCTTCACCTCCAAACCGTTTATTTTATTAGATTAGCGATAATACATTTAATAAATGATTAGATAAAACGCATCTTAATTGCTTTTGGGTCAGCCGAGACTGAGCTTTTTAACAAACACCAGGTAAACTTTGCACAATCAGTATGTTCAAGGCAAATCATTTAGCGTTATTCACCGTGTAAAACATTTAATGAATTCATTTATATTGCAAAAGATAATATTTAAGCAGTTGCAATAGTTACAAATTGCTCAATATCCTGCGAATAGCAAGTATCCTGCTTAAGTTTCAATTGGTAGGTATGTCA
The DNA here is from genome assembly GCA_024550625.1 of Dendroctonus valens. Classification (NCBI taxonomy): domain Eukaryota; kingdom Metazoa; phylum Arthropoda; class Insecta; order Coleoptera; family Curculionidae; genus Dendroctonus; species Dendroctonus valens. The sequence continues at coordinate 632,866 of JAJTJO010000323.1, read as the reverse complement.
ATGAAACAGCAATGTGAATATTATAAATGAACAACCAAAGACGACCTTTTCCCAGCCAATGAGTAATAGAATCATGACTGTTGAGGAAAATCATACGATTTGCTAAGAATTCCTCCTTGGTATCAATGCTGGATGATAATGGCGTAAAACGCGCCAAAAGGTGAAACCGCAATTAATACATAGCTAATTTATTAATTAGATAATTTTGCCTGGCGACTTTTTTAACGTTTTGTAAGGCCAGAAAAAAGAAACCGAAACCATGTTACTTTCTCCATGCCCGGAACGTTTCAGCCATTTATTGCGTTATTTATGGGCAATATGGGGAGTTTAAATTGTTTCATCATGTTCAGAACCATTTAAATATTTCACCTGTTCAAATTCGCCACTATTTTTTCAAAAAAGTTTCTCGTTCTCAAACGAGTTTGCCACCGCAGACTTTGAGTCCTCCTGGAATAGTGAAAGATCTCACTTTAATGAGTTTACTACTAACATTTCTATTTCCAGTATCGTATGGCTTTTGCAGCAAAATCCCAGATGCAATCGCTTTAAAAGCCCCTATACAGGACTTTGATTATTAAATGCGGTTTTTTAATCTGAAACAGCTAAACATTGTCTTCACTCTCTTAATTTTCGATAGTTTTAGTGTGATGAAAATCTGCTACTGGAAGAAATTTAGGAAAATATGCACAAAAATCTTCCATTTGCTTAAATGCAAAGCGTCTAACAAATCCGAACAATGGGATTCGAGTTGAATGTGAGTCGACAATGGAGTTCGAATAACGCTTTAGAGTACATCCCATAATTCTGAATGTTATTATATTTAAATTTTCTGGTCTTTGTTGAGCGTCTCGCCGTTGTTTCAGCCGCTTAATAAAGCCCAGCTTGAAATCCGGGGTCCATTTCACATAAATCTGGCCTCAATATTAGAAACTCATCTAATATTTGCATTTTATTTCATTGTTTCTAATGATATTAAAAAATCTCCACCAACGGAGGCATGAAGCATTTTGATCGCAAACTCCCAATTTTCCCATCATTAAAATCCATTTTAAGTCCCATTTGCTTCGTGCATATTTTTATTTGCATTATTCCGCCTGTATCGGTTTTATTACGAAATCCATTTAGGTACAACATCCCGGATTTTCCACCGAAATTTCAGCCATTAATGAAATGGCATTTCCATGCTTAACAAAACTTTCCAGGGACGATTTCGGATTCGAATTTTCCAAAAATAACACAGTGAATTGGCTCAGACTCTATTAGAAAAAAGGGGAAACTAAATTAGTTGTTTTATCAATATTAATCAATTAACCAGTTAACTGGAAACAAAAAATAAGAAATAATCTAGAAAAATGTAGAAATCAGAAAGTTACTTGAGTTTTTTGCTCTTTGCCGCCAGAGTAAGCAGTCACCTTGCAAGTTCACTGTCTTTATTTCAACTTTTTCCAATATCAATGAATCGTTTACGCAAACATTAGATATTAATATTCCCGCGATAAAGCACGATAAAATAACAAATTAGTTCCTTTCTAAATTAATTAATTATGCAGCATAAACGTTAACGAGTTTTAATAACATTGACAGTAAAGATGACCTGAAAGAATAACATCATCAGTGCTTTGTTTGCCAATGTTTGAATAATCTGTGAAGAAATCCTCTTGTTTATCTACTGAAAAAAAAACGTTAATTACCAATGACAGTCAACCTTGTAGATAAATGTACCTGATCTTGAGATAGCGCAGGTTTATTTGCGGAAAAGTATTTCGAAACGCTTAATATAAAATAATGGACTCAAATAATATAAAGAATAAATTTACAGCTAAAATAAACAGCTAAAATATCGAAACAAAATCTTATTTTCCTCTGCTTCGGAACTCCATTTCAATGCCCGAAGCTTCCGGAACAAGATAAATTTAGTTTCACGAAATGTTTTCTAAAGTCAGTTGGTCTAAAAAATCGACACAATGGCTGCGAAAGCCTAATCCATTTAATTTTATAGGCTTCTCCATTAATTACTCAGTTTTCCAACAGCAAAGCAAAGAGCTAACTGAAAATTTCCATTTTATATGACTAAATCCAAAAAAATATTTAACTTGTTCTTCCCGCTACGCGGTCGTTTTTCTTAATTCGAATGCAAGCCAGACTTGGGCTAAGCAAATTGAAATTTGCAATGGAAAATAGTCCATTAAAACCGGCACTTACCTGCTGGCAAAGCAAAATTCAATTAGCAAGGGCTCTTGTAAAGCAGGGAACCATAAATATATCAAATAAATCCCCAGGGAATCCAACCAACCACAACATTATTCCTCAGTCGGCCTTATTAAAGTTGCCAGAAAGTATGAGGCGGAGTTGCAATAGACTGCTGACAATTTGGAAGTTATCGCTAGAAGACCTTTTTACTTCATAAAAGGGGACGCGGTGATCGTTTTCCGGGCAATTTTTCCTGAGCTTTGCGAAGCTGCTATTAATAATTGGGTTATGGAGCAATTTGCCATTAGGGCTTTCCAAGAAGTTGGGATTAATTAAAATTTGCTGGACATGGGAGCTTGATCATTGCCCTGACTGTTTTAGGCAGCGTAATTCGGTCTCATATTTATTATTAATTTCGTATATTTTCCTGACTGTACTTTAATTCATTCCAATGTATTCCTGGGTTTCAGTCAGTTTTATTGTTTATTATTTAAAATGTTACAAATACGTTTCGGTGTCTTTCTCCACCATCATCAGTTTGTATATAGTTGTTTCAACCTTCACATTTGACTGGTCACTCTATGTGATGGTCATTATATGACCAGTCAAATGTGAAGGTTGAAACAACTATATACACAAACTGCTGATGGTGGAGAAAGACACCGAAACGTATTTGTAACATTTTAAATAATAAACAAAAAAATTGACTGAAACCCAGGAATTCATTGGAATTTATTATTAATGAAGATCTCTTTTCCGAAAGTTCAGAGACTGATTGGCCTCTACAAGTCGATTTTCACAGTTAAAAGTAAAAGTTCTTGATGATTGCCATTATAAGGCTAATATTTGTATCCATATTACCAACTTTAATTAATTTATTTATATTATTTTTTCTGTCCTTGAAGCGAATTAAGTAATTGCTGTCAAACTATCACCATTATGCTCTAGTATTTATGATTGCATATTTCTGATTGGTTTATTGATTGACAGGACAATGAGCGGGTTTATGCTCGCGATAATACAGGGTTTTTCAGGTCGAACTTCCTGGAATAGATAAGAAAAATGATATCTATGAGTAGTAAAGCTATAATCTATTGAAACGGTTTTTATTGCGGAAGTGACAGAATAACACTGTGTTTAAATAGTTGTTCTTAAGCGTCTTCCATAGTTAACTCTAATTTGGCCAGAAATTACCCCATAAATTGGCCAGGTCTTGTGGATTTTCTTCATTTGAGGCAATCTAATTTATTTCGTCTAACATCGTGAAATAAAATATTTTGCAAGATTGTACATGGCCTAGATATTCTCGGAATGTATGCGATATGGAAGCTGATATCATTGGGCGATTGTTTATATTTTTGCCAAATTTAGACCAATTAGGGGACTTTGATAATTAGATTCTGGGAAAGAAAATCCTGCCATTGTATGATTGATTAATTAATTTGGCAAAAAAACTAGACTCTCACTCTAAACGTGCTTTGAAACGTTTGGATAAAACACATTTAAAGAAATGAGCTGCTTTTGCACTCTCTTTTCGCGTGATTTTCAATGTTTTTAACAACCTTTGACTCCGCGGAAAGTTTGTGTGTGTGAATCTCGCAAAAATGCTTAAGTGAAACTCTCTTTGCGGTCTGCTTTAAAAAGCTGCGAAAGTCATGTCTTCCAATTACCCCATAGTATGGTTTATGGCCATTGCAAAGCACATGGGCTTGAGCTTTAGGCAATAAACGTTTTATTGCCACTCTCATTGAAACAATTAGCGTACCAACGGAGCGGCATTTTGAACAATTTATGATATGGGGAAAAATGAAAACAAAACTGTCAGTTTATAGTAGTTAAATTGGTTGGTGGATATTCTTGGATAATTCACTTGCCAAGACAGACAACATTTTTTTATTTATCAACGTTTGTGCTGGTTTTGTTGCGAAAATGGACGTAAAAAATTATGGTAACTACATCTTTTTTTGGCTTTTGTTCCTCGATTGCAATGCTAGTTTCAGCTCATTTAAATTTACAAGTATCCAAAGATTTGGAAGATTTTGCATTGCCCAATTGACTAGTATCGAATCCTCTTCAATTGCTGCAATTTTTTGTAAGTAGTTTTGCAAACAAACTGGTCCCAAGCCCGTTTGAGAAAGGAGGAGGGTTGAGCGTGGTGCTAACCACCCCGCCTCGCAAAAAAAGTATGGGTTAGGAGGAAGCAACAGAAGCCTCGGATCAGGACGGATACACGACGACGAATAACGCAAGGAACAAGGAAAGATCAAATGAATATTGGAACATGGAGCGTGCTCAGTTTATATCGACCGGGTGCAGCAATAAAAGCGATCAAAGAAATGGTAAAGAATGAATATGGATATCACCGCTCTGTGATACAAACATAGAAACAGTGATACATAGAAATAAAGATACAAACGACTAAGAACCCTAGGAAAGAAACTGTTAATAAGAAAAAAGAGAATGGCAAGACAGAGAATTAATTGCACTAGAAGAAGGAAAAAATAACACAAGAACATTCTACCAAAAACTACGCTCCACAAAAGCAGGATTCAGACCCAAGACCGACAATGTCTTAAAGAACGAAAATGGAAATTTAATAACTGATAAAGTAGAAATATTGCAAACGTGGAAAAGCTACTTCCATCATCTCCTTAATAGAGGAACTGGTGAAGAGGAGAAAGCACTCGATCTTCTTGCTGCGGAACAACCCAATGATATCCCTTCTAAAGAAGAAATTAAAAAATCATAAAGCCTCAAGATACTCTAATTCAAAGATTCGGGAGAAAGGTGCTGAGGAAAATTTTCGGACCCACCAAAAACCAGGATACGCAAAGCTACCGAATCAAAACAAATATACAATCAGCCAGAACTTATTAACCCCATAAAGGCACGAAGGTTGAGATGGGCAGGGCACGTACGAAGACAGCCAGAGGATAGAATTGTCCGTTTAATATTGGACAGAGCACCAGAAGGAAGACGACCACTTGGAAGACCGAGTTAAGGTGGCGTGATAATATAACATCGGACCTCCAGAAAATGGGCATCGGGAATGGTCTAGAAGTTATGGAAGACCGAGACAGTTGGAGCCAAATCGTTGCCTCAGCCAAGGCCCATCAGGGGCTGTAGCGCTAGTAGTAGTTTTGCAATCACTTCACTTGCTTCAATACAGCTTCATATAAAACTTTGAGTACAGTTAGTTTTGGAGTGAAAATTAGACTGATTTTAAAATTAAGAATGGTGCGTTTTCCAAGAAACCGTCTGGTAAATTGCAAAATTGCGTTTTCAAAAAACTTCTAGTCTTCTAATTAAGTAATTCATAGTTGTTGCCCAAGTGTTTAATGACCCTTGCAAAGCTCAGGACAATAAAACGTTTATGGTCACACTCATTACAAAGAATCCATTTTCAACAATGTATTATGTTCGTGTGTGCAGCCAAGAAAAATTAAATGGCAATGTTATAGTATGCAAATTGCTTGAAGGCTATTCTTGGACTTTTCTGGCCTTATATCGTGAGGCATGCAACTAAGTTTTCGTTTGGAACGGTTTTTAATAATTGAGGAAAATCTAACTTGAATAGTTATTTGGTCGAGTCTAAAATTGAAACTTTCGTCGAGTTGAAAGTTTGTTCGTTCCTGGGGAACTTTGACTGCAATACACTGCGACAGGATGGAAAGTTGAATATCAATTAACACCATTTAAAGTGTATTAACTGCAACCAAGTGATTTAAAAGCAATTAGAGAAACCCACATTTTTAGCTAGAGAATAGTAGACCATGCCTGTTTTACAAATTTTTCCATTTGTAGGCATTCCAAAAAGGAGCAAATTGGGGAAATTTGCCAGTTCTAGTCGATTCATGGATTCGATTGAAAGACTAAATTGCATTCCAACTCCTACCAATCACCCAACGCACAGATTTGTAGACATTGGAATGTTTATTTAGCATTTCAACAGGCCATCAACAAAACAAACATACATTGGCGACAAAAAACGAGCATTCAATTAGGCCATTTGTCATTTATCCGAACTTCCGTTTAAAATCGGGAAAAGGATTTGCTTATTTATTATTAATGAGTAACTAAGTGAATATACGCAACACTTGTCCCCATAGATGATCCAATTTTTACAAAAATAAATATAAGCCAACGTTGTATACACATGTGAATTCCTCCATCAATCAAAAAAATAAAATAACTTTATACAGGAAGTTTACAGTCAATCCGGCTCGTGTTCGTGGCGTTTTGTTTGTGTATTGATAAATTCCATTAAACCGAAAAGGGCCAGAAGAGTTTCCAAACTAACATTAGAAAAATGTGAGAATTTTCGTGTGGTAAATATTGATAGGGATATTGCCGAATTTTTGGACTGAAGCAATATTTGCTCAGCTAATAGTCGGTCTGGTTAATTTGAAATTTGACATGTTTATTAATATGGTATTTGCTCATATTTTTTAGGAAAACAACATCCGTCTTGGAGGAGCAAGTTAAAATTGCAAGTACGGGCTTGGAAATGTGCTAATCTCTGTCACCCCCAGGACTGGTTTCAAGCCTATTAGCTCTCATCAACTGGGTTTTCAACGTAGAATCGTCGTGTTATTTTCAGGCTAAACCCAGCTGATGAGAGCTAATATGCTCAGAACCGGTCTTGGGAGTGCCTGAGATTAGCAAATCTGTACCTACTACTTTAGTAGTAGTAGTAAACATCATTATTTCTAAAAAAAGGCTATCGACCTATCGGTCTTTCTGCCCTTGTTTAATACATGTAGCCTTAGTCTAAATAAAAAACAAAGATGAAAATTCTCTTATTCTAGGTTAATAATCTTATTAAATAAACTTTCAAATTCGAATGACAAGAAAAAATTATTTTATTGTCCAGTAGTCAGTTGCGTTTGTAAGTGTTCGAGTAGCGTTGATGTAGGGAAACGGAAGCGGGATTGTCTGGTTGGTCGTGTAAGACAAAGGGGATTCAGTATGGTCCAGTTGTAGGAGTTGTTTGTCCATTTTGACTGTAGATGTATAAGTCTTTCCGAAATCTTTGTCATGTTTGTGCGTTCGTATAGTAGTTGGGTGGAGGGGTTGTGTAGTGGGTTTTGGGGGTGTCTTATTCGTGTTATTAGTCTTAGTGCAATTTGTTCTGTTGTTTGTATATAACGTTTTGTCCTTTATGTTCCGTTGGTCATGAGTATATGTCCATAGTCTAGCAAGGGTCTACAAATAGCTTAGTATAGTATATTTTGGTGGCGGTGTTTGTGCTAATTCCTCTGTCTTTGTAGGTTAGTGATCGGAAGTGTTTTGTTCTCTTTATTGTTTCTGCCCTGATGTTTCGTATGTGTTTAGTGAATTTAAGTTTGTGGTCAATTGTGATTCCAAGGTATTTTACGTCGTTTTTTGGTTGTGTCGTTTGGCCGTCTGCAGTTATTGTAGGGGAGTCAGCGTTGAGTCTGTGGTTTGTGAGCAGAAGTTGGTTTTTTGAAGCGTTTGGTGTTAGTCTCCATTTATAAACCCATGTCATTGTGTTGTTTGTAACTGTTTGGAGTCTTTGAGTTGCTCTCTCAGTAGTTTTGTCATGTACAATAAGGGCCGTGTCGTCTGCGTATTGTAATATGTATGCCGATCTGTCGATTTGATTTTTGTCTGGTAAGTTGTAATTGTATATGTCGTGGCAGTATATATTGTAGAGAAACGGTGAGAGCGGGGATCCTTGAGGGAGCCCTTGTTCAGGGGAAAAAGAAAATGACAGTGTTTTGTCAATTCGTACTTGTAGTTGTCTGTTTTCTAGTAAGTTCTTTATGGTGTGTAGTAGATATGTTGGTGTGTGTAGTTTGTATAGTAAGCCTCTAGGCCAGACACTATCAAAAGCTTTTATGCCAGACACTATCAAAAGCTTTGTTAATGTCCATAAACAGGCAAGCTGTCTTTCTGTCAGTTAGGTGGGCAGTTTGTATATTGTTAGTCAGACTGAAGAGTGGGTGAATAGTCGAGTGCTGATGTTTGAATCCGAACTGATACGATGGTATGTACTTTCCGACCAGTTTTCCCAGTCGCTGCCTTATTATGTACTCAAAAACCTTGCTAAGTACTGGTAGCAGTGTAATTGGTCTGTAATTGCTCGGTTGTGTATTGTCCAGTCCATTTTTGGGTATAGGGATTATTAAGCCGTTTTTCCATGATTTTGGGATTATGTTATTTCTGATGCAGTTGTTCAATTCAGTTAGAATCAGTTTGTGTGTTTCTTGAGTTAGGCTTTTCAGGAGTTTTGCCTTTATTTTATCTTCTCCCGGTTCTGTGTTTTTGATATGCGCTAGGGCTTCATCGTACTCTGTGTCTGTGATCAGTTTGTATGTATAGTTTGGTGAGCTGTTGAAATAGTTCAAGTACCAGTCGTTGATCAAGTTCCAGTTGTCATTGTCGAAGTTAGGGCTTGTCGATATGCTGAAGGCCCTTGGATAGTGTCTGGCGAACGCGTCAGCTTTCTCTTTGCCTGTGTACCGTTCTATTCCGTTTTCGTCAATTGTGTCAGTGTGTTAGTTTTTTTGTATTGCGCTAGTTTCTTCATTTTTCGCCAGTATGTTTTGCCTTTGTCTTTTTGTATCCTACTACTTTATTTACGTATAATTTGAACTATGAATGTAGTGGCAATGATGGACATAAGTTCGAAATCGAATTAATACAATGCCAAAACTGACAAAAAACGTTTTTTTTTTAGAATGAAAGAACCATATTTTCCTGTTGTATTGCTTTTTCAGAGTTTTAAAATTTTGCAGTTATTTATGCAAAAAATTGCTATTGAAAAGTTCAACCGTTTAAAAAAACCTACTTTCAAAAAACATTGTTTTATCCATATTTTCCTGAAGACCTGAAAGGCTGACATGTCGTCAATACAACGACGATTTTTGTGCGATGGTGGATAAAGAAAGAATATTTTATAGGATTTTGCATATTTCATATGATATTAAAGAGACTGGATGTGAGGTGACATAATATAAAGAAAATTGAGCACAAATTGAAAAACGATTAATTCATTTGACGTGAAATTGGATTTGTAGATTAATACCAAATGGTGGTTCTGTGACTCTTCTTAGCAACAAAGATGAATTTGCGTCTCTGGGAATTAACATTAAGGAAAAATTGCACTCTCGGAGGCAGTTAAAAAATCCAAAACAGGAGACCAGGAAAGTTAAAAATGTTGCTACAACAGAAGGAACGGAACGCTAAAACAGCATTAATGTAAACGACAAAAGTTTTGAAAATATGCTGAAGTTGGTAAAACTTTGACCATTTCCTGTACGTTCATAGCCTTGTTTTTATAGAAAAAATATGGCAACGCTTTACAAAATATATTGTTTTACTTGGAAAATCAATTGCAAAAAAATACCAGTCTGCTATTATCAAAAGAGTTAGACTTTGGCGGCTATTGCTTGAAACTGATGAGTTCTTCGGTCAATTACGCCATCGTAGAAAAGTGTCTAGCATCCAACCACCTCTGAAGATGCAAGCCGCTGGTGCTAGCGAAACGTCAAGTGGAAATTAATTTCTACAACGACCTAAAAGCGCGAAAAACTGCGCTATTATGATTAACAAAAGAAGCACCTGAATGAAATGAATAATACGCAAACACACAGATCCGAAATAGAATGCGTGGGACAGCATGAATATTTTATTAATCATCAGGATGATATGTGTGCAATATTTTGTTCTAAAAATGATAAACTGAATGAAATTATCATTATCTCCATAAAACAGGCCCTGTTGTATTTCTGTGTGTGATTGAGCCGGTTCAGATAAAAATATTCGCATCACATCTCGATTGTTTGTTCCGGAAAAATGGCATTGAGCAGTTGAATAGTGGGAATTTGCAATATTCAACAATCCACTAATCTTGTTCCACTATAAAGTTATTCGCCAAGTCTGTAAAGTAAATTTATAACATGCGAATTGTTTATGTTGGCTTTCATCGTATTTCATGCGAAAATTGCGAGCGGGAAAACCGATTCATTTCAAATGAAAATTCCAAAGATTCCGGTCATAATTTTCCTTTGGGGAAACTCTAATTGGATATTTAGGGAAGCCGTACGATCGATTGTTGATTTGTGGAACCTTTTCTTGCAATCAGGGTTTTATATCGCTTCATGTAGAGTATAGCATTTAGTTTGCTGATCATTTTTCGCTCACCTGAGTGTATCCCGCCCTTATAAGATCTTGTCCTTCCCTGTTGGTACCTTCATCATGTCTCAGCATGGCACGCTCGACTCTGGCGAGCGTGGGTGAGTCCATGAGTCGCGGATGGTGTTGGTACTGAGCACTCTGAGTACCATTTCTGAGTCGCGAAGTGGTACCGTGGGCCGAGTGGCCGTTGGCGTTCGAGTGTTCAGTTTGCAGTAGCATTTTCCTGAAAGAAAGTTAACATTGAAGCCAATTCTCAAGGCCGGAAAACCTGAGGGAAAAGTTTTCCAGTAAAATTGTGTTTTTTTGTCGTTGGTACCTATACAGGGTGTCGCCAAATTTTAAGTGCTAATTAATATCTTTCGGGACACGCGCTGAAACTGGAAAATTGTTTTACAAATTTTTTGAAAATTTTATTGCTTTTATTTTGCAGTAATGAATTCACCAAACTAACAGAAGATCGTACATTCTATGAGTTGTAAATTGAAAAACCAGTATTACGGTAGCTCGAGTTTTGGAATTAATACAAATTTATCTACTGGCTTTCTATTAGGTTGTGTGTACAATTATTAACAAGATGTTAGCATGTCAGCAGGTGCTAAAAGCCCGAATGACACTTTAATATAAAAACAACTCTTTGAAATACATTTTGACCCTTCAGGCAAAATAATCGCACATTTTAGCGGTTTTTGAGCGTTTGCGAACTTTAACCGACCATATAGTTCTGGTTGCAGACGGAAACACTTGGTATTTGGTCAAAAACCAACCACTAAGCTCAGAAAAAACGCATGTGAAATTTTTATTATTGATCGAAAATTTCAAAAGGGGTTGGTATATTTTTTCAAAAAAAAATTCAATTTTCTCAAAATGATTCGAATTCTACATTAGTTTCCTCCAAGGGAAGCGAGGAATGCAACGAGGTTATGAAAAAACACGCTAGAAGCTTCAGATCTAAAACAATCGCCATTTTTGGATCATTTTAATCAGTTTTTGAGCGGATACGATCTTGAACCGACCATTTTTTTCTTATTATTGATCCAAACAGTTATATATGCTTATGGGAAGCCGCTGGGGTCGAAAACAAACCATTCAAACTCGAAAAACACGCATGTAAAATTTTGATTTTTGATCAAAAATTTCATAAGGGTTTGGAGGTCAATTTTTTCAAAAAATATCAAGTCTTTCAAAATGCTTCAAATTCTACATCATATTTTTCAGGGGAAACGCGAAATTCAACGAGCTCATTGAAAAACACGTTAAAAGTTTCAGAACCAAAATAATCGGCATTTTTTGCCCATTTTAATCAGCTTTTGAGAGGTTACGAACTTTAACCGACCATTTTTTTCTTATTATTGATTCAAACAGTTTATATATGCATATAGGGAAGCTTCTGAGGACGAAAACAAACCATTGGCTCAAAAAACACGCATGAAAAATTTTGAATTTTGGCCGTAATTTTTCCAAGGGTGAGGGTGGATTTTTTGAAAAAATATATAGTTTCTCAAAATCTCGCGACTTTTACATCATTTTCGTCCAAGTGAAGCGAAGTATGTAATGATCTCATTAAAAAAACACGTCAGAAGCTTCAGATGCGAAATAATCAACATTTTTAAGCTTTTTTGAGCGGTCACGATCTTTAGCCAACAATTTTTTTTCCTATTATTGACCCAAACAGTTTATATATGCATATGGGGAAGCTTCTGGGGTCGAAAACAAACCATTGGACTCAAAAAACACGCATGTAAAATTTTTTTTTGATCGAAAATTTCATCGGGGCTGAGGTCAATTTTTCAAAAAATATCAAGTCTCTCAAAATGCGTCAAATTCTACATGATATTTGATGCAAAGGAAGCGAGGAATTCAACGACCACATTTAAAAACACCTTAGAAGCCTCAGATCCGAAATAATCAATTTTTTTGGCCCATTTTACAAAGATCAGGCCAGGTCTTTCTTATTATTTTCATAAACACCCTGTATATGCATATAGAGGCGCTTCTTAGGTCGAAATCTATGTAATGACCTCAAAAAACAAACGGGCGTGAATGTCGATTTTTGCCAATTTTAGCTGGCAAAGGCCCATTTTTTCGGAAAAACAGAAATTGCTCAAAATGCCTCCAATTCAAAATCATTTTTCTCACAAGAAATCGAGGAATCCGTTATCAAAAAACCTCAATAGATCATACAACTGCACATGTAAGGGCAGAAGACCGATTGGGTCGATAGCCTTTGCCGTAAGAAAAACTCTTAACAGCTTGAAAGCGCGATTAACTGGAGAAATCATATGCGAGTATGTAAGGGGATTTACATAAATGTTAAGTACTATAGAGTACGGTGACTGGAAAAGAAAATTCGTACCTGTTAACAATTTAATTATATTTTAAATTAAATCGACATAAGATGGCATATCTTTGCGCTGCAAAATGAGCTGGAAACATTAACCGAACAGGAATTATTCAGCTTGTCTTCAATTTGTCTTCGTAAAAAGATAACAAGCAGAAGCACTTAGTAGAAAGTGATTTATTTGAAATATGTACTCATTAACGTCGAACAACAGAAAAACATGCCCATGCTGTCTTATCTCCAAGCCTGTTGGCATTGGAACGAAAATATATGAAGAACATGTTTAATGCATAAATCTTGTTCCAGTAATATTTTTTCTGCAATTGCTGCTAGAATGTAAAGATAAATTGTGGTAGCGTGTGTGTTAACAGGATTTGTATTAAATTTACGTGACGCGCTCGTATAACTTTTATACAGAACGTAAAGGTGGATGTTCAGTTTGTGTAGGAAAAATTTTGTGGAAAGTGAAGGGTTTTAGTTATAAAAAAAGTGACACACTTACCAACTACCAAAAATAGTCCTTTCGCACTAGTCGACTATAGTCCAACGAAAAAATCGAGTCAGCAAGCCACAACACGTAGGTGAAATCTGTTAGTCAAGAAATGTGGCCAAATCAAAGTGAAAAAAAACAAGACAACCACGTTGTATTCCTTGCGAATAATCAAGGAAGCGTACCACGACCTGCTACGATTTGGAGAGAACTAACAATTTAGCGTCGAGGCGCGCGATTGCCGACTTCACTTGTTTCGCGACGTCGACGTCGCGAATCGTCAAGTGGTCGAGGCGCACGCAATTCAAGATCTACATTCAACTGTTGTTGGTCTCAATTCATTCCAATGTATTCCTGGGTTTCAGTCAATTTTATTGTTTATTATTTAAAATGTTACAAATACGTTTCGGTGTCTTTATCCACCATCATCAGTACTATATACACAAACTGATGATGGTGGATAAAGACACCGAAACGTATTTGTAACATTTTAAATAATAAACAATAAAATTGACTGAAACCCAGGAATACATTGGAATGAATTAAAGTACAGTCAGGAAAATATACGAAACGTTGGTCTCAATTAAATTTTAGTTTTATTTACAATGACTTCAAAAAATACTAAGTATTAAATCGACGAAGCAACACAAATAAATTAGAACAAAAGCAAAAACGGACAGACACATTTTGTTTCGAAATCCTTGAAAAATTTTTTTGTCACCGTCTAATTTTAAAAGATTTTGGCAAAATGTTTTAAAAAACGATCGTCATATTTTTGCAAAATTTAATTAAAATTAGAATAACCAATTTCAGTTTTAATCGGGTTTTTCTTTTAAAGCTAAAAATCCATTTTAAATATGTCAAATTCAAATATTGGTCTATTTAACATCAGCCGTTCGCAGACGTCTGGCACATTGATCCAGAGAAAAATTCAACTTTCGAAGAGCAAAATAAGCGACTGGCACCGACATTTTCGAAATCCTATTTGGGAAACGGATTTAACCACACGAGCACCTTGGCAAATGTAAAACTTTTCCCTGTTTTCCCTCGGGATTTGTCCGAGTGAATTCCGAATGGTGGGATGTAAAAATGGGAAAAGCCTGTTCCAGGAAAAGAGCCCACATAATGGATATATTGTTTATCTTGGTCGGATTGCTAAAGTGTCCCGACTATATTTCTTGATTAAGTTTAGGAAATCTTTCGATGATTCTATTTTCTACTGTAGCAAATAGTTGAGAGTTGGAAAATATGTTCTTTGTCGAGTGGATGTCGAAATCTTCTTCTGTTCGAATCTGTGCCGAGCCCTTCGGGCACTAGACTGGTCGGGGCACAACAAATCATTAATTAAACAGTTTGAAAGATCTTTTGCATTCAGATCTGTGTCGTGCCCGAAGGGCTCGGCACAACAAATACATTAAATTGTCATGAATGCCGAAGACCTTACACATCCATTAGGTTCTAATGTATTTGTTGTGCCGAGCCCTTCAGGCACGACACTGGCAGGAGCACAACAAATGATTAATCAGCCAGTTTGGAAGAATTTTTTAATTCAGGCCAGTGTCGTGTCCGAAGGGCTCGGCACAACAAATACATTAGAACCTAATGGATGTGTAAGGTCTTCGGCATTCATGACAATTTAATGTATTTGTTGTGCCGAGCCCTTCGGGCACGACACTGGCAGGATCACAACAAAATGATTAATCAGCCAGTTTGGAAGAATTTTTTAATTCAGGCCAGTGTGGTGTCCGAAGGGCTCGGCACAAGAAATACATTAAATTGCAATGAATGCCGAAGACTACTTAGACATCCAATACGATCTAATGTATTTGTTGTGCCGAGCCCTTCGGGCACGACACTGGTAGGAACACAACAAATGATTAATCAGACACTTTGGAAGATTTTTTGCATTCAGACCAGTGTCGTGCCCTTAGGCACTAATGTATTTGTTGCGCCAAATGAATATACTACGTTTCTCTGATTGTCCCCAGAAGTTCTTTCAGCTATTCTACATATGCCACAGGCAGTTAAGCGACATAATCAAAATCATCAATTAAACAACTCATTAATTAAACAGTTAGGAAGATCTTTTGCATTCAGATCTGTGTCGTGCCCGAAGGTCTCGACACAACAAATACATTAAATTGTCATGAATGCCGAAGACCTTAGACATCCATTAGGTTCTAATGTATTTGTTGTGCCGAGCCCTTCGGGCACGACACTGGCAGGAGCACAACAAATGATTAATCAGCCAGTTTGGAAGAATTTTTTAATTCAGGCCAGTGTCGTGACCGAAGGGCTCGGCACAACAAATACATTAAATTGCAATGAATGCCGAAGACTACTTAGACATCCATTACGATCTAATGTATTTGTTGTGCCGAGCCCTTCGGGCACGACACTGGTAGGAGCACAACAAATGATTAATCAGAAACTTTGGAAGGTTTTTTGCATTTAGACCAGTGTCGTGCCCTTAGGCACTAATGTATTTGTTGCGCCAAATGAATATACTACGTTTCTCTGATTGTCCCCAGAAGTTCTTTCAGCTATTCTACATATGCCACAGGCAGTTAAGCGACATAATCAAAATCATCAATTAAACAACTCATTAATTAAACAGTTAGGAAGATCTTTTGCATTCAGATCTGTGTCGTGCCCGAAGGGCTCGGCACAACAAATACATTAAATTGTCATGAATGCCGAAGACCTTAGACATCCATTAGGTTCTAATGTATTTGTTGTGCCGAGCCCTTCGGGCACGACACTGGCAGGAGCACAACAAATGATTAATCAGCCAGTTTGGAAGAATTTTTTAATTCAGGCCAGTGTCGTGACCGAAGGGCTCGGCACAACAAATACATTAAATTGCAATGAATGCCGAAGACTACTTAGACATCCATTACGATCTAATGTATTTGTTGTGCCGAGCCCTTCGGGCACGACACTGGTAGGAGCACAACAAATGATTAATCAGACACTTTGGAAGATTTTTTGCATTTAGACCAGTGTCGTGCCCTTAGGCACTAATGTATTTGTTATTTTTAGCTATTCTACATATGCCACAGGCAGTTAAGCCACATAATCGCAAAAACGCCGACAAAATTTTTTAAAAAATTTGGAAGAAATGGGCTTCCATCCAAGTTATACCCACCATACACATGCCAGCTTTCTTTTCCTAATATTGACATTAAAACCCAAACATAACTGGAATTCAAACGTATTACATGTTATTAAATAGCTTCAAACATATTAATTTGGCTCGGTAGAAAGCTCATTACACTGAACTATAGATAATAGCAGCTAGTCGTACAGGTACAACACATGATATTACTTTACGTCCAGTTGCCAGTATTCTGGGTCATACACATACATATCTATTTTATGCCTACTTATAAGCTATTTAAGTACTTACGATCGCTTAGTGCAACTGGACAGTGAGAGAGATAATGGCATAATAAAAGATTGGCCGCACGACCAAATTAGAAATTTAAAGGAAATTGCGCTTGTACGTACGTCGTTGGGTTTTATTAGGCGTAATTTGGCTACGGGAATACTAATTAGATTTCCCCGAAAAAAAAATTCTTATAACTTGCAAGCTTGCATAAATAGTTTGCAGAAGAGCAATTTAAAGATAATTTGATTTGGGTAAAGAATAAGATGTTTCTTAAAAGTAAAATATTTGTGTTGTGCTTATCATTGAAGAGAGTCGAGTGCTAAAGAACAGCTTTCATCCGAAAACAATTTATGTTTTCCAATCTCACGCTGCAAACTTACCTTTGTTTTTTTAAACATTTTATCATTTGGCAAACATGGGCTGAAGTTCATATTGGGTCAGAAGGAATGAGAGCGAAAGTTTCCATATTTGAATCAATTTTTAAGCGCGCATTTCGCTGATTTGCCATCGAACTTTTCATGGCAGAAGCTGGAAACTTCCATTTCCTGCAGCTTCGACGAAATTTTTTGCTCAAAAGAGAGTTTCTAATGTTCCACCTCAGTTGCTTATTACGTTTCAATCACAAAGTTCTGCCACGGAAGGATTGTTGAAAAGAACAATTTTACCCACCCAAAGTGTTTTTTTTTTTTAGATTTTGCACAAAGTTTAAGTGTCTAGGAAACTTGCTTCAGTCTCTTTATTGTAAAGAACCGGAAAGTATTGTCGCTTTTTTAGTCCAAACCTGCAAATAAATAACTACACTTAAAAATTATATCCAAAAATAAAAAGGCTTTAGTCTACTTTAGTGGATTTATTATATCTATGTCTGCAACAGAAGAATGAATGGAGTGAAATGCAATGGATTTTGACCTTTGGTCCAATATCCAAATACACTTGCACCCATCTACGATACTCCGGCTCTTCAGCGATTCAACTGCAATAATTCGCAATCCTCCAAACTACTTCAAGTGCTTTGGAAGCTGCTGCCTCCAAAACTCCTGCCTTGCATTCAAATAATCCACAGTTTCCTTGACGCATTTTTCAATAGTGTCGTCGCTTTCCTTAAACTTGCACTTAATATCCGGATTGTTGATCAAATTGTCCAGATAATCCTTATCGGCAGCCAGTTCCCTTAGCAGCCTGCTTGGTTTGGAGCTTCTGGATCGGCTCTGGCCTGAAAATGAAGTCGGGCTGACTCTGTTGCTCGAATGTTTGGAACTTGGTCCTTTCGAAGAAGAGCTTTTTGACATAAAGGCGCCGATGGCATTTTCAATGGCTTTCTGGCTTTTCTGCACGCCGAGCTTGAACCCCTGATGGTCGGGCCGAATGTGCAATCCTCTGTGATAATACATCAAACTATGCTCAAAGTCGCCCAAATAGTATAAAGCTTCTGCTTTCTGATAAATTGCCTTTATGAAAGTTTTATCTACGTGAAGAGCAGTCTCGGCGTCTTTTAACGCATTTTCCGGTTGGCCTAATAAGATATAGCACTTGCTTCTGGCAACTAGGGAATTCTTTTCCGCCGGATTGAGCTCCAGAGCCTGGAACAGATAAGCCGACGTTCTTATTTGATATTTGCTCAGAATTATTGAAGGTTCAGTGGGATTTAATATCGGGATTATTTTGTTGGTGAAGACGGTTCGGGTAGATATTGCTTTATTTCTTTCGGTCTGTACTACAGGTGTTTTGCTTGGTCAATCCAACGAGCATTAAAAGTATAAAAAGAGCTCCACCATCTGTTTGTTATTTCCGAGTTGAAAAAAATGTAATTGTTCGATTCAGCACCTTTGACATAAAATCAATGGCAATCGACAGATCTCCTCGGCACATGCCGTAATTTCCCAAAGCCAGAAACGTGCTGGGTTCGGCCTCTTCAGGAATTTGCAAATTCTTTGACCTGTCCTGCTTCCTTTTGATTCTCAGTGACTGTTTTATGTCTTTAGACCCCAAGTTTACTGCAGCCGCCCGATCTTTGTCGCAGTAAATCTCCTGTTGGCGCTGGGCTGTTTTTCTGCGCTTCTTTTTTCCTGCAATCAGTGTGTTAATTGGGTTTGCCTTTTGCAGACGCTGAGGGAATTTCATGGGAAATTTTCATTGAAAATTGGAACACTTTTGTTAATATTTATTTAAGTGTATTTAAATAACAAAAGGGACATTCAGTATATCGTGTATATGAGAATTCAAATTAATAAAATATACCTTTTTTATTTTGCAACGGGTTTTTCCTCACAAAACTCTTTCTGTTTGAAACAAGTAACTTTTTCGGCTTAAAAAGAAATTGCCATCCCAAAAACATCACAAAGCCCAAAACACTTCTTGGCGTATAAACCAAAGAACATAAATCCTCTGGGATCGAGGGTGGAATTGTCAAGAAAACGACAGAATAATTTCTTTAAAAAAATGTTTTTCAGGCTTGTGAAATTTTTGTTTAATCGCTTTCTCGTTTCATGTTTCAGTTTCAGAGAAGCTTTTTTTATCAAATTTTTATCAAGCTAACTGTATTATTTTCAAAGTCCTTCTTACCTTTTCTTCTATTACCTTCCTCTGTAATTTCCTTCGATAATCTAGTGCTCGTTTCAGCAGACATTGGAGCCTGCCGAATTCGTTTCTCACCTTCACCGGGCGTTTCACCCTTTGCATCATCAGGCCCTTTGCTCTCATCAATCGTTTCGTCTTTAACATTAATCCGAACGAAGCTCTGCAGAAGTTCTGCTTCTCTCGTGATGCTGAGCCGTTTGTCGGCTTTGGATCTGCCATTTTCCATACCTTTGCCCCCTAAAAGCGGTCTGGATTGGTGTTTCAAAGAAACTGAAATTTGTCACGTACGCAAAGTATCCTCGTATGCTCTAAAGCAAGCAAATGTGTCGGAAAATCACGACGCTGCACTAAAACACACTTTCCTTTTATGGCACAATTGGTTCGCGCTATCTCACGGAATCGTCAAATTTCCATTTTAAACTTTCGCAACTTTAAATTTCGATTAAGGGGTATTTTTAGAGCTGGCCCTTATTCGGGGGGAAATGTCGATTTTCTAATTTCCGGCTGCCACTGTGCAAAGAGCAATAGAATAGTCGGTTTATTCTACTAGAAATTGGGAAATTAGCCGCAATAGTTTCAATAGAGTATTCTTGAGGAGGTGCTGAAGCTAACACTTATGGTGGTCGTTGCCATGGCAAGGCCTCCAAGGTGTGATCAATGAAGTCGGAGCTCCGTTTTTGTTCAGCAGGAATCTTCACTATCGATTTATTTTAAACATTTAAAATTTCAGAATTAAATCTGCGCCCGGAAAATGTCTCCCAAAGCTGAATGTTCATATCTGTTTGAAGCATCGAAATGGAAATCTTAAGTAAATATTTAAACATTTCCGTAAATAAATCTAAAACAGCTCCATGGCCGTATGCATAAAGCATAAGCAAAACGTTGGAAGCTGTGACATTAAATGTGTCCTGTTCGTCACGTTCAGTGAGAGAAAATCATTTAAATATTTCAGGATAGCATATTTTGCGACCAGGCGGCGACATTAAATTTAAATGGATCCTTTCTTGGATTTTAAATAGTTAAGTAGCGGCACACGACCGTTATTTGTGTCAGCTGCTTTTCAAGCTCTGCTGAAAATTTCACGACTTCAGATCTTGACATGGGCCAGCTACAGTTGAACATAAAATGTTGGATAATTTAGAAATTTGCCCAAGTGAAGTTTTGCGCCATTTTCGAGCGAATCAGGGCTTCCAGAAAATCGGGTTCTGCGGGAATTTAATGGTCTGTCATTCTTCATTAGGACAACAGAAAAAGTATGTTGAAACCGCAGAATACCAGCAAATGCTTTAGTATTTTAAGTTATATTTTATTAAATTTATATATTTTTTAATTGATTTTAATATGAGCGGCTGAAGCATGGTGTGAAGAGAGGCTGAGAGATAGTTGGTGTCCATTTATTTTCGTTTCAAATGTGCTGTTGACAGAAGAAAATGCCTATTGCAAAAACCTGAAAAAAACTATAACCTGTGCCAATTGACCAATTGAAATAGAAATGCTGGGAGAAGGAAATAAAAATATAAATTTTAATAGCAAAAACTGAAAGAATATGTAGTCTTTCAAAGTTTGGCTGTAGATCTGGAAGACGCCTTTTTTCATCAGGTTTCAGTAAATAATAATAAATAAGGAAGGCCACATAAATAATAATAAATAAGCCACAATAAAGGCACTTGAATCGTACACAATCAGGTCACAATGTGTGCTAGATTGTGTAAAAGAGCTTATGACTCTGGCTGGGCACTCAAACAGAGTAAAACTCACTTGGGCAACTGGGACAAACAGGAGCAAAGGAAACGAGAGTGCTGCGGAACTTGCTAAGGCAGGGGTCGAGCAACCACTGACCAACCAAGAACCTGCTTGTGGTATATCTCATGATCAAGTTAGGGCGGGAGTTTGTCGATGGATCTTGGAAGAACACAGAAAGTACTGGGAGAAGAAACCGCGGCTCGTTACAGCAAGGCAGTTGGTGGGACCTCCACAACCAGTGCGTAAAAACGAACTGCTAGATCTCAGCAGGCAAAAAATAAGGAGGATGGTGCTTTTTTAACAGGACAGGCCCCCTGCAAAAAACACCTCTTCAGGATGGGACTGAACGATCAACCGACCTGCAGGGGGTGCGAATTAGAGGACGAAACTACTCTACATATTATGTGTCACTGCACGTCATATGCAACATGTAGACGAAGACTCCTGGGAGAGGATGAAGTTCTACCAGATCAGGTAATGCGTACCCCCCTCAAGATTCTTCTGGAATTCATTGAATACACAGGGATAATGAGGGTGTAAAATACGAAGGCACAATAGGACAGAAATGACCGCGGTACTAGGCCAAACACCACCTCGGAGGTGAGGAAGGGTTTTAGTGGGTAAAACAGCTAAGCTGGAGTCCCACACAGCCCAGATCGCCAGAACATCAGCCCTGGGTGTGCGTAAGAGAGCATTTCCCAAGACTCACCGGAATAAAAAAATTAAAGTTCACTGATAATTGATGAAAAACCTAAATAAGTGAACTCTTTATGTGGATACCATGACTGCTTATAGAAGAAGATCGCGAAAACACAAAATTCTAAATAAAAGCTCAAAAAGCTTGTTTTCTGGTACTAATTCAAACCGATTTTGTTGTTAATCCACTATCTTACCTTATCAAAGCAGTATAAACTCTTTGGAAGATTGCCTGCTTTCAAGTGACTGTTTGCTTCTTCCTGCCATAACTGCGATTCCTTTTTTAGTCCCGCTCTTTTCATGAACTCTGTTCTCAGCCTTTTCCTGCCGTCGCCCATTGCAATTTTGATCTGAAAACAATTTGAAAAAACAGCCGTACCTTTTATCTATGCTTAATGTCTACTAAATAAACCATTACTAAACGATTATCTGTTAAAATAAAAATAAAAATTTCTGGATTACCCATTACTATTCTTCACTGTGCACTGTTTATCCAAGCCAGCATTTAAGCAGGAATTTTACAAATTTTAAAAACTTAATGCAAAGTAAAGTTTCTAAGAAGCTTTAGGCTAATAAATCGACTATCAATTACCGAACATGCACAAAGATGAATCCAAGTTAAGACTTTTCAAAAATTAGCTTGAAGTGAAACTTTCCACCATCATCGACCAAATGATTTAAATCGACGTTCAGACCAATATTTGGTATCTATTTCGTGTTCAAATCCCTCTGTTATATAGTTGTGTGCATGTAATCGCAATAAATTATAATGGAAAACGATTTTCTGGCAAACCGCAACGTTCGCTTCGTTTGAATTATTTGCAGGGCGAGTTGCAGCGAGTGCATAACATCCTGAAAAATGCATTAAGTCGCATAAATATACAGTCGGAATCTTTTCAGAGCAAAAATAAGGCACATATGCGAGGGTGAAAATGCTTTTTGAAACTGTGAAAAATACTGCATAGGTTTTAACATTTATTTCGTTTGCATAGGTTTCAGGCCGTAAAGTTGCAAGAAAACTCTAAGGAAATACATCCTAGTTTCGGTAAATTGAAGAATTTACTGCTGGGAGATGGAGCGTTGTTTCTTCCATTCAGAATAACGATTTTAAGTTTATTCTCTGTCTTAAATATTGTAATTTTGTTTGAGTAAATCGCCTCCATTAAATTTAGACGGGTTTTTGGTCAACAGTTAGCCGAAAAGACACGGTTTTTCTTGGTTCAATGTTTCGGCCAGATTTTACGGGCGCAGACAAAATTAAACTAAAGTTTACTGAAAAGCTTGTTTTGCTTCAAACTCCATAAGTTTATTTATATAGAACAATATGAACCTAAAACAAAATACCAATTTTCCTTTCGAATTTAATCAGGTCAATAACCGTTTATCCATTATCACCGTTCATCAAACCGTCGATGTTATAAGCTGTTTATTATTTTTTCCATTGAACTCGCTTGATACCCAACAAAATATAAGTTGCTTCCCGGAAATGGAACATCGAATGGAAAAACTCGAGTTTCGCGTATTTTCGACAGGGAAACTTGACATTGAACCCCGCCTATTAGTGCATTAAGTTTTTCCCTTAATGTTGCTGAACTGATTCAGCGATTTTCTTTAGAGTTTTCATTCGAAACTTAATTGAGAGCGTCTTTAACTCTTTTCAACATACCGCTCAAAGGGTCGTTTTAGCGTTTTCAATTTTTTAATGAAAATGTTCTTCTTTAATTTGTTTTTACACATTAATTTTACAATTTACTTTTCGAATTCTGCTTTATTGAATGGAATATCTAGAGATTTAATAGTGAATTTTTCCGGAACATCTGGCTGAACAATTTTACCATTTTCATTAAGTTTAGAGGCGATAGAGCTGAAGGGCTCAATCCGACTAGTCAGTTGGCTCACCTTCAAGTTCAAAAGCATCGTTTTCAGGTGGATATTTTTATGACATTGTTTGTTTGAGCATATTTGAGGCCTCATAGGTGATACCGTGGAATTATATTTCGATTTAAATAAATTTATATTTTTAGTATTCAATTGTAACGAAACAAGCGTGAACTTGTCAAAAATACTAAGACTAAAAGCATTTTTGTTATGATAGCGGAAAATTTCCTTCCGGCGCTGTATTCAACCTTTAAAAGCAGCGAATCCAAATGGTTGTTTGATTTACACAGGCGAAACCTGCGACTTTATTCGATACTCGATTTTAAATTGATATGGAAAATATAGTGGATATTGATGAATGGTAAAAGGCGGCTAAATGCGTTTCTGTGGTATTTATAAACTCGATTATTGAGAATATATTGGCATCATGTTCATTGGTACGAATTTTTTGTGCGCGATAAAGCAAAAAAAGTACGTTTTTCGATAAAAAAAAAATTTGTTATGCAAACGCGTAATTGTGCAAACGGAAGTCAGTGAAAAAAATGAAGAAAAAGCTATTGTCCTCATATTTTTCTAGCTAAAACAATTAAGTGAATTTGAGTCTATTGCTGAAAGTTTAAAATTTTTCGGAAAATTAATCGGTGTTTTGTAAATAGCGATCTTTGTAACCCAAAATTGCAGAAATTGTATTGTATTGTTATTTTTGCCTCAACATCCGGACTCTTTAACTAAACCACAAAAGTTATGCTCTTGGAGAATTTTTGCAAAATTTTAATCTTCGACCATTCCGCCAATAAAAACAATTTGCAATTTACTCCTTGTTTCTACTCATCTAATCGCAAAAGAAAATTAGAAAACTTTTTCTAATCGAAGCTTACTTACTCTGTTTTTTTTTTAATTCCCTCAACAAAACCGCACATGCAATTGATTAAAATTGGAAATGGAATGGGAACTTAATCCATGGATTGGCGGCGGATTGAGGCAAACTGATTGCGGAAAACAGTCGTGGAAAGCGGGGTGGCAGTTAAAGCTGAGCCTCAGTCTTCAGGGTTAATCATACAGGTTGTCGCCCCAAAATTAAAGACTATTTGTTCAGTTCACCTCCTAGACGTTCAAGGGTAGCGATAGTTAATTAAAGGCTTTTCAGCAGTTGGATATAATTGATGCCTTTTGGGTGTTTTAACGTGAACGACCTTTGCTCTAATAAATTGAAGCTTGATTCTTTGTTCTTTTGCCTGAGTTGCAAATTGTTGCAACTTTGGATTGTGTGTGTTTTTCGAGAAATTCGCTTTTTCTCAAATGGCACTTTTTATTGGGTCTGATTGAAACAAAGCGATCGTCATTAAGTTTGCCCACCATCTATACAATCGATTTAATCCACAAATTCCAAAAGCAAATACCACGTTAATCACTAATACGAAATGTGCGTGTTCTGCGACATAATTGTCTTTACCATCCTGGTTGCAAACACGCGATTTCTACCAGTTTTATTTTTATCGAATTATCCCTTCGGTCGCAATTCCCAATTTGTCGCTAAATAAATGGAAAACTTCTGGATTATTAATGGCTGCCGCTTAAGCTATCGGTGAAAGAGGCCTTTGTTGGCTGTTGCACAATAGCAAGGGCAAAATAAGTCTGCAAGACACATCAATTTAATTTTTCTGCGCTAATGATCTCTTTGACTAATTGGAGGAGTTTTTCAATTATATGATAATATTAATAATTTAATTCCAATACAAAATAAAGAAACTTATCTGGATCCACAAAACCCACACGGACAAGCAGGGTTTGTAAAGGCAAAAATAATTGGAAATACGGCCGCAAGAAACGTTTAGGAGAACAACATAACCAAAAGGAAAAAATCAAAATTGAGATATGCAGACGATACAGCGCTGATAGCAGCATCAGAAAAGAAAAGGTTGATCCTAAATCGAGTTGGGAGAGAAAGTAAAACGGCCTTAAGTAAACGCAGATTAAGCCAAAATTTCGTAGATCACTCCAACGCTCTGCAGCTGATTGAAGCCTTCTATAATAATCTATATCTATCTGAGCTGAAATATTGGTAAAACAGATTCAAGTGAGAGGGACATCCGAAAAACAATAGCAATGGCCAAAAGTGCAACCAAAAAATTATCTGAGATCTGGAAAAACTCTTATTCAGTTAACAGTTTTCAGTACAAATTCTATGTAAAAAACATGTTTTATTGAAACTGTATCGTCCGCTTAGAAGTTTTACAGTCAATAGCCGAGTTGAACTTGACGAATTCTAGTTAATTAAGAAACTATGGCTTTTCTGATGGAAATATATTTTCCAACACTGCCGCTCCTAAAATATGAAACTAAAACATAAATGAAACGAAAATGAATCCAATTTTGACCCGTCGAACGAACTGGAAATTAGCACTCAGCAAAGTTGAAAATAGTTTTTATTAGATAGAAATTCCCCGACGAGAATTCTCCCCAATTAGCATTAGCAGTTCGTAAAGTTTTCCTAATTAAATTAATTCGGAGCGCTTCGAAATTTCGAAAGCAAGAAAGAGGAAAGGAAAGCGCCGAAGGCAATGTTTATATAAGTTAATTCAAATGCTAAAGATCGGGGCTTTAGAGTTCAGAAAGGGGGTTACTGAAACGGGTAAAAGATGCTTTTGCATAACCACTTTTACTAATTCCTTTTTCAGCGGTATTGATGTTTTGGGTAATGTTTATAATTTGCTCTTAATTTTCTTGAGTACTTCAGTTGGAAGCTACATGGCTTTTGGGGGTTTTTTTTTTCAGATTAAAACAACAAACTTCTTTTAATTTTATTAAGTCGGGAATTTTGCCAGTATTACCTAAGTACCTACAAATACAAAAATAGCATGCTCGCTCTCCTCGCTTTCATCATGCACCTAAATAGTATCCTCAAAAACTACATCGAACTTAACAATTTTATTAGTATGTCGTTCGTCAAAAGCATGCAGGTTTTTATCGGTTTTCACGCATTCTAGAATAGCAAGAAAAACGGTTGTGAGTATTAGTGCACGCTTATTGTTTTGAGAGACCGAATACTGGAAATTAAAATAACAAACAAGCAATTTTTTTGTCCATTCCAGTATTCAGTTGAGCTTTGAAAGTAATTCTCAAAAAATAAATGTGCTAGTTGACTAACTTAAAGTTGTATGCCTAGTTATTTGCGTTTCTTCCTCCGATTCCTCAGACTCCGAACTTTCCGTGTCAATATCATCTGTTTTGAAACTCTGTTGACTCGAATTTCCTGCTGCCGGATCTTGATAGTTTTTTATCGTCGGCAAACTATTTCGGTACTTGAATTTTTCATTTTCCGGTCGGCTTTTGGGCCCTTGACGGCTTCCATACCGCAACAAGCGATTCGTTTTGGAATCTGGAGGCAAAACCTAACAAAAACCAGTCAAGCGAAGAAATGTGTGGAAAAATCTCTGAAATATCAACCTGTAAAACTGTTTCCAGCAGTTTTGCATGCTTCTCGGGCGACGTAGGATTTTTAATCACAATCATGGCATTATTTTTCTTTTCCATGGCTGCGTTCTTTTTCATAAGCATTTTCGCTTTTTTGTTGAGCAATTCTTGAGCTTCAGGATAATGGGACAGAGCTTGGTTTAATGAGGCTTTATCCAGTACGAACAGATTTGAATATCCGTAAGATCTAAAATCATAATATCAAACTCAATTTAACCAACAGGTAAAGAAGATAATCTGACAATAAACTAGAGGATATCGAACGCCAACACAATTTTTGTTGTCGTTTTTTATTCTTTATTTGTATAAATCAGTTTCTCAAGTAGCTGCTCTCATTATATCCAAACAGTTTTTATTTTGCGCTTGGGCACAGTTTCCTGTTTTTTTTATTCGTCTGTCTTTTCGATTTGTCTGTTTTTCACTATTTTACTCAATATTGGAAGACATTCCTTGGCCCTTTTTATGGGGGCATTTTTAGCATGAAAGATGCCCCTTATTTTTCTACATTGTTCACTTCTGTCGTTGTTTTATTACTTTCCTTTTAACAGTTTCAACTCTTCGAAACTCCAACTATTCTACTTTATTTTTATTTTAATTTATTGCCTTAATTTATCTTTCAACTCTTTACTATAACATTGTAATATACATCATCAAGTCCCTACATTCTGAAAATAATTATTTATAGTTCTATTCTTGTGCATTATTTCTCTCTTCAAGTCTCTCTTTATTTTGCTTTTCTCTGTTAAGAATTGCGCGCCTTGTTTCTTATATAACTTGATAAATGCTTTTTGAATTTAAG
The DNA here is from genome assembly GCA_024550625.1 of Dendroctonus valens. Classification (NCBI taxonomy): domain Eukaryota; kingdom Metazoa; phylum Arthropoda; class Insecta; order Coleoptera; family Curculionidae; genus Dendroctonus; species Dendroctonus valens. Next base: position 605,127 of record JAJTJO010000323.1, on the reverse strand, counting down.
TTTTTATTATCTAAATGGCGATTTTGTTTCAACTACTTTTTTCGTTTGCTGTTACTTTACTACTTCTTGTCTGAGTGTTAAGACACTATTTTTCTCTCTGGAAGTTTATTAGTTGCTTATTTCCATTCGCTTTTTTAATCAATTCATCGTTCTTCAGTTGCATCTTCTTTAATTATTTTCTGTTTAATTCGTTCTCTGTGGGGCATCTTCTTTGCTTTATTAAATGAAGGCTTAAATTCCGGATTTGTTTCGCATTCTGTCTGCCTTTTATTGAAGGCTGTTCGATACTTTTTCAATTTGTATTTTCTCGATTGCTCTGTTTTATTTTCACTTATGGGGTGTTCTCGCAGTAAATCAACTTGACTCAAGTTCGGTGGAAATAGATTTTGTCAGTTTTCTGGTAAATATAATCTTACAAACACTGCAAAGAAAGATTAAACAAAATAGTAAACACTACCTAACATCTGCTGTCCGTCTGTTCATTCCCGGTATGCCGAGTAAACTGATTTCTCCGAAAACACTACCTTCAGATAGTGTTGCTAAAACTTCGGTTCCATTTTTTCCACCAATTACCTGCACTTTTCCAGATTGAATAATGTACATTTCAGTTCCAATATCACCCTGAAAATACGCACAGAATATATTGAATTTTCCACAATATCATTGCAGGAAGTATAGAAACAATGACAAAGAATGAAAAAAACAGCACTTTTAAGTGAAACAAATATTAAACAATGTCCAGTGCCAGTTAATAAGACTAAAACAAACACTTTAGTAAAGAAAATTAAGACTAATCACTCGAGAGCAATTTTTGCGAGAGTAAAGACCTTTGAAAAGTCTTGCTTTAAAGGTCTTCAAAATCTCATGAGGCCGTTATAAGACTTTCAAAATTTGCCACTGAACTTTGTTTCATGAGTGGATAATTACAGTTTTGCGTGATCTCGTTGTTTGCCTTCTGAGCAAAAGAGTAAATTCTCATTTTACACCGTTCCAACTTTGAGCATTTCTGAGTTTAAGGTATCAAACCTTTGTCAAGAAGAACGGCCATCTACTACGCGTACTTAGCAAGGAAATTGTTTGTGTCCTACCTTTTTACATATGATATCCCCAGGTAAATAAATAACACTCTTCAGCTCCAACACCAATTCCCTTCTGAGCGCTTCATCACAATCAGCAAACAGCTTCACCTTGCTCAACGTATTAATGTGAACATTGATTGCAATGTCGGTTTTCATTTTGTGCGGCAAACAGTCCATTATGTTATTTTCATCTGTAGTTCAAAAGCGATTCTAAATAGGCTCGATTAGTTCCGAGCGCGGTAACTTGCCCAAAGTGTGTTGCGTCTCCCAAGTGTAGTTGAACCAAAGTTGCACTCTCCTTTGCATTTCCTGTGGCAGGTTCATTCGCCTCATGTACTCTAGAGTCTCATCCACCAATTTCCGATACTCCGTTTTCGATCTGGTTGCTGTCGAAATTATGTCTCTGATTTGCCCGATGAGAAGCGCAAAGACAAACACGCCTGTTATGGAAAAAAATTAGGAAAGTTAAATGGGAGTTGATAACTTGAAAAGTTACCCATGAGCCAGGAAAAGGTCATGAAGATATACTCGAGCTCCTGGGATGGTTTGGGGTTTTTGCCGATGGAAGTTGCAGTTTTGGTCGCGAAGTAAAAGCACTTTATGTAGGCGTTGCCTTCGCCACTGAAGACAAAGCTGTTGCTCCCAATGCCTTTAGAAGAAGAAGAAGTTATTGCGTTTAAAGCAGTGAATTGAGCTCCATTCTCTTACCTTCGAATATGGAGAAAGCGTAATACGCACAGGCGTTAAGGTGAATCAAATACATCATATAGAGGAAAGTCTTCGTGATGCGTATTGTGTACGGATTGGCCAATCTTCGGTCCACTAAGCTGAAGAATTCCCAAAAAGTGTGCGTTTTGAATAGGCGCGGAAGACGCAAAATTACCAAATCTGGGCCGGTCAGTAAATAAAAAAAGTCCAAAGGAATCAGGGAAAGAACGTCCAGCTGAAATGGCCTCAAAACTTAATAAACTGTGACCGAAAGCCGGTTTTCAATTACCTTAAAATGTTTGTTCTTCATGTAGTTTTGCGTGAGCAACATTCGCTCCGTCACCCAGAAGCCTTCGTTCAAATATTTGACTCTGGGCTGAATCAGGATCATATCAATTATGTAAATTGCGTCCGATAGATAGTCGAAGGCCATCCAATAGGGCCGATTCTGCGGTGTTTGGTAGGGGAATGTTGATCTTAGAGGAATCACCTGTTCAGTATCAGGAATCAGTCTTTTCCAAGTTCTTAATGCAGGCACTCACCCAGGCATTATACAGTAAAGTCCAAGTAACAATACACATCCAGGCTACGTAAGTTTTTCCATTGGGATCAATAATCTGGATGTGGTTTAAGCATCGACCCAAACATCCTGCGGCGGTTATTTTAAACTCCGGCTCATCGTCATCATTGATGTATTTATCGGAAAATGAAACGCTGAGTCTTGGATGGGGATTCACTGGAGTAGTGGGTCCTTCTATATCGGCAGCTGAACTAAACGGAAACTTTATTTTAATGGAAGAAGGAAATGAGAAGCTCATCAAGTAGCTTAATTGATTGTTTAGTCACTTTTTTCAATGTCTGTCTATCTTTTTAGATTTTTTGTTTTTTTCTACCGTTTCAATGTAACCTGCGATCCACGTTTTGTGGCTTCAGGAGGGCAAAAAACAAAAAATGCAGCTTGAATGCGACAAGCCTGGAAGCCGCAATTAAAACAATTTGCGAATTCTTAAATAATCGGCTATAAAGCAAGAAAAAATACATATTTTGCTCATATAATTGGAATATTTATTAACGTCCGTTTAAAATGGTAAAAACGTGAGTTTTTCCTGAGCGACATTGTCACTTTTGGTGCTAAACGTGGTCGAAAGTAGTTTATCTGTATTCAAAAAATGGTTTTAGCTTTTGTTAAAAATAGTGTTATTGAAAATTTGATGTAATTTATTGTAGTAAATATTTGGTTACCAAAAATCGTTGACCAAAAATGCGAGTTTTTATATTTTCTTCTCTCTTCTTCTTTGTTTTTCATAACTTCTTCTGGTAAAAAATTGTTTTTTAATTTAAACCACAATATTTTTTATGCCTGATTGAGAATTGTAGGCGGATTTGCAAGTTTTACTGTGAAAAGTTATGGAATTGTGGATTTAGTAAGGACAATTGGCATCTAAGTTTTCAAGATTTCAATCAAGTTTTTTAAAGTGTCTGAAATTCTAGATCCTTTTGCATTGCATGCAACGAGCTTAGTATTATTGAACCAAACAGTTTAAATATGCATGTTGTGAAACTGGTCGGAAAGAATCCATTGAGCTTAGAAAAACTTTGATTTCTAGAAGCTTCATACCCGAAATAATCGGCATTTTTGGTCAATTTTAATCCGTTTTTGAGATGGTGATGACGATCTTCAACCGGCGTCCGGCGATATCTTTCTTATTATTAACCCAAACTTTTTGAATATACACATTGAAAAGCTTCTTGAGTAGAAAGCAAACCATTAAGTTCAAAAAATTCGCAAGTAAAATTTTGGTTTTGACCGAAAATTTCATAAGGAGTTGAGGTCGATTTTTTCAAAAAATATAAATTATCTTAAAATGTTTCAAATTCTACACTATTTTCTTCTAAGGGCCGTGAATAATGCAATTAGGTCATTATAAAACAAGTTGGAAGCTTCAAATTCAAAATAATCCACATTTTTGACAATTTTTGCGGTTTTTCAACAATCTGTAACCCACGATATTTTCCTCATCATGGACCCAAACACTTTATTTATGCATATTGAAGCGCTTCTTAGGTGGAGCTCAAAAAACACACATGTAAAATTGTTATTTTTGATCGAAAATTTTATAAAGATTTTGGTCGATTTTCTCAAAACATCTCAAGTCCGTCAAAATGCCTCGAATCCTTTGTCATTTTCATCAAAAAGGAAGCGAGGAATGCAATGAGCTCAACGAAAAACACTCCAAAATCTTCAAACTCTAAATAAATACAAAAAAAATTATCTCACCTTAAAGACGAAGGCGTTTCAGGCCCTTCCAGTCTTTGCCTGACTGTTTGAGCCCTGGTGGAAAACGCGTCGACCAAATGCCGTATCCGATCCTGGATGAACTGATGATGGGTATCTGAGGAACTAAAATTTTCGTTATTGTAGAACTCAAATTTGCAAAAATGTACTTGTCTGTTGATGCGGTTTCAATTTTTCGGTCAGCCACTTGCGGTTTGCATACTGTTGGTTTTGTTGCATTTAACGTGACAATATTGCTGGTCGATTCCAAATCATTGCACCAGGATGCACGGCAAGTCGACTTGTCTGCAGCTTGATCGAGGATTAACTGTTCCGGATACACCATTCTCTAGAATTTTTCGAAAAATATCCTCAATGCTATCGATTGCCAAAAAAACGGAACTTTTTTAACTTTTGCTAAGCACTAGAACCACTGATTGTAGTGGTGTTAAATAGCGCACGTTTAAAATATTCCAATCAGCTTGCAGCCTTTGGGAATGAACAATGTACTAAAGCGAATTAAACTTGTGCGCCTGTGGCCAAAAACAACGATTGCAATTAAATCTACCAATTAAGCTAAGTAACCAGCACGGGCAGTTAAATAAATTCATTGCATTACCTTTTTAAATCGGCAAATGTTTTCCATTTCTAGCTAATGGCTCTCGTTGCGTGACATCCAGATCGTTTGCAGGAAAACCGACCGACAGGACTGCGCTGCAGGACTGAGCAGGACCGACAGACACGCGAAATCTGGATCGAAACTAAAGCCAGTTATATAGAGGCTTTAAAGTCATTTCCCAATGGAAATGATCCATTTTTTGCGCTCTAAATAACTGAGTGTGGATACGGTATGGGTAAGGTTATGCTTCAATTCTTAAAATGACTTGCTCCGCTTGCAAGAACATTTGGAAAAATGGCATTTTAAGAATCGCCCTGTTGTTTAAACCAAGCGAAAAGTGCCTATGAAAGCATAAAAAAAGTTTTTTATTTAAAGCGCAAAACCAGTCTGGAAGGGTTTGTTAATTCAGAAGTAGCTTTAAACCGTTTCTTGCGAGCTTAAAAAAAATTGCATACTCTGTATAGTAGAGGCATCAATAGAGAAAGTGAAAATCATTTTTATCGGGCCTTTATCTAGTTATCAATAAGCAGACCATATGGCCATCAGATGAAATGTTTGCATTTTGTCCAGATAAAACCTCAAATCCATCATCAAATTTAATTAAGGTTTCCTAATTACGTTGCTTGGTATTTCTGTTCCCTGATTGGAGCTTTTCTGCCTATTTAATTCATTTCTAAATTATATTTGATCATAAAATAATTATTTCAGTTTTTAGGCAATGCATTCTTCGAGCACATAAAAGTTACATCAAATACAGGGTGTTACTTAGTTATATCCCAGTTAATCCTTATTAATATGCCAAATATTTTTTGTTTCATGTTGTTAGCTTCATTGAAATAAGCCGATAAATCAGCACTAACTAGATGCTAATTGGGCTTTCAAAACATTACTCCCCCGATTTTTTTAAATTGAAAAGTTTTCTGGTTTAAGCAGCTAGAAATTCAACTTTTTCGTCGCTTGTCCTTAATTCGTATCTTCCTTCGCTTGCGAGTAAAAAATCAAAGAAACGCAAGTTCACTTTCCTAGTCGCCCAGTAGGTATAAATAAGTAATTTTTACTGTCTGATAAATAATGTTTTAAAACAATTTAATTGAATTGTTTTGGCTGCAAATCGATCTTTGAAGTATCAATTAAAAAATTACATATTTATGTTTTACAGGATGTAAAAAAACATGAAGCCAAACTTTTCTTTTTGCATTCAGTTCAGAAACGCGCTCTTTGGAATCAGAGCATTTCATTAAGTAACACCCTGTATATTAACTGTTACAGCGCGGCTAGAACAAGCCACTTTGAAAGTATGATATTTTGCTTAAGTCTATTATTTAAATAGATAAGGAAAGCTGAACGCGATTGCTGCGACGTTTTTTTAAAAAAATTGCGGTCATTTTCGATTTTCTTAAGGAAAACTGCTGGTTTTCTGACGAAGAAAGTGTTCTTTTATAGTTTTGGATCATTTTAAATTGCAAACGTGCAAATTTTAAAACTTTTTCAAGAATATTTCCTGCAAATTTGGAAAGTTTCATTCATGATACTGAACTAGTCTAAACTGAGCGAAAAAATAAACAAATGCAAAAAAACAAGTTTATAACTGGAGAATTTAACATTTAGATTTGCTAATTTAATTGAATCCAATCCTGTTCTCATCAGACCTCCAGTTTGAACGCTGGATCCGGCCCTGCCCGGTTGAACATGAAAATATCAGTCTGACCTAGTACCTACTACTATGCAACCAGAGTTTCAGCAGCGCGGCATTCACTTTGCGCCATCTCTGGTTATCGAATGAGATCATATCAGACAATCCAGTTGCCTTGGAATCAATTTACTCATTAACCTAACTCAAGAGGCATATTTGTGTTGTTCATTCTACCGGTTTTCTCCGATTTCCTCCCAAAACCCCATTAAAATGAGTGAGCAACAGCTTTCGGCTGTTGAAACTGAGTTATATGACCGCCAGATTCGACTGTGGGGCATCAAGTCGCAGGAAAGGTGTGTTTTTGTGTTGAGCATTCCCCAGTCTTATTTCAGCGTCTGTTTCAGACTCAGAGCCGCCAATATTCTCCTCATTGGCGTCAGAGGCTTGGGATCCGAAATCGCCAAGAATATCATGCTGTCGGGAATCAATTCTTTGGTTATACTGGACGATGGGGTCGTCACCGCAGAGGAACAGCAGAAGAACTTTCTGATCAACCAAGACAGCATTGGGAAGAAGGTACTGGCTTGATCTGAGCCCCCAAAAGGTTTTAAACCATTCGAGTTTTGTAGATTGCTGATGCAGTACTGATTAAGGTTCATGCGCTGAATCCTCTGGTGAAAATTAGGGCAGACACCTCAGATCCCACCACTAAAGAACCAAAGTTCTTTGAAGGGTTTACAATGGTTATTGCTACTCGAATCAAAACAGACTTGCTGATGAAAATCGACAAAGTATGCAGAGCTAACAATGTTAAACTGATTTTTGGGGACGTGTTTGGATCTTTTGGATATTCGGTCTCAGATTTGCAAGAACATGACTATTACGAGTAAGCGGTGGATTTTTAATAGGAGCTCTCAAATGACGCTATTCTGTGTTTAGGGACCAAGTAAAACTGGTATCCAAAAAGCGCACCCTCGATGCCACTGACGCCAAACCAGAAAAAGAAACAGTCAACGTAAAGGGCCAAATTGTATATCCCGAACTCAACAAAGTACTGATTCTACCAAACACCAAGCAAAGCGTGGATCATATCAAGAAAGTGAAACGGCGGAACGAGTATTTCTTTTTAATGCTCAGTAAGTATCCATATTGGTGTAGTTTTTAATCAATTGAAAAGTAGTGCGATTAGTTACCCCTAAAAGTTTCAAGTCCAGTAAGTAAACTGAATCTTTTGACGCAATTTTTTTTTGGAATTCTTCCAAATATTTCCTCTCTGAATACTTTGCATCTACTGTATTACGTTAAAAGCAATTCGTGAACATTTTAGTTCTCCTGGAATTCCGGAATCGCCAGAACCGCAATCCGGACATCGAGCACAAAGAAAAAGACATCGCCCTGCTAGAAGACATTAAAATTGCCGTGCTGGATTTGTACGGTTTTGACCACATGAAGCTCAATGACTCACTTTTTGAGATCGTGTTTGGCGAAGTTGTGCCTGTTTGTGCGGTGCTGGGAGGCGTGATTGCCCAAGAAGTGATTAAGGGCGTTTCGCAGAAGGAAGTTCCCATTAATAACGTGTTCCTCCTTGATCCTGTAACGTTTTGCGGAAAAGAAGAAACCGTAGCCTGAAACTGTTCGAAGTTGGTACAATGATTAATTTCAAAGTTTGAAACAATTTTTTTTTCATTATTTATTTAAGGTTTATAATGTTTTTGAAACACAGTTGCACACATTTTTTAGTTTTTAACTTCATAATAAAGGGATTCGAATGATCAGCGGTGTTTTGTACAGCACTAATTTTGTCTTGACCGCTCGACCGAAAAATCCCGTAAATGATCCCTAATAACAAATGACACAAACAAGGAAGCATCACAAATATTTGTGATGAAAGGAGAGAAACTTGGGCGTAATTATACTGTGCTCTTTTTCTAGCTAATAGTAACATTGCAGTTGCCTTTGTTCCACTTGTATATCTTGGACAATAACTGATCATTCTATATGCTAGGATTTCAACAAAAATTTCAGGTAAACATTTTTGAAAATGATTTGACGTCTATCTGGTGGGAATATGTGTATTTGTTATTTTTTATCTCCGCACTTGTGTACTAGAGCAATTTTTAGAATACCGATTTAAACGAGCTTCAAAACAATACTGAAAACTCATTAATCAATCGCTTCGCAAATCCGACGCTTTCCAAAAGTCTCCCTTGCCAGCTGATCTAAACTTGTATGTTTTCCTTCGATGAGTTTCCATTAATAGACAGTGGATCATTTCATACATTTAGGGTGGTTTTGATTTTGTCCAGAGGTTCCGAACTTGTTACTGATATTTCCTTGCAAAGACAAAAAAATTAAATTTTTGGTTTGTATGTTGCATAATCTGTAGCTTTAATGACCTGAAAAATATTTTTCTGTACATACTTTGCCAATTTTTTCCGAAGTTATTCCAACTCGTTACCGCAGAGTTGAAATATGTATTTTTAAAAAAGTGTTTTTTCTTGTTTTCTCCTGACTATGAATGCAATTTAGGGCAAGTTCCAAATGACTTATTTGTTAATTTATACAGAGTGGCCATAAAATGGCTACGGAGCCCTGTTCTGGACATCTTTATGGCCACATTACAAAGTTCTGGTAGATTATACTTGATATTATTGTTAAAGGTTTATTTCATGAGAAAGTTATTACACTTTCAGCTCGGTATGCAGTGTTGACACGGTGCGAGCGAAAAAAAAGTAAAGGGGCGTCTGTTGTGACGTAGCGCGGCGGTTTAAAAATAAATTAGATCTCGTGGACGTCCCGACGTCGACTTCGACGCCAACCAAAATCTCGCCTTTCAGAGGTCATTTCAGTTGTTTTCCGATCAAAAGTCGGTGGCTACTATTTTTTTGCATCCACATCGAAAAAACCTCGCATTTTCGTTTTCGAGGGGCTCAAATCAGTGTCTCGCGGCTGCTTAGTTCTGTAAATCGAGCAACAGGTATTCTTTCCTGTTTTGTTGCGTAATTGTTCGCGTGTTTGTCCTTTTGTGAAGTGTTTTGTGCGTTTATTTCCTCATATGTTCAACAACTGGGGTAAATATCTGTTTAAAGCATTCGGACTTTTTCTTTTGATTTTATGTTAATTTCGGCGCTTGCACTCAAAAGTTTTATTGACAAATTGAATAAACATTCCGGAGAAAATGTGCTTCTGTTTATTCATTCCCGGGCAGGTTGGAAAATGAAGAATTTTATTAGTTGGACAGTCTGGTTTCTTTCATTTACCAGGATTTTTGTGCGCGATATTTAATTTTGGTGAATGAATTTGCGCTTTGTTCAAAAACTTTAAACGGGGCAGAAGATTTGCTTGCATTTTGAGAGCTGTTTTCGCTTCAGGCGACAGAAAAGACGAAAGAAATAATTTCCCACGGCGGCCTAAAATCTCAAGAAACTCAGGAGTTTTAAGCAATGGCCAAAGTAAAACGCTTTTGAAGTTTTTCGCATACTTTGAAAAATACCTTGCTACCCAGCGACTTGCTAGCTGTTTAATCGAAGTCTTTAAGGACCTTTTCCGAAAAACTTTTCCAGCAATTTTGCCTCTAAACTGGTAATCTTACAGATTGTTTAATCCTGAAATTACCGCTTAGTGTGTAATAGTTGTAAACTTACTGACGCACATAAATGAGATTATCTGACAAAAATGAGCCACTTTTCGGAAGTAAAACCGAGTTTAGAAGCAAAAGACTGCACAGAAGAACGAATTTGTGTTACCTGAGACACTTTTAGAGTTATCAAGCGTTAATTGGCCTGTATGAACAATAGGAAATTTGAATCTTTTTGAGTATTTTAATTGGTATTTTTTTGTTTCAGAGCTCGAACCTTTTCCCTCATAGTGCCAACTAGCCCAATTACGACACGGACAATTTCAAAGAGACCAAAAAGGTCCGGTTCTCCATGTCGATCCCTTTCGCTGATATGGATCGAGATGATGACGATGGCGTCGGTTTTGTGGCCGAAAGTCACTACTTGAAAAGTCCAACGGTGGCTGAGCAGCAGGCCATGAGGCTCCTTCAAGTGCCCACAAGTCCTGGAAGAGAGGGCAGCATTTCGTCGAGTGTTAGTGACTTGGATGTCCCCATTTATTCATCGGAGAATTTGACGACGAGACCACGGAGAGAAGTTCCTTCGGTAAGTTGCAACAAAAAATTATTCGTTTTTGACTGCGGTTTTTGGTGATAATGGGATTTATCTAATTTGCTCTCAAAAATCGAGAGAAATTGTTCTGCTAGCGATTCCAAATCGCAAAATCCTGGGTTGGAGCTTTCAGGCAAATCTTAGCAGTTAAACAGTGTGTTAAATCATCGCTCAAAGGATTTTTTTATATCCAGTGTCATGCCATTACATTTTTCTTGTTCTGAGAGTGATTTTTTGGTATTTTCGGACGTTTCCTACGTAAGTCGCTGCTAAATTTACTATATGCGCAATTTTGTCTGTACACACAGCATTATCTAAATGTAATTTTTTGCAAGTTCACACATGAGTTGCCGAAAATAACATCGTTCGAAGGTGTGTCTTACTGAACTTGTGATAAAAACACCTTAATCTTGCTCGTGATTTTAAACCTGCCTTTGACTGATAACAAGCAGAAAAATCCACCGGGTTGCCAATAATGTGCTTTACATTATCAATTTTTATTCTATTGATGGTTATTAAATTTAGGGCTTTTTCGTTTCCTTTCCCAGTTAGTTAGATAGATTTCAATGGAGCTGTTAAGCGATGTACGGTCCTGTCATAGTGCTAGTTTGCAAGAGTTGTGGATTATTTCGAAAACGGTGAGCTTGAGAACTGTTCTATAGTAAGAAAAAATCGGTGCAATCAAATGCGTTTTTATTACCACGCATCTACATTTTTTTGCCCAAGTCTGATTTTTCCGAATTAATTAGTTGTTACAATACTCCAAGTTGAAAAGAGTGTCGTTGGCGCAAATAAACTTATCCCAAGGGCTTTAGATGGGCGTTGTCTTAGCAGCGGGGCTGTAGTGTTTATGCGGTTATCAGCCGAAACACGTGCCGATCTAGAGAAACGTTATTTGCACCATGGGTCGTTTTCTGATATGCAACATGTAGGTGAAAGCAGTTTCCGTGACTTTATCATTTCAATTTACCGATACATTTTCTATGTGTGTGGGTGTTTTTTTTTGGGTTCCAAGAATGCCTATGCAATATTGTGAGGGCAAACAACCGTTCATTATGCTCATATTTTCACCACCATCGCTTGGATCTGGGATATGAATTCCTCATTTTCTTCTTCTAGTTTCTTCATAATTTGACTGCAGGTTTACCACGATGAAAACAATACAAAAAGTTAACGCCCAGAAAGCACAATTGAGGCAAAGTGAATTGGTATTTTATGGAGAAAAGTGAAATTTTCGACCTCAAGCACACTAATGACGACTTTTAAATTAATAAGCAATGAAAAATTAAGAAAGTTTTTAAACTTCTAGAAAACCATGCTATAACAATAACATCTGATTCAATTAAAATAAATCGTTTTCAAATCATCGAGAGCAAACACGCAATATGAAAGAAAATCTGTTTGGGACAGACTATAGGTACATTTTAAGACAAGCTGAAAAAATCAGTAAATGCGTTTTAATATTGAAAAATGTGATTGTCGTTGATTAATAATTAATCATTCTTGTGTACTGGTAATTGAAATCGAATCCATTGTTGTAAACCGTGAAAAAGGCCTGTCATTTGAATAATATTTGCGAAAATTATTCGGAAACTGGGCTATATTTGGGTGACTTTCGACATAAAAATGGAAACATTCACATCAACTTTATGAACTTACTGGTTTCGTTATGAATTGATGTTGGCACGATCACAAACAATTACAGGTGTATGCAAGATGTTTTCATCGAATCAAGCAATTCATGCAGTAGACTTCAATTGACTCTTAAATTGAGCGATTGTGGATTAATTAATCAAAGCCCGATCGTTTATTTTCACTATGATATATTGTTTTTCAACAGGTGTAATTCATTATTTGTTATTTATGTGCTTAGCTGATGATTCAGTAGTAGTAAACATCTTTATTTCTAAAAAAAGCTATGGACCTATCGGTCTTTCTGCCCTTGTTTAATACATGTAGTCTTAATCTAAATAAAAATCAAAGATGAAAATTCTCTTATTCTAGGTTAATAATCTTATTAAATAAACTTTCCAATTCTAATGACAAGAAAAAATTATTTTATTGTCCAGTAGTCAGTTGCGTTTGTAAGTGTTCGAGTAGCGTCGATGTAGGGAAACGGAAGCGGGATTGTCTGGTTGGTCTTGTAAGACAAAGGGGATTCAGTATGGTCCAGTTGTAGGGGTTGTTTGTCCATTTTGTCTGTAGATGTATGAGTCTTTCCGAAATCTTTGTCATGTTTGTGCGTTCGTATAGTAGTTGGGTGGAGGGGTTGTGTAGTGGGTTTTGGGGGTGTCTTATTCGTGTTATTAGTCTTAGTGCAATTTGTTCTGTTGTTTGTATATAACGTTTTGTCCTTTCTGTTCCGTTGGTCATGAGTATATGTCCATAGTCTAGCAAGGGTCTACAAATAGCTTTATATATTTTGGTGGCGGTGTTTGTGCTAATTCCTCTGTCTTTGTAGGTTAGTGATCGGAAGTGTTTTGTTCTCTTTATTGTTTCTGCCCTGATGTTTCGTATGTGTTTAGTGAATTTAAGTTTGTGGTCAATCGTGGTTCCTAGGTATTTTATGTCATTCTTTGGTTCTATCGTTTGGCCGTCTGCAATTATTGTAGGGGAGTCAGCGTTGAGTCGGTGGTTTGTGAGTAGAAGTTGATTTTTTGACGCGTTTGGTGTTAGTCTCCATTTGTAGAACCATGACCTTGTATTGTTCGTTAGTGTTTGGAGTCTTTCAGTCGCTTTTTCAGTGGTTTTGTCGTGTACTATTAGTGCAGTATCGTCGGCATATAGTAATATGTACGCTGATTTGTCTATTTGGTTTTTGTCTGGTAAGTGGTAATTATAGATATCATGGCCTGATGATTCATTTTGTTCATTGCATGCGTTTTTCAAAGAATTAACATACATTTTTGCAATTATCAGTCGTTTTTCATCGCAACAATTCCAAGCCTGCAAAAATATGACGACTTTTCCATATAAAATTGCATAAAAAGTCAACATTCTTTAGGCGCAATTGTACGTTACTAAATGTGCAATTACATAGTTGATTAATGTTGAAAAAGTTTAGTGTCATCATGCTTGGACTTTACCTATTTTGGCACATGCAATGAATGGGTTGATTGGTGAATGCAGTCTATGGTTTATGTAATCGCATTTCACGTTTATTGCTCGGTCATCACCCGAATATATAACATTGTTTTTACAATCGGCATTGTTATCGGCGTCAACGTACCCGTTGTACTTTGCATTGTCTGACTAAATTTAGAAGGCCAAGGTACTAACTAATATTATATTCATATTCTATCAATCACTATCATTCTCGATCGTGTTTTTGCCAAAGTGTTGTAAAAGTGACAATTTGGTACTCAGTGTTTAAACACATGGGTGTCCCAATGGCATTTTAGAATTGAAATCTTCTGTCTTCAGCTCTTGAGGACATCGGTGATAGAGAACGTTTTCGTTTTAAAACTATGTTTAATTAACTTGAAAAAATTACCGCTAGGAATTACTCTGTAAACTTTTTCAATTATTGTTGTGTATATTTTCCTGACTGTACTTCAATTTATTTCAAAAAATTCCTGGGTTTCAGTCAATTTTATTGTTTATTATTTAAAATGTTACAAATACGTTTCGGTGTCTTTCTCCACCATCATCAGTTTGTGTGTATAGTTTTATTTGTAACATTTTAAATAATAAACAATAAAATTGACTGAAACCCAGGAATTTTTTGAAATAATTTTTTCAATATTTAAATCCGAATTTTAAATTATTTCTAAAATGTTATTTTTCATTTTTAAAGCTTCGCAGATTGCGGCCCTAGAAGCCAATTTGAAAGAAATAAAAAATACTTTAAATTAATGTTCTAAGAGGAAAACTCTGCAACTGCATTAAGAGACCCCCTGATTGGCCTGTTGAAAGGATTAACTGGCTGTTTATCTCATATTATGCAATCAGCACGTTTTTTTCCTAGCACTCGTCGTATGCCGAAATTAGATCTTCCAGCTCATTTGAGTAGGCGGGTGGACATGGTTTTGAGGAAATTGACTCAATTAACATCGCTAAGCTTAGAACAAGTGGAAAAAAACCCTCAAACTTTCCGATTATCGAAAAGGAACGTTCAATGTAAAGGTCGATTTAATCATTTTGTGTCAACTATAAATAAGCTTTTTCAATTGCATAACCTGTCCGTTCGCATAGATCCGTGACGTCACCCCATGTCGGGCACACCCATAGTGGCGACCAATCACCGAGCTCCGTTCGGACCTGCCTTTAGAATCAATCACCTAGTGACTTTTGCAAAGTTTCTCTATGCTGCACGGAACCGTCCAGGCTCTATCGCCGTCTATTGCATAGAGCAGAGTGAAATAGCTGATTAGAGTTAAGCCGTCAATTAGTACAGCGGGTGTTTTTTTTTTTAACTTTTACATTAATTTCCACCGCAAGATTATGCAAATTGGTATTCTGTTCGACGTGGTCGTAAATTCCACAGCTTTAGATAAGCGACCTGTATGTGTGTGACTGTGCTATTATTAACAATGTATTTTAATACATTCCCGGCAAATGAGAGGTGTGTGCGTCGAGACACATTCACAAACAAAGCCACGTGAATGTGACGTCACGTGAGAGGCAGGACCGTGTCATGAAATTTTGGATAATCGCTTTATCTAGAACACGTTTTGATGATAAAACTACTGTAGATGGTTTCATAATGACTTTCTACATCGTTGATTTTATTGTTGCTAATTTGCCTTGCAATATGTATGCAATGACGTATTTGTTTAACAAACATGGGACTTAATGAACGTCAATTTTTTTCACTTGCCAATTTTTCAAAATTATTCAAAACTGTACATTTTTGCCTCGCATGCTTTCATCCAAATTAAGCATTTTTTCAGTGTAGATTGTTTATGAGACAATTTCTTAATTATTCTTCTTAATTATTGTTAAGCAGATTGTCACTTAACTTATTATTTTTCACTTCAATTCAGTTCAATAAGGCAATAAGAGCGCGGTTTAGATAAAATTTAAAAAAATATTAGTTAAGTTCTCTCGTTTAGCTCCAAAAAAAGTAAAATTTTATCAACCTTAACCACCCATGTCCAGTAAAACATTGACCCTTAAGGAATCTTCGGCAATAAAATAAAAATTTTACATGCGAGTTTTTAACTGCTTTCCACCTAAGGAGCTTCCCAATTATGACAGTAGTAGTAAACATCTTTATTTCTAAAAAAAGGCTATCGACCTATCGGTCTTTCTGCCTTTGTTTAATACAAGTAGTCTTAATCTGATAAAAAAATAAAGATGAAAATTCTCTTATTCTAGGTTAACAATCTTATTAAATAAACTTTCCAATTCCTAATGACAAGAAATAATTATTTTTATTGTCCAGTAGTCAGTTGCGTTTGTAAGTGTTCGAGTAGCGTTGATGTAGGGAAACGGAAGCGGCTTGTAAGACAAAGGGGATTCAGTATGGTCCAGTTGTAGGGGTTGTTTGTCCATTTTGTCTGTAGCTGTATGAGTCTTTCCGAAATCTTTGTCATGTTTGTGCGTTCGTATAGTAGTTGGGTGGAAGGGTAGTGTAGTGGGTTTTGGGGGTGTCTTATTCGTGTTATTAGTCTTAGTGCAATTTGTTCTGTTGTTTGTATATAACGTTTTGTCCTTTCTGTTCCGTTGGTCATGAGTATATGTCCATAGTCTAGCAAGGGTCTACAAATAGCTTTATATATTTTGGTGGCGGTGTTTGTGCTAATTCCTCCGTCTTTGTAGGTTAGTGATCGGAAGTGTTTTGTTCTCTTTATTGTTTCTGCCCTGATGTTTCGTATGTGTTTAGTGAATTTAAGTTTGTGGTCAATTGTGATTCCAAGGTATTTTACGTCGTTTTTTGGTTGTGTCGTTTGGCCGTCTGCAGTTATTGTAGGGGAGTCAGCGTTGAGTCTGTGGTTTGTGAGCAGAAGTTGGTTTTTTAACGCGTTTGGTGTTAGTCTCCATTTATAAAACCATGTTATTGTGTTGTTTATTAGTGTTTGGAGTCTTTGAGCTGCTCTCTCAGTAGTTTTCTCATGTACAATAACTGCCGTGTCGTCTGCGTATTGTAATATGTATGCCGATCTGTCGATTTGATTTTTGTCTGGTAAGTTGTAATTGTATATGTCATGGCAGTATATATTGTAGAGAAATGGTGAGAGCGGGGATCCTTGAGGGAGCCCTTGTTCAGGGGAAAAAGAAAATGACAGTGTTTTGTCGATTCGTACTTGTAGTTGTCTGTTTTCTAGTAAGTTCTTCATGGTGTGTAGTAGATATGTTGGTCTGTCAATTATGACAATTTACGGAGTTTGGGGCATTTGCAGAAATTTTTAATTTTTTCGAAATTATCGACCTCCACCTTATGAAATTTTCGGCCAAAAAATCAAAATTTTACGTGCGACTTTTTAACTGCTTTCGAACTAAGCAGCTTCATAATAATGCAAATTTACGGTGTTTGGGGCATTTTGAGAAATTTGATTTTTTTCGAAAAAATTGACCTCCACCCTTATGAAATTTTCGGCAAAAAACTCGCATGTGAATTTTTTTTGAGTGCTGCGAAAATGTCATTAAGGTGGCGGTCGATGGTTCCAACCACCATAAGTTTTTTGACTGCTTTCCACCTAAGGAGCTTCCCAATCATGAAAATTTAAATTTCCCATTAATTCAATTTAATTAATTAAATTATTTCTAAATTAAAATTTCCCAATGATTCTTATTATATTATTATATAGGGCGAACAAAATTTCAGTGCTACATTTAGGTGCGTTTTTATTCCGAACTTTGAGACGTTTTCCAAGCAAAAAACGAATTCGCGCCACTCTGACCCTGGAAGTTTTTTATTTGCCCCGAAAAAGACACTGCTCAATTTTCCCGGACTATAGTCGGACTCATTTTTTTAACTGCTGATGAAAACCTATGCAAAGTTCAAACAAACCCTAAACAGACTATGCAGGCTTTCACGGCCAGGCAAAATATCCGCCGAAAAGTTTCCCGGGCTTATAATCCCGGGCTTATAATCCCTGGACCTTTGGAATTGCATGCAAGCACCACCTCTGAAGATGCAAGCTACTCGTGCTTGCGAAACGTCGGGAAGCAACTCTAGAAGTCCGCTTATAAGCCCTGGAAACTTTACGAGCGAAATCCTAAGCAGTTTCACCTAATTGCCAATAATTAAACTCTGCCTTCGTTTGCCGATGGAAGTTTGTTTAAATTGAATTGCGAAGTTTCCTCCAATATTTCACAACATTTCCACGCGACGCAGTAGTTGAAAATCCACCCCTGGTGAGTTTTCACCCCATCTACTCTCTTTGAGGACGATTCAAGGGTATTTCTACGCATTTTCGCCGGCAGTGTCCAGGACTTCTGTGGCTCAAACAGTCCTTCTTGTTCCATTTAATCCGGTGCAATTCTATCAAAAGAAGTTCCACATCCATGTAAGTGTAACCCAGGCATTTTACAATGCCATATTGATTGCTTTCACTGGGTCAAGCAAGCGACGTTTACAACTGTTTTCTTTCACTAATCCGACAAACATACGCTAATCGCTAAACACAACCGGAAAAAAACAGTTGTATATGGCAGTGCCCCCCATATACAAGATTAGCCAAATAAAGGTGCAAATATGGATAATTAATTAACCTTAGTGGTTATTTATTAGAGGGATTAGTTAGCCATTTATTCATTCGATATCTCGGAGCGATGCTTGGTGAGCAAATAGCGTAGGCCTTGGCTGAAATCGTTCAGACAATATTAAAATAAAATGCCATATTTATGATCATATTTGAAAAATGGAAATTTTTCCCGATGGAATTTTTCTGCAAGCGACTAACGCAACCATATGGAAGTAGATAGAGGAAGTCAAATGGGTGTTTTTCAATGGAAACAGCTTTGGTAAATACTGGCAAATCGTCCAATGATTTTATAGTAGAAAGTGAAACAACTGAAAGAGCCAAAAGGGTTTTAAAAACTCCAATTTTGGGAGTTTTAAAATGAACAAACTAAATCGAGTTTTTTTTAAGTCACTGAAATTCGCTAGCGTGCAGGTGAACATTTTTTCCAAAAATCTCCTAGAAACGCTTCAATTTTGCTAATTGTCGCCCTTGAAGGGTATTAATTTCCAGTGCAACTCTATGGCCTGTTACTCCTTAATGGAAAGCTGGGGGAGTCAATAGTACTGATCAATTTTTAGTTTGTAGTATGTTTGAGGGTTTCATACGCTCAAAACATAATTTTAAAGTAGGCTTGCAAAATTCTCTGCCTGCTAGTCAATTTACTCCAGTTAAACTCTCTAATATGTGTACACTTGTGGGTTTGATTGGACACTCTGTATATGCTCAGAATTTCCTGGGCATCCTGTATAATTACGGTTTCAAGCGCCTTATCGGTTTTAGTCCCAAAACAAATCGTCATCAATAATTCTTGATGGAGTTTCATTGCGGAAAATAGTGGAAAAATGGAAAATATCTTGGAAAATTCAAGGAAACACAAGCTAATATTTAAAAACAATCTGTTGCAATAATACGTATGTTTCAAACATGATTTTTTTGCGGTTTAATCACGTGAATCCAATAGGAAATTGCAATGAAACTTCTCCTCCACTTCTGTGCCTCAAAATATGTCCAAAATTCCCCATTGTTTCAGTTTCAGTTACTCATTGTCAACCCGGTAAATATAAAGTTTCCTTGGACTTTCCACAAGAAAATAAGATATAGATAATCTTACAATATCATAAAAGAATTTCAGAAAATCTTGCATAGAACTAGAAATGACAATTTATTATAATATCTATATTTAGTAGTAGTAGTAAACATCTTTATTTCTAAAAAAGGCTATCAACCTATCGGTCTTTCTGCCCTTGTTTAATACATGTAGTCTTAATCTAAATAAAAAACAAAGATGAAAATTCTCTTATTCCAGGTTAATAATCTTATTAAATAAACTTTCCAATTCTAATGTCAAGAAAAAATTATTTTATTGTCTAGTAGTCAGTTGCGTTTGTAAATGTTCGAGTAGCGTTGATGTAGGGAAACGGAAGCGGGATTGTCTGGTTGGTCTTGTAAGACAATAGGGGATTCAGTATGGTCCAGTTGTAGGGGTTGTTTGTCCATTTTGTCTGTAGATGTATAGTCTTTCCGAAATCTTTGTCATGTTTGTGCGTTCGTATAGTAGTTGGGTGGAGGGGTTGTGTACTGGGTTTTGGGGGTGTCTTATTCGTGTTATTAGTCTTAGTGCAATTTGTTCTGTTGTTTGTATATAACGTTTTGTCCTTTCTGTTCCGTTGGTCATGAGTATATGTCCATAGTCTAGCAAGGGTCTACAAATAGCTTTATATATTTTGGTGGCGGTGTTTGTGCTAATTCCTCTGTCTTTGTAGGTTAGTGATCGGAAGTGTTTTGTTCTCTTTATTGTTTCTGCCCTGATGTTTCGTATGTGTTTAGTGAATTTAAGTTTGTGGTCAATTGTGATTCCAAGGTATTTTACGTCGTTTTTTGGTTGTGTCGTTTGGCCGTCTGCAGTTATTGTAGGGGAGTCAGCGTTGAGTCTGTGGTTTGTGAGCAGAAGTTGGTTTTTTGACGCGTTTGGTGTTAGTCTCCATTTATAAAACCATGTCATTGTGTTGTTTGTTAGTGTTTGGAGTCTTTGAGCTGCTCTCTCAGTAGTTTTGTCATGTACAATAAGTGCCGTGTCGTCTGCGTATTGTAATATGTATGCCGATCTGTCGATTTGATTTTTGTCTGGTAAGTTGTAATTGTATATGTCATGGCAGTATATATTGTAGAGAAACGGTGAGAGCGGGGATCCTTGAGGGAGGCCCTTGTTCAGGGGAAAAAGAAAATGACAGTGTTTTGTCAATCCGTACTTGTAGTTGTCTGTTTTCTAGTAAGTTCTTTATGGTGTTAGTAGATATGTTGGTGTGTGTAGTTTGTATAGTTTGTAAGTAAGTCCTCTATGCCAGACACTATCAAAAGCTTTATTAATGTCCATTAAACAGGCAAGCTTGTCTTTCTGTCAGTTAGGTGGGTTGTTTGTATATTGTTAGTCAGAGTGAAGAGTGGATGAATAGTCGAGTGCTGATGTTTGAATCCGAACTGATACGATGGTATGTACTTTCCGACCAGTTTTCCCAGTCGCTGCCTTATTATGTACTCAAAAACCTTGCTAAATACTGGTAGCAGTGTAATTGGTCTGTACTTGCTCGGTTGTGTATTGTCCAGTCCATTTTTGGGTATAGGGATTATTAAGCCGTTTTTCCATGTTTTTGGAATTATGTTATTTCTGATGCAGTTATTCAATTCAGTTAGGATCAGTTTGTGTGATTTCTTGAGTTAGGCTTTTCAAGAGTTTTGCCTTAATTTTATCTTTTCCCGGTGCAGTGTTTTTGATGTGCGCTAGGGCTTCATCGTACTCTGTGTCTGTGATCAGTTTGTATGTATAGTTTGGTGAGCTGTTGAAATAGTTCAAGTACCAGTCGTTGATCAAGTTCCAGTTGTCATTGTCGAAGTTAGGGTTTGTCGATATGCTGAAGGCCCTTTGATAGTGTCTGTCGAACGCGTCAGCTTTCTCTTTGTCTGTGTACCGTTCTATTGCGTTTTCGTCAATTGTGTCAGTAGCGTTAGTTTTTTTGTATTGCGCTAGTTTCTTAATTTTTCGCCAGTATGTTTTGCCTTTATCCTTCTGTATTTCTTTACATGTTTCTAGCCATTTGTCTTGTCGGTATTGTCCAATCAAGGTTTTAATGTTTCTGTTGAGTTGGTTATCTATATTTATTTGCCTTTGAAATTATTACTACACTATTATTGTAGTAATTCACAAATAAATAAGGAAAAGCCAAACTGATATTGCCAGTTGAAGCAAATATGGATGAGAATATTCAAATATATGCCTTAGAAATTTATGATGCGCGACAACTAGACTTTTATCATTTTTTCCCTCTTTGATCAGGTCGATTTAACAAAAAGTTGATATCGTGTGCGTCATTGCAAAGTCTATTTGCAATGGAAATTAGGCAAGCAAAAAAAACGCGCATCAATTACTTGCAATGGCTTTTCGAATTTCGTAATTTTCAATTAACGATGTTTGCAGAACTGTTCAGCTTCTCACTATTCTTTTTTTTTTCATGCTGCCTGCAGCCATTGAAATATGGAATCTGAGGTGAGCATTAAATAAGCATGCCGTAGTAGTGTAGATTAAGCTAATTATTTCTCTGGAAATTTCCTCGATTGCTTAAAAATTCAAGTGTTACGAAACTGTTTAAATTTTCATGCAGACAAAGGAATTAGAGAAAAAGGAACCGAAAGAAAGTAACGAATCAACGTCAACGGCTGATAGCGTCTCTAAGGCCAATGATTTGGTAAGTTTTCCTTTAACTATAACAAAAAAAAACAGTTTTATGTGTCCGGGGAACCTGCGTAGTTTTCGTCTCATGAGACTGGTCAATATATGAATAATTCATCCATCAGTTTTAGTTTTTCTATTTCGTTTGTCTATCTTTACTACGTACTTAACTGCACTGCACTAATTAGCTTTTGGAAATGTTCCTGATAATTAGCTAATTATTGTGGTTGTTAAAGTTACCGATAGCAGTGAGACCAAGCGTTATAATGGAAATTTTCAAAAGTAGCAAAATCAGCAAATGTCTAATATGGTGGCCTTTGAATTGTACTGGAAAAGGTGGAAAGTGCAATCTTTCCAAATCTAACTTTTCGATTTGAATAAATTGCAAGCACTTACCATTAGAAAACAAGCCAAGAAGATTGGGAAATTTTAATATTTCCTTCTGTTGGGTGCTTCTTTGGTGTCTGTTGCTGTAACTGCTTGATGATCCTTTTGCGCGGTCGGTTCCCACTGAAAATCCTGCTAGATTTGCGACTTTCTCAGGAATTAGAGCGCTTCAAATTCTATCTGGAGTAGTTTAATTTACAAAAGTAGAAGGTTTTGAAAAAAACGACTTTCAAAATGTTTTCAAAACAGTCAGCTGACAGTCAGTGACAGTCACGCTGTCAGCGTGCGTGGCGAAAGTTATTACTTTCCACACGGGATGAAGAATTAGTAGTTTTCGAACCAAGGGCGAAAAGTGTCGTTTTTCGAACGACAACGGCATTTGACATTTTGAATTCGAAAAACGGATTATCGCCCTCGTATCGAACAATATTTTTTGTTCGAATGAAAGACAACACGAATAATAAGTTATAATAAATAAGAACAGCCAAAAATAAAAGGAATCGGGTTCATATTTTAAATTTGATGTCAATGCCATTTCTCAAATGTCACGTTTTGACGCTAGTAATTTTTCAAAAGCGTATTTTTGTAAGCATATACAAGTGAAACAATGAGTGCCGAAAATTCAATGCCCTGTACACCACCAGAAGTTAGAGATGCCGCAAATGTTGGTTCAACTTCCAACCTTGAAGCAGCTGCTTTTACTGTATGGTGTTTGAATAAGTTGTACACTTTACATGACATTTCCGCCCTTCAAAAAGACCGTGTTTTGCGTGTGGCAACATCGGAGTACGCAGAAAAATAGGCCATTAAAACGACTTTGAGACTGAACTTGAAACAAATTTATAAGTTACAAATTGCAAATAAACTTTAAATTAGGATCAATACTTGTCTATAAACCGACGTAATTCATTAAAAACTCAGCATGTCCGTTACTTTTTAATAAAAATATTTTTAAAAATATGACAGTGACACGTTCAATTTGTCACATTTACTTTTGCGCACACTGTGCGTAAAAGTCCGTACGTAAAAGTGAAACAAATGAATACTAAAGAAAAGTGCTTCTTTATGGCCATCGCTTCTGATCGAAAAATGGCACTTTTTGATTCACTCGAACAAAAAATTTAGTTCGGCGCGTTGATTTCGATGCTCGTGCGGCCTTGAAAATGTTGACAAAACGTCCGAAACGATTTATCAACGATATTCACCGTTGGCCGGGATGGTAGCCGAGTGAACAGACCGACAGCTAGTAACCTGAAGGTCTGGTCTGAAGGTTCAAATCCCAGCCGTGTCCATCAAAAGATTGCGAGGTGATATGGTACATACCAGACAAAGTCACCTCGCTTCTAATGAGCTGGCAAATTGCCCGTAAGGAGCAGCGCCATACATAGAAAAAAAAATTCGCCGTTGCTAGTTATGAAATCAACAAGGCGCCTTGGGAAAGCTATTTTTTGTTCGAGTGAATCAAAAACTGCCACTTTCCGATCAGAAGCGATGGCCATAAAGAAGCACTTTTCATTCGTATTCATTTGTTTCACTTTTACGCACGGACTTTTACGCACAGTGTGCGCAAAAGTAAATGTGACAAATTGAACGTGTCACTGTCATATTTTTAAAAATATTTTTATTAAAAAGTAACGGACATGCTGATTTTTTAATAAATTACGTAGGTTTATCAACAACTATTGGTCCTAATTTAAAGTTTACTTACAATTTGTAAATTAACTTTGTTACAAGTTCAGTCTCAAAGTCGTTTTAATGGCCTATTTTTCTGCGTACTCCGATGTTGCCACACGCAAAACACGGTCTTTTTAAATGGCGTAAATGTCATGTAAAGTGTACAACTTATTCAAACACCATACAGTAAAAACAGCTGTTTCAAGGTTGGAAGTTGAACCAACATTTGCGGCATCTCTAACATCTGGTGGTGTACAGGGCATTGAATTTTCGGCACTCATTGTTTCACTTGTATATGCTTACAAAAATACGCTTTTGAAAAATTACTAGCGTCAAAACGTGACATTTGAGAAATGGCATTGACATCAAATTTAAAATATGAACCCGATTCCTTTTATTTTTGGCTGTTCTTATTTATTATAACTTATTATTCGTGTTGTCTTTCATTCGAACAAAAAATATTGTTCGATACGAGGGCGATAATCCGTTTTTCGAATTCAAACTGTCAAATGCCGTCGTCGTTCGAAAAACGACACTTTTCGCCCTTGTATCGAAAACTACTAGTAATGGGTAGAAGTGATGCTTTATTCATCGAAAACAGTAGCGAAAGTACGTACTTTCCTCCAGGGGATAATGAAAAATTAACGTTACACAGCCAAATTGGCCCTAATTTTTGGAACTGGATAAATTTTGTTTGCTTCAAGGGCAGGGTTTCTGTTTGAAGCCTTATTGAGCCCCATTTGCTTTTTGTTAGTCAATGTTTTAGTAAAAATTAAGCACCGCAGATAAATTTTCTACAAATTTCGGAAAGTTTGGCATGTTGGCCTAGTTGGACAAAAAGAAGATTTTCTGGATCTCAACACCAAAATTTTGAAGATGAGCCAATTGGCTCCAAACGGGTTTTGGCTTTTTAGGCGCCCTTTTTTATTTACAGGGTGGTCTCAAAAAATGAACTTTTTGCAGCGATAATGTTTCTGCTGTTGGTTCGATTTTCACGATCTTCAGCTGATGTTGAAGCTAAAACTTCATAGATAATTTAGAACGAAAAATCGACGTTCAGGGTTGCATAAAAAATTACCCAAATCAGAATTGCCCCCAAAATCTGTCCTTCTAGAAGATTCCCAACCAAGTGAAGTTTACTTTTGAATTCTGAAAAACTCTTTTCGTGGTAGCACAGGCATTAAAATAGACCTCTTTTAATGCCTGTGGTGGAGAAATACAAAAAAAGGTTGGTTTTTTCAACTGAGAGCATGTGGAACTTTCACCGATTTTGCATTGCTTCATTTGGCACCCTGTAGAAAATGTATCTGAATGACAATTTTTTTGCAAAAACACGCACTAACCGGGAACGAATTGCACTAAGTAACGCTTCAAACAGAAACATTAACAAAATAACGGAGAAAACATCAAAATTCAATTGATTGATACATTAATTTCTCTTGTCTGGGGTTATTCTTTATTAGTTTTACCTGGATTTTTCTTATGAGGATTATATTATTACTATTATTTTATTAGTCAGCAAAATCCTCTCAACCTTTGAACATGTTTATTATTTTAAATGATTCCTAGTCAATATGATTGACGACAATCTAGAATAGAGATCTTGCAAAATATGCCAAACAATTCACAATCGTATCGGAAATCTTGTGGCCGAAGAAATCAATCGATCACTGGCAAAATTGATGGATTTTACCGAATTTCGAAATTTCCAAGGATAAAAACAATATCAGGTTGATTGTAATTCATAGGTTTTCCTGGTTTTTCTTGAAACCAATTGAGTTTTGAAACATTTGATTGGGCAAACAACAATATCAGGGATTTAATTGTATTTATTTCAAGTCGTGCTCGTTGGAACTCTTCTAGTTTTTCCCAAGCGGTTGCAAGCAATTTGAGCCGATCTTCCTGAGAAATGAACAAAAAGGTGAACAAAAAGGTGGCGATATGCAAGACATTATTTTGCTCCTAAATGTATGATATTTAATTTACGCTTTTGGTGTGAAACTGCCACTATTTCTTCATTCAAGTTACACGTACTGAATCGATAGTTCGCTCTGTAGCTCAAATGGCTCTTGAGGTACGAGGAAAAGGGCGGCGTTATTTTTGAGTCACTTTTGCTGTATAAAAACGAGCAAATTACCATTTTTAGTGCTTTATCCAGTGGTTTACAAATACAAAAAGGTGGCAAAGTGCATGAAATTTTGGCATTATCTTGCCCCTAAATGCGCGATATTAAAATTTCGGCTTTTATGTGAAAACTGCGTTTATTTCTTTACTCAAGTTCCACTCACTAAATCGGTACTTTATCTCAAACCTTTTTTTTGCAATACGATACTTTCAGACACAAATTCACTAGTTTTTCTTGAAATGTTGGCTTTTTCTGTGAAAACCACCACACTTTCCTAGATTATTCCTGACACAATTGTGTTTTGAAGCATTTGATTGGACAACCGACAATGTATAATCATACAGGCGGCACATTAATTGAATTTATTTCAAGTGGCATTCTTCTAGTTCTTCCCACGCTTTTGTAATTTGAGGCGATCTTCATTGGCCGAAATTGCTCATTTCCTTCGCCCGCAATGAGTTTGTTTTGATCCTCAAATAAACGCTGATTATCGTCTAGTTTCTAAATCTGTTCTTCCTTAATAACTTCGAACATACGTAGGAAAAACGTTATTCCCGAGAGGATTCTTTATTAAAGAAATTGACTACGTGTGAAACGGCATGTGGGCCACTAAGTTATTCCATAGACCCTGAAGGGCGAACAATAAAAGGGTCGCTATTATTTACGATGAATCACCAAAGAGCGTTTAAAATCCGCATATTTTTGCTTTCAGTTAAATCAAATGATCACCAAGAGCGACTGAAAGGAAATTTGAAATGTTGTAGCGGTGCTTTTTGTTCCTAATTTGCCTTCAATTATGAAAAACTACTTGAAAATAACCGCGCATTAATAATTGATCCTTGCAGAGCGTCAGCATCATTTGCGATCCTGTGATCCAAACTTCTTATCTATCCTGTAACACGATTAGGAGCTTATCTTGTCTAGACGCACGTTTTAACACCGGCAGGAGGAGTTTTCAATACATTTTTTTAAAATGCCCAGCTTAATTGAAACCCCAAACAGCCGCTCTCATTGGCAATGTGGTCGGCAAATGCCCGAGATTCAGGTCAAGAGTACTTCCACATTGCCTGAAAAAACAAAACGACTAAAAACTCAATAGAGGATATTGATTGTTTACTCAGTTTTTTCTTCGAGTGAAAAAACGGGTTCTAATAAAGTGCATCTAACCGAATGACATCGACCAGAAGTTGGTACGTGTCGAACATCACGCAGCGGGTTTCACTTTTCGAAGACATTTTCCATTCAAAGGCCACAAGTACAACGTCTACCTGCATATGTTGCTTAAGGCTTCCCAAATACTTTCTTTAATTTTATGGGACAATGTTAATACCGTTCGTTTATGCGTTTTTGCGCTATAATAAAGCCATATTTTTTGCGGTAAAAAGATGTTGTAAATTAGCTGGCATCCATAAATTATGCGATAAAAAGTTGCTGTTGTTGGCGCTTTGCATCGCATTTATAAATCTCTCGTCATACGTTTATTTGTGCAAAGGTTTGAGTATTTCTGCCAGTTGTTATGATATCTCATTTCACGTACAGTTTGATATCTTATTTCACATACTCAGCGTAAGGAAGTATCTAATTACTCTTACGTTATAAATATTGTTCTGTAGTTTCACTGATGGTATGTAACACCTCAGCACTTAAATAATATAAATTCGAACAAATCTGTAATAAACAGGCAGTTGTATCTTGAAGCTGAATCCATATCAATCGAAAGTAAAATAAATTTGTTTTAAAAACTCCCTTTCCAAGGTAGCGATTCTAACTGGCACAGTCGGTAGGATTTGTCAACGAAAAGTCGTAAGAAATTCTTCAAAACGATCGTCGTGTGAGTATCAAAAACGATCATCGTGTAAGCATCGTGGAAGAACTTTCAAAACGGTCATCCCGCATCGTGCGTGATAAATTCGGTTCGTTTCAACGATTTGCGACAAACCCGAACATTTCATTGATTGGCAGCGACAGGGCAACTCAAGGCCAGAAAGTGAGGAACAAGCATCGTCCGATCAATTTTGGTGCGAGAAGAAGGGAACAAGCATCGTCCCACCTCTCATAAATTAGCCAGGGAAGAGACAAGCATCGCCCTTCCTATTGGACCCTAGCAACTAAGGAAGAAACAAGAATCAAAGAAATGAAAATAACATTGGTACTTCTATCACTGTAAGTCCACTTTTCCAATTTCCATTTTTTTGAACAATTCGAATATTGCGAATTTTTCCGCTTTTGTTTGCACAAGCAGCAAAACATTCTTTCGCTCAACATAATTTTAAGTTTTAATTTAAAAAAAAAAAAATAATAAAAATAAAAAAAATAATAATAATAAGACAATGGCACACCCTAATTTTGCTTTGATCAAATATCAAGCAGATAACATTCCCCCATTTGACGGCAACGCCAAGCAAATCAACAGATTTATAAATGCTTGCGACAATTTTCTCAATAACCATCGAGATAGAACTAATGAGGACGCACATATAAATTCTTGTCTTTTTGACACTATCCTTTGCAAATTAGTAGGCAGAGCCGCTGATTTAATAGCTTCTCGTGTTGAACTTCAATCATGGGAACTTGTTAAACAAGCTATCATTGACACATTTGCAGACCAAAGATCAATTGATTGTGTTGTGCAAGATATAATCACCCTCAAACCCTCGAAAAACGAAACAGCCCAAGAATTTGGCTTGCGTTTACAAGACGTACGCAGTCTCCTATTTTCAAAAATCGGTATGAGTAATGAAACTCGGGAGATCAAACTATTAAAAATATCAGAATATCAAAACCTTATTCTCAGAACATTTACTAGTGGTCTAAGCTATCACATGCAACTAGTAGTAAGGCTTAAAAACCCAAAAACCCTTGAAGAAGCCATGAGTTTCGCTCAAGAAGAAGAAAACTTCATTTATTGCTAAAATCACCAAACCGTTAACAATTTGTCTCAAGAAAGTAGCTAAAGTCACACATTCACCCGAATTTCTAAAATCATTCAATCATTTGAAGAATCTTTTAATTAATGCCCCAATAATAAATTCAGAAATGTTCCAAGACCGCAAATGCAAAACTCCAGTAATTTTGCGAGATCTCAAATGAATAGTAATATTTTCAACCGCAACCCGAATCAAGACGAGCAGATTGACTACCCCGTTAACCAATTGATATCAACTCTCAATAAATAACAAATCTAGAAAACTTAATAAAAGTTAAAAGTTTCATAAAGGAATTTGAAGTAATTTTTATTTTAGAACTTCCATTAGTCGAGGCGGAAACATACCAATATTACAAATTGTTTCCTTCTCAAATTCCCAAAAACAATTCCTTTCTAGTCAACAAACCCTTCAAACCATACCTGGCCCTAAGTGAGAAAAAGTGCTCATTTGACAATGAAAAATGTCTAGAAATACAAACTAATGAATTTCTTTGCAAACGAACAGTCAGCCAGATTATAGAAAATCATCCACCTTGCAGTGTCCAACTGATCAAATTGCAATCAAATGTCACAACTTCGCACCCATTCGAAGTTAAACTTGAAGAAATCCAATCGACCAAAGTAGCCGATGGGAAATGGTTAATCACAGCATCTGAAGAAGTGATTGGCAAATCAAACTGCCAAGGCCGTCAAGACGCCATTCATTAATATTTGCAAATTTTGAGTTAAAGCAACTACAATTTCAAGAAATCAACCTACCCAATCTGACCTGGACCTCTACCAGAGCATGTCAAGCAGTATTCAATCCACCTACCCTTAAATTGAATACCATGAACCAGAAATCAGCAGAAGACATCCAAGCTCAGTTAAAGAGCCAAGCAGTCCAACTCCAAGGGATGCAGACACCCCTATATGTTAACCGTACTAGCTATGGACCAAACTATTATACATCGTCCTATTTGCATTTATCTGCTATATAATATATAAATTGATTTGTAAGAAACTTAAGAACAAGCAAAAAAAAAAAAAAACGAAATTATCGAAACTTCAATTTTCAAATGAAATTACATTACTTTGAGGATATAATTTCATCTAAGGCCGGAGGTGTTATGATATCTCATTTCACGTACAGTTTGATATCTTATTTCACGTACTCAGCGTAAGGAAGTATCTAATTACTCTTACGTTATAAATATTGTTCTGTAGTTTCACTGATGGTATGTAACACCTCAGCACTTAAATAATATAAATTCGAACAAATCTGTAATAAACAGGCAGTTGTATCTTGAAGCTGAATCCATATCAATCGAAAGTAAAATAAATTTGTTTTAAAAACTCCCTTTCCAAGGTAGCGATTCTAACTCAGTTAAAGATCTACATTTGCATATAATGAGAATTGCAACTGATACAAACGAGCCTTTTTTAAACTCAATTTTAATGTGAAAACTAATAATCTGATAAAGAGGTTTTTAACTTTTGCTCAAGTACAACGCTAGCAACTTTTATTGGTTTAAATTATTTTTTTAAAAAAACAATCTACAAACTGTTTCTAGCAAAATATAGGAGCCTAAGAGAGAGCCTTCTAGGCTCCTATAAATTTGACAATAATGTTTAAATAACGTTTACTCGTTTATCAGTTGATAATTAGACGCAAGAGATTTTAAACAATGTCTCCTACACACAAATCTGCAAAATTAAAAAATAATAATTATATACAAAAATTATTATTTTTTAATTTTTTTAAAGCACGGTTCAATTTTCGCGAAAACTATTGTGTGGATTGCAATTCTGATGCCATTTTCGGCTTTCTGGGACGATTCTAGCTAAAATCGAATACCACGTGCAAATGTGAAAGTTAAGTTGTAAATAGGAAGTTATTTACTCTCCCTCATCGCTTTAGACAATATTTTTCAATGAATAACTAAGGAAAGTTTTCGATTTTTTTGAAAAGTGAGTAGCAAAACTACATATTGACCTTACAAAGGAAGTTTTTTTTGAGGAAGTTTATTAAAAACGTTGTCATTTTCTTCAGATTGAACAACTTTAAAATTGGGCCCAAAAATATCCTTAAATCTATCGCAAAAACGTTCAAAGGAACACGAAAGTGTAAACTGGAATTAGAAATTGGCGTGTGATTAAATTGCATCATTTTTTTTAGGGAAAAATCGCCAAAATTTTCTCTTCTAATTTAAAGAAGTTGTGCACATTTCAACGGTTTCCCTTTTTTTTTCCTTAACTTTTTCCAGGTTTGAAAATTACTTTCAAATTAAATTTCCAGGCTTGTAACCCGTGAACCAAAACACCCCTTTTCCATTTCCGGTTCATACATAATTGCTTTGTACAATTTCTTTGAATTTTTTTTATTTTTGTTTTATAATTCTTTGTTCTCGCACACAATTGAGAGGATTGACATTCTGATGTTATATTTGGCTTTTTGGGATGATTTTAGTTGAAAACGAGTGCCAGGTCACAAAAAAACCTATTTTTTTTCGGAAAACCTCCCATTAATATGGGGCTCATTTTATGCTGAATTTGTTTGGAATGACTTTGAAGCGAGCGACTTGCAAACTGGCTTTTAGTTCTTTAATTTCGCCAATTCAGCTTAAGCAGTGGAAGTTGCCACATTTTAAAGTTTATCGTCGACATTTGGTATCTTTCTTCTTTCGTTCTTTCTTCATTTAGTCTCTTATTTTTGCTGAATTTGTTAGTTCAACCAAAACGCTTCCATTCCGCTTTTCAGCCATTCTTGTGCTCAAAATTGTTAATGATTTCCTTTTTTTTGTCCTTTAGAGTCGATTTTAGGTGAAACGATTTTTTCTAAATTGAAAAAATACGTCACTCTCGCTGCTAACTAGGTATCTTTAAAAAATAGTAGTAGTAAACATCTTTATTTCTAAAAAAGGCTACCGACTTATCGGTCTTTCTACCCTTTAAAAAATATTTATACTGATTTAAGTAATCTGGAAAACGATTCATTTTATCGATGTCAAACAAGAGAACCTTTTGTGTAGTTCAAGCTTCGAGCCAACAGAAAATTGTTTTCTTGTGTCTTTATCATACAGGGTGTTGAAAATATGAGAAGCAATTACACGCTGGTCGGTCCCTAGCAAACTCGAGCAGCTAAAAGAATATCAAGGAACTATTTTAAACTAGCATTTATTAAAACAAGAAATTATCAAATTATACCAAGTAGTTTGGAAGTCATTTAATGAAAACCGATGTTTAGCGGCGTCTGCATGCAAACTTCCACTATTTTTCAGGACACCCTGCATACACCCAAAAGCGATTGATTAATTCGAAGCAAAAATCCTTGTCTTTTAGCAGCTGCGTTGCTCTCAGTAGTCAGTTAGGTGCAAATTATGTTTACAAACAGTTTTTTGCCTGTGCACAGGACTTCGTATCACATTCCCCTTAAATATAATAAATACTTGACGATAATTGGGCTCAAATTGGCAATAATTGACCCACAAGTGGTCGCCAACTTTAGCCACAGTATGCCATTCTGTGCCGTGAGATCACGGTGTTGACCAAAGTCTTTATTAGAGCCTTACCGAAAGGGAATTATTTAATTATCAATCTGTGAGGAATGTGCTTCTGGTCTATCGTCAGTTAGATGTGAATTATTCGAGATTAGGTTAAATGCGTTTGAATGACCAGGCCGGAAGTACCGATAATTTTAAACGAGGAAAAATCTCTTTTTAATATTGTTTGGTTCGTGTACTAAAATTGGTGATAGGAGTTGTTAAAATTTTGTTGATATGGGCGCAACAAAGCGATGGAATGAGGTGAGTAATTAATGGTTTAAAAGTAAACATTTCCATTGTTTGAAAATAGTTTTTTTTCGGCTGATTCCTCGGTCATAAACGTCCAAAAAAACTGGATAGGATGGGTCCGAAACCAGTCCTTGGAGTGCTTGCTTGTGCCATAGACAAAAACCTGTGATTCTGTTACGTTTTTCAATGGTTTTGAAAACGCATTTATGAAGATCGATTACATTTTCTAGAACTTTGAGTTGCCCCCATCAGTGGGTATTCCACATTAGGATGTTGACCAACTGATAAAAGCTTTAAGTGACTGTAGGAAAACACATATTTATTTAAGATTATTCCCACTGACTTCGATAGTGCACGTACGCGTTCAAACGTTTAATACGTTCGGAATACTTTTTGCAGTTGCAATAACAAATCCCGTCTTCTCTCAAGCCAAAAATATTTAGGCGAAGAAAGAGATCAATAATCACACGAATAATATTTAGATTGGAGCATGTTCATCTATTTGCAGTATATTTCCGATGATTAATTTAGTTTAGTATTTTTAGAGCAAACTGTTTTTGCGTTCTTTGACTTTGTTTGAAGTTTTTTGAATATTTTAAGGAATTTTCTGGCTTTTTCAAGATTTCAAAAAAGCAGTTTTGTTGTACATTCACGAAGTTTTTTCTTAAGGAAACGGAAGAATAATCGCTCTAAGCTCTTTAAACGGGCCCAGCTTGTATTGTTTTCTATTAATTTTGCTCATTTTTTCAATAATTTTGAGCGTTTCATGCATTTTATTGTGGGGAATTTTATGTCAAACTTTCAAAATGATCTTTAATTTCCTTGTGTCACCTAATTCATCATATTGTTATTGTTTTTCAAGAGAAACCCTATACTTTTTTATTGCCTTAATTAGTTTCTTTTGTACTGGTTATTTTAACCGACTTTTTAGTAGGAATGTCACATTTATTTTGCGTTGTCCTTTCGCAACTAAGTGCAACTTTAGCTGTTTTGATTGTTTATATTTTTTCATTCATTTTGTTTCATTAGCGTTTTGCAACATTTTCAAGCACTTAAACTCTAGAGATTCAGATGGAAAATAATGAAATTTGACCCATTTTAAGTGGTTTTGTTAACTGCTTTTTTTTACTCAGCATTTCCGTTTGTTACTCTTCTAAATTGTATTTCTAACCAACTTGTTTGTTTTCACCTGTTATTCATGATTCGAAAACGCTTTTTGACCAAGAGAAATTAAACGAAAATGTAAAAGTAGACAATGTAAGAAATGGCTTGAAAAGGTTTTGTCGCTCAATAATATGTTTTCCTTTGAGAGCCTGAGGAAAGCTCTCTTATGTTTTCTAATGCTTTCATTTAATTTATCTTTTTTATTTGTTATTCCTCTGTTTTCCCCTTTCCACTTGCTTGTGTTCTTCTCTTATTAATTATTTGAGCACGCTTCTTGGCCAAGGAGTTGGAAAGTCTTCATTTGGAAACGAGTACAATTATTGAATCTAAAGAAAATTGATTATGGTTTCAAGTTGGGAAATTTCAATATAAGGAAATTGGTGTTTGGGAGAACGGAAATTCTCAACTTTTATAGTCGAATTTGACTGCGCGGAATCTTTTTGGAGATTTTTTTTCTTGAAACTGATGAATTTTTAATGAAAAATAAAGCAAAAGCTCTTTAAATGTGATTAAGGATGAAAGGAACAAAATGAGCAGAAGAGAAAAAATTGTTGAAAACTTTCAAAACTTTGCATAATATGTTCCCTTTGAGAGCCTGAGGGAAGCTCTCTTATGTTTTCTAATGCTTTCATTTAATTTATCTTTTTTATTTGTTATTCCTCTGTTTTCCCCTTTCCACTTGCTTGTGTTCTTCTCTTATTAATTATTTGAGCACGCTTCTTGGCCAAGGAGTTGGAAAGTCTTCATTTGAAAACGAGTACAATTATTGAATATAAAGAAAATTGATTATGGTTTCAAGTTGGGAAATTTCAATAAAAGGAAATTGGTGCTTGGGAGAACGGAAATTCTCAACTTTTATAGTCGAATTTGACTGCGCGGAATCTTTTTGGAGATTTTTTTTCTTGAAACTGATGAATTTTTAATGAAAAATAAAGCAAAAGCTCTTTAAATGTGATTAAGGATGAAAGGAACAAAATGAGCAGAAGAGAAAAAATTGTTGAAAACTTTCAAAACTTTGCATAATATGTTCCCTTTGAGAGCCTGAGGGAAGCTCTCTTATGTTTTCTAATGCTTTCATTTAATTTATCTTTTTTATTTGTTATTCCTCTGTTTTCCCCTTTCCACTTGCTTGTGTTCTTCTCTTATTAATTATTTGAGCACGCTTCTTGGCCAAGGAGTTGGAAAGTCTTCATTTGAAAACGAGTACAATTATTGAATATAAAGAAAATTGATTATGGTTTCAAGTTGGGAAATTTCAATAAAAGGAAATTGGTGCTTGGGAGAACGGAAATTCTCAACTTTTATAGTCGAATTTGACTGCGCGGAATCTTTTTGGAGATTTTTTTTCTTGAAACTGATGAATTTTTAATGAAAAATAAAGCAAAAGCTCGTTAAATGTGATTAAGGATGAAAGGAACAAAATGAGCAGAAGAGAAAAAATTGTTGAAAACTTTCAAAACTTTGCATAATATGTTCCCTTTGAGAGCCTGAGGGAAGCTCTCTTATGTTTTCTAATGCTTTCATTTAATTTATCTTTTTTATTTGTTATTCCTCTGTTTTCCCCTTTCCACTTGCTTGTGTTCTTCTCTTATTAATTATTTGAACACGCTTCTTGGCCAAGGAGTTGGAAAGTCTTCATTTGAAAACGAGTACAATTATTGAATATAAAGAAAATTGATTATGGTTTCAAGTTGGGAAATTTCAATAAAAGGAAATTGGTGCTTGGGAGAACGGAAATTCTCAACTTTTATAGTCGAATTTGACTGCGCGGAATCTTTTTGGAGATTTTTTTTCTTGAAACTGATGAATTTTTAATGAAAAATAAAGCAAAAGCTCGTTAAATGTGATTAAGGATGAAAGGAACAAAATGAGCAGAAGAGAAAAAATTGTTGAAAACTTTCAAAACTTTGCATAATATGTTCCCTTTGAGAGCCTGAGGGAAGCTCTCTTATGTTTTCTAATGCTTTCATTTAATTTATCTTTTTTATTTGTTATTCCTCTGATTTCCCCTTTCAACCAACTTGCTTGTGTTCTTCTCTTATTAATTATTTGAACACGCTTCTTGGCCAAGGAGTTGGAAAGTCTTCATTTGAAAACGAGTACAATTATTGAATATAAAGAAAATTGATTATGGTTTCAAGTTGGGAAATTTCAATAAAAGGAAATTGGTGCTTGGGAGAACGGAAATTCTCAACTTTTATAGTCGAATTTGACTGCGCGGAATCTTTTTGGAGATTTTTTTTCTTGAAACTGATGAATTTTTAATGAAAAATAAAGCAAAAGCTCGTTAAATGTGATTAAGGATGAAAGGAACAAAATGAGCAGAAGAGAAAAAATTGTTGAAAACTTTCAAAACTTTGCATAATATGTTCCCTTTGAGAGCCTGAGGGAAGCTCTCTTGTGTTTTCTAATGCTTTCATTTAATTTATCTTTTTTATTTGTTATTCCTCTGATTTCCCCTTTCAACCAACTTGCTTGTGTTCTTCTCTTATTAATTATTTGAACACGCTTCTTGGCCAAGGAGTTGGAGAGTCTTCATTTGAAAACGAGTACAATTATTGAATATAAAGAAAATTGATTATGGTTTCAAGTTGGGAAATTTCAATAAAAGGAAATTGGTGCTTGGGAGAACGGAAATTCTCAACTTTTATAGTCGAATTTGACTGCGCGGAATCTTTTTGGAGATTTTTTTTCTTGAAACTGATGAATTTTTAATGAAAAATAAAGCAAAAGCTCGTTAAATGTGATTAAGGATGAAAGGAACAAAATGAGCAGAAGAGAAAAAATTGTTGAAAACTTTCAAAACTTTGCATAATATGTTCCCTTTGAGAGCCTAAGGGAAGCTCTCTTGTGTTTTCTAATGCTTTCATTTAATTTATCTTTTTTATTTGTTATTCCTCTGATTTCCCCTTTCAACCAACTTGCTTGTGTTCTTCTTTATTAATTATTTGAACACGCTTCTTGGCCAAGGAGTTGGAAAGTCTTCATTTGGAAGCGAGTTCAATTATTGAATCTAAAGAAAATTGATTATGGTTTCAGGTTGGGAAATTTCAATATAAGGAAATTGGTGTTTGGGAGAACAGAAATTCTCAACTTTTATAGTCGAATTTGACTGCGCGGAATCTTTTTGGAGATTTTTTTGTTTGAAACTGATGAATTTTTAATGAAAAATAAAGCAAAAGCTCTTTAAATGTGATTAAGGATGAAAGGAACAAAATGAGCAGAAGAGAAAAAATTGTTGAAAACTTTCAAAACTTTGCATAATATGTTCCCTTTGAGAGCCTGAGGGAAGCTCTCTTATGTTTTCTAATGCTTTCATTTAATTTATCTTTTTTATTTGTTATTCCTCTGTTTTCCCCTTTCAACCAACTTGCTTATGTTCTTCTCTTATTAATTATTTGAGCACGCTTCTTGGCCAAGGAGTTGGAAAGTCTTCATTTGGAAACGAGTACAATTATTGAATCTAAAGAAAATTGATTATGGTTTCAGGTTGGGAAATTTCAATATAAGGAAATTAGTGTTTGGGAGAACAGAAATTCTCAACTTTTATAGTCGAATTTGACTGCGCGGAATCTTTTTGGAGATTTTTTTGTTTGAAACTGATGAATTTTTAATGAAAAATAAAGCAAAAGCTCTTTAAATGTGATTAAGGATGAAAGGAACAAAATGAGCAGAAGAGAAAAAATTGTTGAAAACTTTCAAAACTTTGCATAATATGAAACAAGTGGGTTTTTCGGGTTTTTAGGCCGTCGTTCGGTAGAATTTCTTCTTGACGTTTCGCAAGCACGTGTGGCTTGCATCTTCAGAAGTGGTTTGCTTGAACGCTTACACTGTTCTGATCGTTCAAGCAAACCACTTCTGAAGATGCAAGCCACACGTGCTTGCGAAACGTCAAGAAGAAATTCTACCGAACGACGGCCTAAAAACCCGAAAAACCCACTTGTTTCAAGGAATGGCCTCGAAAGTCTATCTCTTTGCATAATATGTTCCCTTTGACAGCCTGAGGGAAGCTCTCTTATGTTTTCTAATGCTTTCATTTAATTTATCTTTTTTATTTGTTATTCCTCTGATTTTCCCTTTCAACCAACTTGCTTGTGTTCTTCTCTTATTAATTATTTGAACACGCTTCTTGGCCAAGGAGTTGGAGAGTCTTCATTTGAAAACGAGTACAATTATTGAATCTAAAGAAAATTGATTATGGTTTCAAGTTGGGAAATTTCAATATAAGGAAATTGGTGTTTGGCAGAACGGAAATTCTCAACT
Source organism: Dendroctonus valens (assembly GCA_024550625.1). Classification (NCBI taxonomy): domain Eukaryota; kingdom Metazoa; phylum Arthropoda; class Insecta; order Coleoptera; family Curculionidae; genus Dendroctonus; species Dendroctonus valens. Next base: position 566,977 of record JAJTJO010000323.1, on the reverse strand, counting down.
TTTATTGTCGAATTTGAATGCGCGGAATCTTTTTGGAGATTTTTTTGTTTGAAACTGATGAATTTTTATTGAAAAATAAAACAAAAGCTCTTTAAATGTGATTAAGGATGAAAGGAACAAAATGAGCAGAAGAGAAAAAATTGTTGAAAACTTTCAAAACTTTGCATAATATGTTCCCTTTGAGAGCCTAAGGGAAGCTCTCTTGTGTTTTCTAATGCTTTTATTTAATTTATCTTTTTTATTTGTTATTCCTCTGATTTTCCCTTTCAACCAACTTGCTTGTGTTCTTCTCTTATTAATTATTTGAGCACGCTTCTTGGCCAAGGAGTTGGAAAGTCTTCATTTGAAAACGAGTACAATTATTGAATCTAAAGAAAATTGATTATGGTTTCAAGTTGGGAAATTTCAATATAAGGAAATTAGTGTTTGGGAGAACGGAAATTCTCAACTTTTATTGTCGAATTTGACTGCTCGGAATCTTTTTGGAGATTTTTTTTCTGGAAACTGATAATTTTTTAATGAAAAATAAAGCCAAAGCTCTTTAAATGTGATTAAATGGAAGGAACAGGAGGAGGAAGGAAAAGGAACAAAATGAGCAGAAGAGAAAAAATTGTTGAAAACTTTCAAAACTTTGCGTATATTTTAATGTAAATATCCATCATCAATGGCAAAAATAAAGCAACTTCACTTTTCGCTGAAACGAGGCCAGATCATTATTAACAGAGTAAATATTGGTTTAAAGCCTACCTGACTAGTTTTGTTGTAAAATCATGCAATATTTTTCAATTCCAAAATGATATTTTCTACGTGTTTTATTTAATTTAGAGCATTCTGCCAACCAATAAAGTACCTGGAAAGTTTAGAAACGCATCCTATGAGTCACTGTGTAACCATGATTTTGATCAGATTGTATAATTCCTTGAAAAATGTTGTTAATCATTGGTTTATCGGGAATTTATGGAAAATCCTTGGGCGGATTTATGGAAAAAAATAATTTTACTTTATTTTCTAGTTCATCTTTTAATGCACAAACCGGTTTTGTTTCACGATTTCCTTGTTCCGAGTTCCGAGCCGAACCCTTGCAAGCTCAAGGTAATAAGAGCCGATTTCAATGGGGGAAAAAAACAAAAAGAAAACCGCTTTATAACCGTGACAGTATAAATTAGTCGAGTATTTCGTAACCGAACCAGGCTTGTTTTGATACGAAAACTGGTTGCATGCACAACAAAAAAAAACTGGTTTTGGATTTAGCAAGTTTCCGAATTAATAGCAAAAATTTCAATATTTGATAATGCCATGGCATTTAGTCTGGTGGAAGATTTCAATACCTTTCCCCTGCCAAAAGACTTTGGCGGATATCGCTGGAAAACTCGCTAGTTTCAGCTTTCCTTTCTGCTTGAATTCATGAATTTAGTAATAGAGGCAAAATTAGATTATTAACATCGCAATCTAGTCAACTTAAAACTGAAAGAGTGTCTTTGAATGTTGAAAGCCAAAGTCAAGCTTTTTTAAGGAAACGTGCTAGATGTTCTATATCTATCAGCTTCCAGGTTCCAGTTCTTCATGTTAAAAAAAAAATGTTCAGAGTTCACTCCTCCCAATATGCAAAGTTGCATTTAAATCCCCACAAGTAGTAGATGTGACCTCACTTTCCATGGGTACGATCGAAATCTCCAAAGCTCCGCCGCATTATCAAGTCCATAGGTACTGATAAAGCTTTGCGATAGGTGTGTGCGCAATCCCCCAAAATCCGACCAATGAAAAGCGCTCGCTTGCTCGCATATAAAGTGAAAAGTACGAGCGACAAATTTGAATGAACAGCTGAACAGTCGAAGAACCAAAGCAAAGGTAGAAAGCTCAGCCGAGTTGAAGTGAAGCTCTGTGTGCGTGCGTACCATATAAAGTTATTTCGAGAGAAAGTCGTTTGTTTATTTTTGGTCTAAAAGTAGTACCAGCATTCGCGAGGAACGACCGTGAATTTTATGTCATAATTGCATTCGTTTGATTTGGTAATCGGTTTCGGCATCAACAGCGAAAAAAATGGGGAAAGGTGGCGATAAAACGGAAATCGTTGACAATGGGCTATTGGATGGGAAAATCACCATTCAAGCCAATGGGCTGAAAGACAAAGATGTGGAAAGTGATTCGACTAAAGGAAATTTGTTAGATGTAAGTTGCACATTTTCTATGCAAGAACGAATGGATTAGATAAAATGGGCGCGAAGGTCTTGGCTTGAAAAATCAACCTAGGAATGTTTCACTTAAGGTGGAGGCTTGATTTTACAAGGCAAAAACATTGAAATTTGCATTCTCTCTTGAAAATTTTCAATACCAAACCTTCCGTAAACGTTTACCATTAATCAATCGGGTTTCCGGAATTTTAATCGAACTTGTTACACCGCGCTAATTTTCTTGGTGGAATTAATTTAATCTTTTCATGATTTTTATTTTTAGTGAATATTAAAATCAATTTTTTAATTTTATATTACTATCTACATGTTTGCAGACGCAATATAATTTTTTTCACCTTTTATGTGGCTTTGAGTGGTTGTTAATCAATCGCCCCTAAATACGGCGAATTGTTATCAAGAATTTCCATCACTCTACGTAATATCTTAAAACTTCCTTAGTGATTAGATAAATGGCTTTCTGGTTATTGATCCCTCATCAATAAATTGACTGATCTACGATTGCCGCATATAATAAAATGTGTTCTAATTGAATTTACAACCATAAACTTTTTAAAACTCGGAAAATTTCTATAGTGTTAACTTTAACTTGAGAATTTTTCGAAATGTAAATTCAAATTGTACAGATTGAATTTTGAAAGATTTGATTTTATATTAATTGTCTTTGATATTATTAACTGCGTTATCGAAATATCCGTTTTTTATATGAAAAAGGTCCATAATATTCACCTAATATTTGTTTTGTTATATTAATAGTTCTATATCTACTTTTTCTTTTCGTCCTTTTCACTTTCATTGTAGTTTTGAAGGAGTAACTTTCAGTCTATTTTCGGTTTTACAAAAAACATTACAAAGATTTCTGGTGTAATTTATGAACAGCGGAACTATTTTTGACGATTTTTTTTAAGAAAAATTTTACTATTTGTAAAGAACATCGTATACAAACTCCGGCAGGAAATCGCATTTCTGCGTCAACAATTCACTCAAACACACTCAAAATTAACATGACAAAAGCTAGATGAATATATTACTGTCCGTTTATTTGCGTACATTTCTTCAAAGGTTTTTCTCTTAAAACTCTTTTACAGGCGAAATAATGTTCTTACTTTTTTGTGAAATGTATTGTTAAGAATATTAAACGTTTTAGTAAAAAATCGCTTCTACATCCAAGAAAATCACGTTAGTGATTTTTTTACATTCAATATTATTTAATAAAATTAACATTAAATATTATTTCAAAGTAATAATTTTATAAAAAATTAATTGAACCCTACGTAATAAGGTCGACTCGACTATGTCCTAATTTATCATTCAGAATCGTGCAGAATGACATTGTTTGAAATCGATCTGGACCTCAATCGCTTATTTGAATTTCGTAATAAAACGCGTGAGTTTTTCGGGAAAATCCTGGAAAACTCGCCAGTTTCAAGCAAGAAACTCTGGCATGTTTCATTTGCTTTGTTTTTCTTCAGTTTGTGCTTGTTCGCCTCCTCATCACGCCGTTTTTCATTTCGTCCTTAAATTTAAGAACAAGTACAATTACAACTTACCAGACAAAAATCAAATCGACAGATCGGCATACATATTACAATACGCAGACGACACGGCACTTATTGTACATGACAAAACTACTGAGAGAGCAGCTCAAAGACTCCAAACACTAACAAACAACACAATGACATGGTTTTATAAATGGAGACTAACACCAAACGTGTCAAAAAACCAACTTCTGCTCACAAACCACAGACTCAATGCTGACTCCCCTACAATAACTGCAGACGGCCAAACGACACAACCTAAAAAACCGACGTAAAATACCTTGGAATCACAATTGACCACAAACTTAAATTCACTAAACACATACGAAACATCAGGGCAGAAACAATAAAGAGAACAAAACACTTCCGATCACTAACCTACAAAGACAGAGGAATTAGCACAAACACCGCCACCAAAATATATAAAGCTATTTGTAGACCCTTGCTAGACTATGGACATATACTCATTACCAACGGAACAGAAAGGACAAAACGTTATATTCAAACAACAGAACAAATTGCACTAAGACTAATAACACGAATAAGACACCCCCAAAACCCACTACACAACCCCTTCACCCAACTACTATACGAACGCACAAAGATTTAGGAAAGACTCATACATCTACAGACAAAATGGACAAACAACCCCTACAACTGGACCATACTGAATCCCCTTTGTCTTACAAGACCAACCAGACAATCCCTCTTCCGTTTCCCTACATCAACGCTACTCGAACACTTACAAACGCAACTGACAATTACTGGACAATAAAATAATTTTTTCTTATCATTAGAATTGGAAAGTTTATTTAATAAGATTATTAACCTAGAATAAGAGAATTTTCATCTTTGTTTTTTATTTAGATTAAGACTGCATGTATTAAACAAGGGCAGAAAGACCGATAGGTCGATAGCCTTTTTATAGAAATAAAGATGTTTACTACTACTACTTTAAGAACAAGTTGCTTGACGAAAATCTTAGAGCTTTCAGCCGAAAAATTTTCGTGTTGAATTCGTTACTGATATTTTTGTTTTGGCAACATTCAAAACTTCTTCGTTATTCATACGTTGTGCGATTCTTATCGAAATGTAAACATACTTGCTTAGCGACAAAATGCTTCCTTGAACGTAATTTGAATGTTCCCATGCTTTCTGTTTTCTAATTTCTTTCCAAACTTTTTAATTACAACTTTTAATTCCTTCAATTTGCTCATTATTCATTCATAATGGGCTAAAGTTCAGTGCATGTGAATACAGTTTTAGTGACACGGTTGCAATGCCTTTTTCTTTTTAGTCTAATTGATGTCAATGCAGATTTTTCTGTTCTTTTTGTGCTCAGAAATGGTCAATAAAGAGAACAAGTAAAATAGAGCAAGATATTTTCTACCTGTAAAAACAGCAGCAGTCATTTTTACGTAATTGCTAAAGAAAACAACAAGTTTATTCTTGGTTAGCCAGCCTTGACATCGAACTTACACTTCCTGTTATCCATTACCAGTCATTCTACTGATGAAAATATCGCTTGAAGGGGGTGTGTCGTCAATAATTGCTCCATTACGTAAAAACCCTCGATTTGAGGCTGTTGCTCTCAGAAACAATTTAATTTGCTAGAAAGATTCCCCGAGTTTTAAGCTGTTAAAAGCACTGAAATGTCTTCAAAAGAAAAACACGTTTTCCAATTGCGTGCTAACAGAATTAACGCAGCTAATCTAATTAGATATCAGCTAATTGCTTCTGCAAACACCCAATTGGTTACATTCCTTATATGGTTAACCAGCAGAATTTTTTTGACACCGTTTTGAAAGCATATTGAACCGCATTCACAAGAGAACAAGAATCTTGGTTTTTTCCTGCAATAAATTCAGTAACAATGTGGTCTAACAAGAGAACTTAAAGTCTCCTCCGACATTAGACAGCGAGATAGTCTTGGCCCATGACTTTTTAACATCATGATGGACCACTTAATTGAAGGTGTGAACGAAGTCGATGCAGGATTCAGGATGAAAAACTTCCGCCTGAGAAATCTCTGTTACGCAGACGATGCTGTCTTGACGGCAGAGAGCGAAGATGACCTGCAGCGCCTTCTCTACAGATTCAACCTAACAGCACTCAATATGCAAATTTCGATCGAAAAAAACACAATCTGTGGTAATATCCAAAGATCTGATCCGATGTAAGTTGGTGGTGAGTGAGCGCATTTTACATCAGGTGGTGAGTTTCAACTATCTGTGGGTACAAGTATCGAGCAGCAGAACTACGGTGAATGATATGGACAACCAGATGATCGTAAGAGTATCAGAATGTTTGCAATAATTTGGAAGAACAAATATATGAACACAGAGAGCAAGACACGAATTTATAAGACCTGCGTCAGGCCCATAATGACCTACGCCTCCGAGACAAGAGCTGAAACGTCTGTTACCAAAAGGAAAATGATAACAGCGGAAATGAGAATCCTAAGAACAATATAAGGGATCACATTGCATAGCACACAGGATATGCAACGACTTACAACGTTCTTAGACAAAAAAAAGAACGCATTTTAAAACAAAATTCCATAAAAAATTCCCTGTGTTTGATTTACTGAATTTCTTCTTCTTCTTCGTGTAAAAGGACAAAGTCCTGTCAATTCTGTCATCAGCCTTCCTGTGATCCTGATGTCCATCTTTCATACACCAGAACAAAACTGAGAGTGCACATAGGACGAATGAGTCCAGACCGAAGTGCAAAATGGGCCAAAACACAAAAACCAGAAACAAGACATCAGGATCACAGGAAGGCTGATGACAGAATTGACAGGACTTTGTCCTTTTACACGAAGAAGAAGAAGAAATTCCGTAAATCAAAGATAGGGTTTCTTTTTGAAATTGTGTTTTAAAATGCGCTCTTTTTTTGTGCAAGAACGTTTTATACAGTGTGTTTCTTGTCGCCTAAAAGATCCTAAAAGGAACACACGGTTTAATTTTTTGTTTTACTTACTGGGAAAGTCAAAACAGTGCTCGATGAATCCGAGGGTAATTCCAAAAAAAAAGGCGTTTTTGATTTACTGAATTTATTCACTGTATGGAATGAAACACAAGAAAATTGCTGTTTAAAAGAATGGTAACGATAATAAGCAACTTGACACGTTCGTGCGGATATTTTCCTCAGGATCATGTATATGGGTCGAAACACTGACGGTGTACGATCAAAATTAAATTAACTAGAACAAGCAGCCAAAAACACCATAAATAAACCAACCATCCTGCAGCTCTGAGTGTGTAAAAATTGGTAAATTGTCCTTAAATCCTTCCGCATCGTCAAGAAAAATACTACTATGTACTACTAAACCGCTCCAACCATTGGTTTTGTTTATCACTGTCGGAATAATTGATAAATTATTCCCACTGGCATTGACTATTGTTGCAACAAAATTGCATCAACCAATTAAATAATACTTAGCATATAATGGCTTTGTTGGCCCAATATACTGACGGGAAAAAATGCCTCAAAACACAAAAAAATCGCAAACAATGCGAGGACGCATTGCTGCTAAACAATATCGACTCCCCAGATTACCTGATTAAATAGTTTATCCTGAAACTCGTCGATAATGCCATATGCCTAGGGAATTTGCTTATTAATGGTTTGTTAACATAGCATTTAGATACATGTCGCTAATTAATACTGATAGGGCGACATGAGATCGTACGTACTATCAAAAACAAGCTTCAATGTGGAGGATTTGAGGTGGAATTTGCTTAGCCCAGTGTCAGTTATGTAAAACTTGCAAAAATGCTTCATTTGAACATATACAGGATGATACACACCAACATATCTACTACACACCATAAAGAACTTACTAGAAAACAGACAACTACAAGTACGAATTGACAAAACACTGTCATTTTCTTTTTCCCCTGAACAAGGGCTCCCTCAAGGATCCCCGCTCTCACCTGTATATATACTGCCATGATATATACTGCCATGACATATACAATTACAACTTACCAGACAAAAATCAAATCGACAGATCGGCATACATATTACAATACGCAGACGACACGGCACTTATTGTACATGACAAAACTACTGAGAGAGCAGCGCAAAGACTCCAAACACTAACAAACAACACAATGACATGGTTTTATAAATGGAGACTAACACCAAACGCGTCAAAAAACCAACTTCTGCTCACAAACCACATACTCAACGCTGACTCCCCTACAATAACTGCAGACGGCCAAACGACACAACCAAAAAACGACGTAAAATACCTAGGAATCACAATTGACCACAAACTTAAATTCACTAAACACATACGAAACATCAGGGCAGAAACAATAAAGAGAACAAAACACTTCCGATCACTAACCTACAAAGACAGAGGAATTAGCACAAACACCGCCACCAAAATATATAAAGCTATTTGTAGACCCTTGCTAGACTATGGACATATACTCATGACCAACGGAACAGAAAGGACAAAACGTTATATACAAACAACAGAACAAATTGCACTAAGACTAATAACACGAATAAGACACCCCCAAAACCCACTACACAACCCCCCCACTCAACTACTATACGAACGCACAAACATGACAAAGATCTCGGAAAGACTCATACAGCTACAGACAAAATGGACAAACAACCCCTACAACTGGACCATACTGAATCCCCTTTGTCTTACAAGACCAACCAGACAATCCCGCTTCCGTTTCCCTACATTAACCCTACTCGAACACTTACAAACGCAACTGACTACTGGACAATAAAGTAATTTTTTCTTGTCATTTGAATTGGAAATTTTATTTAATAATATTGTTAACCTAGAGTAAGAGAATTTTCATATTTGTTTTTTATTTAGATTAAGACTACATGTATTAAACAAGGGCAGAAAGACCGATAGGTCGATAGCCTTTTTTAGAAATAAAGATGTTTACTACTACCACTACTACTACTACAGGATGACTTGCATGGACTGCACATGGACACCCTGTATATTTTTTCAGTTTTTAATTCCGCGTTTTACTTCGCGTACTTTTTGTTGTTGAATATTCACTTCATTTTTGGTCCCATTTTTGAACCAAAACAACCTGGTTTAGTGTTTATTTTTTTATAATTAATTTCTGTTTGCCGTTTTGTAAAATTTCCTGTTGAAAAACTTGATCACTTTCAATAGAAAATTTGCAGACATTTTTGAGATATGTGGAGAGCATTTTTTTCTTAGAAAATTGATATTTCAGCAAACGGAAGCAATTTTGTATTGTTAATTTTTATATATTTTTAATTTTGTCCCAAAGTGTTCAATAAACCTCCGCTTGATCATAGAGCAGTCACATAACAGTAATAAATACGTTTTTCTTTTAAATACATGCAGCTTTTAGGGATAATTGTTAATTTTTATAATAAATCTGAGAGTTCAAAAAGTTGATTCTTAAAAACAATAATATTTACGGCGCTGCATTTAAAGGAATATTATTTGAAATAGAAGACATTCTTCTTCGGAAGAATGCGTTCCTGATAAAAGTGGCATTTATTTTCAAATATTCGTTTAAATTATACGCAAAAAAATATATATATCCTATCGTTTTCTTGGAGATTTTTTAGAAATTTTTCGAATTTGAAATTGTTTGTAGAATAAGCTATTGCAGAGCGATTTTGAAACAAAAAAAAATGCCAGTTAAATCTTATTTGCGCCAAACCGATGTCTTTTCGTTGTATTATACAGAGCGCTCTCGATGAAATAAATACAAAAATTTATTTAAAATTTAATTGGCAAAATGTTTTGTTTGTCTTAATTAAAAATTGCACTAAAACGCGTTAATTAATATGTCTAATTGCACAAATTTCGCGAATTAAATTTTTATACAGGGCGTTTGCCTATTTGCTTAATAAATTTTTGAAGTCGATAAGTCTGTTAAGAGATGGTTTAACATGGTCAAAGGATGTTCAACTACATCTGGGGAAATTTCTTCTCTCAGTTCCTGGTGTATTTTGCTCTTTAAAGGCATCAATGATTTATTCATATTCACGGTAATATCGACGAAAAAAATATTTTTTTGGTAAAGTTCTCTCTATTAACATGACCATTTAACAACATCAGGAAAAATATAAAATGAACTGAACTTTACAAAAAGTTGCAAAGAGTTAAGTATTTAGAGTAATGTATTTTTAAAGTAGTAGTAGTAAACATGTTTATTTCTAAAAAAGGCTATCGACCTATCGGTTTTAAAGTATTAAAGCTTATCTTTTCGTAGTCATTTGAAAGTGAAAAATGCATGATTATTTGAAGCTTGTAGAAGAAAAAGTGTTTTAATGAAGTGTTTTTAGCACATTCTGCCTACATTTTAATGCAGTTGAACCTTATAAATTTGCTGAGTTCTGATGAAAAAATATAAATTTAGATCAAAACTTCATAAAAGTTAGCGCTGGAGAACGTTCACATTTCGTGTTCAAAACGGTGCATTTTAAGCAATTAAATGCGAGGTTTCTCATTGGAAAACGTAACACCGTTAATTAATAAAAACATAAAATACAATACAGCGGGTAAATTAGAAGGAAAGAGCATGTTTAAAGCAAATTTGTAAATTAATTTAATGAAGTCAGCTCAGTGCTTCCAAGCGTTTTTCCAAAAGTTATCGTCTATTTTCTAAATAAATTTATTCCTTTTATGGTGAAGACATCGTATACGCAACATTCTGTAACATTTCATTAAATGTTAGTCCAAATTATTATTAATTATTTCAATACGCAGACGACACGGCACTTATTGTACATGACAAAACTACTGAGAGAGCAGCGCAAAGACTCCAAACACTAACAAACAACACAATGACATGGTTTTATAAATGGAGACTAACACCAAACGCGTCAAAAAACCAACTTCTGCTCACAAACCACAGACTCAACGCTGACTCCCCTACAATAACTGCAGACGGCCAAACGACACAACCAAAAAACCACGTAAAATACCTTGGAATCACAATCGACCACAAACTTAAATTCACTAAACACATACGAAACATCAGGGCAGAAACAATAAAGAGAGCAAAACACTTCCGATCACTAACCTACAAAGACAGAGGAATTAGCACAAACACCGCCACCAAAATATATAAAGCTATTTGTAGACCCTTGCTAGACTTTGGACATATACTCATGACCAACGGAACAGAAAGGACAAAACGTTATACACAAACAACAGAACAAATTGCACTAAGACTAATAACACGAATAAGACCCTTTCATTAAATGTTAGTCCAAAAAAACTCCTGGGTTCCAGTCAATTTTATTGTTTATTATTTAAAAAGTTTCCAAGTTTTTTTGGATTAAATTGAAATACAGTCAGGAAAATATACACAGTAATTAAATGTTAGAGCAAAAAAATGATATTTAACAATCTCCAATCAAGTTGATTGAAAAAGTAAAACTAAAAACTCCAGAGAAGTGGCAAGTTTTGAATGAAAAACAATTTAATAAAACTGAATAAAACACATACTCGATTACAAACTGCCGAAGAAAATATGATGGTCTTGAATAACAATCGGACTAAAGTGCGACTAGTTAAGAACCGAAAAAATTGTGTCAATGCCAAACAGTTCCTTGAAAACAATATTATTATTATTATTATGCAACATTGCAAGCGAGTTGTTGAACCTTGGACTTGAATTACTTACACCAACTAATTCATTAAATATTTATTAGAAATACTTGGTTGAAACACATGCGGAATGGAATACTGGCTACCAGTAGAGAAATTATACAGTGGCGCATTATGAAGAGTAATTTTCGATGTGGGTTGTTGTGGAACACCCACTTGAAAAACGCCCACCTTCGATGCAGTTGAAAATGCATTTTTATTGCAGCCGAGTGGATGGTGGGCTTCGAGCAGGAAATAGTCTCTACCTACATAATTTGGGTTAATAAACGTGAAACTCTCGACCATACCATTGAAAATTGGTCTGAAAAACCGACAATTAAACATGTATTTTTTTAATAACTTGCGTCAGTGGTTCTTATCGGGTTGGGTCGTAAATCTTGCGTGTCTTAATCGTTTATTGTCCCATATCGCCTATTCTGTAGTGGGAAAATCTACTGCTAAAGTCCACTTTCGTTGTTTTGTGGTTTTTCTGCACTTATCAGTCGCGACATTCCCAATCAGCTTAATTACATTCCAACACCCATTTATTTATACAAACCCGACGGCTCCAGCTGGGAAAAAAATCTGAAACGAAAGTTGGTGATTGTTCACCTTACCATAGGTCAAGAGCTGCCATATAAAGCCGAGGAATTTTATTCAGCTTATTTGAACCATTTGTGGTTGAAACGGGTTTCTTACTAATTATATTTCTTGGAATGTCCACTATACGGTGCTACCACTATTGTTGGAATAGCATTCAGGTGCTTTTACAAAAGATTTATGAATGACTTCCGTTTTCTAGGGCTTCAATGGACGATTGGCATTTGCCATTGCGGCCTCTGCTTTGGGCTCATCCTTCCAACACGGTTACAATACTGGGGTTCTTAATAATCCCGCCAAAGTAAGTTGATCATGTTCCAGCTGTGGAGAGGAACTGTTAATTTCATTTTGTTCTTTGCAGATTATTGAGCAATGGATAAACGCAACGAAAACCGAACGGGATACGGTAATTCCATCACAGGAAAATATCACTTTGATCTTTTCCTTCATGGTGGCAATCTTCTGCGTTGGCGGTATGATTGGCGGTGCCATTACTGGTGAGTTTATTCCAAAGACATTCATATTAGTCTGAGCCTTTACTCAGCTTCGACTGCATTCTTTACAGCAGGAAATCGGCCTGCACCGGGTTTTGCTTTCCATTGGTCTGGGCGTTGACCTTCCTGCATCCCAGTCTCAAGTGTTTGATCAATTTTAATGGGACAATAATCACGATTGCACTGAAAAGAACTAATTAAGAAATTGAAATTTAAAAAAACCAGTAGACTGTTAAAACATTCCAAGGCATTTTTCGAATCGCTGTCTGCATAGCTGGGCAGGAAAAGTAGCTGAAAATGTAACTGGCAATGAGAATTCCTATCAGTGCGCATCATTTAACACATTCTTTTGGGCCATTACTGGCAGTTCTCGGAATGTTAAATATACTGGATGGTCATTTGAAAGGCTAATTATTAAGTGCCTTAAGCTCACTTAAAGTTTTAAGCGTTTTTGAGTCTTAAATTAAATGTTGTTTCCCATTTAAATTCTGCGACAAAGTTCATGTCCACGACGGCCTAAAAGCTCGAAAAACTCACCAGTTTCACTCATAAAACATTCTTTAAGAGAACGCTCTTATTCGTTCAGCCTCTTGTCAATGATCTACAATTTGTGTTTTGATAAATTCCTCAAATGGTCATCATCATTAAAACTGTGTTATTTTTCAGGCTTTGTTGCTGAACGTTTTGGAAGAAAGGGCGGATTGCTGTTGAATAACATTCTGGTATTGCTGGCTGTAATTTGCATGTCTTCATCGAAGGCGGCAGCATCTTATGAACTGATCATTCTTGGCCGATTTTTGATTGGTAAGTTGTTGAAGCAACCAAAAAAGAAGAAAACAGCGTAAATGTGCTCCCTTTTGTCTTGCAGGTATCAATTCGGGTTTAAATGCCGGTCTTGCGCCAATGTATTTAGCAGAAATTTCACCGGTGAATCTGCGAGGAGCCGTCGGCACCGTCTATCAGTTGGTTATCACCATTTCCATTCTCATAGCGCAAGTGGTTAGTTTGAGGTCGATTCTGGGCACTGAAAGCCACTGGCCCATTCTTCTAGGATTGACCATCATTCCTGCAATTTTCCAAGTAAGTAGCATCAATTCCCTCAACCTAATTGGACTCTTTTGTCCATCTTATGTCCTTAATCCTCTCTATACATTTCGACCAGGGAGTATTAGCTCTAATCTGGACGCATTTTCCAGATGGTTACGCTGCCGTTCTGTCCAGAATCGCCTAAATATCTCCTACTGTCGAGAGGACGAGAACTGGAGGCCCAAAAAGCCCTGTCGTGGTTCCGCGGGACTTTAGCAGTGCATGATGAAATGGATGGGATGAGGGCCGAGTACGACGCAATGAAACTAGTGCCTAAAGTCACTGTTAGAGAACTGATCACCAACAACGCCCTAAGGATTCCTCTTATTATTTCCTTGACTGTGATGGTGGCCCAACAACTATCCGGAATCAATGCTGTAAGTATTCCGGCTTCATTCCCCCGTAAATTTCCTTGAAGAAACAGCACTTTGGCTCTTTCAGGTGATGTTTTTCTCTACGCAAATCTTCAAAATGGCAGGCCTGAACGATGCAAACTCCACATACGCCACATTGGGAATGGGCGGAATCAACGTTTGCATGACCGTCGTTTCTCTGTTTTTGGTGGAAAAAGCCGGAAGGAAAACTCTGCTCTTAATTGGGTTTGCTGGCATGGCCATCGACACTGCCCTGCTTACTGTCAGCATGGCCTTTGCTGTAAGTTGCGGTTCTTTCGACCGACATCCCAAGTTAATGATTGGCTGCTTTCAGGGCCAGTCTCAAGCCATTGGAATTCTCTGCGTGATCTTCGTCTTGGTCTATGTGATCATGTTTGCTACCGGCCCTGGTTCCATTCCGTGGTTTTTGGTGTCCGAGCTCTTCAATCAAGCAGCCCGACCTACAGCCAGCGCTCTGGCTGTTTGCATCAATTGGACAGCCAATTTCCTTGTCGGATTGGCCTTCCTACCGCTAGCAGTAAGTGGGCTCATTAATTTCATTTATTCACTCCAATATATTCCTGGGTTTCAGTCAATTTTATTGTTTATTATTTAAAATGATACAAATACGTTTCGGTGTCTTTCTCCACCATCATCAGTTTGTATGTCTAGATGTTTCTACCTTCACATTTGACTGGTTTCTGAGTAAGTCTGAGTAAAACCAGTCAAATGTGAAGGTAGAAACATCTAGACATACAAACTGATGATGGTGGAGAAAGACACCGAAACGTATTTGTAACATTTTAAATAATAAACAATAAAATTGACTGAAACCCAGGAATATATTGGAGTGAATTGAAGTAGTCAGGAAAATATACGAAACGATAGAAAATTTAACAAATTTCCCTTTGTTTTTCAGCAAATCATGGGGGCATATGTATTCATCATTTTCGTTATACTCCAATGCCTGTTCCTGCTGTTTATCTACAAGAAAGTACCAGAAACGAAAAATAAATCCCTCGAAGAGATATCGGCAATGTTCAGGCAGCAGTCCTATCAATAAGGCTGGAAAGTCTTATCACTATTTATGGTAGAGTAAGTAATCATATATCATTTATTGATGTTAAAAAATTGTCGAATTTTATCCTACATTAGCATAAAAGTTATAATTGGAATCCCAGTGTCAGGATTGGTCCAAGAGTATTTTCCTGCTCGATAAAAAGGACTTTGGCGCTGTTCGATGTGTCATATTAGTAGATGAGCATCTATATAATGTATATGTGCACTGACTGATGATTTTAAGAGAGTTATTTTTAATGATTGATTAAGCAGTTTATCATAATGCCCATTTGATGATTAATTATTTATTTAAACGGTTGATAATCCTAGTAATGATGATTTTTCTGAGCGCAAACAATTGCAAGCTTACAGCATAATAGCATGTTTTCCAGACAAAAAGCATTGTCATGCCTTAAAGCGATGGCTCGATTTTACCTACATTCGCATGAAGGGCACAACTAACTAATGCCCTATTTACGTACAAGTTATTTGCTAGAGTAATACTCATTTGTCCCTATTAAAATGTGGCATCTATTTTTCTATTAATCATCTATTTCATTGTACAAATAGGGCGAATTCAATTGAAATTTACTTGTTGCCCAATTCACCTTGGATCTGCTATTATTTCTAATACCGAAGCTCTCTAGATATTAACTAATTTTTTTCTGTTCTGTGTTTGTTTCTCCTTTATGCAGATTTACTTATTATGCGTGTGGCAGTTTATTAGCGTATTGCTAATTATGATCGCTATTAAATTGCCATTGACTATATGTATAAAATGCGCCTTCAAACGCATGCAGAACTCATTTAATATAAAGACATTATTAGGCTAATTTATTTATAAAGCGACTAAGATAAATATCAAAGTGTAGATGTTAATAATCCTTGTATGCTCTAAAATACAAAGATCTGCAAATGTTTAGTTGTTCGGTTCGAGCTTTATTGAAAAAAGCAATGTTTTCTAGTCCAAAAAGGCCCAATAAGATTGTTGTGTGCAGAGAACGATTATTAATAAATTATACAGTGTTACTACCTGAACTTATTGAGGCCTTAGCCAATACACGTTTGAAAAATAATAATTCGTTAGGCAAATAATTTGAAAAACGTCTATTTCAAAACGTGCTGACTGAACAATCAGATATACAATAACCGAGCGTTTCTTATGTGAACTTGTTCTGATTGTGATTGTCACTGTTTTGATTGTAAATAATTATACGATTTTTCTAATTTTTAAGTAGCAACAAATTGTATTCTTTTTATTAGTGGCAATAGTTCTTAGATTTGTTTTAAATTATATTAGTTTTTTTTTGCACTCGCTGTTTTTTTACTCACGGTCACATCGTTCAAAAAATGTTACAAACCACCCAGTGCTAATCGAATTACCACAAAAAGTAATTTGATAAAGTAAACCCGAAACTGAGTTAACTCTGTTCTCAGGGAGAATGAAAAAAAAATGTTTTTGGTAATATACCAATTTTATTTTTACAAAAAACGTCAGATAATACGCACCCGGTAAAGTTTGTTATAAACAAATATTAAAATAAAAAAAAACGAATTCAACATTCAACTTCTACTAGAGATTTAAACTAAAACAACTCAAAAACAAAAACAAATAATTAAGTTTGACTAACTTATTAGTATAAATAACAAGACAGGAACAGCCAAATAGGAGATTCTACTTGAAACACTCTAAATAATACACGTCTTTTACGGACTAATGTCCAATACTATCTATATGGTTAATCAATCAAATCGCAAATATATTTTTGTATGATAGAAAAATAGTTTTACGTATGTTAACTAACATAAATAAGGTAAACTAGACTAACGAAACTTTAAAGTTAAGTAGAGTGTATTTAAGTCAGTCAGTAGTAATAATTTAAACTTTGAGTCAAAAAAAAGTATCACCGAGTAGAGAAATTAATGGTATTAAATCGACTTGAAAACCATAATTTTCAATTGGCATAGATTTTCAAAATCAAGCTAAGATGACCTAATCCTTGCACAGCACATATACCTCATTATACTAACTAAGCGGATTTAGTAATCTCAACAATGTTTAGATTTTTCAGGTTTTTTGTTTTTTTGCCATTTTCCGATTTGTAACAACATCATACGCTACCTGTTAATCCTCTATGTCATCTTCTGCGTTCAACACCCCAGTAGGCTCTTCGGAACGAATCGACAAGTATTCTTGAGCATCGAAACGCTGCACCACCTAAATATATTTGTTTGATAGGTAAGTACAAAAAAATTGACCTTCCGAAGCAAAAACTCACCTTGCGCACCAATGCTGGGTACTCTTGAGAGATCCCCTCCCATCCCACCGGCTCACTTAAGCACAGCGGAGACATCGCCAATTGAGTGAGAACCTCAATGGAATACGCCCTGCGACTTTTCGCTAATTTCGTTTTTGAACCTGTATTCAACAGTAGATCTTTGTCTGGACACTTCTTAAGGGACTCCTCTCTTGAGAGTCTAGGTTTCCTCAGCTTCAGCTCTTGATCTGTTTTAAAATACAATACAGATCACAGTCTTTTCTCAAATTTCAAAGTTGTCTTTTGTCAAGATTTATTGTTAATTTACTAAAGCTTCCGAACATGCACCTTGAGAACACGGATTTTTGACATATTTTATAGAGGGAATATGGTTTCTTGTGTTTCTTATGGCAAAAATGCAGTAAAGAAGAAGTTTCTCTTTCCCAAGTGGCCTTTGATATCATGAGGGCTCGTTCAGGTAAAGAACAATGAAAATGTTCAGCTCAAAAAAGAAGAAATTAATCATCGACGTCTTCGTTAATAGCTCAACTATAGTTGAGTTATTCAACCAGAACTTCACTATAAAGCAACTCATTCAACCAGAGCCTTACAATAAAAGTTTGTTATTACCGGATGAAGGACGAGGGATGTTAAAAGGAAAGACACTTAGTAAGAACAAAACTTTTGGTTAAAGTGCCATAGACAGTTAAATTAATTACAAAAGTGCTTGTCAATCAAACACTTTATTTCCTGATATTACACAACCGCAACAAAACAGTATTTACAAAAAAAAACACACACCAAATTGAAACCTCCCAAAACTTAAATAAACTCTCGTGAATAATAGCAATTAGAACACATTACAGGAATGATGGTATTAAAAAAACCCACGATTCCTCAATGTTATTCAAAAATGATTTTCGCATTCTAGAAACAAAATGCAGTTGATTTGGTTTAAACTTTACCTGGCTCCTCTTTAACTGCAACTGGTATTGGTTGTCCGTTAACGACTGGCGATGTAGATTTTCGTGGCAAAAGCGAGTCATCCAAATCGTCCGGCATGATCGGTTGGGGCAAACTATCAAAACTGTAAAACTGAGCCATATCGTGGATCGGTTCACCCGAAAAGTACTCGTCCAAAACGAGCTTGCTGGTCTGGAAAAGTGCCCTTATGTAGATCCAGAAAATCAGCATGAATCCCCAACTTACTCGAACCAAATCCAAGTTGTCTCCAGTAATTTTGATGGTGTGCCCATTGGCAATCACCGTATACTTGTACTCGCCAAAATTGGCGTCCGGAGTGCTCAAACTGTGCATGAGGGCGCGAGAAGCCCTCATCGAAGATGGCAGAGCGCTATCATCTGAGGCCGAAGAATTAATACTGGAACTGGAGCCAGTTAGAGGGCCTGCTGCGCATGAACTACCTTCACGAACAGGAGACGCATTTCTTCGAATCGTTTCTTCAATCAGCTGCTTGGCATGACTAGAATTAAAATTATCACTGAAAATTCTATCATCGCCTTTTGAACAAAGCAAATTGATTTTAATTCTTCAAAAGAATCACCTCCCAACAACTGAGTTTTTAAATGAAATTTGTCACTTACTTTATGCTCTCCTCGCTAGCCCCAGTAATTTGCACCAACCGCTCCTTAGCGCCGGGGTTCACTGTAAAAAACATGCAGTATTAGAAAACAAAATACAGACAAATATATCAAATAGTACTGGACAGAAGAAACTTGCAAGACACGCATTTCCACCTAACAAATCAACAATCAGAAGGTGTTTTACTGTAAAAAAAACACATAGCGGAAATGCGTACTCTACAAGCCAAACAGTTAAATTTGTCAATGCACAAGCGGCAACAAGAAGAATGTGCTTTATTCGATTAGGATGAAATAATAATCAAACGGTCGTTGTGATCCATGTTATGCGGAAAGTCAATGTATTAGGCATCGCTTCGCGTTTCCCACAGTGAAAACTATGGAAATTTCAAGACTCCAGTGCAGCCATTATAAGAATTCATGCAGAAAACTGTGGGTATCGAAGTATTTCAAGTGCTGACAACAAATTCTCTCTTGCACCTAAACCACATTCTAAGTGAATGTAGACTCTTTGTGGGTTTGAGTTGTTCTAGTCATGCAAAGCTTTACTGCTTCTGTCTTCGACGAAGGCAAAAAGACATTAGAATAATAATGACTGCACTCAAATGGCTTTAGTAATGGTATTAACACTTGGTTAACTATGTTCACACAAAATTAAAATATGTTATACGCATTAATTGGAGGTGTAAAGCGAGTGTTATTCAGACTCAGACGGTCATTAGCACATTCGTTTACCTCTCTGGAAGGAAATGATAGTCTCACTGAGTTCTTCTATCATATGAACCCGTCTTCCCTTGATTCCCATCACTATAATAAATATAAACAGTTTAAATCCTCAATTTGTTGGACCGTGCACGGGAGGCCTCTGTATGTTTCGTATGCGTAATAAGGTGGCCGACAATACTGACCTTTACCGGAGTCAGCATTTCGGATCACAACTTCGTCTTTGCAGTATTTTTTACCAGGTATCCTGGTAGGTTTATTGAATTTGCCCGACGGCTTTATTACTTCGCCGGGTCCTAACAAGGGCGGGGAAGAATTTAATGTTAAAATTGAAGACATGGAATCACTAAGGCTTATAGTATCGCTGAGATCTACCTATAAGAAGAAAACTTTCAAAGTTTTCTACCACTGGCTGGGGGAGGTGAGCTACTGATCTAACGGCTCAAATCTATATTAGACAGCGTACCTGTGAACACTGATTCAATTTCTTTTTGTAGTACATGTTCATACCATCGGTTCCCTTCCACCCTTTCGCTCGCAATTCGATTAATTCGAGTAAGTGTAATCGGGAAACCATATCGACTCGTATGTTGTCTTGGGCTTTGTCGCGGAATATCTTGAAAGCATGGTCCAGTTGCTCTTTGTAGAGTATTTCCAAATATACACCGTACACCTAAATAACAAACAATAATTCACTTGTAGATGCGACTCAGGTGAGTGATGATCAAACTTGTAAATGAAAAACGCATTTTTCTACGCAATGGCATAAAATGACCAACATGTACGTGTAATAAAATCATATTTTTTTAACATCAGTCGCAATGTTAGCGGAATACAGGGTGTTAAAAAGGTTTTTTTTCAGTTTTTGGTGTGAGCCAAGTCATTTTTTTAACCGGCCGACATTAGAGCTTTTGTTCTTTGTACGTTTTATATTTATGTTAGCGTTCTGTTTAAAGGGTGCAGTTTGCCCTTAACTTCTACGCAACTGGAAAAAATCACAAGTGGAAAACGCCTCAGGTGCCTTTACCTTAAACAGTTAGCAAAAGTTGAAAATCATTGAAGCCATGTGGTTTTTTTAATATACAATACGCTAGAAAAGTTATCCCGTTTAAATTGGGGCCACTCTCTATATATCTCAATCATCGGTTAGTTCAATTTTCATTCTATTTCTAGAATACTAGAAACTGAATATTATCTACAATAGTGAGTTACCTTGAGATGTTGGCACAAGTTAATGACGCTGTCTTTGTAGTTGAAATCCTGCAAATTTGATGCTAGAAGTGTGGACACCTGGTCGACGGCCTGCAGGACTCCGTCAACTAGAACAGTCAGAAAGGCAATTAAATAAAAAATCTAATAATAATTTTATGTGAGCAAACAAGGAGAGGTTAATGTTAAAATCAATTTAGGAAAAAACCCCACCAAAACCAAAACAGAGCTAAAGAAAAGTAAACATTAAGGAAATAACTGTGGTTTTTTTCATTTGGTGTGCGTTTTTGCTGCTCAAAGCTGGTGTTTAGAATTAGAAATTAGACAGTGTTAGGAAATATATGTTCAAAAAAGACGTCAAAGAGCTGAAGTGCGTACAGAAATTGTAAAAAATTATTAGGCCCCTTAGAGAACCCTCAATATTTTGATAAATAAAAGTTGCGTAGCGGAGCGAAACCCAGCTGGCTGTACATGTTGCGCTTGTTTATATGCATGTAGATTATTTATGTTATTCATCAGGCAAATGATTTATTTATGTAACTTTCATGGTGACATACACATTTATTTGTATAATGTGGGTTTTTGCGATAAACGCCCCGCAACTGTGTCAGGACAAAGCCCTTATGTCAGCACATGAGACTGGGAATTCGAACTCCTACCCATCCTTAACGAGATGATTTATGGGACGCAAACTGATGGGGTTCCCACATGCGATTTACCTGCAACCATGACTCCATCCTGACGAAGTTTGTTGGCCAACAGCTGGGCTTGACTGTGGGACTTCACCAGTTCGTGTCTCCTGGGATGTTTCAAGCGGGACGCCAAGCCCGAAGACATGTTCGTTTAGGAGGGGAACAAAGACGATCTGTCCTGAAAAAATGGAGTAAATAATTCATATATTCCAGGCCTTGGTGACTCATGGTCAATTTTTTTATTTCGGTGGACTAGTTGGAAGCTCCACCTCGCACCCGTGCTGGTGAACAACAGTTGATGTACAAACTTTAGATAAGCAAAGTAGTAAATGGAAAAAAGTGAGGATTACCTTGTCAGGTTTCGAAATATTCAGTACTATTTTCGTCGGAAACCCTCTCCTACGCTGCTAAGTACGCAACGCAGCGAAATTTCTAATTTTCAAGGCGCATGTTCGCCTTTAACAACGTCGCGCTCAGTACTACCATCTAACAAAAACAACGATTTTGTTTATTTAAACGCGTGTTTATTTAAACGCGTAAATTAGGAAACTAGTTCGGAGGTGAATTATTTAAAGTACATTGCTCGATGAAAGTTAACCTACGTTTTTTACTTTGCAATAAATTAATTGTCAATTTGCGATCAGTCAAAACTAAGAGGAAGTTTTTCTTCTATTGGTGCACCTGAAAGGATTTTGGGTGATTTACGGTCGAAATGTATGCCGCATATTAAGATTAATCAATTATTGAACCATAAAATAAAATAATTTACATACACATGCAGTTAGTTTTGTATAAAGCGAGCAATATGGCTCCGGAGTTAAAGTTAAAACGAGAAAGTAGATAGGATTTTACTGGGACCAAAAAGAGATGCAAGAGGGGACTCTTCATCGGTAAAATATAACTGTTGATTTTCTTGCTTTGCTGGAAATTGGTGACTCGGCTAACTACAGAGCATGAAAGAGACTGGAAATAACAGTTACTGATTTAAGTAAAAGAGATGCAATACGAAACAAGCTTTTGGCATAATCAGAGACAGAGAAATAAGCAATATTAATGATAATTTTATAATTATTAAAAATGTTAAATACCAGTCCACAAACAAAAGTTGCAAAAGTCCCACATCTTCACAATTACCAAATTTGTGAGAGAAGTTGTAGCCTACTTTTTTGTGAAATTTAGCAAAGAATTTAATTCCAATAAAAAATACGAAATATTTGTAATTTTTCGCATCGCTAGATCAAACCTAACCTTGATCACACACATCCCCTAACCTAAATCCACACAATTTTTTTCAGATAACAAAAAATTAAAACCAAGAATGTCGAGGCCAATAACTTTCGTAACAGGAAACGCAAAAAAACTGGATGAAATGATGACAATACTCGGCCTCAACTTTCCTCGGCAAGTGATCAGTAAAAAACTCGACTTACCCGAACTGCAGGGAGAGATCGACGAAATCTGCCGGAAAAAGGCCGAAACAGCTTACGAACTAGTCGGGGGCCCCGTTTTAGTTGAAGACGCCTGCCTATGCTTCAATGCGCTCAATGGCCTGCCCGGCCCCTACATCAAATGGTTCCTGGAAAAAGTGGGTCCTGAAGGACTGAACTCAATGCTGCAGGGCTTCGAGAACAAATCCGCCCAAGCCATTTGCACCTATGCTTACCATCCTGGAGATCGGGGGGCCGAAGTGATTCTCTTCCAAGGCAAGACTGATGGGAAGATCGTTTGGCCCAGAGGCCCCAGGGACTTTGGATGGGACTGCTGTTTTCAGCCCCAGGGCTACAGTGAAACCTACGCTGAATTGGAAAAGGCTGAAAAAAACCGTATATCGCACAGGTTCAAAGCAATTGAGAAATTGAAGGAGTTCTTTCACAGCTCCACTTAAGGCCATGTAGTGGGTGTTGAATTAAAATGTTGCATCTGGATTATTATTTATTTGATTTCTTACTTTTGCTTCGTTTTCCTGCTATCAAAGAGTTATTAACTTTTTTGGAAATGTTTTTTTGTTATCGGGCTTTTCCTTATACTTTCTTTCCTTGCTCTTTTACAAATTTATAAAGTTGCTATTACTAATTAAACTTTAGAAAATAGCAATCAACTTAATTCTAACTGATTTAATGACGTCTATCTGCCAGTTAACTCTGATGCGTTTGGATCCATTGGTAACTAGATTTTGATGTCTGTATTCCAGTTTTTCTAATTATAGCTAAGGTTTACTCCCATTTTGTCTAGTTGCTTCGTCTCAAATAAACCGCCGCTTTTTGGTAAATTTTTAATAACATTCTAATAATTCTTTGTTAATATTGACCTTCATGGGCCGCGCCTTGTTCTGGGCTGGGACACAACCTCAACAATGATGGAAAAGAAGACGTAAGCAAATAAAAATTGCCAAGTAAAAAAAATTATTGCCGTTCGCAGTGTTATCGTTTAAAATTCTGTAAATGTGTAAAAATAGGTGTAAAGTGAAACCCAGATCGTTTTAAGCCCCGTTGTCCATGTTCCAAGTATAGTGTTGACAACCCCCTAGCTTGACCATGTTTTTGTTACTGTATTGTTTCGCCTTTTTGTTCTTCCCAATTTTAAGCACTAGTTCCAGTAATTTCCTCCAACTGCTGCGTCCCAAAAGGGGCTCCATAGCACGCACTTTCTTGGATTCCCCGGAATGCAGCAATATGCGTAAATTCTGCGGGAACCGGAGCGATAGCGATGATTTGTCCCTGTTGGAGTGTTTGCATTCACTCCACCCAGATGATTTGAGTACGATGTTGAAACCGTGCCAACAAATGGTGTGGGACGCCACCAGCAATCTGATAAAAGATGAAAATGTGGTCAACACTCTTTTGCCGCTTTGCAGAAATGACATGGACAAATTGAACTGCAAAAGGGACGATGGGGACTATTTCAAGTGTTTAGCCAGCAGAAAAGACACTATTGAAGACGCCCATTGTCTGTTCATGATTCAGAGGATGGAGAACGTGGCTTTCACGGATTACAAGTTCCTAGCCACGTTTCTGAAACAATGCGAAGCAGACGTTAGAAAGCTCAATTGCGGAACTATGGACTCGCAAGGAATTTCTCAAATTGCCACAATTGCCTGCCTTCAAACCAACATATTACTGGTGACTGAAAATTGCAAAAGCGAAGTGTTTAGATTATCGGAATTGCAGTCAGACAACATCAAGCTGGACCAGCAAATGTACCTGGATTGTGCTGAAGATTATTCGAAGTATTGTTCGCAATTCCCGGCAGGCAGTGGCCGCGTTTTTCACTGCCTCACTAGGCAAAGCCCGCAAAAACTAAGCAACAAGTGCAAAACCAGTCTGTTTAGAAGGCAGGGCCTGATCTCACAAGACTATAAAGTCAGCAAGGGTCTGATGAGATCTTGCAGGGACGACATCAAGAAGACCCATTGCCGGAAACAGACCTCCAGTGATCGAACTGTGAGATTGGCTCAAATCCTGCTCTGTCTGGAAAATCTTATCAGGAATGGCACGTATGTGTCTTCAGACTGCCAGGCCGAGCTAGTGGAACATCGAAGAATGCTCATGGAGGACTACAGACTATCGCCGGAGATTGTGGATAAATGCAAGAAAGAAACAGTGATCTTTTGCAGGGAAGTTGAAACTGGTGGCAAGACAATACACTGTCTGATGAAGTATGCTAAGGAGACAAAGAAAAAGGATGGTTTTAGTCCCAAATGCAGAGAAGCGGTACGTAAGAACTACTGAACTGTTGAGTTTTCGACATTTATTGGGAAAGTTTTCGAAGCGCGTCACTTATTGCAATGGCATCAGAATTTCGAGCAATCTTAAACCGATTAACACTGCATAAGACAATACTTAAAAAATAATTAACAAAACCGTTTTAAAATGTTACAGTTGGGAGATTTGGTAAAAACTGCAGACGCTGGAGAAAACTGGCAAGTGGATCCAGTGCTTCGAACAGCTTGCGCTCCTGTCGTTGATAAACTGTGCTCGCACTTCCATAGTGGAGAAGGATCGGTCATGAGCTGTCTTATGGATAACATTGGTAGATAAAACTCCTTGCTAATAACTAACTTTTTTCATAGCTTAAATTTCAGGGGCGGAAGCGATGACTGAAGATTGCGAGACTGTTTTGATGCAAATCCAATACTTCGTCGCCAGGAAGTTTGAGTTAGATGAAGAACTGCACAGGACGTGCAAGGAGGATGCGTTCAGAGTATGCTCGGCGAACGCTAAATTTGATAGTGAATCGAATATAGTCTTTAATTCGGGGGTGTTATCCTGCCTTTACAGGTAAAATATAATTAATTGGAATCAAGCGCACTAATTCTAACTACAGGTTGTTTGCCCTCATAGACAGTTCCGTTCGGAGTACGAACACAAACAACTGAATCGAGCATGTTTGGCTAACATACAAAGAGTAATGAAACAGAGGGCCGTAAGTGTGGACCTGCAGCCTTTGATTGAAGATGCCTGTCTAGATAATCTGGCCACGTTTTGCTACAAGCGAGTGGAGAAAGGCGAAGAAATGAATTGTCTCCAAGATCACTACAACGATTTGGATGAAAAATGTAAAGACACCATAGAACTATTCACAGAGCTTCAGTCGCAGCATGCCGAGCTGAATCCGTACATCAATAAGCATTGCACAACTATTATCAACACTTTGTGCATGGATCACAAGTCGGATGAGGGAGCAATCATGGATTGCCTAATTTCCCAGAAAAATAATCCAATTGTGAAACTCGACCAAGCGTGCAGAGCCAGCATTGAACATTTCCAGTTAATCAGCCTACAAGATTACAGGTAAGACTACAAAAAATTATACAGACAAATAACAAGCTGTTTTCCCTTCGGTTCCCAGGTTTTCCTACAAATTCAAAGTGGCCTGCAAGCCATATGTGATCAGATACTGCAGTGCCTATTCCTCAAAGTTTGACGTTATTCGTTGTCTCAGTGAACAAATAGTGAACGCCACAATCAACAAAATCAAAAGCAATATTCCACGTGATTGCCGACAGCAATTAAAAGCGCAGTTGTTTCAACAAAGAGAAAATATTAATTTGAGCCCCGTTTTGAAGGCGGCATGTCGCGATGATATTCGCACATACTGCGCTAATGTTGATAATGTGAATGGTGAGGTAAGAACCCATTTTATTCATTCTTCATTCATGCATAATAGTAATGAAATATTTTTCTATAAAGGTGCTAGAATGTCTACAATCGGGAAACATTGAATTAAAGCCGGCATGCCACAAGGAGGTGTTCAGAATAGAAAAACAAGAAGCTTACGACAACAGTCTTGACTACGCACTTTTGAACATGTGTGCAGGCCCCATAGAAACCTTCTGCGGTCATGTGGATAAGGAAAATGTATTCGAATGTCTCAGAGTGAGTTTTTCCTAGAAATCCCAGTTTTCCTAGCCTGCATTTTTTACCAATGTTTTCCAGAAACATAAAGATCAGAAGGGATTCAACAAAAAGTGCAGTGCCGTGCTGATGCATCGTATACTTGAGCAAAATTCGAACTCCTTGCTAAATCCCACGCTGCAAGAGAATTGCCACATGGACATCAACAAATTCTGCAATCGTTTACCGATTCCTCAAGGGGCAAAAGCGAAAGGCGTCGTAATTAGTTGCCTAAAAAAGCAGTTTAAAATGTCGAAACTCACTGATAAGTGTGAAAAGGAAATCGCCTCAATTCTCAGAGAGCAAGCGCTCAATTTGAACTTGAATCCTTTGATCAGGTAAGACACAGTCACTTGCTCAGGAGCTAGCTAGTTGACGAGTTTTTCAGAACGCTCTGTAAGAATGAACTGCAAATTATCTGCAAAATTGACGAATACGACGAAAATTCTGGAGATTTGGAAGAATGTCTCAAAGACGCTCTGATCAATAAAAAGATCCAGACTCCTGAGTGCAACGTAGAGGTTGCGAACATGATTGAAGAGTCTCAGGCAGACATCCAGGTTGATCCTTTGCTGCAACAAGCCTGTGCGTTGGACCTGCTTCAATACTGCAGTGAAATCGCTCAGGGCAACGGGAGACGTGAGTCTGGTCGATTTTAGTCTTTTTAAGAGTTCGAAAACCTACTTTGCCTTCCAGATGTGAACTGCTTGAAGTTGATGATGGACGAGAAAAAGAAACTATCAACGAAATGCAGAAACATGCTAACCAAACGGTTTGAAATGTACAAAAATGCTGCCTTGGTAAGCAGACTTAATAATTTGTCTAGGTCTAGGGATCAGTCTCCTATTTTTCCCAGATTGCCCCCATGCCAGCTCTAGAGAATTTCCAACAACTCTACCATCAAGTAACTAGCTCACCTTCAAGACAGTACTTCTTCTTGATGACGGTGATATTTTTGGGGACGGTGTTTATAGTGGGTCTCATGTGCGGCAAACTCAATAAACGAAAATACATGCTGTTGAAAAACAAGTAAAACAGTCAATCGAAGTTGGTTCTATTGATGTCTATAGTATATTTATTCTTTTACTTACTACAACTTCCAATAATTTGGAAGTGAGGATTGATTAGTGAAGAGAGCAGGTCGTTGTCTTTTGCCCTGTTTCTATTGTATGTTACTGATTAGCTACGAAAACTATTGTAAACAACGGGGCTCTGTAATCAACACTGATTTTCCAAATGTCTATAAAGAAAAACCAAGTGCGCCACAATTAGAATAAGTTTTAGATTTATATGCGTGTGATAACTTGTGCAAATCTTGCTGAAACTGTGACAGGACTGAAAACTATTCATTTGTATAAAATATAATAAATGGAAACTAAAAGTTATTGTTTAAGGGTATGAAATCGGGCACCAGTTAGTTAAAAAAAATGTCAATGTGAACTGTTCGGCCATCAAATGCCTGACTTCAAGGTAAATATCTGTAGAAAATCAGTAAAAAACTATAATTTGCTTCCAGCTAGAGCCGATTAAGTACCGTCCCAATGACCGGAGAACGCCAAAACTGCTCTATTCAAAAAAACAGTACAATCAGAAAGTCAAAGTCGATAACTGGTACATGAACATTGAATTTCAACCTGTCGACATTAATCCTTATAACCCAAAGTGCTTTCGATTGCACAATTCTCATTACAACCGACTTGGAAATTTCGACGAGAAAAACATCATATCGGAAGCCCATGACTCTTATGGGAACGTTTTGTCAAAAACGTCTCCCTTTGAGCACAATCCGCACAAATTCCTGATTAATGCCTACAGTTACCAGTGAGATCTTTTTCCCTAACGCTGTTATCAACCAAAAGAAACACTTACATTTAGATACTCCTGTGCAAATCCCCAGAACAAACAGCCATGTCCACAAAATGACGCTGATTTTACAACGACAATGCAACACAGTTATTCATCTCCTTATCCAAGCGAGATAAAAAGGGTAAGTTGCTTAAAAATTCTGTGCTGCGACTATGCCCTGTGTATTCAAGTTGATGATGCCTAAAACGGGACCTGAAAACAAGATAATGAAAAGCTGGGACGAATGCAAGTTCCTCGACGATAATTTCGTTAATTACACCAAAGCCTTGCAGGGTATGAAAGGATTTCGGCACATTTCCACCATTTAGATTGCTACAGGAGCGAATATGAAGGGCGTCATTTATGGCTGCCAAAATAAACTAAAAATAAATGTATTTAAATCAATCACTTTGCTCATATAAAAATCAATCTACTTCACTAAAGGCAATCTTACATTAACCATAAACAAATTCGTACAGTCCACAATTTTGAGCTTCGCGTTTTTGACCTCAGCAGCTTATTTTAAATATTAAATCCTAATCGCTTTAAGTAACCCTAGCTACTGACAAATTAAATACAGTTTTCATAGAAAATTAACAAGACTAACAATAAAAACAGTGGAAAGCAATAAACAAACAACTTACGAAAAGAAAATCTGATGGCGCAATCCTCCGCCCTATTAATAACAACAGGACTATCGGTGAATAATTGTTTAAACTATGATTTCATTAATAACAAAGTTCAGAGATAAGTTTAGGCACTGTGTTCTATGTTATAAAAATCGGGGTTAGTTTGATTGGAGCGCTCCTATGAGCGTAGTCCTTTAGTTGGTATTAAGTATCTATATATTTACTACCAAGTAAAGCCGCTTAGTATGCATTACTAAAAAGCTGTAATTGAACTGAGGGACTAATTCAAACTAACCCACCCTGCGTTTTGTGGTAAAATGTAGCTATGAAGCTGATAATGACCCTGATTCCATCAAACTGAGAGATATTAAAACCAGCTTTTATTAAGAGTGTACGGTTAATGCAATGAACCAGACATGGGTGACACTGAGTTAAATGGCAGTTTCACAGCGCATCTGAACACATCGGCACACATAGCATAATTGACCAGCTGGATTTCGAAACGAAGTTTTTGTCGCCACCTATTTTATTTCGAAGTGCGAAACTAGAAACATTTGGAATGATTGTGCGTTTTATCCAATAATTTTTACAACTTTCGCTCTATATTTAATGAAACCGTTTCCTTTTAACATTTTTCCTTATTGCCTTCTGTTTCCTCTTGCTACCGCCAGCACTGAAGTTTGTCACTTCACCTCCTAGTGTACCTATAGTGCTGTGACTCTTTTTGGCCTCCGCCTTACTCAAAGGCAACCTCGTAAAATACTCTTCCTCATACTCCTCACGTTCTCTCTGCTCTTTTGATATAGCAGCTCTGTTCATGCTTCCCTCATGAGACACCTCAATTGGTGTCTCCAGATATTCATCCATAATATCGTGCATGATGGAAGAAGACATAATTTTTTTGTTCTTTTCCTGTATGCGTTTCGCTTTCTTTTGGGCAGAGTCAGATTCTGCAACAAACAAATTAGGCTTTTAGATGCATGCAGAAGGCGAGTGTGTGTTGGATAAAAACACGTTATTAAATTATTTGGTATAAAATCCGCAGATAGATTCAGGTCTATAACTGTAAATTTACTGGGCTTTTTAAATAATATTCAATTGTACTAGAGACTTTTTCGATTTATCAACACGAAAATGCGAATTTTCATCGTGAAAGCCGAATAACTAAAAAACTACCGGTTATGAAAATATAGAAATACCTTTATAATAGACTGAGAAAATCGCTTGTTTGAGCGAATTGAGCCTAAAACTGGGATATTTTTAAAAATGGTTGAAATGCGGCCAACTCGCAGGCTTTTAACAATTTGCTATTCCACTGTTTTACTTTCAAATTAATGTGAAAACAAAATAAAAGCCCTTTTAGGAAAATGAATTGTGTGGACCTTTTTGAAAACCCGCACTTGAGCAAATGGGCTCAAGAAGCCCGTTTTACACAAATTCGCATAAAAAATCGCTAGTAAGTAAATAGAAACAGAAAACAACGCATATAAGCCCAGATAAAAAACCGAATTTTGAACAATCTTTTCCTTGCGAAATGAACTTTGTTCATTTAAAAAAGTTAATTATTCACATTTACTGATTAAGTTGTTTTCAACATAAATTGAAAACAAACACCAGAAAGAAGGACAGAAAGACCGATAGGTCGATAGTCTTTTTTAGAAATAAAGATGTTTACTACTACTGAAAACAAAGGAGAACATTCATTTCATCCATTAATGTAACTAATAAAAAGCAAAACATATTTTTTCAATGATAAAGTTACCCATTGTGTAAACTTGCGTGCATAGAAATCGGCCCACTGTAAACTTTTGACTTTAACTATTTTTTTTAAAACTATTCATCAGATCAAAAAAAGAAATGTGCTGTTTGAAAGACAATTTGTTCAATGCGTTTGCAACTGAAATTTGCATATTAATTCGTTTTTCATAGTCTGAATAGTGTTTAAGTGTGTTATTTTAATGCATACTAAATCACAAAAAGCCGGCCAAGTTATTGCTTTAATCGAAAATGGACTTAGTCAGCGAGCTGGTGCTAGACAATTGGATATGATACGCGCAGCGGTTCGAAGAGTGCGCAAACGTTATGAGGAGACTGGATCCTATCATAGGCGACCTGGAACAGGCAGAAGGCGATTTACAACCGCTCGTGATGACCACTTTATTGTGTCAACAACATTAAGAAATCGTCACCTTAATGCCGTTCAAGTGCAACGAGAGCTCGGTGAGGTGCGAGGAGTGGCTATTAGTCAGTGGACAGTAAGACGAAGACTGCAGGAAAATAACTTGACCCCTAAAACACCTACGATTGGTCCAAAACTTACTCCAGCTCATCGGCAAGCACACCTGCGTTTTGCACGGGATCATCTGAATTGGACGTTGGAACAATGGGGATCTGTTCTGTTCTCAGATGTGACCAGAATATGCCTCCATGGTAGCGACCGAAGAAGGAAAGTGTATCGAAGACCAAAAGAGCGATTTGCAGATTGCTGCTTTGAAGAGCGGAGTGCTTATGAAGATGGTTCCTGTATGATCTGGGGCGCAATTTCTATAGGAGCACGAACCGAGCTTGAG
This sequence comes from Dendroctonus valens, assembly GCA_024550625.1. Classification (NCBI taxonomy): domain Eukaryota; kingdom Metazoa; phylum Arthropoda; class Insecta; order Coleoptera; family Curculionidae; genus Dendroctonus; species Dendroctonus valens. Next base: position 535,090 of record JAJTJO010000323.1, on the reverse strand, counting down.
TTCATTCGTAGGGTCGACCGGTGTTCACGGAAGAAGAGGTTTAACGGCTGTTAGATATATCGAGGAGATTTTAGCAATTCATGTGCTACCTTACGTCGACTACATTGGAGACGAATTTACGTTTATGCATGACAATGCCAGGCCGCACACCGCAAGAATTACATTGCAGAAGTCGGTTTTCGGGTTATGGAGTGGCCAGCATACAGTCCTGACCTAAATCCGATCGAACACTTATGGGATGAGCAAAAACGAAGAATTCGAGCTAGACTTCATACCCCAAACTCGATCCCAGAGCTTATTGTGGCAGTAGAAGAAGAGTGATTTAACATCCCTCAAGAAACAATAGCAAACTTGATTAGATCTATGCCTAATCGTATGAGAGAAGTTATTAGGGAAAGAGGAGGTCACACCCATTATTAAAAAATTAAGTGTAAAGTTTTAAATTGTCAATAACCCTATTTATGTTAATAATAAAAAAGCTTAATTTGCTTAATGCGTTAATTTCACTATGTTAAACATAGGATACTCACAATAATTTAAACTCACATTAAAGCATATTAAATTGTCTTTCAAACAGCGTATTTCTTTTTTTGATCTGATGAATAGTTTAAAAAAAATAGTTAAAGTCAAAATTTTACTGTGGGCCGATTTCTATGCACGCAAGTGTAGTTCGAAGTGAAACACCTTTTAACTGAAATAGGAAAAAGACCACACACATACCTGTATAATGAACTGCAGACAACTTTGGAGGTACATAGATCCCAGTTTTGGTCTTTTCAGTTTTCTCGTTTTCACTTTCATCACTACTTTCACTATCCGAGTTTTCGTAGCCCTCCTGAGTGGCAAGATTCAAAGCGTTGGCCTTAAACGTCGATGGGTCATCACTGCTGGTTCCAGTCACTGCATTTTTGACTAGCTTATCAATTTGATACTTCAACTTGTGATCAATGGGGCGCATTTTCTCCAGCACAGTGCGTATTTCGATTAATCTATCGATGCTAGGGTGGCCTTCGATTGGCTCCCCCGAACACTTACGCAACACCACATAGGTGAGGTTGATCAAATAGCTGAGTAGCATGTTGTATTTGACTTCAAGAAAACTGAGACCCTGGTCTGTTGATACTTCACCATTCCTAACCTTTTGGATCATGTTGTCGACTAATGAAGCCACATGTTGGGCGGTCACGTTCATTTCCCTCAAGAGCACTAAAGCATGCGGCACATCTTTGTGAGCCATTTTGGGATGTTCTAGGGCCTAAAAAAAGGAATGAAAATAAGGATTTGTAGGTTATGTTGTCAATCGATTTGATAAAAATGTATCGCCATTTTTTCCCATGACATGTGCTTTTCAAACTTGATTTTTTATGGGATTCCGAATCAAAACCGCCTAAGAACATTCACCTGCACCATGTTGAACCTGACGTAGTTGGAAATTGCCTAAAACCTCACCACAAACGAAGAATTTGAACGGAAAAGTTTGAGAAAAACTATCAAAACCCCTACCCCAGAAAAAGTTTCAGCTTTTTTCTGGTGGGGGCCGATCATCGAACGGATATGTCAATAGAAAAAAATCGCGGGAGATTCAAAAGGTTTAAAAATGTTCAAGCCATCGGATTTTGCTATCATTTGCCATAGTTCAGAATATGAAAAAAAAATTGTAATACTACTGCTATTGAACTAATGTTCGAGCTTTTAGGCCTCCTTCTTAACGTTTTGCAAGCAAGAGTGGCTCACATCTTCAGATGTTGTTTGCTCACCGCGGCAACATACACAAATGCATGCGACTATGCAAACATGAAAATAAAACAAAATGCATCCTTACGTAGTAATAAATGCCTGAATATATTCCAGCCCACTAAACACTTAGGGCTTAACTAACTATACAGCTATGATTGCCTCGGTCGTATTTTCTCATATATAACATGCTGCTGTTGATTCTTCAGCGTTTGCTTTTTGATAAAATGGAAATTCTCCAAAGCGAACTCATAAAACACGTTCTCCATCTGCCAGACTGGATTGCCTTTGAATTTATTTACTGTCTCAATAGACGGGGCATTTTTCTGGACTGTTTGCCTCAGGTGGGACTTGTTACTGCCTGTGTAATGCTCCAAAGCACCCTTGAAGATTCTGGGCAACGATGTTTCCAAAACAGCAATAAAGTCTTCCAGCTCCTCAGTGACTCCCACTAGGAAGTAATTATTTACCAGGTTTTTCTTCGCTTCAGTCAACGCCCATTTATTGCCGGGTTTCCTGAAAGTCCTACTTAAACGGAGCTTAGAAACCACTAAAAGCCTTACCAGCAATTCGAGGCGTGGCCACAGAAGAATGGAACTTGCAACCACATTGCATTTGGGTCGCATTCGGGCAGCTTCTGTTGTACACATTTATCAAACGTCTGAAAAATTGGGTTTGATTATTTAATTTTAAAGGAGACTACCAGTGGGATGTACCATGGTGTTTCCAGCTTTCCGTCGAACCAAATATGGCCGAAAATTATCCCCATATCGCAGGAAATAGTAGTAAGAGACAAACCTATCTAAGGGCTTACGAATAACATTTATGTACAGTGGCTTGAATACTCCAAACCTACAAGCCAAACAGTTGTTTATTTCCCACGGATTTTTCACAGAGAAACTCACTTGGAAAAGTCAATATATGCAAAGTGGCCGTGATACAAAGCGGGCTTCATTGAACCCCATTCGGTCACATTGGTGACAAATTTAACTTGATTAGTCAATGATAGCACATGGCTGTTTCCAGTGACGTTCACATGCAGGACATGATATTGTCCCTTTTTGCACAAATCATAAGCTATGCCCACGAAGCTTGTAGACCCTGTTTTAGGCACTCGATTATACAAAACAACTAGATTGTCTGACAAATTTGGTTTCGCTGGGGAAACCGCCGATTGCTTCTGCTCCCTAGTCAAGGATTCTAAACCGAGCAAAAGTGCCTTGGTTTAAGACAGTTATAGAGGCCAAAACTACCCACCTAAGCGGATTACTTGCGCCTGGAGCTTCGCCAGTTGGACTTGATAAATGCCATAATAGACTATGGCACTAACAATAATAAGAGCTAAAAGATACTTAATATTGACGGCTACCATAACGAGCATGGACTGACTACATTACATGCCAGTGATTTCAGCTTTCTTTCGCTTAAAGTTGGAAAACTATTCTTGCTGTTTACTTTGAGGCATTTTGAATGTTTTCTGACAGTTCTTTGGAGGTTATAGACTCCACTTCTAAGCTTAGGAGGTGATAAAATAACCTGTAAATATGAAGCTGAAACCGTCAGTCTGATATGTGATTATCACAACAACATTTTTGTTAAAAGAAATCGAGTTCCAAGCCGCAAAGCCGCAGGTTTACCACAACATAGATAAGATTACCATACCAAGTTATTTGCCTGATTGGTTTTTATGTTTTCAATAGGCGTGATTGTCTGTCTGTAAATTCAGTCGTCAGAATAAGCAATTTTTTCCTTTGTGTGGCTGGTCACGTATCCACAGTCTCAGATCCTTCGGTACCTGCTTGAACAGCCGCAGTGAAATGACGAAAGCAAAGTCTACCAGTGATCTACTCAAGCAGCTTAGGGCTTCAATGACAAACCACAAATACGTGGAGGAGCCCCTGCAAGGTTACATCATTCCTTCTGCGGATGCCCACAATGGGGAATATCTGGCGGATTGTGACCAGTTTCGAGCCTTCATATCAGGATTTAATGGGTCTGCTGGAACAGCTGTTGTAACGCAACAAGCTGCTTGCCTGTGGACTGATGGCAGGTATTATTTGCAGGCAACAGAACAAATGGACAGTAGTTGGACTTTGATGAAAGAAGGGGACCCCAATACGTTGCAAAAAGGTAAGCAACCACATTATAAGAGATTTAATCCAAAAGAAATTCCTGGGTTCCAGTCAATATTAGTGTTTATTAGTTAAATCTTTACAAATACGTTTCGGTGTCTTTCTCCACCATCATCAGTTTGTACGTATGGCTGTTTCTACCTTCACATATATAATATATATATTCCTTATTGTTCACAGACAATTTTCATATAGTGCTGTGACTCTTTTTGGCCTCCGCCTTACTCAAAGGCAACCTCGTAAAATACTCTTCCTCATACTCCTCACGTTCTCTCTGCTCTTTTGATATAGCAGCTCTGTTCATGCTTCCCTCATGAGACACCTCAATTGGTGTCTCCAGATATTCATCCATAATATCGTGCATGATGGAAGAAGACATAATTTTTTTGATCTTTTCCTGTATGCGTTTCGCTTTCTTTTGGGCAGAGTCAGATTCTGCAACAAACAAATTAGGCTTTTAGATGCATGCAGAAGGCGAGTGTGTGTTGGATAAAAACACGTTATTAAATTATTTGGTATAAAATCCGCAGATAGATTCAGGTCTACAACTGTAAATTTACTGTGCTTTTTAAATAATATTCAATTGTACTAGAGACTTTTTCGATTTATCAACACGAAAATGCGAATTTTCATCGTGAAAGCCGAATAACTAAAAAACTACCGGTTATGAAAATATAGAAATACCTTTATAATAGACTGAGAAAATCGCTTGTTTGAGCGAATTGAGCCTAAAACTGGGATATTTTTAAAAATGGTTGAAATGCGGCCAACTCGCAGGCTTTTAACAATTTGCTATTCCACTGTTTTACTTTCAAATTAATGTGAAAACAAAATAAAAGCCCTTTTAGGAAAATGAATTGTGTGGACCTTTTTGAAAACCCGCACTTGAGCAAATGGGCTCAAGAAGCCTGTTTTACACAAATTCGCATAAAAAATCGCTAGTAAGTAAATAGAAACAGAAAACAACGCATATAAGCCCAGATAAAAAACCGAATTTTGAACAATCTTTTCCTTGCGAAATGAACTTTGTTCATTTAAAAAAGTTAATTATTCACATTTACTGATTAAGTTGTTTTCAACATAAATTGAAAACAAACACCAGAAAGAAGGACAGAAAGACCGATAGGTCGATAGTCTTTTTTAGAAATAAAGATGTTTACTACTACTGAAAACAAAGGAGAACATTCATTTCATCCATTAATGTAACTAATAAAAAGCAAAACATATTTTTTCAATGATAAAGTTACCCATTGTGTAAACTTGCGTGCATAGAAATCGGCCCACTGTAAACTTTTGACTTTAACTATTTTTTTTAAAACTATTCATCAGATCAAAAAAAGAAATGTGCTGTTTGAAAGACAATTTGTTCAATGCGTTTGCAACTGAAATTTGCATATTAATTCGTTTTTCATAGTCTGAATAGTGTTTAAGTGTGTTATTTTAATGCATACTAAATCACAAAAAGCCGGCCAAGTTATTGCTTTAATCGAAAATGGACTTAGTCAGCGAGCTGGTGCTAGACAATTGGATATGATACGCGCAGCGGTTCGAAGAGTGCGCAAACGTTATGAGGAGACTGGATCCTATCATAGGCGACCTGGAACAGGCAGAAGGCGATTTACAACCGCTCGTGATGACCACTTTATTGTGTCAACAACATTAAGAAATCGTCACCTTAATGCCGTTCAAGTGCAACGAGAGCTCGGTGAGGTGCGAGGAGTGGCTATTAGTCAGTGGACAGTAAGACGAAGACTGCAGGAAAATAACTTGACCCCTAAAACACCTACGATTGGTCCAAAACTTACTCCAGCTCATCGGCAAGCACACCTGCGTTTTGCACGGGATCATCTGAATTGGACGTTGGAACAATGGGGATCTGTTCTGTTCTCAGATGTGACCAGAATATGCCTCCATGGTAGCGACCGAAGAAGGAAAGTGTATCGAAGACCAAAAGAGCGATTTGCAGATTGCTGCTTTGAAGAGCGGAGTGCTTATGAAGATGGTTCCTGTATGATCTGGGGCGCAATTTCTATAGGAGCACGAACCGAGCTAGAGTTCATTCGTAGGGTCGACCGGTGTTCCCGGAAGAAGAGGTTTAACGGCTGTTAGATATATCGAGGAGATTTTAGCAATTCATGTGCTACCTTACGTCGACTACATTGGAGACGAATTTATCTTTATGCATGACAATGCCAGGCCGCACACCGCAAGAATTACATTGCAGAAGTCGGTTTTCGGGTTATGGAGTGGCCAGCATACAGTCCTGACCTAAATCCGATCGAACACTTATGGGATGAGCTAAAACGAAGAATTCGAGCTAGACTTCATACCCCAAACTCGATCCCAGAGCTTATTGTTGCAGTAGAAGAAGAGTGATTTAACATCCCTCAAGAAACAATAGCAAACTTGATTAGATCTATGCCTAATCGTATGAGAGAAGTTATTAGGGAAAGAGGAGGTCATACCCATTATTAAAAAATTAAGTGTTAAGTTTTAAATTGTCAATAACCCTATTTATGTTAATAATAAAAAAGCTTAATTTGCTTAATGCAGTTAATTTCACTATGTTAAACATAGGATACTCACAATAATTTAAACTCACATTAAAGCATATTAAATTGTCTTTCAAACAGCGTATTTCTTTTTTTGATCTGATGAATAGTTTAAAAAAATATAGTTAAAGTCAAAATTTTACTGTGGGCAGATTTCTATGCACGCAAGTGTAGTTCGAAGTGAAACACCTTTTAAGTGAAATAGGAAAAAGACCACACACATACCTGTATAATGAACTGCAGACAACTTTGGAGGTACATAGATCCCAGTTTTGGTCTTTTCAGTTTTCTCGTTTTCACTTTCATCACTACTTTCACTATCCGAGTTTTCGTAGCCCTCCTGAGTGGCAAGATTCAAAGCGTTGGCCTTAAACGTCGATGGGTCATCACTGCTGGTTCCAGTCACTGCATTTTTGACTAGCTTATCAATTTGATACTTCAACTTGTGATCAATGGGGCGCATTTTCTCCAGCACAGTGCGTATTTCGATTAATCTATCGATGCTAGGGTGGTCTTCGATTGGCTCCCCCGAACACTTACGCAACACCACATAGGTGAGGTTGATCAAATAGCTGAGTAGCATGTTGTATTTGACTTCAAGAAAACTGAGACCCTGGTCTGTTGATACTTCACCATTCCTAACCTTTTGGATCATGTTGTCGACTAATGAAGCCACATGTTGGGCGGTCACGTTCATTTCCCTCAAGAGCACTAAAGCATGCGGCAGATCTTTGTGAGCCATTTTGGGATGTTCTAGGGCCTAAAAAAAGGAATGAAAATAAGGATTTGTAGGTTATGTTGTCAATCGATTTGATAAAAATGTATCGCCATTTTTTCCCATGACATGTGCTTTTCAAACTTGATTTTTTATGGGATTCCGAATCAAAACCGCCTAAGAACATTCACCTGCACCATGTTGAACCTGACGTAGTTGGAAATTGCCTAAAACCTCACCACAAACGAAGAATTTGAACGGAAAAGTTTGAGAAAAACTATCAAAACCCCTACCCCAGAAAAAGTTTCAGCTTTTTTCTGGTGGGGGCCGATCATCGAACGGATATGTCAATAGAAAAAAATCGCGGGAGATTCAAAAGGTTTAAAAATGTTCAAGCCATCGGATTTTGCTATCATTTGCCATAGTTCAGAATATGAAAAAAAATTGTAATACTACTGCTATTGAACTAATGTTCGAGCTTTTAGGCCTCCTTCTTAACGTTTTGCAAGCAAGAGTGGCTCACATCTTCAGATGTTGTTTGCTCACCGCGGCAACATACACAAATGCATGCGACTATGCAAACATGAAAATAAAACAAAATGCATCCTTACGTAGTAATAAATGCCTGAATATATTCCAGCCCACTAAACACTTAGGGCTTAACTAACTATACAGCTATGATTGCCTCGGTCGTATTTTCTCATATATAACATGCTGCTGTTGATTCTTCAGCGTTTGCTTTTTGATAAAATGGAAATTCTCCAAAGCGAACTCATAAAACTCGTTCTCCATCTGCCAGACTGGATTGCCTTTGAATTTATTTACTGTCTCAATAGACGGGGCATTTTTCTGGACTGTTTGCCTCAGGTGGGACTTGTTACTGCCTGTGTAATGCTCCAAAGCACCCTTGAAGATTCTGGGCAACGATGTTTCCAAAACAGCAATAAAGTCTTCCAGCTCCTCAGTGACTCCCACTAGGAAGTAATTATTTACCAGGTTTTTCTTCGCTTCAGTCAACGCCCATTTATTGCCGGGTTTCCTGAAAGTCCTACTTAAACGGGGCTTAGAAACCACTAAAAGCCTTACCAGCAATTCGAGGCGTGGCCACAGAAGAATGGAACTTGCAACCACATTGCATTTGGGTCGCATTCGGGCAGCTTCTGTTGTACACATTTATCAAACGTCTGAAAAATTGGGTTTGATTATTTAATTTTAAAGGAGACTACCAGTGGGATGTACCATGGTGTTTCCAGCTTTCCGTCGAACCAAATATGGCCGAAAATTATCCCCATATCGCAGGAAATAGTAGTAAGAGACAAACCTATCTAAGGGCTTACGAATAACATTTATGTACAGTGGCTTGAATACTCCAAACCTACAAGCCAAACAGTTGTTTATTTCCCACGGATTTTTCACAGAGAAACTCACTTGGAAAAGTCAATATATGCAAAGTGGCCGTGATACAAAGCGGGCTTCATTGAACCCCATTCGGTCACATTGGTGACAAATTTAACTTGATTAGTCAATGATAGCACATGGCTGTTTCCAGTGACGTTCACATGCAGGACATGATATTGTCCCTTTTTGCACAAATCATAAGCTATGCCCACGAAGCTTGTAGACCCTGTTTTAGGCACTCGATTATACAAAACAACTAGATTGTCTGACAAATTTGGTTTCGCTGGGGAAACCGCCGATTGCTTCTGCTCCCTAGTCAAGGATTCTAAAACGAGCAAAAGTGCCTTAGTTTAAGACAGTTATAGAGGCCAAAACTACCCACCCAAGCGGATTACTTGCGCCTGGAGCTTCGCCAGTTGGACTTGATAAATGCCATAATAGACTATGGCACTAACAATAATAAGAGCTAAAAGATACTTAATATTGACGGCTACCATAACGAGCATGGACTGACTACATTACATGCCAGTGATTTCAGCTTTCTTTCGCTTAAAGTTGGAAAACTATTCTTGCTGTTTACTTTGAGGCATTTTGAATGTTTTCTGACAGTTCTTTGGAGGTTATAGACTCCACTTCTAAGCTTAGGAGGTGATAAAATAACCTGTAAATATGAAGCTGAAACCGTCAGTCTGATATGTGATTATCACAACAACATTTTTGTTAAAAGAAATCGAGTTCCAAGCCGCAAAGCCGCAGGTTTACCACAACATAGATAAGATTACCATACCAAGTTATTTGCCTGATTGGTTTTTATGTTTTCAATAGGCGTGATTGTCTGTAAATTCAGTCGTCAGAATAAGCAATTTTTTCCTTTGTGTGGCTGGTCACGTATCCACAGTCTCAGATCCTTCGGTACCTGCTTGAACAGCCGCAGTGAAATGACGAAAGCAAAGTCTACCAGTGATCTACTCAAGCAGCTTAGGGCTTCAATGACAAACCACAAATACGTGGAAGAGCCCCTGCAAGGTTACATCATTCCTTCTGCGGATGCCCACAATGGGGAATATCTGGCGGATTGTGACCAGTTTCGAGCCTTCATATCAGGATTTAATGGGTCTGCTGGAACAGCTGTTGTAACGCAACAAGCTGCTTGCCTGTGGACTGATGGCAGGTATTATTGCAGGCAACAGAACAAATGGACAGTAGTTGGACTTTGATGAAAGAAGGGGACCCCAATACGTTGCAAAAAGGTAAGCAACCACATTATAAGAGATTTAATCCAAAAGAAATTCCTGGGTTCCAGTCAATATTAGTGTTTATTAGTTAAATCTTTGAGTCTGAGTCGAGCCACCGTAGCGAGCGGTTGGGTGTTTACAAGCGCGCCAATCCATTGGGGTAAAAGTGCGAAAGTGCCAAAAGTGACCAGCAAAGCGAAGATATCATCCTCGGCGAGTGGTGTCTGGCGACCGTGCCAAGGTCGTTTAAGTTATCGCAAGATATTTAAAAAACACTGATATAGGGAATGCATTTTATTAGTCCCCAGCAATGCAAACAAGCCAGATATTATTAGAAAAATATCAACGTACCCAAAATGAGGAAATTTTATACAATAGCTGGAAATCAGCTGAGCAAGAAAAAATGAATGCTACATACAAGGTGGAACAACTACAATCCCAGTTGGATAAAATACATAAAATGTATGCAGAATTGAACACAAAATATTCAAATTTAGAAAAGAAACTGTCTAGCAACGCCGAAGAAAGGGGGACAGGTGAATATCATACCGATGAAGAGGAGTTAGCAAGGGAGACAGAATGGATTCGTACAAAAAATTGGAAGAAAAGGAAAATGGATACTTCGCTTACACCACCACAACAACAAACCAATAGGCCGAATGTAGAAAAGCCTAAAAAAATTCAAGCACCGCCGCCTATCATAGTGGACAACATTATAAATTTTAATGAACTCCATGCTATCGTGACCCAACTTCCTGGTGCCCAGATTAAAGTAATTCATGATAAAAATATAAAAATTAATGTACAGGATGAGACCAACTATAAAATGCTTACTGCAACGCTAACTGAAAAAGGATACTCTTGGCATTCCTATGAGAATAAGCAGAATAGGCCAATTAAAGTTATGGCCAAAAAACTGTATCATTCCATTGATCCAGAAAAAATATTGCATGAAGTTAGAAAACGCGGCTACAAACTTATCGAAGTCACTCCTAAATTAAAATACAAAACAAAACAACCTCTAAACATGTTCATGCTTTCATTCAGGCATGACGAGAGTATTGATAAAATTTACGGAATAACTGACATATTAGGGGTCAGAGTTGAAATCACTCCATTAATAAAGTCCAGGCTTGTACCACAGTGCAAAAAATGCCAAGCTTATGGACATACACAAAAATACTGTGCCATGGAGCCACGCTGTGTCAGATGTACTGGTAAGCACCTAACAATGGAGTGTGAAAAACCAAAGGATGAAAAACCGAAATGTGTTCATTGTGGTGAAGGGCATCCAGCCAACTACAGAGGATGCATGGTTGCAAAAGAAATGCAAAAATTAAAAGAAAAACGCAACAAGAAACCAGTTCCTCCTAAGCAGCCACAGAGGAATAACGTACAAGTGCAGAAAGGCAACATAAGTGCAGGACAAAACACCTACAGTCAAGCAGTTACTGGTAAGCCTGAATTGATTATTAGTACAAATCAAACACAACAACAAGACCGAAATGTTTCCATCCAAAACTCTCTTCAACAAATAATGGAGAAATTAATAAAAATGGATGAACGGATTAGCAGACTTGAATATAGGGCCAAAGGAGCTATCTCAAATAATTTTTAATGCAAAGTAGCCTCAAGATTATAGAGTGGAATGCCAATGGACTCTTGCAACACAAACAAGAATTGCAAGCAGTCCTGGACATAGAAAAAATAGACATATGTCTGATCTCAGAGACTCACTTCACCAATGAGTCCTTTATCAGTTTCAAGGGATACAAAGTGTACCACACCACTCATCCCCAGAATTCAGCCAGAGGAGGTAGTGCAGTGATAGTAAGAGAAGCGATTATGCATCATCAAGAGATGGGATACAGGACTGAAGAATTTCAGGCAACTTCGGTAATGATCAAAACCAAAACCCAGGATGTCATGGTCACATCCGTATACTGTCCTCCAAGACATGCCATACAGCATGAGCAGTACATGGATTTCTTTAATAGCCAAGGAATTAGATTTATCATTGGAGGCGACTTCAATGCTAAGCACACCCATTGGGGATCTAGGTTAACCACAACCAAAGGCAAACAATTGATGGAAGCAATGAGACAGATAAAATGCGAAGCACACTCAACTGGGAAACCAACTTATTGGCCCACAGATAGAAATAAAATACCTGACCTAATAGATTTTTTTGTTGTGCGGAATATATCAGCAAACTATATTCAAGTTGATGAGGCGTGGGACATGAATTCAGACCACTCTCCCATTCTCCTCACTCTTAGCGATTCTATTATCCAAAAACAAAATTCTCCTAGACTAACAAACAGGCGAACAGATTGGCAAAGTTTCAGATTAGAACTTCAAAATGCTATTAATTTAACTGTTCCATTAAGAACAATAGAACAGTTGGATGATGAAGTGGAAAATCTTGTTACCCTAATTCAACAAGCAGCATGGAATAACACCCCATCCATTGTTCAGAGGACAAAAGGAAACAAATACCCCATGGAAGTAAGACAGTTGATCTCAGAGAAAAGAAGACTTAGGAGGAAATGGCACCAGACCAGAGCTCCAGCAGATAAAACCATACTCAATAATGCCACTCAACAGTTAAAGAGAGAAATAGAAAGAATAAAAAATGAATCTATTAGTGACTATCTGAGTGAGTTGACAAATGACAAAAGCACTGACTACTCAGTCTGGAAAGCCACTAGGATATTAAAAAGTCCGATACTACAGAACGCACCAATCAGGAATGCAGATGGCAGCTGGGCTAGAAACAATACTCAGAAAGCCAACAGGTTTGCAGATCATCTTGAAAAAATCTTCCAACCAAACGATGGCGAAGAATTACCGAACTGGGACTTCTCTGACGGAGATAGCACGAACATTAGACCAACTTCCACAAAAGAAGTAGCAAAGGAAATAAGAACAAACATTAATCCTAAGAAAGCTCCTGGTTTTGATTTAATTACTGGTGAAGTGCTAAAACAGCTCCCCAAAAAAGGTATAACCAAACTTACACATCTTTTTAATGCCTCATTCAGATTAAGGTATGTTCCTAAGATGTGGAAAGTAGCTGAAATCATTATGATTCATAAACCAGGCAAAGCCTCTCACGATGTTTCATCATATAGGCCAATCTCTCTACTGCCTATGATATCGAAACTGTTCGAAAAAATACTCCTGACAAGGCTGAAACCCATCATCGAAGAAAGAAATATAATACCAAATCATCAGTTTGGGTTCAGAGAAAACCACTCAACGATAGACCAAGTACACAGAATTTCAGATGTTATTGAAAGAGCACTGGAAAGTAAGGAAGTATGCTCAGCCATCTTCCTTGATGTATCGCAGGCCTTTGACAGAGTATGGCATAATGGGCTGAAACATAAGTTAAATATGCTACTCCCACAAAAATACTCGAAACTATTGGAATCCTACATTTCGGACAGAGCCTTCAGAGTAAAACAAGAAGAAGCATTCACTGAAATAAAAAAAATCAGAGCAGGGGTGCCACAGGGAAGTGTCCTAGGACCTCTCCTGTACCTGATGTACACCAGTGATTTACACTACTCAGATCTTAATACTATAGCTACCTTTGCAGACGATACCGCTATATTAGCGGTAGGGAAAACCCATGAGGAAGCCGCAATTAAACTGCAAACATCAGTTTCACAAATATATGATTGGACCAAAAGATGGCGTATCAAACTAAACGAGACCAAGTCTCTACACATTAACTTCACAAATAAAACTAACCAGCAGGTACCAATTCACTTAAATAATACTCAGATCCCTTATGCAAATTCAGCAAAGTATCTGGGCATAACATTAGATGCAAGACTGCGCTGGAAAGCCCATGTTAAGAAAAAAAGGAAGAGCTCGATATAAGATATAGGAAAATGTACTGGCTACTGGGTAGGCACTCTAGACTATCAATCTACAACAAAGTACTTCTGTATAAACAAATCCTCAAACCAGTGTGGACTTACGGCTTACAGCTCTGGGGTTGTGCCAGCAAGAGTAACATCCTAATTATTCAGAGATTCCAGAATAAAGTACTGAGAAACATTCTTAATGCGCCTTGGTACATCAGGAATAGTGATATTCATCGAGACCTTCAGATGGATACTGTTGACCAGACTATCACGAGATTTGCAAGGAGTCATGAACAACGGCTTCATCAACATGTGAATGTCGAGGCGATTCAGCTCCTCGACAATACCAACCTGACAAGAAGACTCAAGAGGGTAAAGCCTTTTGAGCTATGTAAGTGACTATGTCAGTGCAAAAGCAGAACAATGTGCGGTTTTGTGCTACACGGTAATTAGTGTAGCTATGTCACTAGACCACCAGACTCTAAGGTACACTAGTGAGTAGGACCTTAGTTTTAAGATTTGTCCATAGTTAAGTTAGGTTAGAACAGAATTACTCATTGATCAACTTTGATCAGATCGTAATGTTAGTAAATGTCCTACGGGGAGTTTAATTAAATAAAAAAAAAAAAAAAAAAAAAGTTAAATCTTTACAAATACGTTTCGGTGTCTTTCTCCACCATCATCAGTTTGTACGTATGGCTGTTTCTACCTTCACATGTATAATATATATATGTGAAAATATACACAATAATTAAAAGAGATACCAACAAAATGACCCCAATTCGGGCCTTGTATATTAAACGTCTTGACAACTATTTTTCCTTATTAGGCTTTATTAGTTCCTTATTGTTCACAGACAATTTTCATATAGTGCTGTCTACTCTTTTTGGCCTCCGCCTTACTCAAAGGCAACCTCGTAAAATACTCTTCCTCATACTCCTCACGTTCTCTCTGCTTTTTTGATATAGCAGCTCTGTTCATGCTTCCCTCATGAGACACCTCAATTGGTGTCTCCAGATATTCATCCATAATATCGTGCATGATGGAAGAAGACATAATTTTTTTGTTCTTTTCCTGTATGCGTTTCGCTTTCTTTTGGGCAGAGTCAGATTCTGCAACAAACGAATTAGGCTTTTAGATGCATGCAGAAGGCGAGTGTGTGTTGGATAAAAACACGTTATTAAATTATTTGGTATAAAATCCGCAGATAGATTCAGGTCTATAACTGTAAATTTACTGGGCTTTTTAAATAATATTCAATTGTACTAGAGACTTTTTCGATTTATCAACACGAAAATGCGAATTTTCATCGTGAAAGCCGAATAACTAAAAAACTACCGGTTATGAAAATATAGAAATACCTTTATAATAGACTGAGAAAATCGCTTGTTTGAGCGAATTGAGCCTAAAACTGGGATATTTTTAAAAATGGTTGAAATGCGGCCAACTCGCAGGCTTTTAACAATTTGCTATTCCACTGTTTTACTTTCAAATTAATGTGAAAACAAAATAAAAGCCCTTTTAGGAAAATGAATTGTGTGGACCTTTTTGAAAACCCGCACTTGAGCAAATGGGCTCAAGAAGCCCGTTTTACACAAATTCGCATAAAAAATCGCTAGTAAGTAAATAGAAACAGAAAACAACGCATATAAGCCCAGATAAAAAACCGAATTTTGAACAATCTTTTCCTTGCGAAATGAACTTTGTTCATTTAAAAAAGTTAATTATTCACATTTACTGATTAAGTTGTTTTCAACATAAATTGAAAACAAACACCAGAAAGAAGGACAGAAAGACCGATAGGTCGATAGTCTTTTTTAGAAATAAAGATGTTTACTACTACTGAAAACAAAGGAGAACATTCATTTCATCCATTAATGTAACTAATAAAAAGCAAAACATATTTTTTCAATGATAAAGTTACCCATTGTGTAAACTTGCGTGCATAGAAATCGGCCCACTGTAAACTTTTGACTTTAACTATTTTTTTTAAAACTATTCATCAGATCAAAAAAAGAAATGTGCTGTTTGAAAGACAATTTGTTCAATGCGTTTGCAACTGAAATTTGCATATTAATTCGTTTTTCATAGTCTGAATAGTGTTTAAGTGTGTTATTTTAATGCATACTACATCACAAAAAGCCGGCCAAGTTATTGCTTTAATCGAAAATGGACTTAGTCAGCGAGCTGGTGCTAGACAATTGGATATGATACGCGCAGCGGTTCGAAGAGTGCGCAAACGTTATGAGGAGACTGGATCCTATCATAGGCGACCTGGAACAGGCAGAAGGCGATTTACAACCGCTCGTGATGACCACTTTATTGTGTCAACAACATTAAGAAATCGTCACCTTAATGCCGTTCAAGTGCAACGAGAGCTCGGTGAGGTGCGAGGAGTGGCTATTAGTCAGTGGACAGTAAGACGAAGACTGCAGGAAAATAACTTGACCCCTAAAACACCTGCGATTGGTCCAAAACTTACTCCAGCTCATCGGCAAGCACACCTGCGTTTTGCACGGGATCATCTGAATTGGACGTTGGAACAATGGGGATCTGTTCTGTTCTCAGATGTGACCAGAATATGCCTCCATGGTAGCGACCGAAGAAGGAAAGTGTATCGAAGACCAAAAGAGCGATTTGCAGATTGCTGCTTTGAAGAGCGGAGTGCTTATGAAGATGGTTCCTGTATGATCTGGGGCGCAATTTCTATAGGAGCACGAACCGAGCTTGAGTTCATTCGTAGGGTCGATCGGTGTTCACGGAAGAAGAGGTTTAACGGCTGTTAGATATATCGAGGAGATTTTAGCAATTCATGTGCTACCTTACGTCGACTACATTGGAGACGAATTTACGTTTATGCATGACAATGCCAGGCCGCACACCGCAAGAATTACATTGCAGAAGTCGGTTTTCGGATTATGGATTGGCCAGCATACAGTCCTGACCTAAATCCGATCGAACACTTATGGGATGAGCAAAAACGAAGAATTCGAGCTAGACTTCATACCCCAAACTCGATCCCAGAGCTTATTGTTGTAGTAGAAGAAGAGTGATTTAACATCCCTCAAGAAACAATAGCAAACTTGATTAGATCTATGCCTAATCGTATGAGAGAAGTTATTAGGGAAAGAAGAGGTCATACCCATTATTAAAAAATTAAGTGTTAAGTTTTAAATTGTCAATAACCCTATTTATGTTAATAATAAAAAAGCTTAATTTGCTTAATGCATTAATTTCACTATGTTAAACATAGGATACTCACAATAATTTAAACTCACATTAAAGCATATTAAATTGTCTTTCAAACAGCGTATTTCTTTTTTTGATCTGATGAATAGTTTAAAAAAATATTAGTTAAAGTCAAAAATTTGCTGTGGGCAGATTTCTATTAACGCAAGTGTAGTTCAAAGTGAAACACCTTTTAAGTGAAATAGGAAAAAAGACCACACACATACCTGTATAATGAACTGCAGACAACTTTGGAGGTACATAGATCCCAGTTTTGGTCTTTTCAGTTTTCTCGTTTTCACTTTCATCACTACTTTCACTATCCGAGTTTTCGTAGCCCTCCTGAGTGGCAAGATTCAAAGCGTTGGCCTTAAACGTCGATGGGTCATCACTGCTGGTTCCAGTCACTGCATTTTTGACTAGCTTATCAATTTGATACTTCAACTTGTGATCAATGGGGCGCATTTTCTCCAGCACAGTGCGTATTTCGATTAATCTATCGATGCTAGGGTGGTCTTCGATTGGCTCCCCCGAACACTTACGCAACACCACATAGGTGAGGTTGATCAAATAGCTGAGTAGCATGTTGTATTTGACTTCAAGAAAACTGAGACCCTGGTCTGTTGATACTTCACCATTCCTAACGTTTTGGATCATGTTGTCGACTAACTGAAGCCACATGTTGGGCGGTCACGTTCATTTCCCTCAAGAGCACTAAAGCATGCGGCAGATCTTTGTGAGCCATTTTGGGATGTTCTAGGGCCTAAAAAAAGGAATGAAAATAAGGATTTGTAGGTTATGTTGTCAATCGATTTGATAAAAATGTATCGCCATTTTTTCCCATGACATGTGCTTTTCAAACTTGATTTTTTATGGGATTCCGAATCAAAACCGCCTAAGAACATTCACCTGCACCATGTTGAACCTGACGTAGTTGGAAATTGCCTAAAACCTCACCACAAACGAAGAATTTGAACGGAAAAGTTTGAGAAAAACTATCAAAACCCCTACCCCAGAAAAAGTTTCAGCTTTTTTCTGGTGGGGGCCGATCATCGAACGAATATGTCAATATAAAAAAATCGCGGGAGATTCAAAAGGTTTAAAAATGTTCAAGCCATCGGATTTTGCTATCATTTGCCATAGTTTAGAATATGAAAAAAAATTGTAATACTACTGCTATTGAACGAATTCTCGAGCTTTTAGGCCTCCTTCTTGACGTTTTGCAAGCAAGAGTGGCTCACATCTTCAGATGTTGTTTGCTCACCGCGGCAACATACACAAATACATGCGACTATGCAAACATGAAAATAAAACAAAGTGCATCCTTACGTAGTAATAAATGCCTGGATATATTCCAGCCCACTAAACAATTAGGGCTTAACTAACTATACAGCTATGATTGCCTCGGTCGTATTTTCTCATATATAACATGCTGCTTGATTCTTCAGCGTTTGCTTTTTGATAAAATGGAAATTCTCCAAAGCGAACTCATAAAACTCGTTCTCCATCTGCCAGACTGGATTGCCTTTGAATTTATTTACTGTCTCAATAGACGGGGCATTTTTCTGGACTGTTTGCCTCAGGTGGGACTTGTTACTGCCTGTGTAATGCTCTAAAGCACCCTTGAAGATTCTGGGCAACGCTGTTTCCAAAACAGCAATAAAGTCTTCCAGCTCCTCAGTGACTCCCACTAGGAAGTAATTATTTACCAGGTTTTTCTTCGCTTTCGGTCAACGCCCATTTATTGCCGGGTTTCCTGAAAGTCCTACTTAAACGGGGCTTAGAAACCACTAAAAGCCTTACCAGCAATTCGAGGCGTGGCCACAGAAGAATGGAACTTGCAACCACATTGCATTTGGGTCGCATTCGGGCAGCTTCTGTTGTACACATTTATCAAACGTCTGAAAAATTGGGTTTGATTAATTAATTTTAAAGGAACACTACCACTGGGATTTACCATGGTGTTTCCAGCTTTCCGTCGAACCAAATATGGCCCAAAATTATCCCCATATCGCAGGAAATAGTAGTAAGAGACAAACCTATCTAAGGGCTTACGAATAACATTTATGTACAGTGGCTTGAATACTCCAAACCTACAAGCCAAACAGTTGTTTATTTCCCACGGATTTTTCACAGAGAAACTCACTTGGAAAAGTCAATATATGCAAAGTGGCCGTGATACAAAGCGGGCTTCATTGAACCCCATTCGGTCACATTGGTGACGAATTTAACTTGATTAGTCAATGATAGCACATGGCTGTTTCCAGTGACGTTCACATGCAGGACATGATATTGTCCCTTTTTGCACAAATCATAAGCTATGCCCACGAAGCTTGTAGACCCTGTTTTAGGCACTCGATTATACAAAACAACTAGATTGTCTGACAAATTTGGTTTCGCTGGGGAAACCGCCGATTGCTTCTGCTCCCTAGTCAAGGATTCTAAAACGAGCAAAAGTGCCTTAGTTTAAGACAGTTATAGAGGCCAAAATTACCCACCCAAGCGGATTACTTGCGCCTGGAGCTTCGCCAGTTGGACTTGATAAATGCCATAATAGACTATGGCACTAACAATAATAAGAGCTAAAAGATACTTAATATTGGCGGCTACCATAACGAGCATGGACTGACTACATTACATGCCAGTGATTTCAGCTTTCTTTCGCTTAAAGTTGGAAAACTATTCTTGCTGTTTATTTTGAGGCATTTTGAATGTTTTCTGACAGTTCTTTGGAGGTTATAGACTCCACTTCTAAGGTTAGGAGGTGATAAAATAACCTGTAATATGAAGCTGAAACCGTCAGTCTGATATGTGATTATCACAACATTTTTTTTTAAAGAAATCGAGTTCCAAGCCGCAAAGCCGCAGGTTTACCACAACATAGATAAGATAACATTGGAGGGATTACCATACCAAGTTATTTGCCTGATTGATTTTTATGTTTTCAATAGGCGTGATTGTCTGTAAAATCAGTCGTCAGAATAAGCAATTTTTTCCTTTGTGTGGCTGGTCACGTATCCACAGTCTCAGATCCTTCGGTACCTGCTTGAACAGCCCCAGTGAAATGACGAAAGCAAAGTCTACCAGTGATCTACTCAAGCAGCTTAGGGCTTCAATGACAAACCACAAATACGTGGAGGAGCCCCTGCAAGGTTACATCATTCCTTCTGCGGATGCCCACAATGGGGAATATCTGGCGGATTGTGACCAGTTTCGAGCCTTCATATCAGGATTTAATGGGTCTGCTGGAACAGCTGTTGTAACGCAACAAGCTGCTTGCCTGTGGACTGATGGCAGGTATTATCTGCAGGCTACAGAACAAATGGACAGTAGTTGGACTCTGATGAAAGAAGGGGACCCCAATACGTTGCAAAAAGGTAAGCAACCACATTATAAGAGATTTAATCCAAAAGAAATTCCTGGGTTCCAGTCAATATTAGTGTTTATTAGTTAAATCCTTACAAATACGTTTCGGTGTCTTTCTCCACCATCATCAGTTTGTATGTATGGCTGTTTCTACCTTCACAATTGACATACTCCTAGAGTTTCTTTTGGATTAAATTGAAATACAGTCAGGAAAATATGCACAATAATTAAAAGAGATACCAACAAAAATGACCCCAATTGGGGCCTTGTATATTAAACGTCTTGACAACTATTTTTCCTTATTAGGCTTTATCAGTTCCTTATTGTTCACAGACAATTTTCATTTTCAGGTCAATGGCTGGCCAAAAACCTCGAAGCCGGTGGCCGCGTGGGCGTAGACCCCAACTTAATAACCACTCAACAATTTCAGTCCCTTCAAAAGGAGCTGGACGCGGCAGGCCGTAAATTAGTTCCAGTCGCCCAGAATTTGATAGAACTGCTTTGGACTGAAAGGCCCAAACGCCCTGTCAACCCGATTCGGCCGTTATCAGTAACCTTTACCGGAAAACCCGTTAAAGCCAAACTGGCCGAAATCACGACGGCAATGAAGAGCAAAAGAGCCGAATGGCTAGTTTTGACTGCCTTGGATCAGATTGCTTGGTGCCTAAATCTGCGTGGCTCCGACATCGAATACAACCCGGTGTTCTATTCCTATGTGATTATCAAGGAAGACGGCACCTTCACTTTGTTTGTGGACTCCAACCAGGTGACTGACGAAGTGAAGGATCATTTGAGAAGCGAAGCAGGGGATGGTAGCTTTACCATTGAGCCCTACACTAGAATTGAAGAAGCGCTTAAGGAACGCTGTTTGAGCTTGGAAAGCTCCATTTGGTTCAGCGAAGCTTCCAGCTATGCCCTCACGAGAATCGTCCCCGAGAAGCGCTTAATGTTAACCGATACCACCCCAATCGAGCTAATGAAGGCAGTGAAGAACCCCACTGAAGTAAAAGGGATGAGAAACGCTCATTTAAAAGACGCGGTTGCACTGTGCAACTACTTTGCGTGGCTGGAGAAGCATGTGGCAGCCGGAAATATCACCGAAGTTTCAGGAGCGAAAAAGTTGCACGAGCTTCGAAAGTTGCAACCGGATTTCATCGGGGATAGCTTTGCAACCATCAGTTCCGTAGGACCGCACGGCGCGATTATTCACTATCAACCAGACGAAACCAGTGATGTGCCCATCAGGACGGACTGTCTCTACTTATGCGACTCTGGGGCACAATTCCGGGATGGAACCACTGATGTGACTAGGACTGTGCATTTCGGTACTCCTACTGACTATGAAAAGGAATGCTACACTCGCGTGTTGAAAGGGCAGTTACAGCTCGCATCGCGCATCTTTCCGACTAAACTCCGAGGCAACCACTTGGATTCGTTTGCCAGGGAGTTTCTGTGGGATGTGGGGCTGGATTACGCGCACGGAACCGGTCACGGGATCGGGCATTATCTGAACGTCCACGAAGGGCCAATGGGGATTTCGTGGAGACCCAACAATCAAGACCCAGGCTTGGAGGCGAACATGTTCCTGTCCAACGAGCCTGGATATTACGAGGACGGCAAGTTTGGCATCCGGATTGAGGACATTGTGCAAATCGTGCCGGCTCATCCGCCGCACAACTTTGATAACCGCGGGTTCCTCACCTTCGACACCATCACCTTGGTGCCGAAGAGCTTAAATTTGATCAACGTTTCAATGCTAACTGACAAGGAAATTGAGCAACTGAACAGGTATCACCAAAAGTGCAGGAAAGCTGTGGGCCCGCTTTTAGATGAGCAAGGGGCGGCTGAAACCAAAGCCTGGCTGTGGAAAGAGAGCGAGCCCATTTCCAGATAATCACTTATGAATTGTTGTTTTATTATTGCTTTTATTTCTAGTTAGCAAACCCAGTTGTATAAAAAAAATATTATACATTTTATTTCTTCACCGTTTTTCTTTTCTTATTGGAATGCGTCGAGCTTCTGGACAAGACTCGAGTCGTACTCTTCATGTCCAACACTGACTTGCTTTTCACGTCTTCCAGTAGTACCAGGCGATCTTTTTCGACTTTTTCATAAGCCAACAACAAAATCACCTCGTAGAATTCGATAAACGAGAGCCTGTAGCGCGAATTGTGCCGGCCTGAAGGGAGGAGAACCAGAGGGCATATTTTGACAAAGGTTTTCAAGATTCGTCTTCGTCCTAGGCCGGAAAAGGTGTATAAGCCTTCATACGGGCTAGGACGCACGTGATCCGTGCTAATTTTTGCCGAGCTGTTTTCTATGGGGGAAAATTAGAGTAAACTGCAAGCTACAGGTGCAATATACACATAAAAAATATGTTTCTTCGGTATTTTTTAAGTGGAATTACTTTTCGTTTTCTAAAACTGGATTTTTTCTCCCGCAATTACCTCGAAAAATCACTTGCTGATTTAAAATCACAACATTGGTACCACTTTGCACTGTGCATCCAGTGCTCTTCTGAAAAAGGGCCTTGTAGCAAGGAATGCGTTGGCCTTCTTTAAGGCATGAACGTTTGAGGAAATCTTCAACAGTATGAGGTTCCCCAATTTTGCTGTACAGCCCATAGACTGCATCAATCGGCACCAGGTCTTTTAAATAAGTTAAACAGTTTCCTAGAAAGCGATCTTCATCAAGTGCTTTGATTAAAGCGAGCGCGCTAAATCCGGGAACCTTGAAAATTGCCCGCATGAACCAAAAGCCTGCCTTCCAAGAAGTGCTTAAACATGTAATACATGAAGCCACTTGATGGCGTGTAATCCGACTGATTTTCGGTGGTGAAAAGTAAGCAGGCCACTCCGACCAAGGCTTGCAAAAATTGCCAGAAATAGATCGTTTCCCAAGGATTGTGCGTTGTTTCTAAGCAACTGTTCGGATTTTTCACTAGCCTTTCATCTATTTCCACTATGGAAACTCCAGATTTTTCTGTAACTCCGATGTCTCTAAGGAAGGCATTAAGTCGGTGTGCTGCAAGCGGTCAGGTACCTGTAGAGTTGCCAGAGGAACAATCGCACAAGAACTGGCCGGAATGTTAACTCCTGCTCTTTCACACAAAGCGAGGCATACGTTTGATAAATGTGTCTTAATTGGGGCAAATAGTTGATCAACAGGTTTTGGAGTTCAGTGGCGTTCGGCGCACATTGTAGGCTATCGGTGGTTCCCACTAGAAACCCAGTACTCCACTCGGAATTGGATGGTAAATAGTTCACGTGCGAATCTGAGGAAAAATTGCTGCTCTGTTGCCTGAAACCGTAACACTCAGTACATTTGGAGTGAACACAGTTGAAAATTCACTTGTTGATCATGTGCTCAATTTCCAAAGTACTGATATCCGATATGAGTTTTTGTTGGGCTCCAGATGGGACAAAGTCGTCCACAAAATGCTCCAAGTCAACCTCATGGATAAGATTGTGAATGGGAATTTTCAGGAGCGGTGCATTGCCAGTATTCTTTTCCAGCAGTTTTATGTACTGGCGCATTTTGATGGTGGTGCCGCTTTTGGTGATTTTTGTTAGATTGTCTGGATGCAACGATTCCAGTTTGTTCTAAGAAATAAATTGCCAATTTTATTAATTATACAGTCTGAGGTGGTTGTACTTAAGTAACATTTCCTAAGAAACTGATTGGTTGCAAGGATTGTATGGGCGGATACGTAGGATATAAACTATTGGTTGGAATCCAAAAACATCCTGCTATAAAATGGTATACAAGATTTAGCATTATGTAATCTATTGGAATAAACGCACGAGTTTAGGAGTTTATGTATCAAATGGGTTCTCGGTAACAGCAGTATTTTTGACTGTTTTCGTGGGATTTCCAAGACACAATTTAGAGAAGGTCATAACGAGGACCTTTTTCTTTGCAATATCGACGTGGATTTTAATTGTGGAAAAAATCCTGGGTAATTCCGACTTTTTGCTTGATACACGATTGAAAAGATACTAAAAAATTCCGCAGAAAATGCGTCAAAACAGCAAAACTTCTCGTCAAAGAAGTTGACTCAAAACTCCCACGCCCAAAACCAATCTTCCGAAGTTAATTTTGCTACAAACAATCATCCGATTACTGACAGAACTAAAATGACAAAAACCTTGGAAAAAATCTGCTTGGAAATGCTTTTGAACGTCTGCAGAACGCTTTGCCTATTCCCTATACTGACGCTACTCTGATGACTCTTCGCGTCTTTAACATAAGCCGATGGCTTATCTTCGGTGAAGAGCGGATTCTTCTCCAGCGTCATCCCATTTCCGCAAATCATCACTCCTGGACCATCTTTCTTATTGTTCAGCCAAGTGCCGGCCAGTTTGGCTCCACTTTCATGGCCAAAATTCATTATTCCTTCAATTGAAACAGTTGTGGCAAGAGGCCTTTTGCTTTATTCGATTTACCTGCACCCGATCTTAGACCATTCACCCAGTTTCCTTTGTACCAGTTGTAGTTCGGAAAGACGAAACCATCATGGGGTATCAAGTTCCAAGTGTACTCTCCGTATCCATGTGGGAAACCTTCGCTCCATTCACCAGCATAATACTGAATTTATCCACGTAAAAAATAGGAATTTTTCATATGAAGTGGTTTTAATTTACCAAAGAATTAAGCTAATCGAGTACGATCCAGTGGAAAATGTTAAACTTTTTTTTTCCTTGTAAAGGCAACACTCTTTTGAAGGTATTCGCACAACAAAGTGCATCGATGGATATTCAAGAACCAATCGAAAGCCCTTTGGAGGCCAAATTCTTAAAATACTCACATCGTTATTGCGCCACATCATGGAACCTTCCCCGTTGATTCTATCGTTCAACCAATTGCCCTTAAACTTATCTCCATTACTATAATTCCTGTACCCAATGCCATGCCTTTGGTCATCCACCCAATCACCTTCGTACCAATCATCAGCCTTATACAACAACCAGCCCTTGCCTGGATACCAAAGACTAAATTCTCCACCATTTCCCTACTAAAAGCCTTACCATTTCGCTGGGACAACCTCCATTGGCCTTTGTACAAAATCGGCGAGGATTTAATATTCATAGATCCACTTCCATGGAAAAACCCCATTGAAAACCCGCCTTCGTACACGCTCAGGTCAGGCAGGGTGACTTTCCCCGCACCTTCAGGGTATCCGTCTCTAAACTCGCCCTGTTTCCATTAGACGCCTTTGTGCATCAACAAGTTTTCCTACCTGGTAAATGGAGCCATCGTGCCAGTAAAAGGTTCCTTTGCCCTCCATAAGGTCGCCATTCAACTGACCTTCGTAGACGTTTCCGTTGAGGAACACCATCCTCCAGTTGCAAGTGCAGTTGAAGTCGCAACTTGGGTTGGTTCCGGTACTTTCATTAATCGATTGGCTGCTTGAAATTGTCGCTTTCTGCATGCTGGGTTCTTCTGCAAGCAAAGATAAAGTCAAAACAAACAGAAATTTTACGAAACATGATGAGGAGCAAAATTGAAGGACTTAAGTTGAGAAGGGATATTTTGGTAAATGGCCGTAAAAGTCACTAAATTTTTACTTGCGAGTTGTGTAAGGTCAAAAATTGGGTGTAAGGTCAAACATTGATGACTTTCTGAAGATTTATGATGATTTTGAAACTTTCAGGATAGTTTTCCTAACATTTTTCCATTTAGAGCACACAGGGTCTATTCGGGCGCTCTAAAAGCTATTGATTTTTTTGTGTTGCATAAATGCGTCAAAGCAAAATCGATTTTTTTACAAAACGCCAGATAATTTTTGAGTTCTGAAACCTTCAGGTAGATTGAACAACATTTTGACTATTGGGGCAAAAAATCGCCTGATTGTTGTTGCCTGTTTTCATTTAAAAGCGAGTGGTTTTTTGGAAACTTGTGCATAAATGGTTTATGGTAAACCGATTGGAACTTGAATTTTTTTTGCAAAACGCCTTAAAGTAGTTGAGTTTTGACACTTTGAGGATAGTTAGAACAACATTTTTGCTACTTGGAGCTTAAATTGCCTGGCTTTTGCCTGTTTTTATTTAAATTCAATTTCAATTTAAATTAAATTAGTCGATTTCTGTTCAGAGTGTTGAAAGAAAAGGATCCAAATTTTAAACATTTTTTGAAAAATGTCTGAGGATGGTTCATTTTAGAGCAAAAATTGACTGCTTCAATTTTGAGTGGAGTTGCGGTTGAGCGTAAATGGTTTTTATGGAAGAGAGAAATTTGAAAACTAGAAGTGATTTAAAACCCTGCCGAGAAACATTTTTTTGAGAAATTTTGTAAAAAAAATTGGCAAACCGACAAGAATTTCTAGTAAATCTTCAAAAGCTACCATCTTTAGCCAATTAAAACTTGTCTTGTACATAAACCGAAAACTCACTTGAGTTAGCGCTTCCTCGCTTCCCATCCACAGCTACAGTTTCCGAAACTGAACTATAACTAGTTTCCCACGAATTAGAAGACGAAGGATGCATTATCAACAGCGAATCAGCGCTGGACTCTTCAGATGGGCTCAGTTTGATCGGCCTCCTCTCTATCACCAAAGGCGCAAAAAACGAATCAAAAAACTTATCAGTGATGCTTTTTCGCGTTTCACACTCCACATCGGCGTCAGTTGACTCTTCAGTAATTGTGGAGACGCGAAGACTCTTCGAGTCTCTGGCTGCTTTAGGCGATATGGATCCTTTGCCTTTCAATGAACGCCTTCCAGAGTCCAACGAGGTTTGTCTTAGCGAAGAGCGCAAGTTTTCCATGACTGACAAAGTTTGTCATCTGGAATAGGTGAGAAGGACTAAGGTTGGTAGTTGGTTTCTACCTGGAGTGATCCAGAAGTTTGATATTTGATCAGAAGTAATGTATAATAATCAAAAGAAGGACGAAAGGAAGAATGTATGCGACTAAGAACATCATAAAAATGGGCGCAGTCCGTACATGTGTACAATTTATTAAGAGATGATAAAACATCGAGTTCAACGCGAGTTCATCCGAATCACCACCAACTAACAGTAAATATATCGAAAGCTGTTTGCTTCGAAATCGGTATTCCCCAAAAACTAGCACCGAAAGCAGCCCAACACGTTTGAACGAAAATTTGTCGGCTTTGAAAAAATGCGGACAGTTAGCACAGGGGGGAATGCTTTGATTATTTACAGGTAATTTTCTCCCACTATCGTCGAATCGAATTATGTATTATAATTGTTGGTGGACACGAGTTCCACTTCTGGTAGAAATTAACCAACGAGCACCGATGCCCAACCGGAGGTCGCTTATTAAATTGTTCACCAATTTCAAAAAGCACGGACTCGTTTCCGTCGATTATTCAACATCGAAGAAAATCGGTTTAGCGTTTATTTGATCGTTATTAATCAATTATAGCGTCAACGGGCAGTGACAACAATATTTTTGCATTAATTGCCCCATAAAAAGCCCCCATTTTCTAAGGTGACAGTTTGTTGTAGTGGCAGATTTTAGTGCGGAAGGTAAACGCGCAAAATATCATCAGCAATTTTCGGTGAGTAAAAAGCGATCTTCAGTTTTACATGCAAAGAAAACCTGTCGGAAATTGTTTATTAATTTTACTTACTAAAAAGACTGGTTTTGTATGCGTTTTATATATTTATTTATGTGGGCGCCTTATGAGATTTCGGCACTTTTTTGAGAAGTTTTTTCCAACGCTCACGGCTCTAGAATACGACTTTCCTGGGAGAGTAAGAAGTTATTCCAATAATATTCGAAAATCAAAAAATTGATTTGAAGTAGATTTTTGATGTTTTTAAGCAAACCCCGCTCTTGGCAAACTTAAGCTCCACTCTAATTGCTCCATCACGTTGGCCACTTGAAACTCGTTTTCTAGTCGTTTATTTGTGTTTCACTTTTCTTACGTTGCAAGTGTAAAATCGATTTCATCCGGAATTTTTAGCGTAATATTTCCAAACACCAAAAAGGGCAGAAGGTTGTACTTTTGCAACTTTTACGAGTTTGGGCCAAAGACCATCAGTTAAGTAATTTAGTAAGCAATTAAATAAAGTAAACAGAATCTGGTCATATGAAGACTTTTAGAAGAAATGAATTTCTAATGGTATTTATTCGTATTAGACCAAGTAATCGCGGAACGAAACACTTTCTTTTAAATAAGCGGTAATGTTGCATAGCTGAACCATCAACCGTGAGCCACCCTGTATATATCATCTTAGGCGCACATTGACCTAATTTATTTTAGGACAAAAACCACCACAAGCGTAAAAAAGTGATTCCAAAGCACCAGTAAAATGTCCCCAACTTTCCAGATATATAAAATATATTAAAAAAGATAATACATAATAAAATTATTTGAACTTTTGTATTTGTTCTCAATGGTTTCAAAAGCAACATTTTGCGAAATATTCGCGCTTTAAACTTTTGGAAAAATCGCATTATACAACTAAATCAAAGCTTGTAGATGACTAAACTAATCAGGTCCCTTGATCTGGAACAAACTAATTAAATATCCATTATAATCATAAGGTTACAGGTTTAATTATAATTTTGATTTTTTTCTTTCCAGTTCAAAAATCATCATAATTTACACATTCACCGATTAGAGCATGCTTCTGCAAATAGCCAAAGTGCGCAAATTACAGGCAACATTCCCACAACTGCTGTTAAATTGTTGAATCAACTAGTTTTGAAACCGATTTTTCGCCACATGTCCTAAATAAATACGAAAATATCAGCTTTTGTTTGCTGTAAATGTACAGGTGCTCTAGGCAGCTGCTGCTTAAAGTGTATCTTGCTTAAGTGAAAGTTTTGTATCAAATAGACTCAGGCTTTTGCAAGTAATTTCGCGAAAAAAAAACCGTAATTTGCTACTTTCGTATTTGACTATCAATCCGCCTCGTTGCTGTAACAACAATAGCAAAAACGATCGCAGATAGCAATAACTATTGTTAATACAGTAATAATCGAATCAGCGAACCAGAAGATTAGTTGGTTATTAAGGATAAGGATACTAATCGTAGCAGTCTTTCTGTTTATTCCTCAGTTGCAAAAATGTTTTTTTCATCGCACATTGTCCTTTAGAATGCTAAGTGTAATTACTGTCGTCGTTTGTGCTATTTCTTAATTAAGCATAAATTCTAACATTTTTGTTGGGGAAAAACACATAACAGAACGGTTTAAATATGGATGGGGCAAGTTGCTGGAAAAACCCGCCACTGACTGGCATGGAAGCTCCCTTTTGCATTAAAATTTCTAATACTTATGTATTTTTAGCTTTATTGCATAATGAGATAATTACCGTTGAGGTTCAAAATCCGTCTCGCTATTAAACCACATTCATTTAGTTACTGTAACCACCTGCATAGAATTAATGTGGTTTACTTAAACGTGCACGAAATTGAAGGTTCTAATAAAAGTATTAATGTGAATTAAATGTATTTACATTAATTATACACATCGATTTTCTAATTATGGTTTTCTAGTAAACTTCAAAGGCCAGCCAAGGATCTTCGAAAGCAGCCTTGGCCAGCAAGGTTTTGTGTTTAGTTTTTACAAAAAATGCTCCGAGTTCCGGAAAGATGATCCTGGGAAGACTGAAAGAGGAATTCCTCATAAGAGGAAAGTTGGCCTCCGGATCTCTTTGTGGTCAATATTTACTTCTCTTCAACACTTCTTTTTAATAATTGGGAATTTTATGCTCTAATTCAACTGATGATTTTTCAATTTATATTGAAATATATTTAAGCTCCACTCTAATTGCTTCTTCACTTTAACCACTTGTAATTTCGCTTTTGGGTTGATTGGGCCAAAGAACATTTTAATGACTGAAACAAGTGGGTTTTTCGGGTTTTTAGGACGTCGTTCGGTAGAATTTCTTCTTGACGTTTCGCAAGCACGTGTGGCTTGCATCTTCAGAAGTGGTTTGCTTGAACGCTTACACTGTTCTGATGCGATTCCTCGGGCGCAGTCCGTATTTATGCACCGGTCGCGATGACGTGGTTTGTGATGACGTGGCCTGTGTCATCGGAGCTTGCGCATTCTGTTGGCTGTTGCTATCCTCCGGTGTACATGATTCTCTCTCCTGTCCTGAGCTGTTGTTTTTTCTTGCTGTTTTTGCGTTGGTGAGTGCTGGAAACCATATCCTGTTCAGCGCCATTGTCTCTTCTTTTCTGTTGAAATTGTCGTCGTGTTTGTAGATTTCAATGGCTTCTCGTATTAGTTGGGGGCGATACCCTGTTGTCGTGGCCAGGACCTGTGCCTCTCCGAAATATATGTTGTGTGTTCCATCGCTGAGGGCATGTTCCGCCACTGCCGACTTCTCCACATGTCCAAGTTTGCAATTCCGTCGATGTTCTTCTAATCTTGTCGCAACCGATCTCTTAGTAGTTCCTATGTAGACGCTTCCACAGGAGCATGGAATCCGGTAGATTCCCGCAGTTGCTAGGTGAGGTCTTTTGTCTTTAACTGACCCTAGACATTCTCGGATCTTTGTTGTGGGCTTGTAGACCGTTCTTATGTTGTGTTTCCTCAAGAGCCTCCCAATTCTGTCCGTAACCCTGGGAACATAGGGCAGGAAAGCTTTCAGAGTAGACTCACTTTTTTCAGCACGTCCCACTCCTACAGCTTTTTTGATGTCCAACTGGGAATATCCGTTCTGAAGAAAAGCTTTTTCCAAGTGCTGTAGTTCCGTTGTTAGATGTTGTGGTCCACATATTTTTCTGGCTCTATCCGTGAGAGTCTTAATGATTCCCTGCTTCTGACTCGGATGGTGGTTAGATAGCTTGTGAAGATATCTGTCTGTGTGGGTGGTTTTTCGATATACCTTGTGGTCCAAACGATTCCCCTGCCTAGACACCAAAAAAAAAAGTCTATCTCTTTTGATTTTAATGACTGTTTGCTCAATCTTCTTCTTCTTCTTCTTCATTCACTAATGAATGTTTGCGACCACATGTTTCATCTGTATTCCGTCTCTGGCCGTATGTAATAGGCTTTCCACTGTTCGTTGGCTTATGTTAGGTAACCACTACCTCTTCTTCCTTCCCGTTCCTCTCTTTCCCTCTATCTTCCCCTCGATGATCAGTTGTAAGAGCTGGTACTTCGTATTTCGCATTATGTGTCCTAGATATGCAGTTTTTCTTTTTTTGATCTTTACTAACAGTTCACGTTCTTGTTTTATTCTTTGTAGGACATTTTCGTTGGTTACTCGGGCCGTCCATGGGATTTTTAGTACTCCGCGGTATACCCTCATCTCGAAGGCCACTATTTCATTCATTGTGGTTACCTTCAATGTCCAGCTCTCCACTCCATACAGTAACACCGACCAAATGTAACTCACTTTTAGGATTTGGTCAAAGTCCGTATTTGTGAAGATGGATTTGAATTTCATGAATGTGTTGCGGGCGCTCTCTATACGACATCTTATTTCCAGGTCAGATGTCCATTCTTCAAATTTGTTCACCCGTTCAATTGATAATCCGTCCGATGTTAGTCCCATGTTTCTTAACATGTCTGGTTGACGAGTAACAATCATGTATTTTGTTTTATTGACGTTTATTTTTACGCCCATTCTCTTACTGTGCCCTCCTACTACCTTGACAAGATGTTGGCGGTCGCACATATTGTCCGCAATCAAGACTGTATCATCCGCATAGGGAATGTTATTAATCCATGTTCCATTCACTTTAATACCCCTTTCTATTATTTATGTTGTCCCTGTATAAATTATTTCGGCCTTCAGACAGGTGCTTAAGTCTTAGAAACACTGATTATTTATCATTCTATTTATATGCAATTGTCCTCATTTACTGCCATAAACATCAAACGTCCCCTAAAAACAATTTCAGCGATTATTTAGATTAGAGATACATTATTAATAGCAGGAAAAAAAGATAATTACATTGAGATAAAGTTTACTAAAACATCAATGGGCTTAACGCGATTCTTTCGAAAACTGACAAAACCTGATGAATCCTCTACTACCTATATTTTTCGCCGTTTGACTTTCTACTCCAATGTAAACTTTATACCGGATGTCCAAATAATCTGGAGAGGCTTGGGATTACGAAGCGTGAAAACCCGCTTTTACCCCCGGTTCAAGTTTCAAGTTTAGACTTAGCATAGGCTAAAGCAGCCAGGCAAAAGTGGAAAACGTTCAAATTTCCATGCAAGAATTCGTCGTTTTTGATATGGACAAGGTTCCAACAGTTAAATTGAAGGTTTTCTCTGAAATTAGTAAAACATACAAATGACCACGTATTACAACATACGTACTGTATTTGATGACTTTAAAGATCATGGCACAAATGCAAAATATGAATAATTTATAAACTAGCTGTACAGACTGGCAATAAAACTTGAAATATCCATGCGAATATGGGAAAGTGACGACAAATAATTGAAATAAAACAATATAAACATTGGCATTAAACTGCATTGAAGCCACTTCAATTACACGAGCTGTTCTTGAGCGTCGCTTTAAAAGAACACCTTGAATCGTAATGAAGACGATAATCGACCAAAAATTTACGATTCAATTGAAGTCACGTTCAGGTTGGATAGAGATTTTTGCAGAATGTTCTTCTACTTATTGCCCCCACTTTTCGTATAACATTTGGAAAATCCAAAGATGTTTTTAATCAAATTAATCATGATTAGTTGGCTTTGTAAATATTAAAAACAATTTTGCCAATCTTTTTAATGGACTAGACTTTAATTTCAGTCCTCAAGGTTGGTTAATTCGAAAAGTCATCAAGTGGCGTGGTGAACGTGATCAGAGGTGAACGGTTCCAAGTGGATACTCTTGAGAATCTGCAATTCCCGCATCAAAAAAAACACGTTTAAATGATGGGATTTGTTTTTATGGAAAAGTACACACGTGTGTAAATAAATTTAACCCTTCTTTATTGGATAATTCCTATGTAATTATGGTATAATAGAAGATGGTACAGTTTTCTAATGGCCATGTCTTTCTAAGTCCAAGTAAGCTCATTTTATTTAAACATTAGCACAGTTCTTTAAGCACTTGATTAACGCTTAAATAAATCACTATAAGTGCAGAGCACCTCAATTCGTCAACTAGAGTCTTGGCTGCGCAACAATACCCCGATTAAGTACTTCATTCGGTACCAGTAGGTGTTAGATGGCTTATCGCAAAGTTTAACAATGCTGGCTGGAAATTGGTTAATTCGGTGCGACTTTGGGTGCTGATAAAAGCGATTTTCGAATGGAATACCAGTGAACGGAATGAATTCGACAGGTAAACGCATTCAATTTGAAAGATTTTTGCAGCTTTACAGAGCGACTGAGCTTCACTGAAGGCAATTTTTCAACGTGACCCTGTATATATTTAATGCTAATGCTCATAGAGTTTTGTTAATTTATAACTGGAAAAATTACTCTCGTTGATTCTACACTTTTAGTTGCTTTTAGGAGCAAATGTGGAGCAAAAGATTAGCTTTTTACTCACACTCAGAAGAATTATGGCATACAGGAACTAGAGAATTGCGAGGATATTAATAGTGTAATTTTTGTCCTCTAGTCAATAAGTAAAATATTAAATTGGATTTTGCCCATTTCAATGAAAATCTGATCATTAGAATCGCTTCTATTTTTTAACGAGATGCGCTAATCTGGCACCTCCGAGATACCTTTCTTCCGGTGGTAACGGCTAATCGGTAACGGTCGGGTTTTGAGCCTTTTAGCTCCCATCAGCTAGGTTTAGCCTGAAAATAACACTCCCGAAATCTGCACTTAATAAATGCATAAAAGTGCAGATTTTGAGAGTATCATTTTCAAGCCAAACCCATCTATTGAAAGTTAATAAGCTCAAATCCGGTCTTCGAGGGTCTGAGATTAACACATCTCAAAATATGTTCTTTCATTAGAAACCTTTGACGACTCTGATTATGGCAAAAGATCTATTGTTTGTTTTAAAATAATTTTTTAGTCTTAGACTAGTTTAATTTAGTCGAGAACGATCATCTTCGAAATTTTTGTATTTATTCGTAAAAATTCTTACTTTTACGGTTATTTTATAGAAAAATGTACGTTTAAAGGTAAATCCGATGCGATGGAAGAACACAGAGTGTTGCGATAAAATATATTAGGTTTCAATGAACTTCTAAAAACTATTGGTTCCTGAAGCCACTTTATTAGAAAAGTCATTTTATCAACCAAAAAACCATCGCTCATGATCCTACGGAATAAAAAAATTACATTCATAAATATAAAAAACAATAACTCAATTATTAAAATAATAACATTCCAATAAAAAAAAGTGCACCTTAAACTGCAATTATATTTCCTGCCTGTTCCTAAAAGCGGCTGTTTGATTGTAAAATACTAATGAATTCAGTTGGTCTATCGTATAAAGGATGAGAGAAAATTTATTGTTTTTGTTGTTGTTAAGGCATATTTCAAGTGAAAACTTAAAAATTTGCCAATAAACTTATTTAGTTTCTCAAATCAATGTCATTTACTGTTCTATTACGAAACTCCTTTAAACAAAGCCACTATTCATAGACCCAGTGTGAATTACCGTCACTTAATGATTAACTGTAGCAATTGAAACATCGAAAAACTCTATTGCGGTCAAATCAGGAGAATTAGCTGGCCGAAATGAAAAATTGTTGCCAAGGAGGACTGGACCAGAATAATAAAGCTCGGAGCAAGCGAAGATAATTGGTCTTCGCATTTATATAAAAAAATCAAATTTGCATAATGAAGCACGCACAGCAAATTACTTTAATTTTAGAGGAAAAACCAAACATAAAGAGAATCGGTGGCGATATAAACAGGTACAGATTTCGAGGTGTGCTAATCGCAGGCACCCCGATTCCGAGCCTATTAGCTCCTGGCTTAGCATAACACCCCCGAAATCTGCACTTGCGGCGAAATATAGTGCAAGTTTCAGGAGTGTTGTTTTCAGGCTAAATTAGCACATCTGGAAGTCTGTAGTTTTGACGGTTTTGACAATGTCGAAAGATTCATTTTTCTTGTGGAGAAAGAAAAGGTGCACGCTATTTTCAAAATGAAAACTTATGTAATGTAAAATTATGTCTACTGAAAAAAGCACATAAGTAATATTGAATAAATTAAAAAAAAAAAACTCAGTTTGCTGCCTTTTTTTTCTAAACATTAGCAGCGTTTTGTCTATGAGTTTCTAAATTTATTCTCCTAGTTTAAATTTGTTTAACTGAATAGTTCAATCACTGAATTTTCATTACAAAAAACACTTGAAATACTCCTAAAAATACATCCATTTAAAGCGAATAAAACCCTGAAAAATCCTATCAAAAACGTACGAACTCCAAATAAGAAACTGTTGGCAATCGCACGTGAATACATATGCATATGCGGCCCCATAAACGGCTCAATAATGGAACTTTTTTATTTTCAGATTGTCATCCGATTTCCTCAAAGTAATCGTCGCATTGACTATGTTTAATCAAGGATGACCTAAGAGCTGAATTGCATTGTTAGTGGTTGGTCAGGGGCGTGCGTGCTCCCTCAATCAGCATGGATAACGGAATCAAGCAGGATCGAAAAAGCAATCCAAGGGAAAGAGCGAATCTGTTCTCGTTTCTCACATTTGCGTAAGCCGAAAAAATTACAAAAATAGATATTGATTTATTAATTACAGGGTGACACAAAAATTCGGTGACAACTTGTTTTAATCATAACTTTTTTATTAAACATCAAAATTCAACAAAGTTATACACATTGGAAAGCCAACAAAATTCATTAGGTACAAGTATGAGATTTTCAACAATTTTATACATCAAGAGAGTTGTAAGCAGTCGTAAAAAATAAATTGTTTCGGACGTTTCGCAAGCACGACTGGCCGGCATCTTCAGAGGTCTTTTCCCGACGGCAACCACCTCTGAAGATACAACGTCATGAAGAAACTCACCAGTTTCAAACAGTGTATGGTTTGAAAAGTTTAGTTTTACTCACACATCCTTCTATCGCAAGCAGAAGCTGATGAGCTTTTTAAGCTTCTTTAAGATTCTTCTTTTTCTTCTTTTTAAGTTTTACAATGGCTTGCAAAGAAATTTTTTTCCACTTAAAAGCTCAACACGCATATGGCGTCCATTCTCTCTTGCTCCTTGCCAACAATGTAGTTTCGAAGAAAAAGTGCAGTTTGATACGTCATTATGCATCCTTTCATAACAAAAACTGCACATTCTTTGTTTCCTTGTTGGTTAATTAGGCAATTATGAATATCATGGCCCTTTCCCATTGTTACCACCGGTCTCAACTGAATAACATTTGTTTCCCAGTTGAACACGCTAATCATCTATTGTTGTCTAATTATTGCGTTTTTTCTATTGTGCTCCATTACACATTAATTATTGATTACTCGCATTGATTTTTCCTTGTTTGTGATTGGTTCTAGTTACACGTTTGGCCTGTTCAAGCGGGGCATCAAAGGCAACCTGCAGGAAACGGATATTTATGCCATTCCTGATGATTGCGATTCGAAACAATGCGGCGATAAAACCGAGCTGGAATGGAAGCAGAATAAAACGATCCTGAAGCTGTTATGGCAAAGGTTCGGGTTAAGGTACTCGATATTGACCTTTGTCCACCTGATATGGACCTTGTTCAACAGGTAGGGGAGTTTTGGGGTAAAGCCTCGGTTTGCTGATTGAGTTGTTCCAGCATCGTGCATCCATATATAACCAGCAAGTTCATTTCCTACTTCCAAGCCCACTCGAAAATCCCCAGGAATGATGCGTACTTTTATGCAGGCATGTTGATCACTCTGGCGATCTTTCACTGTTTCTGGGCCCACAACTTCTTCATGCTCCAATGCAAGCTGGAGGTGCAAATCAAGGCGTCATTGACATCGCTGATCTACAGGTCCACAGTCCAAGACCTTGGCAGGAAATGGAATAATCTTTTGGCAATTGCAGGAAGGTCTTGAAGCTGAGACCGGCCGAAATCTCCGAAACCAACATGGGAAACATCGTCACGATTCTGACTAAAGACATCAAACTGCTGGTCCATAACATTTGGACATTGAGCGAGATGATTATTGGCATCGTTCAAACCATTACGGTTTTCTACCTGTTGTACGCTAGGATGGGACCACCATCTACCATAGCCATGGGCATGCTTTGTTTCGGGCTGTTGATTCAAGGTAATATTCAACTTTGCCTCAGAAATCAACACGTCTTAAAACTAATTTCCAAAATCTTCCAATTGGAAGTTAAATTCTTACTACAACCCAAATTTCTCTGTTGATGATTTCAGTCATCCTGAGCAAAACCATAACAAACATCCGGCTCAAAGTGGGCAAAATGGCCGATAAACGGTTGCAGCTAAGCCAAGAAGCCCTTTCCGCCCTACGCATCATCAAAATGTACACTTGGGAGATGTTCTTCTTCGATCGTATCTGCTTGGCGCGAAAGTAAGTGTTTTGCCTTCCGCCAAAACTCCAGACACCCCTAACTTCATTTGCAGGCAAGAGATGAAGAAAACCATGAAGGCCTTCTACTTGAAGATCTTTCTGATCCTCATCGGAATAATGGGCTCCAAAGTGACCTTTCCCGTTCTGCTCATTTCCTATGTGGCACTGGGCTACGCCACCAACACTGAGTTGGTCTTCTATGTTATGGGGCTGTTTAAGGAGCTGCGCCATTCAGTTGGGATTGCCATTCCTATAGGTCTCACTCATTGTGCAGAGTTCTACGCTTCACTCACCAGAGTGAGCAGGATGTTGCACATTGAAGAACATCATCCGATTTCAAACAGTTTTACGTCTGATGACAAGAGGAAGATTGAGTTGAAGGAAGTGAGCGTCACAGTGGGCAAGGAAAATATTTTGAAGAACATTTCCTTCAACATTGCCCAACCAGGGCTCAACATTGTGACCGGATTAGTGGGCTCTGGCAAGAGCTCTTTGCTCAAAACCATTCTGCGTGATTATCCCACCACCAAAGGCCACGTGACGGTCTGTGGCACCATTTCATATGCCTCTCAAGATCCTTGGCTTTTTCCCTCCTCCATCAAACAAAATATCCTGTTTGGGCAACGCCTGAACAAAGCTCGGTATGATGAGGTGGTGAAGGTGTGCTCCCTACAGTACGACTTCAGCCTACTCCCTTTTGGAGATGAAACGATTGTAACGGATGGCGGGATGAACCTAAGTAAAGGGCAGCAGGCGAGAGTAAACCTGGCCAGGGCCATCTATAAGGACAGCGACATTTACCTACTT
Source organism: Dendroctonus valens (assembly GCA_024550625.1). NCBI lineage: Eukaryota > Metazoa > Arthropoda > Insecta > Coleoptera > Curculionidae > Dendroctonus > Dendroctonus valens. Next base: position 496,644 of record JAJTJO010000323.1, on the reverse strand, counting down.
GACGACTCCCTAGCAGCCCTGGATGTTAAAGTGCAAGAAGACATTTTCAGCAACTGCATTAGAGACTATCTCAAGGGCAAAATAGTGCTGTTCGTGTCGCAAAATCCTGCCCACTTCAAAATGGCCCTAAACGTGATATTTTTGTACCGCGGCTCTATCAAGTCAATCTCCAAGCCTGCAGAGCTTTTCATAGAAGACCTAGATGAGTTGAAAAGTGTCAAGGTGGACCCCGAGCGTGAGATCAAGGAGAAGAAGCTGATCGAGATGATGGATATTGAGTTGGACGAGAGCAAGCTCAAAAAGAAGGTTTACCAGGAGGAGAAGAAACTGGGCGGGGTTGATTTTTCGATTTACTTAAAGTACTTGAAGTTTGGAGGGGGGATTGTGATTTTTGGCTTGATAATGAGCATCTACTTAGGGGCTCAGTTCACGGAAAGCTACTCATCCAAACTGGTATCCAACTGGTAGGTTCAGTTGAGAATTTTCCAGCTCATGAGTAAAACGAAATGTTTTTCCTTTAGGGTGGACTATCAGCAGCAGGCCTACGACTTGAGCTTAGGCAACAATGTCACCTCGAAGACAAACGAAACCGTTACTTTCGATGGCGCCGTTCAACGAAGAGATAGAACCTTCAACCTTTACTCGATTTTAATATTCACCTCGGCCATTTTATCACTGGTGAAAACGTACTCGATTTTGAGGTTCTGCAGGAGAGCGTCCATTAAAATCCACCAAGTCATGTGTCGCAGCGTCATCAACTCACTGATGCGCTTCCTGGACACTCATTTTATCGGCAACATTCTCAATAGATTTTCCTTTGACTTGGATGTGATTGACGAGCAGTATCCACTGATTTTCATGGAGTTTTTCAGAGTGAGTCCCAGAGGATTAAGCTGAGTAAATCAAATCAATTAATTGATGGTTCTAGAGCTTCATCAGCATTGGCGGAATGTTGATTTTGATCGCCACAGTCAGCTGGATTTTCCTGCTGTTCGCCCTGGGATTCTTCACGGCCCTGTTCGCCCTGAGGATGGCCTACATCCCCACTGGGCGGACTTTGAAGCGACTAGAAGCCATGAGTACGGGAACAAAAGTTAGTAAATGAACGGGAGTAAAATTGTCGCTTTTCACAGCTCGCAGCCCTTTGGTTGGCCATCTCAACGCCTCAGTGGAAGGTTTGACCACCATCAGGGCTTACAAGGCGGAAGAAGTGTTGAAGGACGAATTCGATAAACACCAGGATCTGGCCAATTCCACCTACTACATGGTGATGACTACTACCAGGGCCTTTGGATATGTTATGGACTTTGCGGGCGCGATGTTTGTGGTGTTTATCATTCTTGTTCTACTGTTTGCTGAAACTCGTAAGTAGTGAATTACTCTTCCACTAGTACAGTGGAATATAATGTCTTCTTGGCGCAATTCCTTTTCTATGTGAATTAGGTGAATTTTTTGACTATTTCCCAACATCTTTTCAGACATATCCGTTGGTGATGTTGGTCTAGCGCTCACTCAGGTGATGATGTTGACTGGGTATTTGCAATGGGCAGTGCGCCAATGGGCTGACTTGGAAAGTTGCATGACATCAGTGGAACGAGCGCTCGAATACACCGATATCCAGCAGGAAGACACTACAGGAGGAGCCATCAACAATTGGCCAAAAGACGGCCTGCTTAAGTACGATAACGTCAGTCTCTCCTACAATGCTGAAACGCGAGTGCTAAAAGGAATCAGTTTCACTGTGAATGCAGCGGAGAAAATTGGAATAGTTGGCCGGACTGGGGCAGGAAAATCCTCAATCATGTCAACACTGTTCAGGCTGTACGACTACGAGGGAAAGATCTTCATCGATGGCATCGACATTAGTTCAGTGTCCATTAACTTCCTTAGAAAGAACATTTCGATCATCCCTCAGGATCCTGTGATATTTGATGGCACAGTTCGCGAGAACCTGGACCCTCATAAAATCTACGCTGATGAGGAAATTTGGACCGTACTGGAGAAGGTGAAAATGAAAGACCTGATCCCAACACTGGACGACGATATCATGAGCTTGAGCCTGAGTTCTGGCCAGAAGCAGCTTCTGTCCCTATCCAGAGCGGTGATCCGGAAGAACAAGATTGTGGTGCTGGACGAAGCAACCGCCAATATGGACGAGGAATCGGACCAGCTGGTTCACGAGCTGATCAAAGAGAACTTCAGGAATTGTACTGTGATAATGATAGCGCATAGACTAAGCACTATTCTCGATTGTGATAAAGTGATGGTGCTGGACAACGGCACTATTGCCGAGTTTGATAACCCAAATGTGTTGCTGGCGAATAAGAATAGTTTATTTTACGCCATGAAGAACCAGGCAAAGGCCACGGCATCATGATATTGTTTATCAATAAAGTTTTTATGGTTGACTAGTGAAATTTTTGCCTCAATTTGAGTAAGTGTTAAAATCTAGCTGCACGGTGCAACTAGACCAAACTTTGAGGAAGCATAGAGTGTAACTTGGTCTATTTCTTGTCACAAAAACTACTCTTAAATCTTCACTGGTCTGGTCGTAAAGAATTTTTGAAAATCGGCGGATAATTTTGTACACGAAAGTCGATGCCAGTCTCAATTTGAGTAATTGTCAAAATTCAGCCTCAACCTCCAAGCAAGCCAAACTTTGAGGAAGCTAAGAGTAAATGTTGCTCTATTTAGTTCCGCAAAAAACGCTCCTCAATTTCAATTCATTTGGTCTTAAAAATATTTGAAAGAGGCTGTAGGCGATATAAAGGGCGCTTCTTTAAGAAACGCCGAAAATAAAATAAAATATTTTTTTAGGAAAAAGTGCAAATCCAGGGCAGGCAAAACTAATTTTCAGGAAATCGGCAGGAAAGTTTACAACCATTTGAAAACTCATTTGATCTCAATTTCTCCAACTACCGTTTGATCGAAAAAATGGGAGTTTTATTAGGGTTTAGTCGCTTTCCATGCTTCAAGAAGTTTAAAAATTGAAAAGAAAATTTAAGCATTGACTTAAACAACAGTAAGTAAGAGTAACAGAATTTATCAGAAACTCTTTAACCTTTAAAAAGTTACAAGCAAAACCAGCAAATTTTCGATAGACCGTCTCGCAAACTGTTTATCCTTCTACCGAACCTGATCCTAACCCCTAAAAGAATAAAAGCAAAATTTGATAAATTAATAATAAAAATTAATTAATTAATAAAAAAAAGCAAACTTTGTGAACTATGTTGCGGTTTATCAGTGACCGTGATGGAAATCAGTAAATTATGCCTATTTAGGTCTGTTGGTTTATCGGTCAATAGAAGGTGGCAAAAAATGAAGCACCATTTTTCTGAGGCCAAGGTTTCGAATATGTTTAAGTCATCCTCAAGGCTCTATGGATGGAATGGAAAATAGAGGAGGTTTCAGCTCTAAATCTAGTAAGGTTAAATAAATTTAAATTAATCACAGAGTCGTCAATTTTTATTTAAAACAAACAAAAAACTCTCTCTTTGCCTTCCTCTTCCCTGGAAATTTGACAAAAACTTGAACATTTTCATTTATATCTCAAAGGTGTAATATCCATGATTGCCACGTTTCTAAAAAATTCCACAGTTTCAAGACTTGATGACTGGCTTGTTAACATTTGCCCAATTATAAAGTGTGTATTAGTTTTGTGATTTAATCTGTCTAATATAGGATCACATTTCGACCTTTACATGTTAATCCTCGGGAAAATTCAAAAACAAATCATCACGACGTAGAAATACATTGTTTAAACGATTTTGATTTACGTATTAAGCGACCAAAAATATCGGACTAATCCGAGCGCATACATTTTTGAATATTTACTGGAATGAGTCTTCTTAGTTAGGAGTGACACTCCGGATTAAATCACGTAGCAAAAAGGAATTAAGCAAGTGACTGCATGCTGTTTGGATAAGAATCGTCAACGAGTACGGGAGAACTAATTATATAAAAACATTTTCTCAGAAAAATAATTTTTGAAAAAATATTTACGCACTTCTTCTCAGTCATTTAATAACTTTCTTGTTCGAGTAATAAGCTTTAAAACGTCAAAAAAGTGGCTTCTATTTGAAAAACAATTAATATTAAAAAAAAAAAACCCACGTAATTTAAATAGTCGTCGTTTCAGAGGCAATCTGGAAAATGAATTGAAATTGGCCCTAGCTTTATTAAATCAGGAAACGTTTTATCAATTGACCTAAAGATATGCGTAAAAGACCTAATTTACTTGTACGAATTAAATTAGCTTAAACGCATAATAGACTTTGCTGGATGTCAAATACCGTAAAAATTCTTCTAAGGTTAATTGCATCAATTCGTCCAGTCGATGGCTAATGGAAAAAGAAACGAAATCTAAACCAGTTGAAAATAGGTAAAAGGTTAACAATGAAAATCAACGCAAACAAAACGGCTTTAATCGTATTTCTGTCTCCATTGAATTGAAGATAAGGCGTGTTTGCTGTAAAGTGTAAAGCAAACAGTGTGGGTAATGAGATGTAGGATTTTCAAAAGTTATGGAAACTTTTACTAAACTGAACCTGTAGGATTTTAGGGCCTTAAGATAAAACATTGATTTTTTTTCGTTATTTTCAGCACTGTTTCGTCTGCTTTCCAATTGAGCTTTAGTCAAAATTATTTCGGAAAATTTTACGAGTTGCGACAGTAGCATAATAAGCAGCATAAAATTTAGTCCAATTGGCACATTAATACCGGGTGTCCGACCAGTTTTTTTGAGATACTTCGTATATGAATTCTATGATAAATTTTATGACAAAACTATTGTTTCATTCTCAGGGGTTAAAGAAATATCGGGGTTTCGACCAGGACTTTACCAAGACTTTTTAGTGACTTAGAAAGAAATATTTATAATAAAAGCGTGATCACAAAGAATTTATTATTAAAGTTGCTCAATATGCGCATTTTTTCATTTTCTTTTTGCATCCTATCAAGGGGTAAGTCAGTGTTTTCCTATGTCCCTCACATAAAAAAATCTAACGTGTTGAGATCTGGAGATCCTGACGGCCAAAAAATGGGACTAGCGGGATCGATTTGCATAATTTGCAACATTTTTATTTAAAAAATTTATGGCAATTGTTCCAAATCGGGCCTAAAACACTGTCATATAAAATGAACATGGTGGTTCGGATTTGCAGAAGATGGTCCTCAAGTAGTAGAGGTAAAGCGTTCTAAAAAAGAATCGGGCGTTCGCCCAAAAACTTTCGCGTATTCTTCATTTGAATACATTTAAAGGCATGATTAATAATAATCGATAGTTCAATTGTAAAAATTAGCTCTTTGGCAACTAGTTATACGCAGATATTCGATAAACCGTTAACAAATCAGGAAAAGTGAAGAGAATAAATTTTGGTATCTTGACTGAAAACCCTTAGTAATACAAGTACCGAAAAAAGGAATAATTTAGAAATTACCGAGACATAAAAAATTTTTGAGAAAATGCAAATAGTGCAAATGGAATACCAACAAAGCCGATAACAAGAAAAGAAAAAACGCCCGTTGTATCAGTGTCTATTTATCAAAGCGTATCGGAGCCAGCCCTAATTAAACACTGTAATCTGTTAAATTTAACTTTCTTGTATCAATTGTCTCTTGAATGTTTGCGGAAAGTTTACATAAATACAATTATTTTTAACACTAACATTCATAGTTGAGTGTTTAGCCATTATAAGCTTCGCTTATGATTTATGGCTGTAATATTTGTCTTGAAAATTTAAAAGATTTCATAAAAAGCTCGCGGCTCACGAGCTTTGCACAATTTTATTGCGGATCGGTTTTGAGCAGGATGGTTTATTTCGGGCATGCATTAGTCTAGCCGAAGAAGAAAAACAAGTGCGAAATTTTTCAGTGTTCAGTTCTTTGATTTGATTTTCAAGTGTTTGCACAAGATGGATCATACAGGGCAGGAAGTGCGCAAACAAAATCCGAAGGAGAAAGCGAATATTGTGTCGGGATTGACTTTTGCGTAAGTTTTTGCCTGCAGTTCAAATGTTTTAGGTAAATTAATTTGGAGTAGCAGATCGCTTAAATTCAATTATTTTATGCAAAAAGTCGGCAAAAATTTTCTACTTGCTTAAAACTTTCTACTGCTTTAAATTAGCAAATTTTATTTGCCCCGAATTGCCGTATTTTTATGTTTATTTAATTAAAAATATTTTTATAGAAAAGAGAAATCATGCAATACTAAGATCTTGTTGAATTTTCTAAAAATGTCGTCATCCTAAGTCACCTTTAAGCCAAATCATGTCCTTCTGCTCATTGCGAATGCATCTGCAAAAGACGTTTCTCCAGAAAAATTTATTGACATCTTTAAAGTTGCATATTCCGATTTTGTTCTCAGATATACACGAAAACTATTCAGAAGAGCCTTAAAAAAAGACTTAGAAGAGGAAGATTTGTACGACGTACTGAAGACACTGAACTCAGACAAATGCGGCACCAAAATCGAATCTCGATGGAAGCACGAGCATTTGCAAGAAAATCCGTCGTTTACGCGCCTGATGTGGGCAAGATTTGGCCTAAAATACGCCTTCATTGGTTTAATTCTGTTAACTTTTAAGCTGTTTAACATGTAGGTACTGAAACAGGAGATGATGCCAGAAAGGCTGTAATAATTTCGCTTCTAGAGCAATGGAACCATACGCACTGAGCAGCCTGATCAACTGCTTCAAATCCGAAAACAGTTGCACTTTGAACGAGACCTACATGTATGGTGCAACAGTTGTCGGCATTAACGTTTTAAATTTTTTCTTTTGGCACAACTACATTATCTACGTGCAAACGTTTGCGATCAAAATTCGCACATCGTTCTGCTCGTTGCTCTATCGCAAGGCTCTAAAACTGACTCCCTCGGCCATGAACGAAATCAGTTTGGGAAACATTGTGACTCTAATCACGAAAGATGTGCATACATTCGAATCGTCCATTTGGCTCTTCAACGACATGTGGATCGGTATCGTTTCTTCAGCTTTTATTGTTTATTTGCTGGTGCTCAAAATGGGATGGATTTCGTTGATTGGAGTCACGTTTCTAATTGGAACTATTCCCATCCAACGTAAGTATGCAGACTAGATGTGTAAATTTTCTATGAAAATCCACAGGAGTATAAAATTGGTATAATTTCTTCAAATGTGTTATGTGGGAAGTATAGAACAAATAGTAAAAGGAGATAATTCCCACCGAAAACCGAGATATTCGCGAAAAATGTAATCAGACATTAGGGAACAAAGTATTTGATCTCATCTATAAATAAAGTTTGTCTTATTAACATTAAGTGAATACCTCTGGTTTTATGTGTAAATCTACAGAGTAAACAATTAAACGTAAAGGCAAATATAAAAATTATATTATTTTACTGACAGAATTATACATTTTATTTATTTTATATTAATTTATTAATTTTTTTTACAATTTTATAAATACCTCCATATTACGTCGGTCGAGTACGTCCCCTAATTACATGAGTTTCATCACAGAACTGCGCAATTGAGCACATAAACGCCCTTCATAACCTCACTTCACAACATCAGTTTTCTTTGTTATAATGGATGTTTGGATCTCATTTCGTTCTTTCATGTTAAAGAAACTGTACAGGATATTTCCCTGGCTTATGATTTGCAGAATCTCATATCTTTTTTCCATTTTTTTCTTTCTCACTTCATGTAGGATCTCTAGGCCTTCCTCCATTCTTCTGAACACTTCTTTTGTCACATGTCCATGGTAATCTCAACATCCTACGGTAGATCCACATCTCGCAGGCGTCCAATTTCCGCTCGCAATACGCGTTCAAGGTTCAAGCTTTTACACCATACAGAAGGACCGGTAATACATAACATGTGAGCATCCTTGTTCTTAGATCCGGCTCAGATTGCGACTACAGGGCAGCTTCTTCATTTTCATGAAGATCCACGGGCTTTCTCAATGAGAATTTTTTTTCTGAGCAATAGTCCAAGGAATGGTTCACACTTGTTCCCAATTAGTCATAACTCACGACTCTTTCCAGTCCTTCGCCTTTCACATACAGACTCTCATTTGGGATTTCAGTTTTGGTGGCAATCATGCATTTGGTCTTCTTTACGCTGACCATCTTCTGTAATGACATAATTCAAGATATTTTGAAGGTCTGACATGTTTTCCGCGAAACGTGCTGTATCGTCGGCATATCGCAAATTGTTCGTATTTCACCCTCTTCATTTTAGAGCGCTTTGGTGAAGAGCCACTATCTAGTGACCGATAACCCTACTACCAATCACCTTAACTGCCATTTTATACCAATTAAACAAAAGCGGTGATATAAAAAAAGACCTTCTAAAGTTTCGACGGGTATAAAGACGCCTTTATTAGGCTCAAATCAAAATAATACTTTCACTGTTTTCTCTGTATCTACTCCCAAATTTCTCTGGAGGTGTACGAGTCTAAATGTATCACCCTGCATCTGTATGTTAAAGACATTGAACATCACAAAACATAATTTTCAGTTTACATTGGGAAATTGTCAACTGTCCTGCTGCTGCGAGTCAGCAAAAAAACCGACCAGCGACTTCAAATAATGCAGGAGATTCTCTCCTCCATCAAAATAATTAAGCTGTACACTTGGGAGAACTATTTCAACGATCAAGTGAATGACCGACGGAGGTAGTTATTGACCACAGCCATCAAACCTCGACTAATACAACTAATACTTTTCAGAAAGGAAGTTAAAATTAAGCGGGTGTCATACGTCCTTAGATCCTTGATGGTGGTGGTGGGTTTTGGGGCGACCAAAATCGGGTTCTACGTTCTCATTGTCGCCTACCTCTGGATGGGGTACATTCCCGATGCCAAACTCATTTTCTACGTATCCAACATGTTTAATAATCTAAAGTTCCTGCTAGGCGTTTCCATCCCTCTTGGCATGGCGAAAGCTGCGGAACTGCTGGCGGCCATTATCAGGATTAATCAGGTGCTGAAGGCTGAAGAGTTGCATCGCGACAACAGCCACGATGAACCTACGAATTCTCCTAAGATGTCCCTACAAAACGCCACGGTGACCATCAACAAGCGGTTGGCTTTGCAGGAAGTCTCCGTTAGCATAACGCCTGGTTTGACGGTTGTGTCAGGCACAGTGGGTTCCGGAAAGAGTTCGTTGCTCAAGGCTTTGCTGCAGGACTATCCGTTAGAAAGCGGCTCGGTTAGCACCTATGGAAGAATATCGTACGCGTCCCAAGATCCTTGGCTTTTCCCATCCTCAATCAGACAGAACATCCTCTTTGGCGAAAGCTACGACGAAGCAAGGTATCAAGAGGTAATCAGAGTGTGCGCCCTCATGTACGACTTGAACATTCTGGAGAACGGGGACCAGACCATCGTGGCAGACAATGGCATCAACCTGAGCAAAGGCCAACAAGCCAGATTAAATCTAGCCAGAGCCATCTACAAACAAAGCGAAATCTACTTACTAGATGATTCTTTGACTGCCCTGGACGCTCATGTGCAGGACCACATCTTCAATGAATGCATCAAGAAGTACTTGAAGAACAAAGTGGTGGTTTTGGTGACTCAAACGGTGCATCACATTCAGGACGCCGATATTCTGATAATCATGCAAAACTCCAAAGTGAAATCCATGGGCAAGCCCACGGAGTTGTCGATGGAAGAACTCTCCGAACTGGTGGGGAATGATGACGAAATAGAAAAGGAGATAATTGAGGAACCGAAAACCAACGGAATAGCCAAAGAAGAGAAAAAACCGGATGACGAAGCCGAAACTGAAACACTATTGGAAACCGAACAGACCCAGTCGAAGAAAATTTACAAGGAAATCACCAAGAAGGGCGATGTGAGTTTTTCGGTGTATGGAAAGTATTTCAAGTTTGGCGGCGGTATTTGTCTGTTCATTGCTATAGTGTCCATCTATTTCATTACTCAAGGCAGCGAGACTACTGCTGAGAAGTTCATTGCTATGTGGTAAATAACACAGTAAATCTCTAATTAAATAATGTGATTGACAAATCTGCTTATTTAGGATTGACGAACAGCAGAAAGAAGTTGACTTGAGGGTCCTCAACCAAACCAACACGACAATTTTCGAGGAAACGGTCACTAAAAAGGACCTGTATATCCGAATCTACTCCATCACCATTGGCCTGAGTATGACGCTGGTTCTAACGCGATCCTATCTGATGTTCGATTTCTGCCGAAGAGCTTCGGTTAAGTTGCACAAAGTCATGTCCACAACCATCCTTAATGCTGTGATGGAATTTTTCGACACCAACTTTATCGGCAACGTGTTGAATCGATTTTCCCAGGACCTGATCAATATTGATGAATTTTTGCCTTTCACGTTGATCGAATTGTTCAAGGTAAGTTCTGCTCAACTGAGTTGAAGCGGTTTAATGGCATAGTCGGTTGCTTTTAGATATCAGCGCAGATTTTGGGAGTTGTAGTCAACATCTCAATTGTCAATTGGCGGTTTTTGATACCGGCCAGTGCCTTCTTTTTGATCACTTTTATAGTGCGAAGGCTTTATCTACCGACTGGCAGGAGCTTGAAACGACTTGAAGCAGCCAGTGAGTAATAAAAATTATAATTTACGTCAAATATTTCATTTGCTCATTTCTTCACCGCTTAGTAATTTTTCTTTCTCTACTGTTACTTACTGTTATACAGGGTGATCACAGTTGATAAAGTATTGTATTGTGTAAACCTAAAATATTTTCAACTATGCGACATTGTCGCTTATATCGAAAAGTACCTACAACTTTGATACTTTAAATTGATTTTGATAACGCTTCTTATAACTATCTAAAGTAGTTTTCAAAATTTTTAATTTTTGTGTATATTTTCCTGACTGTACTTCAATTTATTTCAACAAATTTTCCTGGGTTTCAGTCAATTTTATTGTTTATTATTTAAAATGTTACAAATATGTTTCGGTGTCTTTCTCCACCATCATCAGTTTGTGCGTATAGTTGTTTCTACCTTAACATTTAACTGGTCACTCGTCAGAAAACGTATTTGTAACATTTTAAATAATAAACAATAAAATTGACTAAAACCCAGGAAAATTTGTTGAAAAATTTTTTTTTAATGATATTAATATTTTTTTTTCAAAACGTTTCGCAAAAAAATGTTGGATTACAGTGTGGTTTCGATTCCTGGAAAGCAAAAATTTTTTTTGGAAAAAAAACGAAATGTCATGATGATTGAAGTATATGCAGTCTTTTACACTTGCTGTCAGCTTGACAGTCATTAAAGTTCCAGATAGAGTTTTTGTGTGGTTTTTGAAACAGTGATTAATGACATGGAAGGAAAAAGTAATTATTATTATATATTAATTCAATAAACTGGCGGTTCCTAACTTTCTATTTGTCCTAACCGCCTACGCTAATAATATTTTTTTATGTTTGCACTTACCATTACCAAGGCCATTTCCATATCCAAATGTTTCATTGCAAAGTTCTCAAAACCCTCAAAAACTAGTTCATAAAACTCACGAATGCTCAGTTCCTTAAGACTATGTTGCGAAAATGCTCCTCCGCACATGTCAAGTTGACAACTTCAGTTTGACAGCAGGATTGCGAATCGAAAAATCGAGTTTTTCACGCAAAAATCACACTACTGGCTGGCAAAACTACATAAAACCGTGGCTAAAAAGTTCCTTTTTCAGACAATCAGCAAATTGTCACAATAAACTGAACAAATTTTCGACTTTTTTGAAGTTTTGGAGGAGCAAATCGCACACACTTCTCGCGTACCCGCCATTGAACAACAGACTAATTTGACAGAAGGGCATGAGATACGAGGGTCATGTAAAAACTTGTAACTCGATAACCATGGCAAATTGCACGGTTTTAGTTAACAATTTTGGAAAAAAAACTATATTTTCTGGCCCAATGTTTCGGCCCTATTTTACCCATCATCAGCGCTCATAAATTGAGGGTTTTCTTGTCGCTAGACAAATATATTTGATTCTTGAGCCCTAATGATGGCTAAAATATTTCCGAAACGTTAGAAGCCATCCAGTTCATATTGGTATTAACCAATACCTAATCATTTCTCATCCCTACCTAGTAGATTGATGAGGAAAACCTATAATTTCTTTCAGCTAGAAGTCCATTGGTGGGTCATCTGAATGCTTCCCTTGAAGGGCTGACCACCATAAGGGCCTACAAGGCCGAAGATATTTTGAAACAGGAATTCGACCGCCATCAAGATCTCTACACTTCGGCTCATTTCATGCTAACGTGCACGTCCAGAGCTTTTGGCTTTCTTCTGGATTCAATGTGCTCAGTTTTAATTGCTCTGGTGGTGTCCAGATTCCTGTTCTTCGATACTGGTAAGTGAAGAAACCAACGGAAAGTCTTCTCAAGTTGGACATTCCAAATCCGCCAGTGTGGAAAACAAAGTTTTGCAAACTATTTAAACAAAAAAATATATAAAATTTCAGATACAAGCGCTGGAAATGTTGGTTTGGTGCTCACTCAAGTGTTTATGCTGGCTGGAAGTGTGCAATGGGGAGTTCGAAATTGGGCAGACCTGGAGAACCAAATGACTGCAGTGGAGCGTACGTTGGAATACACTGAACTGAAGCAGGAGAAAAAACAGGGCAGTAAAATCGACAACTGGCCGAACGAAGGCCACATCCGCTACAGGAACGTGTGTATGTCCTATGGCAAAGAAATGATCTTGAAGAACCTTAACTTCGAAGTGCAACCAGCCCAGAAAATTGGCATTTGCGGACGCACTGGAGCTGGAAAATCCTCAATTATTTCCACACTGTTTCGGCTGTATGAAGTGGATGGCGACATCCTGATTGATGGCGTCAACATCAAGCATATCGCTATAGACTTTTTGCGCCAATGCGTAGCCATTATTCCACAAGATCCAGTGCTGTTCACTGGAACAGTGAGATCCAACATCGATCCTTATCGCATCTACTCAGACGAGGAAATCTGGAAGCTTCTGGAACGGGTTCATCTAAAGGACAGCATCCACACTTTGGAGATGCCGATTAATGAAAACGCCCCAGCTTTGAGCTCTGGTCAACGACAGCTGATTTGTCTGGCCAGAGCGATTATTCGCAGAAACAAAATCGTGGTTCTGGATGAAGCCACGGCCAACATGGACCCTCAAACCGACGCAATGCTTCACGATGCAATTAAGGAAAACTTTGCAGGGTGCACGATCTTTTCCATTGCCCATCGATTGCACACTATTATTGACTCGGATAAAATTATGGTTCTGGATCGGGGGGAAATTAAGGAATTTGATACTCCTGCTAATTTGCTGGCCAATAAGGATGGCATGTTTTACAAGATGATCGAACAGGCAGGACTCACGACTTATTTGAACAGCGGTTGAACGGAAAGATTTAGTGCGTACAATTTCTCTAGTGACTATCGTGCCAGATTAAGAGAATCCATCTACGCGAAGAAAACTGTTGTTTTTTATTACGATTTCTTTTATACTTAAAGTTACCTTTAAGTTGTGCTTTTATAGAGTTTATTGACGGCTAATTGATTCTATAAAAGTTCTAATTGGGGGCTACTTTTATTGTTTTGTGCGGTCAACAAATTGTAAAATTATCTGTTTTATTTTAAATCGGAGTTCTTGACCCCAGTTCAATGAATAGCGTCTATCGTGATAAGAAATACAATGGTGTTGAAAAATAGATTGATCCAGTAGTCTGGAGGTTATCTTCATCTTCGAGTCAATTAATTACACATAACTGCAAATGATTCAAGGCGAAAAAATTCATGTTTTATATGGGTTTTTACTTCACTTTAAATTACAAATCAAGAGTTTAAAATAGTAAAATGTTGGTGCTCCAAGTGGTGTTTTGCTTTTGCTACTGAATTATCTATCCACTTGAGAAAAAATGGGGGGTTTAGCTCAATTTGTTTCTAAGATATGAGCAAAAGTGTGGCGTATCTAGTAGTAGTAGTGTGGGGAGAGCCCGAATAAGTCCGGCGTGTGGGCCCTTTTCGCAATTCCCCCTCCATCATCCACACCTTACCACTCCTGACCTGTCTGGTGCTGTTGAATTTTCTATCCAGTGGTGAAGAAGTGGCCACTTTAGCTCAATTCGTTCGTGAGATATCAGCAAAAAAGTGTCTCCAAACTTGTCTTGCACCATAACTGTGGTATCATCTGCATATCCCAATGGGAAAAAACCTTCCTCTCGAGAGCCTCCATCCATCACAATAGAGGCAACACCACTTTCACCCGCCTGTCACCCGTTCCTTTACCTCAACTTCATTGAGTCAACACCCTACTGATGCATATAGAACTGACTCACCATTTTACCTGGAGGTAAGGGTAAGAATTACAGCAATAGCTGGAAGATTAAGAAAACCATTGGAATTCTATGGGTTTTTAATGTTCACATGCTCATGACTTCTGCCCTTGGAAACAGCAGATGTTGTCCACAGCCTAGCTTAGTTAGAAACCCACTAGATTCAATAGTCCATCAACGCACATCTGTCCACTCTGGAGGCATTTTGATATAGACTAAACATCATTTTTTCCTCTAGACAAGCTCGTTTTTTCGCTAAAAAAATAGCGTTGATTTCCAAACTGTAAGAGCCCATTGCTTACCTTTTTGTTTCGCGGGGATGTGATCACAGGTCACATTGGCTGGTATTGGCAATGTTTCCACCTTACTCGGAGGTTGAGGGTACAATTCGCAAAGTGCTTTGAGTTTCGCTTGATGGCACTTAACAGTCCTCCACATCTGCTCAGCATCCAAAGTAACACAGTCTTCCGATGGGAGTTGGGATCGAGGATGCCCTGGCGCCCAAGCTCTATAACTGAAAGAACCCATCCAGCTACAGAAAACAATTGTATTCTCCTTACTCTGAACAAGTCAGAAGATTTCCGAAGCTTGTCCGGAAGACTCCTTCACTTTCGATGTCATCCAACCCAACAAAGACAGCTTTCTTCAATTCAGGGACTTTCTCTTTGATAGCCTGCGACAGCAGAATTGTTCGTTTTTCCGAGGAAACATCGGCCAGTTCCCCATTTTTCCTCTGGCAGGCCAATATCGACTGGCTGTAGTTCTGGGAGATTTTCGTAAAAGTGAAAAGCCCCAAAGATTTGATGCATATTGCGTTTTTCGTCACTAAAAGCCAACAGTCTTCAATATTCCAAAACATCCAGAATCAGGACAACTTGCTGTTCAAATCCTCATAGGCGCTGTAGTAGTCATAGCCCAAATTCAGGTGCAGTGAGGAAATTTTGCCAGTTTCTGGACAAGCCAGAACCTGGCAATTTGGCAGGTGGACTTCGGTGAAATTTATCGCGTCCGCGGGACTAAAGTTAAAAGCCATTCCAGACTTTTCCCTTGCGAAAATGTGGCATTCTTCCAGGCTATCAACTCTCTTCCAAAAGGCTACTGGGGATGGGGATTTGTAGCATGATTTAATTTTGTAATAGGTTAGGTTTCGGGGGTTGTTTTCACAATTCTCCAGGCCCTGGTTCATCGGGATTGTTACCAGGAAGATAAGGAATCTAGCCGGTTTCAACATCATGCATTCAACTGCTCTGGATTAAATAAAATATTCATTTTATGACTGACTGAAGAAGCTTTCATACAGTCAAGTAACAGGCTTTCAAACGCCTGTTGATCCTTATGTCATTCTGTCGAATTAGTCAATTGTTTAATGGCGGGTAGAGCAGAAAGTGTGTGCTTCGCTCCGGCAATTTTTCGGCAAATTCCAAGATATTTCGACTTTTTGACGGAAATTTGTTCATTTTACTAAATTTAAAGCCCCAATCTATCGTTTCAAGTGGTTTTTTCCAATGGTAGAATGGTTTTAGTGGCCAAAAACGCGTTTTTTCAAGTTGGAAACTTTCTGACGTTTACCTGTCAAAGTTGCGGTCATTGTGCAATGTGCCTACTTCAAACGATCAACACGGAATATGGTTAACATTCAGTAATTTGAGAGGCTTTTGGTGTCTTCTATTGGGGCAACTTTACCGCAGCAGATTATTGGCTTGCAGAAATGGACGCTTTAATGGTAAGTGCAACTTTTGTAAACTTTCACTCTTGAACGGCCCTTCAGTTAAGCCTTTTATCGCCTGTTAATTTTTCCAAGGACGCATTTTCCAAACATAACAATGTTTGTTTGAAGACTTGAAAACTTTAACTTTAGTAACATACAGAACGTGCGTTGCCGAAAATAAATTAAAATAACGTTTATGAAGTTTACGTGACAGAAAGTGTTATCGCCTAGATCTAGATACCCCTGAGGAACTTAATATACAGGGTTTTGCAGGAGGGCGTCAGATTTCTGACGAAAGTTCCTACATTTGTGAATTTCCACTAGTCGTTCGCAGAAATATACTCACATACAGGGTGTTTAATAAGAAGTGGATTTATTATCCATAAAAGATTTCAGTACAAGCAATTTTAAAAACATATTCTTAATATACTCTATTTTGGAACGTTTAGTTTCCCATTAATAGAATGATAAAATTGTCACCAAAAATTATGTTTTCTTTACATTACGGAAACCCTTAGGAACTTTTTAATAGAAGTTTACAGGGTGATTTTCTAGTTTAGTTGCTCACCGGCTTCGCAAAAACCAAGTCACTCGCTTTGTAGATTATATATTTACGAACAATTTATCTTAGTGACGTTTCTTGTGCAAATGGGTTTTTCTGCCACTTTTTAATTTTTTAAACTATTTTTCCTCTACTCCCTATTTGTATTTGCTACTTTGATTTGCTGGTTTGATGGGGACGTGGGAACTGTCGACTGTTTAAACTACCGTTTTCTTATGGGAACTTTATGGATATTGACAGTGGAAAAGTGGTAGAAAAAAGCATTTGCACATGAAAAGTCACTTAGAAAAATGGTTTGTATAGGCAGAATCTACAACAGGAGCAACTGGGTTTTTGCGAAGGCGCTGAGTAACTAAACCAGAAAATTACCGAAACAACGCCTCGGGACAATTTTGAATAAAAAGTAACACATCAACGATAAAAAAACCGATAAAAAAAATAATGTATACATGCAAACCCTCTAAAACCTCATTAACTAATGCACACTACCTGTTGATCAAATTTCTATCGCCGCAACCCAGAGCTGCTACTTTTAACTGGTTTGATCAATTATTCCTGCAGGAAATTGAAGCTTACTCTGTTATACGATAACCTGACAGGGCACCAAAAGCCTGTTGATATTTTAAATAGAACCCGCCAATTTGTTCCGGCATGAACGCCGGAAATGTTGTTACTTTTCAGTGGCTTCAATCGACTCGGAAAAATATATCCGGTAAATAAAACACACTACAAACAATAAATTAAATTTACTTAAAGCCGATTTTAGGTAAATAACAAACAGATTAACAGCGGCAGATTCTTTGGTGCATTAATTATTGCTGTTTTTGATCATTTTTTTCATCCAACTATTTGGCGAATTGGGCGAGCAATTCATCGATGTGCTGTGAAGTTTCTGCGAAAATCTCATCCGTCGATCTCTCAGCTTGAATCTAAAGAAATTTATGTAAATTGTTCTGTGCTCTTATTCAGACTTACTTAGAGCGCATGAGAACCATTGGAAAAAATTGAGCGCTTTTATAAGAGCCTATAGAGCTAGTAAACAACCTTTTTCAAGCAAGTTCATAAACGATTTTTCATCAAAAACAAGTGGGTTTTTCGGGTTTTTAGGCCGTCGTTCGGTAGAATTTCTTCTTGACGTTTCGCAAGCACGTGTGGCTTGCATCTTCAGAAGTGGTTTGCTTGAACGCTTACACTGTTCTGATCGAACTCGTAAGCGTTCAAGCAAACCACTTCTGAAGATGCAAGCCACCGTGCTTGCGAAACGTCAAGAAGAAATTCTACCGAACGACGGCCTAAAAACCCGAAAAACCCACTTGTTTCAAGGAATGGCCTCGAAAGTCTATCTCTTTTGATTTTTCATCAGTTCATCAGTTCATCAGTGAATAAAGTAAGTTGATCAGCAACTTACCCTTTTTAGCTTTTCTGGGTACTGTTGAACCACTTGATCGTTGTGCGTATTAAACGTATTGAGTCTCTTCTTAATGGTTTCCTCATTATCATCCACTCGTCCGGAAGTTTTGGCTCTTCCCAACAATCTAACAATTCGACATAGTATTTCAACATTTTCCTGACATTCCATCTCACTCACCTCTCTACCAGAGTGGCTTCAGAAGCGTCATAGAATATGACAAGATTCACCGGTGCAATGGTTTTCTCAAACAGAATACCCTGCTCTTTTTCTCGTGGGTAGCCATCGATCAGATAGCCTTTGGAGGTGGGCAGCGCACTCAAAATGGCCTCCCTCAGCAGGTCCAAGACTACCTCCAAGGGCACCAGTTCTCCTCGTTCCATGATGGCTGACAATTCTTGCCCTCTGGAGGATCCACTGCTAACCTACAAGCAGGGGAAGTAGCAAGTTAGTTAAAAGCGAAAGCAGGAAGTAGGTGGAGTGTTTACTTCGTTTCTGAGCAGGTCTCCGGAGGATAAGTGAGTGAATCCATATTTGGCGACGATTCGGTCACATTGGGTTCCTTTGCCTGAGCCTGGTCCTCCAAGGATCCATATGATGGGCACGTTAATAGCAGGTGTGGAAGCCTGAAAATTTTCGTTTAAATATTATTTAACAAATTCTACCAAGTGTCTCAAACTTCATATTTTTTGTTTGTCCGCATATTTTAATTTTTTTTGGAACAAGCTGAAGGATGTAGGTTTATTATTTCTATACAGGGTGAGTCAGAATTGGATGAACGGTAGATTCTACAGTGAAAACTAGCACTAGAGTGAACAGCAGATGTTTGATTTTGCAATATAATTTTTTTGTTTAAAATTTTCTTTCTACAAATTAATGTTAGTTCTTCCAGTGGTGTTCATACGAATACGTTTAAATATTTTAGCATCATGTTTCTTTGCAACGGAGGATTTTCGGAATTACTGTAGACTCGAATTCACGTGATTCAGATTCAAAGAAACAATTCCGTTCTTAAAACAAGTAGGTTTTTAGGGTTTTTAGGCCGTCGTTCGGTAGAATTTCTTCGTGACGTTTCGCAAGCACGTGCGGCTTGCATCTTCAGAAGTGGTTTGCTTGAACGCTTACACTGTTCTGATGCGATTCCTCGGGCGCAGTCCGTATTTACTCATCGCAATCATTCGAATCGCATCAGAACAGTGTAAGCGTTCAAGCAAACCACTTCTGAAGATGCAAGCCGCACGTGCTTGTGAAACGTCAAGAAGAAATTCTACCGAACGACGGCCTAAAAACCCGAAAAACCCACTTGTTTCAAGGAATGGCCTCGAAAGTCTATCTCTTCCGTTCTTAAAGTTTGACATGATTCAAAGTAATCCACGGGCTCGAAACCGACGTTGAAAGTTGAAAAGTTGAAAAAAAAAAGTAGAAAAAGGTGAAAGAGCAGAGGAGCGGAAAAATGTCATTCGAGGAGACAAAAAATAGAGTAAGGAAATACTTGATGATTGTGATGTACATTTTACTAGGCAAAATATGCAGAAATATATCTAAATTTAATATACCCGGTGATCGTGAAGGTGAGCATCAAGGTTAATAAGCTGGAGATCGATGTCCAATTTAAGTGAGTTAAAAATTCCGGGCGCTTCAAACAAATTCGCGTGTAAAAACAAATATTTCAATGTTCTTCAAATACTCTTCCACTCCAAACCCTTGAAAGTTGAAGCACTTTTTCCATTACAGCCCTTTACACCATTTTTCACCTACTTTTCAAACACTTGGATTCTCAAAAAGACTACGTGCAAGCTGGAAATTTTTACAAATTATTTAACTCACCATGATAACAATTTCAAGTGGCAGACAATTATCTAAATTGTTTCACGCAACAAACAAGCTACTATTAAAATAACTACTGGGCTTATTCACAATAATTTTAAACCGCTACGGAATCGTGCGTTATGTATGAGCGAGCCAGGCGAGGTCCGCGGCCAAGTAAGTTTTGCGCAAAGCTCAAGGTTGTTGTTTTCAAAAGTCACATTTGCAGTTATTTATGTTTAATAAGCTATAAAGTGAAACACAAAAATGCCAATTTTTTTTTTATAAGGCAGAAGTTATTTTGGGAGAAATGCCGACGCTTTGTTGATTAGGCGCCAAGACGCTAAACGAAGATAACAGGGAATGGAGAATTAACTGGAATCAATCGCCAGATTAAATTTAAACGAGCAAATCTTACCTTTTTTGTGGCCTGGCAACTTTCCATTAAATCAGACTTACAAGCTTTGAGTATTGTTGGCGAAACAAACAACAACATAACGTCAAAGTTTTGACAACTATCTAACACTCAGTGTATGACACTGACAAATGAGTGACATATATGTGACAGGCTTCAACTGAGACAGCTAACAATGTGTCACATTGACAGTATAACCAAACAATGTAGCAACTAAATGTGACAACGAAATTTTAAGAAACTACAGCATGAATTGGTTTTCTGCAGCATCGAATTCAACCAACGAGAGCCAGTCGATAGAAAATTACATAGATTTAGATAAAGCAAGCACTCCCAGGATCGGTTTCGAACTTATCAGCTGGGCTTGGCATGTATGTATCATCTGCAAATAAAGTCTAGCTGAAGAGGACTAGTAGGTCTAAGGAAGCTTGTGCTTGTACCACCTATTTACGACTGGGTAATTAGACAATAAACTATTTCCAGTTTAATTAAAAGAAATTCCTGGGTTCCAGTCAATATTAGTGTTTATTTCACTTCAAAATATTCCTGGGTTTCAGTCAATTTTATTGTTTATTATTTAAAATGTTACAAATACGTTTCGGTGTCTTTCTCCACCATCATCAGTTTATTATATCATCATTACATCATTTATATTAGTGTTTATTGTTAAAAAAATTCTACAAATACGTCAGAGGAGAAATAGCTTGTCAAATGTGAAGGTGGAAACAGCCATACATACATACTGATGATGGTGGAGAAAGACCCCGAAACGTACTTGTAAAAATTTTTTTTAACAATAAACACTAATATTGACTGGAACCCAGGAATTTCTTTTGGATTAAATTGAAATACAGTCAGGAAAATATACACTATTTCCCGTCCAATTCCAAATGTCTCGTTTTAATTCCTCCCAACTGATAAAGCTTCTCGAAGAAAGGAATTTATAAAAATCATCTTAGTTTTATTAAAACCTCTATATGCAGCAACTAGCTTTTGTAAAAAGACTTGCATACGCACTAGAAAATTTATGACGAAACCGGTCTCCGCTTCGCAGATGATACTGTTATGGTAGCTGACACACCGAAAGCCGAAGAATTTGAGAGAAATTTGCTAAAACAACATTTTCTCTATGAAGAATCATGTATCATCAAAAAATCCCTTAAAAAGGTACAACATTAAGCGTTTCTAATGATTGAAACTCTCCACAATGCAATAATTATTTGCCGTTGAAATTTGAGCGACAAAGCGCAGATTAAATGAGGACGATTTAAGACTCAAAAACGGAAAAAAGTTAGGAAGTGAGTCTTTTCCTTCTTGCTCAGAGTCTGAAAAGCACATTTTTCTTTTTCAGTGCAGTGAACCTTTTCCTCTATACATTAAGTGCAAATTGGAAAAGAAAGTCTCAACAAACATGTTTGCTCCCGAAGAGAATTCCCGATTTTTTTTTAAACTCCGCCAAATTTTTCATTTTATGTGTTTTGTCAGACATACATTGAATCAATAATTAGGAATCCTACCTGGGTTATGTGAATTACAACAAATATAACATACACATGGCTAAAAGCGCGACTCATCAATAGTTGGTCATTTCGCGTGCAAAACTCTAATCTACTAAAAATACTCGGACGATTTGAGCAAAGGTTCGATGTGGGAGTCCGCAATAAAAATAAACAAAAATCTCCTGCGTCAATTCGCAGCTTGGATTTTGAAAGGTTTATCACTTAATAAACCGCGCTAATCGGCAATTGAATTCTAACTTTTCTACAACTCTGTTTACACTTACATAGTTTTCCGAATCCATAACCTTTGAAAGGGCGCCCTTCACTTGTCTTTCCTAAGGGCTGAGCTGTCCCTGCAACGACCCAGTTTCGACTGAACTTGAACTGGATGACAAATAGAGGAGCTTTTGCTCTATCCTTCCCGGTTGAGTCACAGGATCGATATTTAGTTCCGAATCAACGGCTATGATATTATAGAATCAATATGAACTTTTTTGATAAATAATATCTAAGGTATTTTGCCTTTGAAGCCAATTATTTTGAGGTCGTCCAGACCGACGACAAAGCGAAACCCCGCTGACGAAAAGTTGCATAAATAATTTATTTCTTAAATGGGGCACGTGGCTTGTCTAATTGTTTTAAAGTAAATAGTTCTTTAATGATTTATTTATGAAGTATTCAATCGAAACATGAAAAAGGGAGTATTTAAAAAAACGCGTAAAAATTAGGCAAAGAAATCACTTTGTAATAAAATTCGGTGCTGACAAACAACCGATACTGATCCACTACTACTCAAACGGGGCTGGAGCTGCAATAAATGCAGCGGAATATCCACTCAAATCACTGCTAGTTTTAGCAGAATAAGGGGGAAACGGAGTGTTGTGCGGGTGTTTGAAAGAGCGCATAGAGCACTATCGTGCGGCCCAGGTTAAATAGTAATTTAGCTGTAGCGTGAGTCGGTTGAGGTTATTCGACTGGTCGCTTTTCTAGCGTGGTTCCACTTCGTTTTCACTCTTTTATCATTTATTACAACGCGAATGCCAAGTATTTGGTATTATATTGGGTTCCTGGCAATAAAATTAGGTTTGTAATTATTTTTTGAATAGTGGACGCTTAAACTAATAAAAGAAACACCAAGAGCTTATGATAGATTTATTGCGATACGTAACAGGTACTGTGGGCATATGAATTATAATCAAACATCAAAAATTACACATATAAATTTTCAACAACAAAAAGCAATAGTTGTATAGAAGGTACACTTAACAACTTTTTCCGGAATTTTTTTCTTTGAATGGTACTGAATGCAACTTCAAGCAATCACACATGCATACAACCTGAATTTGAGAAGTTTTCCAAAATTTCGATTTTTGTATAGACTTAAAAATCTGTTTTATAGGTACCAAGTGGATCAAACTGCTTTAGCTATTGTTTAACAGAACTAAACCGGCATTTACATACTTAACGACTACGAATGCAAAACGGCATTTTTATAAACTATAAGAACATCAAAAAGGGGTTTGGTGACTTCACTTAACGCATAAGGTCTTAATTGTGTACGTATAAATATTTACATCTAGAAACGTTACAAAAATACTTCCTTTCTAAATAGCTTTTAAAAAGTAACATATCAGGGTCGCGTTCCCAAACCAAAATAAACACTTTTTGGACCCCGTATCCTATAATACTCAGTTGGCTTTACAAAGAGTTATAAGTGGGAAACTTTTGAGTAGAAGTGCTCGTGTTTAAAACCGAAAAAAAAATTTGTTTCTTTGTTTTGGACCCTTTAAAATCACGTTACTTATTGCCTGGGTTACTTGAAACTAGCGTCTCGCCCTATTGGGGTAATAAGGCACAAATTTGTTTAAATAATAAGTAAAGGACATAGTTTAATTGCTTAAGCTATTAAGAATAGTAAAACTAGGTTTAACTTATTGCTTTAGAACTACAGTACAAATTATCATTAACAATCTTATTTCGTTAATTGATTAATATATCCGTTTGGCCGCTTTCCTTAAACTAAGTCGCAGTTTGACCAAAAACATCAAGCTTCATGCACTAGTTACCAAAACAATAAATTCTTCTATTCCAAAGAGTTCTTTTTCCAAATAAAATTTAGAAAAACCAACACACACAAACTTGATATTAGGTCGCACTGGCCTCACCTTAATTACTAAATACTAATTAATAAAAGTCCAAGTGAATATTCTCTAAATGTGGAATGAGACAATGTCCTATTTGTACTATAAGTCGTAAGTTTGCCCATCAAAAAAATACGGTTTGAGTCTTATCGGCTAGCTTATCCATTAATCAAGTTAAACAAAACTACAACAAGATATTTACAGGCCATTAACTGGACTTAAATAGCCTCAGTTAATTAATTTACTACAAGCGACACCGTCACTAATCAATGTGTTTGCGCGACCAGCACGAAACACCCCAATCGCCATAAAAACCTCTTCATCACAGCCTTCTTCATCGTCCATACCGCAGCAACTAAATGTGACTGTCCATGTAGCTGAGAGAGTCATGTCGCTGTCCATTATCCAGCCTGGCAAATACCGGGATCTTAGAAGGCGCCCTAAGATGTCCATTCCCCACTTGTGCCACCCCCTGAGCCAAGTTCGCAATCCCATTCATATGACTGGCGACCTTTCCATTGACCATGTTTGAAGTGCCATTTTCCACCACTCGTTTGCTAATGGTGTCGATGGCGGCTGGCTCTTCCAGATCCAGCAAAGTGGCTTCGCTGTTAGGGATGTGACCTGCATCAGAAACAGTCTTAAAAAGGACAGTTCCACATTGAAAGCAGGGAAGGTTTACCATTCTGCAAATGTCCATTGGGGATGTGTCCATTTGCCGTCGGGATGTGTCCATTAGCAGTGGGAATGTGTCCATTAGCTTGGACATGGTTAGGCTCCGCTTGCGGAGCAGTGGTTGGTTGGATATTGGATAGCATGTAGTTGATGTGTTCTTTTACTACGTTTTTGAAGTCCTCCTGCACTGGGGCTGTATCAGTATCGCCATCAACCTAGGGAAGAAGAAATTGTGTTGGATCCAAATTAGGAATTTGTGCCAGATCCACAAGTGTTGATTGAGTGTCAATGACTCAATGTGATCAAACGGATAAATTGAAGAGTGTTATGAAATCAATTGAAGAGTCATATAGTTTGAATACTTCTTCATATTCCTTGAGAAATGACGCCAAGTCGGAGGAATTTTTGAGAAAATATTTGATCTTGATTTTAACTGGATTAAGAACGTTGCTGGCCAGCTGGAAAAGACAAGACGGAACACATTTTAAGCCATTCTTTTGTATTTCGTATTGTAGCTGTTTTTACTGTGAGAAATTATGAAAGTAGGTATATTGAACGTTCCTGATTAGCTGTAGATTGACCAAAGACACTCTATTTCATTCAGCGGCTTTCGAGCTTTCTTTTGAATCCACTGGAGTGAAGGAACGAAATACTCCGGCAATTCTTCCGCATATAATTTGTGTCCAAAGTCGATGAACCTTTTAAAAATAAACTCACTATGGTTAATCTTCCAATGTTATCCATGGCTTTGAGCATGGGCAATGATGACTGTCTGAAAATCTCCAGTCGCCTCCTAAAGGCCGTGACGCTGTCATCCAGACGACCTTTTCCCAACTGCAACTTCGAACAGTCCAAAAGAATGATTGTGGGCTTCTGCTTGAACTAAAAAAAAAAAAAAAAAATACTGCATCAGAACCCTGTAGGAAAATTAATAGCAACAAAAGCAATTGAAACTCTTCGACCCCTTGAATTTTTCGAGGCAAACGAAGGCAAAACCCATCTTCAAGCAAAGAAAACTTTCGAATCGATTAACTGGTAAAGTTTTCTATCGTCTAACAGCAAGCAAATATGAAACCAAACGCCAAAAATAGTCAAAGGCCGACTCGAGGTGGTTCAATGGAAAAGCTGGAAATAA
Source organism: Dendroctonus valens (assembly GCA_024550625.1). Lineage (NCBI taxonomy): Eukaryota > Metazoa > Arthropoda > Insecta > Coleoptera > Curculionidae > Dendroctonus > Dendroctonus valens. The sequence goes on along the minus strand of JAJTJO010000323.1, from coordinate 470,996 downwards.
ACACACCTGGTCGCATCAGAAATTCAGTTTTCGTTTAAAATTAATTCGGCACTCCATGCGGGGTCTCTTACAATTTCCATTATTAATAAAATAATTATGGGTTAGCGGCTGGCCAGTTGGAAACGGTTCGGAAGAAGGTCGGGAAAAAATACCGAGAATACCTAATGGTGTAATTAGGTGCTTTGCGCATGGAACAAAGTTATTAGCAACTGGGGAAAAATTGTCGAAGGTCCTTATGAAATAATAAATAAGACTGAGTAAAGATCTGATGTCACGCGATCAGCTTGAGGACACTTTGAAAGGTTTCTAATGTATCAATTTGATCCCATTAACCAGACCAACCGGCGTGTGTAATTTCGGTTTTGTTACTTTTTTTTCAATGATTTCACTATGAGTTTTTGCCCGCTCTAATAGGATTCCAGTAGCAAAAGTTTCCAAAAAGTTTCTCCCTTTTCCTTGTATAGCGAGACTTTATCCTGTCTAAGTTGAAACGTAGATTTTCTGGTAAAAGTAGCTCTAAACCCCATTAGCTCTGAACTCCGAAAACGACCATTACCGAAAGCCAACCCTAAAAGGTTGGCCGTTTCGTTTTCAAGCAAATAACTTTCAAATTGTTTGGACTAATAATGCATAAGCTGCCGGCAATAATGTTAATAATCGTCGATTATTCATGCATTAGGAAATTGTCTTGTTCAATTTATAAGGAATTAGGGCTTGTCCAGGCGGGAACACAACACAAATTGCTTTGAAAGTACCGAAATTATTTTCTACATCCTTATTAATAAACCTGGGGATTTCCAGGATTGGGTGCTGACAGCGTAGAATAGTAAAAAAAAATTAAACAAGCGAGGAAAGGAACGGTTGAGTGGAATCAAAGAGATTATTGGGTTGTTTTTGGTTATAAACTACAGAACTGCGATGAAGCAAAACGTGAAAGAATAAAGTTTAAGGAAGTTAGCATTCCCAACGCAAGAAAAACGGCCAAAAAAACAAGTGCGATAAATATTGCAAAACCTCCTTAATTTTGCGGGATTCTCAATTGTAAAATCTAATTTAAAATGAAGGTTGAAAAATCGTCAGTAGAGAAGAGAATTGCTGTTCAGACTCTTTTAAGCCGCAAATGCTAAAATGTTTTTTAAATCCGCTAAATTATCTTTGAAATATTAAGGAATGAAGTGTGAAAATGAGACAAAAATCCATCCAGTTAATAAAACTATTTTCAAAAATACGTCAAAAATTAGCTCAGAAAACGATTATAACAGAATATTTAGGATTATTATTGTAACTATTGCATCACTTTATATTAAAGTAGAGATGGGATAAAACAGGAAATGCTGTCTCAAATTCTGCAAAACTTGTGAAAAAACTAATAAAAACAATTCTTGTTTTGAACAAATCTTGTGTTTCCATAAAAAGTACTTGCAAAAAGTGGCAAAAAATCAATTAAAAACACTCAAAATAATCGATTAGCTACTTTAAACAACGCCATAAATTACTCTTAAAGTTTATTGAAATATTTAAGTTAAAAAAAATGTTAAAAAGGCTAAAAGAACAAAAAAAAACCTGACTTTTAGCATTAATCAAACATATATATCATATACAAAACAGAAGAAAACCGAAATCACAAAAAGCGCTCATATGAGCACTAATTTTCCGGAAGTTTCAAACCAAATTACTCACTTTAATCTCAAAGTCCAACGCTTGATCCATATCCCTTGGAAACCCATCCAGGATAATCCCTTTGGCCTGAATATTCTGTTCCATCTGATTTTCCACATATTTATTGACTAGATCAAAAGAAACCAGCTCTCCATTGCTGAGGGACTCTTTCAGCTTAGCCATGTCCCTGCTATGGCCTGGATTTGGTTCTTGTGCCACACCTCTTAAAAGTCAAACAATGCTTGTTAAACCTCTGTAAAAGACCGTGGTTGGTTTGCTTACCTCAAGAGCTTACCAAGACTGATATGCACCCAGTCATTTTCTCGTGCAGCCACTTCGCACAGCGAAGCTTTGTTGCTGCCGGGACCTCCAATTACCCACAAAACCGGCGGGTAAGTCAGCGGCTTTACTGGGGAGTTGAAGTTGGGCACACCTCCATTTCCCACTGATATCACCTGGGTTTTGGGCCTATCCGGTGAAGAAATGCCGTTTTCCATTCGCAAAGGATCGGGCAGAGCCGGGTTTTGCTGGAGGAAGAAAAATGGGTCATTGATAGAGATTTTACAAAGCGCTGATTGGTTTCTTACGCGAATTGGCAGCTCTGATGTGGTATTGGTAGGCATGGATATCGCAGTGCCATTAGTGAATTCGGGTGGATTATCCTGGTCGCCTAGAATTTGGAAAAATGCCGCCCTGAAGTCTTGATAAACGTCCGCTGGCGGTCTCTCACCATGAATCTGGAAAATTAATTAAATTTTTCAGTTCAATTTAACGAGTGTATAAGTGTTTTGTTGAGTTTCCATTCATATTTCCATGATTTTCGGACATTATATGATGTTTTCGTGTTTTTACATAATGTTTCCATCGCAAAGCGGGAATTTTGTAAATTATTCTGCTTGTAAAATGTTTGGTGCCTTTGATATTGAAACTCGATGCGAAGAAATGAGAAAACTTCAAGGTTTCCTAAACTTACAAATACTTTTTTTTAAATAAACCTTGAACTTTATGATAATGCCTTCAATCCAAAGACAGCATCAAAAGAATATTTTAAAAATATGAAAAACGTGCCCTTTTCTTATTCGAGTTTGTGAAATTTGCACTATTTGGATCTGAATGGAAATCGGAAATAAAATTCTTTAATTTCATTTGAATAGTAATTTTCTCAGTTCGTGCGAAACCAGTTAGGATTGGAGCAGATCTTCGAGCAAAGTATCACATTTTTTAAACTTTTCAAGTTTAAAACAAACTATTTCAAGTTTAAAAAGAAAACATTAAGATTTAAGAAACTGAACTTGATAGTGAGAAACTGAAACTTTTCAAATTAGTTATAGTTGATGCAAGCGGCTGATAAAATAGATCAAAATTTGTAGTTTTAACGCGTAAAGTATCTTTCTCTTGGTAAAAATTTGAAGCTTTACCCTCTTTTAAACCCAAACTAACGAATATTAGGAGCTTGAAAAGTAAAAAAGAAATCTTGATAAATCAAGTTCGTCATTTATTTAAGTTTTTTTCCGTACGTCAATAGAAAACGACTGTTTTTTATTGAGTTTTTAGTTGGGTTTTTCAACAGAATCTCATTTTATATGAATATTCGTTCATTTTCAGATCTCTATATTGGACATTTGCTCAAGATCCGTTAAAGTTTCAGAGTTTTGGTTCAGTTTCTCGAATGTAAATGGCGCCCTTTTGTTTAAAAAATTACAACTCACATACTGAGGCAAATGCAAGTCTGCAAAGTTCAACGCTTGCACAATAAACCTAAGTTCTAAAGAGTGCATAATTTCGATACATTCAGAGCGCTCGATTGGTTTCTACGATTTTTCGAAATTGCGCTCAAATAAAAAACGTCGCAAACGCGCGATTTTGCTTAAAAATTCACAACTCACAAACTAAACCAAATGTAATGCGGGAAAGTTGGATATTTGTAAAAGAAGCCTTAGTCCTTAAGTGTGCAAAATTTGGATAAATTCAGATCTCCAGTTTAATTTCTACGATTTTTCAAAGTTACGCTCAAATTCAAAAATCGTCTCAAACGCGCGCTTTTGTTTAAAAAATTCACAACTCACAAACTAAACGAGATGTTAAACGGGAAAGTTGGATATTTGCAAAAGAAGCCTTAGTACTTAAGGGAGCAAAATTTTGATAAATTCCGATCTCCAGTTTAATTTCTACGATTTTTCAAAGTTACGCTCAAATTCAAAAATCGTCTCAAACGCGCCCTTTTGTTTAAAAAATTCACAACTCACAAACTAAACGAGATGTTAAACGGGAAAGTTGGATATTTGCAAAAGAAGCCTTAGTACTTAAGGGAGCAAAATTTTGATAAATTCCGATCTCCAGTTTAATTTCTACGATTTTTCAAAGTTACGCTCAAATTCAAAAATCGTCTTAAACGCGCGCTTTTGTTTAAAAAATTCACAACTCACAAATTAAACGAGATGCTAAACGGGAAAGTTGGATATTTGCAAAAGAAGCCTTAGTACTTAAGGGAGCAAAATTTTGATAAATTCCGATCTCCAGTTTAATTTCTACGATTTTTCAAAGTTACGCTCAAATTCAAAAATCGTCTCAAACGCGCGCTTTTGTTTAAAAAATTCACAACTCACAAACTAAACGAGATGTTAAACGGGAAAGTTGGATATTTGCAAAAGAAGCCTTAGTACTTAAGGGAGCAAAATTTTGATAAATTCCGATCTCCAGTTTAATTTCTACGATTTTTCAAAGTTACGCTCAAATTCAAAAATCGTCTTAAGCACGCGCTTTTGTTTAAAAACTTCACAACTCACAAACTAAACGAGATGTTAAACGGGAATGTAGGATATTTGCAAAAGAAGCCTTAGTACCTAAGGGAGCAAAATTTTGATAAATTCCGATCTCCAGTTTAATTTCTACGATTTTTCAAATTACGCTCAAATTCAAAAATCGTCGCAAACGCGGGCTTTTGGTTAAAAACATTCACAACTTGAAAACTGAAGCAGATCTAAGGCCGGGAATTATTTGCCAAAAAAGCCTTAGTTTTTAAGTGTGCAGGATTTCGATAGATTCAGAGGTCTCGTTCAGTTTCTAAGATGTTGAAATTGCGACCGAATCCAGAAATAGTCGCTACACTGGACTGGAGTCAGTGTAAGGTTTCAAGCGAAACACCTCTGAGGATGCAAGCCACTCGAGCTTGCGAAACGTGACTTCCACGTCTTTTCCACGACGACTTAAGATCCCAAAAAACTCCGAACTCTTCTGATGTCACATCAATGGAAATAAATTACGTTTTAGCCCCAAGTAAAAAAATGATTGTAAAACCCTTGAAATTGTTACATCGATTTAAAATTTCAAAGTTCATTATCTCAAGGGAATCACGGATTGTTTACAACCTTGAGCTGCCCTAGGTTAAAGTACGTCCTCAAATTCATGTTTCCCTAAAAAAAAACTGCTCGAAACGGTAAATTAAAGAGAATCCCATTAATTATTCGAGTGGTGGTGGTCTGCTTGTCAAAGGAACACGCGAGCGGTTTTGAGCGCAAGTTCACGAAAAACCAGAACTTTCCAATTTAAAGCGCAACTTCAGATGTTTATCTGCCCTTACCTTTCAACGTGAATAAAATTGGACATTACATAGTGGTGCTTACCGATATTAGTAAGTTGCTCTGGGCAAAGTACTGCGCTACTGGGATCACGTTTTTATAAAAATTATTCAGTTCCATCTTAGCTAGGGACAGGACAACTTGTCCCAATTTGGCACCGTAGTCGATCTGTCGTTCCAGAACCTTCTGTCGCCATGATATCATGATAACGCCGTTGATCACTTGAATCTGGAAAAAGTGGACATTTTTTTGGAAAAATCTAAAAAAATTTACCTAAAATTGCCTAAAATAAACCCTCGTGCAGAAACAAGACTTGTATCTGCGTCAAGTTTTTGTCTGTTTAGTTGGTTTTTTAGTTCTGTTCTGTACTTCCGTTTTAATACAGTTGCCAGTAAGTAAATTAAAATAAATAAAAAGTCGGGTTCACCCAGAACAACAAAACTCCAAAAGTATGAGTACAATCAATCGTACCCAAACAAAATGGAACGGTGAACTTTTGCAAGAACCCATTCTTGACCTAGGACCTTCCAGGATCTGGCATTTGTTGGCTTATCAAGTCAATTATGATTCAAGTGGTATTTTTGTTTAACCGAAAATTGGATTTAAAGTTTTCATTGTGAATATTTTCCTGGCTGTATTTCAATTCAAGTTTTCTATCATGTAAACGAAGTTGTTGTGCTCTGTAGAAAAAGTGCTTAGCAAATCTGTTTGATTTGCCTTTGGAAGGACAACACTTAACAGTACGTTTCTTCATTTTCGGTCAGAACTTCTCCACCAATATCATAAAACGCCATTTCAAAAATTATACTGAAACAACTTCTTTAAAAGTTGAGATTAATTTTTCAACAACTTCTCCGATTAAACTTAACGGCTACTTTTATGCTACCGTTAAAAATAAGCGGGTGTCCGATATTTATAATGAAATTAGGTTATGTTTTTAACGGACAAAAGAGTTACAGAATACCAATTGAAAATTTAGCGGCCGTAAACTTTATAACGTCCGTTAACTATTAACGGAATAGTTACAGAATAGGGCCCTTAATCTCTATTCGAGCAATAAAAACGTTATTAACCCGGCAGCAGAAATTAAGGTTCATCAAGCCCAAAGGTCAGCGAATACTATTAGTCGTTCTATTATATTCAATAATTAGTTTAGCGATCTGGCCTTCCAGCCAGGGAAAATCGAAATTGCCTGCTGGTGTTTGAGGTGCGTGAGCTAAGTGATAAGCTCGAAACGGCGTCAGGTCACAACTAGCTTTGCGGTTGAATTAATCCGTAATTTCCTCAATCGCTTTCAGTATTTACTCACCTTTTCCGAATACTCCACGACATCTCGCATGTTCCGCGGATATCCAGAAACCAAGAACGTTTTGGCATTTGGTGCCATCTTCATCTCCACCATCAACACTTCAGTAACAGTTCTGCTGGACAGTTGACCATAATCGGGGATATCTAGAAAGAATCATTGAAAAATAAATGGATATACAGGGTGTAATAATATTTATATATTATAACAATTGCGCAAACATTGTATGTTAATCCAAAGCCATTTCCAAGTTTTTTTAAATGGAATGTACTGTATATTTGATGATATTCACATAATGTTCTCTGAAGTTATGTAGAGCATTTCCAAAGCTTTTATGCCAAAATTGACCCCAAAACGATTTTATTTAAACAGTGAGTATCGCGAGAACCAACGAAAGTGAAACATGTTTGTCTGTGGAAGAAACCTCACGGATCTGGTGGTTTTAATTACTGTAGCTACCGTCTTCTTCTTCTTGTACTATAAGCTCTATAACTCTGGGTGGGTCTTGGCTGGTTGCACTATTTGCCCCCATTTTGAATGGTCCCGCATTACGCCAGGGTCGTATGGTATTCCCATGGCTGCCAGGTCCGCTTTAATGTTCTCTCCAGTGCATACACGGTCTAGCTGGTGTCCTCTTCCCGATCGGTACTTCTCCCAAGCTAGTTTGATGAGTCTGTCGTTTAGGAGTCATAGGAGGATCTTAGTCGTTGTGACGATCTCTTGCATATATCAGGGTGTTTGTTCGGATGCAGAACTGGTTTGTGGTTGGCTCAAGAGGGTGTCCGAATGTTTTTCTGAGCAGCATCCTTTCGAATCTTCTCAGCTTCTCCTCATTCGCTTTTGTCATTGTCCAAGTTTCGCACCCACATGTGAGTATCCGCCTGACACCGACATTGTATGCTTTGCTTTGAACCTTGAATACATTTCTTAGCACGTACATACATCGATTGTATTCTTCCCTTTGTGTCTTCGGTACAACATTACCGAATCTGTCGTAACATGTAGTTGCACCAAGGTACTTGAAACGCTCCAACCTTTCGAAGTTGCAGCTATCCATGGTTAAGTTTTGTCTCACTGTGTCTCTCCGGTTTTTTTTATTGACGCACAGATACTTTGTCTTCTCCTCATTCACTCTAAGACTCTCTACCTTGCTGAATATTATTTAACTGCCGTCAAGGAGTTTAGCAGTTTAGGGCCTCTGTTTGTTAGGAGCTCTGTTTTAACTTATCGCCGCTCTTATCGCTTTGTCTAAGATCATGTTGAAGGGGAGTGATGACAAGGCATCCCCCTATTTAAGACCACTTTGAACTTCGAAAGGCCTCGACACCCTGTTATCCTGTTTGATACCCTCGCAATCCTGTTGGAAATCTCCGAAGAGATTTTGTACGACTTCGTTGAACGTCTCAGGGTTGGTCAACTGTAGACCTGCCCTTCCTAAAACCGGCCTGATACTCACCCACAGATGCTTTGATGAAAGGAGTTAACCTTTCGAGAAGGATGTTTGATAGCACTTTGTAGGCAGTATCAAGCAGAGTTTCCTCTGTAGCTGGAACATCTCATTCTGTCTCCCTTTTTGTGGATAGCAGTTATTATATTCTCTCCATTTGATTTGAATTTTTTCCTCATTCCAGATGAGGATAATAAGACGGTGCAGTTCTTTGTGGGTTCCTCCATATTTGAGGAGTTCTGCGGGTATGGTGTTAGAGTCTGGTGTTCTTTAGGTTTTTTAATTTGTTGTCTGCTTGAAATGTTTCCTCTAGCGTTGGCTCTTCCACTGGCAAGTCTGCAGTCTGATACACATCTTCTGCTTGATCTGTGCTTTGGTTTAGGTTGAGCAGGTCATTAAAATATTCTCTCCAGGCCTCGAGCAACTCTGTTTCACCCACTATGAATGGTTTTCTTTCCCCGTTCTCCTCCTTAATCGCATTCACCGAATTGGGTCTACAGCCTTTTTGGGGTCCAAAATTATTTTGTAAAACTGTCTGCTGTTTGGTTTCAGTCGGTTTCTTTCGATGGTTGCATACTTTTGGCGTTCTTGATCACGTTTTTCCTTTCTCATGAGTTTCTTAGTCTCTCCCAGGCGCTCATATCTCTTTGGTATGTTGCATCATTGTATTTCTTGCAACCTTTTTTTTTTCCCTTTTCCCAAGACTCTGTCCTCTGTCCCTAAAATGGACCCTCCCAGATTGATCCATAGAAGCTCTATGTCACTGGTCTCTTCTTTTTCATTTTAACAGTTTGTTCTCGTGTTTGTGAACTCCTTTTGTATCTGTGCGGTGACAGACTGTAGATACACACATGATGACTCAAAATTCTAAAACTTTATTATCTTTTTCGTAGTGGTTTTCACAGAGAGTTTTTTAAAACCCCTTTTTCTCTGGGATAAATACGAATGTACTCCAGTAATCTCGTTTTTTTTCACTCTAACTCTTGATCGAAACTACGAAATTCTACGGTTGGAAATAATCCATCAAACCTTCAGATGATGTTTGAAAAAACGCTTAAGCTCCGTATTTTTTAGCTTGAAAATTAGCCAACCCAAGCGAGTAATCAAGCAGTCAAACCATGCAAGAAAAACGAAGTTTTAATTTCAAAGTCTTTGAAGTATCTTGAAAGAAAATTGGAAGCATCTAAAATTCATTATGTTCTAAACAGTTTAAAGTCGATTTTCAGTTATTTGATGTCGATTTTTTCGACTTTAGATGAACTCTTCTGAATTTTGTATGGAAAATTTCATTCTACTTTCATGTGGTAGATGCTGACGCTTTTTTCAATGGTTTTGTCGAAAAATAAAGACGCCAGTACCAATTTACTTGCGCATGAAGCAACCGAATAAAAACCATAATTTGCGCCTAAGAAATAATTTTCAAATCAATGCTGTGTTGGCCCATTCATGCTTAAAGCTTGGACCAGAGCACGAGTTGAACTTCAAACTATTCTAGCGATAGAAAATGAAAGATAAATTACATAGACTGTAGTAAATTTGGGTTCGTTAAATCCTGTTCCACTCTTTAAGCTAATATCATTTGTGAAACTTTTCTAATGTGACTTTTTTACTGACAATTTTTGTAATATTGTAACAAAAAATTTCAATAAGCTCCGTTTCGGCAAACAATAGTTGCAATTAAAAAACGTTTACCCTGTGGTTACAGAAAAAAACCATCAAGCTTGTGGCGAGTATCACAATTATTGATAGACAGATCGATAAAAATATATGGCAAGAAACAGAACGTGAGCCGAATTTATTAGTTTAAGCATTGAAGGGAAACGCTCCATTTGTATGAAAGCTTCGACTTTTTTGTAACTTTGCCTTAGTTCATTTATTTTTTTTTATATTTGAAACTGTATTTTGAACTAATTAGCCAAAGGAGTAGACGATTTACTTCAAGACTTTTAAATTAAAACTTTGATTGGGAAGAAGAGAGCCACACCAAAAGAAAAAACAATTTACCTTGGTACCCATTGCCTACATTGATTAGACTCGAATATCCATCTACAATAAGCACAAAGGTTTCGGTTAAATTGCTCAATTCAATACGTCGTTGCGTAAGTTGCGTATTATAAAAATGGAACTGTATAAGTGATCTTCAGAGTAACCAAATCCCCATCCCTTTAGGTCCTCACCCTGAATAGGCTAAAGAAAAACACAATTTCCACATTCTGAAAAAGGTTTTCGCAATTTGTCAGTCTTCCTGGTCATTAAGACTGGAAACTTTTTATTTGCACACTGAATAAGTAACCGCCTACCAATATTATCTAGTGATTAGGGCCGCCAATTAAAAAACCGAAAATCAAATAAAACTGAAGTCGTTAAAGGCTATTAGGGATCGATGAAAGAATTATCATTTATTAGACAATCGTTGCTTGCGTGTGGTCTATATTCGAAAAATAATGTCCATTAAAAGTTGGAACCGGTGTTACTGGATAACGTAAATGGCGACAATGAAATAAAAAGTTATTGGAAAGTGAAATCGTCGGGTCCATCTCAATCTAATAATTGTGTAGTTTTGAACATAGGATACATATGGATCTTTGGAGGATGAAAATTAATAGTTTAAGGGTTAGGAAAATCGTCTTCAATGGAGCGAATGTTGAATGGAATTCTGTTCACAGCTAAAACATTTTGAGTGGCTCAATTGTCACTCACAAACCCTAATTTTAGTCGCATTTTTCAAATTCCCGACGGTTCGTAAGATGTAGGAGCTTAGGATTCCAAAATGAATGGAAAAGCGACTGGAAGCCTCATTGTAAGATGTGAATTGGTAAAAAATTTCCCAACGAAAGTTGTGTAAAATCTCGAAAAAATCACCAGTTTGAAGCAATGTAAATTGCGAAAATTGAAAGACTTTAGAACAGAGATGAAGCTACAAAAGCCTTTGACTCCATTACAAGGCGAAGATGTGGAGAATTTTCGAGCAGAAAGGAAAATTTTATCTGATTGAGTCCCGCGTAAATTTCTCTCACTCAAAATTTCCCCAAATGGGACTTCAAACAACTTACCATTTCCAATGGCATACTGCTGGAGTAAGTCGGACATGTTGATGTGAACAATCTCCTTGTTCTCCTGCATCAAGTTGTCACAATGTGTCACCTTACCGCTTCCAGGGCCTCCTGCAAAGTTAAAAATATATTTAATTTAAATTAATAGTATATTACGGTACAAGAGACGAAAGTCCAAGTTCCGCCACTACTTGAAGTTGACCGTTGAAGCTTTGCCACGCGCATCTTGCACGCAGTGGCGGGTCTTCGACTTTTCCCTCGAACACCGTATACTGTTTTTCTGGATCCTCGGTGGAAACCAGCCGGGAAAAGTATAAGGTTTGAAAATGTTATTAAAACAGTCAGCTGACAGCGTGCGTGGCGAAAGTTATTACTATTCCACACGGGATGAAGAACATTTTGTTCGGAGCGTTGATTTCGATGCCCGCCGTTGCTAGTTACCGAGTCAGAAAGGTGCGTGGCGAAAGTACGTACTTTCCACCAGGGGATCATGAAAAAAATTGTTTAATGTAATTTAAAAAATATTAAATTTTTCCCAGAGTTTGGAATTTTTTAATTCAGGGGCTAACGATGTAAGTGAGTTGTTTTTCTTCGGATTTTTTAGGGAAAAGTCTCTTTATAGTGCCACACAAGTGTCGACTTTCAGTCTCCAGCAGGCAATTTTCAGGACTTTTTCAAAGTTGCATGTGATTTGCGCTGATTTTTAATCAGTATGACAGTCATTTTCTCAGAAACTTGCAAAGTGAGACAGTGTGAAAGTGAAACTTTTATGTCACATTTGTAGAGCACACTTCTTTCTATAAGTGAATTTTTGGAAAATTTTTCAAAGCCTGTTTGCATTTTGCGCTCGTTTATACAGGCCGGAGTTTAACAGTTATTTCATCAGAAACTAGGGAAGCTACGGCGGACTTTTATATGGATTTCAATGGTCATAGTCTGTTTTATAAGTAATGGAAGTTTTCACTGTGAGTCATAAACAGGCAATTTAATTTTTATAAATTTAGGATAAAATTTTTTGGATTTCTATGCAGGCTGTCCTGCATGACCTGTAAAGTTCAGTAAGTAAAGTAAAGTATATGTGAGAAAAGTTTCGTTTCGAGTCATCATCAGGCGACTTACAAAATATTTTTTTGTATTTTTATATTGTTATTTTATTTATATATTGTTATTTGCGGTAGAATTTTACGGTTGTTATGCACGGCCTAAATTCGGTATTCATTTTCTCAATATCTATAAAAGTTGGACAGACACCTTTATTTAAATTTAGTTGGACAAAGTGACTTCTAAAGTGTGTCTTTATAAGTGCAAAATTATTTTATTTAGGCTCATTTTCAAAGAGTTTTTGTGAAATTTTATACAATTTCGTTTATATTTTGTGCTTGTTTCCCTGTTCTAATCATTTTCGTTCCATCTTATCAAAATCCTACCAAAAATAAGCTTGAAACACTCAGGATCGTACGCCGTTGAGGCCGCAGCTGAAGTAAAATGTGTATCATACTCTGTTAAATTATGCTAACTATTAGTTTCTGTTAAGTGAATCTGAACTCACCAAGTACAAATATAACAGGAACTTTTGGGGATTCGAACTGCACTTGAGTGTTGTTATGCATGGGAAACTTCCCAGCTGAAGGCGTGATGACATTTCTGGTGGGATGTGGAGAGTTTTGCGTCCAACTTTCCGTCCCTTCTTCGAAATCTGGAGAGCCATCACTGTGTTCTGAAATTCGACAAAATCCGTGGAATAAACCGGGTTTAAAACCACCGCAAGACATCGCGGCGTGATAACTAACGATAATCAAACATTAGCCAAAGTAGTTCAAGAACGTTGCACAAAAAAAAACTTCCAACACTTAACGTCTAAAATTAGTCTTCACCTCAAAGCAGTTCTCTGAATGATGACTATTAAGCTCGGCATTGTTCGTTGGGAACAATGAATTCGCCAAAAACTATAAAGTACTCTAACATCATTTGTGGAAGTTGGCTTTTGGGGTGAAGGAGCGCGATTAATTGTTTCAAAATCCCTGAGTAATTGTGCAAAGCTTGCAAACATATATTGGTTTCATGGCTTTTAATAACAAAAATACACAGATGAAAAAAGCAGTTTGCATTTGAAAATTATATATGTTCACAACTTAAGCGTCTATGACACACAAATTGTTAATAATTCACCTAGCAAACATATTACGTGCTTATGCAGGCATTATTGTAAAGAAAAACCGGGCTGAATTGAGTGGAACCTATTAAAAAACTGTCCACAGGCAGCGTGTTTGTCCTTGTAATGAGGTTTGAAGTTAATTACAACATTATCAGCTGCAGTTATATTGTTGGGCAACGCGGGCGCTCAATAATTAAGCGTGTTGGTGGGCAGAATAATTAATTCATAGAATTAACTGTTCGATGCGGGTGGTTTTTGTTTGTTTCACTTTTTGCTGCCTTGGAATTTTTAGTGTGCTTTATAATAACTGTAGTTTGTGTAACTGGTTTGTGCACCGCAAAATTTTAAATTCCAACCGCGATCTTCTTTCACCCGCCAGAATACCGAAAAGTTTGAAGTGAACAGGCTGCCCACTATGCACATTTAGTACGTGCACGGCCTTTATTTTAGCGCGGTTTCGGTTTGTTTAGTCAGTGCGTCTTGTACATGGCTATTGGTGGGTGAATCGCGATATTAGAACCTTGCGAATTACGATAATGGTAGAAAATTCGTCGTCGCTGGCTTTTTGCGCTATTTTTTATGTTATTCGGTATGCGCGTATATGGAACCACGTTAGCGATTTGGATCGCCAATCTTCGAAACGAGACGGCGTCATGAAGAAGAAGAAACTTCTGCCATCAAGTGCTTAAGATTATGTCTTTCATTGTCTCTGTTTATAAAATAATGTATGGAATATTGCGGATTAGTGAATCAAATGAAAATCTTGGAGTAAATTGAAGAAAAGGTTGGACGCTAGGCAGATGAGAAGAAAAAGCTTAAATAGCTTTTGTTGAAATTTCTTTTTTCGTTTTTCTAAAAACGCGTCAGACAATACATTTTTAACGCCGATCAATTTCAACACAAAAACTTGGTTTTTGGAGCAAAATGTGGGTTGAAAAGAACATTTAAAATTAAGACACTAATTACTTTTAAATATTGGAGCTAAAGTGTTTTCCGCACTCAACTAAACTGCTCAACATACAAAGCATAAATATAAGCCTTTTTTAAAAGAGAGACTTTTGAATTTTTGGCTTATCACTTTTATTTACAGGGTGATTTAAAAAATATAACTTTCAGGTGCGTGTTGCAATGATGATGACAATTTTTCTGTCGGATCGATTTTGAAAATGCAAAGCTCATTTGAAGCTGAAACTTCATACCCAACTTAAAAAATATTGGTCTTAAGTCGACTGTGAAGTTCTAGGTTCAACATGAGCTTTATATTTTGAAAATCGGTGTTAGAAGAAAAATGTTATCACCTCAAGATGAAAGTTTCTTTAATCAACTGAGCGCAAACCGAACTTTCTGAAACTTGGCATTATTTCACTTTCCACCTTGTAGAAACTTTATCTGAAGTACGTAATTTTTGCCAAAACATGGGCTCACAGAACAAGAGTTCAGCTAGATAAACCTTCAAACAGAAATCAAATCGCTTGCATCCAACAAAATTTATCCAGTTCCAAAATTAAGGTACATTTGACTGAAACCTTTTTGTTGAGCAGTTTACTGGGGAAGAAAATCGTATTTAATGCTGGAAGCAACAGAAACTATTAATGGAAGAAGCATACGTGAAGAAGAGTTGGAAAATACATGTAAAGAGTGTTTGCGATTAATTCAACTGCAGGTTCTTCAGATAATAAAAATGAGCAATTGTTTTTTCGATAGTTGTAAAAAATATGATTAATCCACAGGCGCATTAAGACTATTGCGGGCATAAAACGCCAAAATTTTAAGCGCATTTGCAGCATTTTGCTATAAACATAAAAGGCAAAAGCCTCAATGTACAGAGTGTCCGCAAATGGACTGGCCAATCCAATTTAATTGATTTCCCGGCATGCCGAATCATTGATAATTCATGAAATGATATAAATGAATGAAGTTATTAAATCAAATAACGCTTGTGGATCCTACGGAAATTGGGCCGTGAAACAACACGAACTTCGTGTGCTTCATGGTTAAATTAGCTCTGAATTAATCTGAGGCAAAGTTGCGCAATTTAATGCTGAATGGTTTTTTTTTGATTATTTTTCGTAATATTACTGGGAACTTCTCATTTCTTTTTACCTTTCACTAGTGTACGTTTCAGATGTTTTAAAAGCCAACATCAGTTTCTTCTGGCCATTTCTGTACCCTTAAATTTGTTCTGAAGATGCATCGCAATAAGATTTTTATACTAAAATATATACAATACTGTTGAACTGTTTCTGCAGCAACTTCTCTTAAAAAAGAGTTGAAATAAACCGGCGAGACTTTTTTATTTCAACTTTCGGAAAAATACTTGTAATCATGTTAGCTCAGTTTTGATATAACGGCCTGTACGTCGCCTAGATCTGATGCCGATGGATTTAAATCAATCCGGAATAGGAAATTCGAGTGTTTAAATCAATATATTTTCGTGCAATTTCAGCGCAAACCCGCAACAAGTATTGACGGCGTCTTATTTAAATCCAATTCCCCATAATGCATGTATTTATAGTAAAACCTATTGGAAATATAATACAAATTTGTCTACATGCCGCAAGCCTGAAGTTTTTACACTTAGCCTACCTGTATCTAAACAGATTCCCATATTCCAGTGTTCGCACTTTAAGTATAATTGAGTAGAGCCCTCAAATCGCAAGGATGTAAACAAAGACGCGGATGCCGCAGCGATGGAACCGAATTATTCATGGATAAAACCAGGCGATCTGAACGAGTTTGTTCCAGGCAACGAAAAAGCACCAACTGGATCGTTTCGATTCCAACTACATCGTGTTGAACGACAACGGCGAAACTCTGAAATCGAATGAATTGGCCAAATATCCATGCAGGAGAAACAGTGGTGGCATAAACGCGCGTCTCGTGAAACTACGATAGAAACTGAGCATTTTTCGCCGAAAACAGCTAAAATCGAGAAATTTGAATAATTAATTAACCTTTCCATTGGTTTCCATGGCGAGCTTATTAGTTAGTTTTCTTGACCGTTGTCCATTTGCGCATGTTTCTTTCGAAACTCCCGGTCAGCAGAGTACATCGATTGGATAGCTATGAGTAATGGTTACTGCTGATGGTCTATTATCTTTTTTTTTAATCAGCGACAGAAGCAAACCGTTTAAAGTCTGGCTCTTTGACATGTCGTGATGTTCAGGAGGGTCGAATGGACTATTTGAAAATTTAAAACTTTTGCAAAATTAAGCGAAGCTCTCCAATCCCAAGCGACATTTTTTAGCTGACCATCCACTGTGTCCAAGATAAGAAGGGCCAGTATGGGGATATCGGAAACTAATTTATACGAAGTTGGTTAAATTGGAAGAAAGTTGGGCGATTAAAAGACTAATAAAATGGAGCTTAAAAACTTTAGATTAAATTTTAGTTTCCGATTTATTTAAAAACACCCGAAATTTACGAATTGTATTATTTTTTGTCGTTAATATCAAATCTGGAGGAAAACCGACTACAATTTCTCATGGCAACTTTAAGTCAGCGTTAAAACCACCTTATCAGTTTTCGACCTCGACGTTTCGTTTTCAAGAAACCGTCATTAATTTAATTTTTTTAAATACACTCCTGTTTTTTAGTTTAGTTATTTAGTTAAGTTTTCATCGGCTTTTTAATAAATCTTCGAAAAATTGTAATCACGGACCTGTGTTTCCAACGCTGGTTCACAGTGTAGGATAAATATTGAAATTCACTAGAAAAAAACTCTTAAATATTTATTTAAAAACAAATACAAAAAATAATTTAAGAATCCTCTCTTCTTCTTCTTCTTCCTCGTACGTTAGGACTCAGAGTCCTGTGTTTTTCTTCAACTTCCTAGTCCTGGGATGCTGATGTCCAGCTTTCGTACCATCGCTTCGGTGGTCTTCCTGGGAGTCTTGAGCTGTTAGGTTTTTGGTCTTTGGCGATTTTTGCCATTCGGTCGTCGGCCATTCTCTCTACATGGTCTCTCCACGCTCTTCTCCTTGCTCTGGTCCATCTTACAACATCCGAAACCTTACAGGTATCTCTAATTTCCTCACTCCTTTTCATATCGTATAGTGTGTGTCCTGTTATGGATCTTAGGACTCGCATTTCTGTTGTTCTTAGCAAGCGTTTGGTTGTTGTGTTTTCCGCTCTTGTTTCTGCGGCGTATGTCATCACTGGTCTCACGCACGTTTTGTAGATTCTGACTTTACTCCCTATACTCATGTGCTTGTTTCTCCAGATGATGTCTCGTAAGTACCCCGATATTAGAGCGGCTTTTGATGTTTGATTCCTTACTTCCTCCTTTAGATTCCTGTTACTCGTGATGTTTGCTCCAAGATATTTAAAGGTCATCACCTGTGCTACACTTTGATTGTAAACGGCGAGTTTGCATCTTCGGGGCTCTTTGGATATAGTGAGTGATTGTGTTTTCCGGGTAGATTTTTCCATTTTATATTTATTTTTAGTTTGTTCGAACTTATATAAGAGTCTTTGTAGGTTGTCTTCATCCTCGGAGACTATCGCTGCATCATCAGCGTAGCACATTATTTTTATTTCTGCATTTCCCATTCGATATCCCCTTCCAATCTGTTTTGTTTTTGTAATGATTTCATCCATGATGATGTTAAACAATATAGGGCTTAGGCTGTCTCCTTGTCTAATTCCTGTGTTGAAGGGTATAATTTAAGAATCAAAGTTCAAAAATATTATCCTCGTTTTCCAAACACAAATAGACTCTATCAGGTCTAAGCATGTCTGGAGTCACACTTTCAAAAGCTTCTTCAGGTGCAAAACCTGGCTTATAAACAGGAATTCTTGATATACTTCCAGAAAACGAAATCAAGTGGAGTGATATCGGGTGACTGTGCTGGCCAAGGCGTCTCAGAATAAGTGCTTGGAATTGAGTTGGAATCGAACCGACTGATATTTTCTAACCCTCACTTCTTGAATTGTGGGCAGGTGCACCGTCCTGCTACAGATTATCGAGGGCTTCTTCTAAATCAAGCTTCTGTTGTCAAATTTTTATTATAAAAGAAGGGGCTCATTATCCTTGTTCCCGAAATTCAAGCTCAGATATTAAATCCGAATCTGTGTTGGTGTCTTCACTCTTTGTATAAATGAGGATTTTGTTTGCACCAAGAATGTACCTTTTTTCTGTTGAATACATCATTGCTGGAAATAACACTTTCATTAAACCAGATTATTGGGTAAGAAAAATGTTCTTGTGCTTGACATTTTCTAGTATACCATAAGCGGAATGTTCGACGTCTGTCTGGATCACCTGGTGTAAGCCCTTGGGAAATTCTGCATTTAAAAGGATGAAAAATGTGCTTTTTTAAGTGAAATTTGAATAAATTAAACCAAATTTCTTTCAATTTTTCGAGTTGAAACTCCAGGGTAATAATACTTTAATTTCTCCTGGTCGCTGTTTCTTTTTCAAGAGAACACTGGCTTTTTACAGTCGCTCCGCAACACAGGAGTTTCTCTGACTCAAAATTAAACATGAAAATTTCTCAAACTTTTCTGTATTTGAAAACATTGCCTCCATTCTTTACAGAGACAAAATAGTATATTACGATACAAGCGACGAAAGTCGAAGTTCCGCCACTGCTTGAAGAGATGCACGCAGTGGCGGGCCTTCGACTTTCGACTCGCGTACCTTATACTATTTTTCTTGATCTTCGGTGGAAACTAGCCGGGAAAAGTATAAGGGAAAAGTATAAGGTTTTGAAAAAAACGGCTTTGACAATGTTGTCAAAACAGTCAGTGACAAACAGTCTTGCTAGTTAACTGGCCGTCGCTAGTTACTGAGTCAGAAAGGTGCGTGTCGAAAGTACGTACTTTCCAGCAGGGCATCAAGAAAACACTTTTTCGCCTTTTATAGGAAATATTGTGGTTTTTTAATGTTTTTTAATTAAGTCTGCTACTTTTTTATCCCTAAATGCGAAAATGTTCACAATGGTGTTCACAATGTTTACAATAATAATTTTTAAAAATGACCAAAACATAATTAAACATTAATATGTTATACACCGTTGAATTCAGAATAAAAAGGAGTTTCAGAATTTGCTGTTAAACAGACAGAGCCGTATTGGAAAAAACTAAGTTGATGATTTCTTGGGGGCGAAACGTCGGAGCATAAAACTGCTAATGTATTCCTCTCGCTGACTTAAAGTTGCTGTGAGGACGTGCAGTCAGTTTTCTTCCAGATTTGTTATTAACGCCAAAAAATAATATAATCTTTTGTAATGTATTTTGTATAAATTTTTGTTAGTCTTCTAATTGTCCAACTTTTTTCCCATTTAACCATCTTCGTATAAATTACTGTTAGGGATATCCCCATACTTTCCCGTCTTATCTTGGACACAGTGTATTATCGACTGAAAATGTTTGGAATTGGGAAAATCCTTAAATTATTATTGAATTAATAATTAATAATTAAATTAAAATTGATGGCGAAACGGAGACAGTATATGTGTTAGTAAGCCCTAAACGACGCAATAATAAAATATCCCTTTCATTATCCTTGAAACAAATACTAATAATACGGTTTCCCCAGACCCTATTTACTTATTCTAATTTCCAGTTATTATATAGTCTTTTTCCTATAACAAAACCCAGTAATATTAAATTTCAAGAACACTGATAAATTTATTAGGAAACTTCTTTATGTCCCCGTTAACTAGTTCAACAATTTAGGACAAAAGTTATTTAGTTAAATATACTATCAATATTTCAATTTCCCAAAAAATTCATAGTTTTATTAATAGTTTAGTAATTATGATTTTGTAGTCGTGATAAGTAGAAGAAATGAAAAAAGACATGTTTAAGTACTGAGGAGACTTTTTGACCATTCGAAGTGAGTCTAGATAGAAAATTCTTTTTTTTGGATATCAGTTTTTTCTTAATATATTCTGAACCAGTTTCACTACTCACAAAAAAATGTGTTTTGTGGTTTTTCAGATCGAGGAATTCAAATTTTATAGTATTTGCGGTTACTACTACAGACTTAGGTACTGAATTTGAAAAATGACAAAAAATTAAGGCAAATGGTTTTATAAAATTCAGCTCACTTTTTGGA
Organism: Dendroctonus valens; assembly: GCA_024550625.1. Taxonomy (NCBI): domain Eukaryota; kingdom Metazoa; phylum Arthropoda; class Insecta; order Coleoptera; family Curculionidae; genus Dendroctonus; species Dendroctonus valens. Next base: position 450,735 of record JAJTJO010000323.1, on the reverse strand, counting down.
GCAAAGTGATTACTTATATCTACAAAAAAAAATTCTTTTATTTATCCAAGACTACAAATTTAAAAAGCTGTCATCTATGTTTGTTTCTCTTCAACCGCGATGTACTCACTCTCTGACTCTCGCTCAAGATAAAATCTTCCTTTTAATTCAGTTAATAGGAAGAATGACAACAGAATCGATTGTCAAGTGATGTCAGTGGTGTATGATGTCAGTGATGAAAGTAAACAACTTGATGTGATCTGTTTGGTGGTTTTTGTTCATTTCATCTTAATTTTAGTGAAATTATCATAGTGAACTGTATTTAATCAGAAACTAGATTTCTTTCCGTTTGTCCGGCACATTTGGAAAATGTGCTGCGAGTTAATATACGCGCTGCTAAACTCTATCGATTTTTATATAAGTGCCAAGAACGTAAAAAATATGTGTAATAAAAGAACTATGTAGCGTCAGTGATACTATATCACAATTATCCTTATCAGTACCTGCAAAAACAAAAACAAACATACGTCGTAAATTCATCTGATGGCAGCATCTTTAAAAAGAAGTCGCTCCAGACACCGCATAGCAGCGGTCACTTTCTTATCAAATATATCTTTGGATGGTAGTTATAAGGACACGAAATTGGCATTGCTTCCGAGGAATGGGGCCATCGCGAAGCCACCGTTCGCTCATAACGATTACATACTCGAAGAGTCAGACGGCAATGATGAATGCTTCAGTGAATCTGAAAATGGCCCTCTGAAAACTAAGGGACATGTGAGGAAAAAAACGCACAAAATCGCTAAAGATGACGATTCGGCTAATTCTGATTCCGACACCATCGCTACACCCTTAAAGTCCAATTTGGATGCCAACGCTTCAAAAAGATTTTACAGAGATAGGTAATATTCAGGGCAATAAGCACATGACAATGTCGATACCTCCTCAAGTGGCTCATATATATTTAAAATCCAACAGTTTGTCACTAATTTATGGATATTTTCTTAGTTTCTGATGTTATGTAATCATTGGTAGCTACTTCAAAGTATCTCGCAATAAACTCGAGCGACAAAAGGCAAAATATCTAGGAAAAACCAGCGGACTCAGATTGATTTAGCTAGCCGAATTGACACTAACCAGTTTTATAGAAAAACATTTCCAGGCTAACCAGCAGCAGTGATTCAGAACGCAAAGGAGTCGCCAAGTTCCACAAAAGGTTGCCGCGCCAACTGTCTGGCTGTAGCGATCTGGAAAAGGCGCATCAAGGCAGCAGCTCTGAAAGTTTGGAGCCAGTCAAGCTGAGAGGAAGCCCATCTCCGGCCCTCTTGCAGGAACAGCCGAAGAAGAAGTTCCGGATCTTCAAGCCTACTGAACATAGCAGGTTTGGAGATGAGAGAATTATGATGGTGACTAGCAAGCATATTCCTTTTATGGTGTGCTCGTTTATACCATATGCAAAGTCGCGGTTAGATTCAAAGTTGGAATGTTTTCGGACGTCTGGATGATTTTTATGCTATTTCCAGCTCAAGTGTTAAAAGGGAGGAGAGGCGGAAGCGAACCACTTCAGGAACCAGACCTTTGTCTTCAATTGACGATGCCCTCGACCCGTTTGATTCCTTAGGCATGGAACGGGCATTAGAAGGCCAGGTATTACGTAAAAGTTAGCAAATTTATTGGGTTTGAATATCGCTTAATCTAGGAAGTCTCATATGGATATTTGCTAACTCCGAGCCACAGAGAGATTCAATCGAAGCGAACTATAGACGATCATTCGGAGGTGACATCTAGACGACCCAAACACATTGTCGCCAGGTACAAACCAGTAAAATGATAGAACCATATTGAATGCCTCAAAAAAATACGGTTTGAAAATTTAATGCAAATAAAATATATCTGTTTGCAGGACAAAAGTTATAACTTGGCAGCCAGAACACAAATGGTAAATAAAACATTTGGTTTTTGGGCCTTGCGCTTGAGAATAGTTAGAACTGGTAGAATCAGTAACAACCTAATTATTCCACTAGAGAACCTTAGAACTGAATTGGTATTTAGACTCGTATATGTACATGAAAATGTTCCGTAGCTCACTAATGAAAAGGGTGCTGGTTATGGCCGAGTGGTAGAAAGTAGGGTAGACACTAACACCCGATTCCTATGTTCTTCCAGGCCTGATTAATGTAACTAATGGAGAAATAACGCAAAAGTGAAAAATGTGCCCGGTTCGCTCTGGGAATGTTCTGAATAGCTCATGTTTGTTTTATATTCAAATAGGCCACAGCATTAAGGCCAAGCGGTTTGCGAAAAAAACCCTTTTAAGTAAAATTTTAAATGGTTCAGACGATTTGGAAAATGTTTAGTGTTTTCCGCTCATAGAATCATGTCCGAAACGATGTTGCATATCCCAAGCAACTTCAGTTTAAAAACTGGAACATGTTGGGACTTGATCAGTTCTGGAAAATACAATTTCCGAAAGCTTGGTAATGCGCGTCTCATAAGTTTTCTTCTGATCACAATAGGCCCATTGCCAATACCTTCTACTTTTGAATGCTTCCCAACAAGAATACCACTCCAGTTTCATGATTTTTTCGTTGATCTCACCAAAAATCATCATTCGCGAAGATTATTGCCAAACCGCTGGTTCTGCTGATGTTGATTGGGTTGAAGTGGAATCCGAACACTCGGACTTACATAACTTACACTTACATAAAACTCTATTGACCTGCCCCCAAAGACAATACTAAACTTCCCGAATTAATGTACTGTACTTTGATTATCCGCTTTCCGAAGATCAAAGAAGTTAAAAGCCGCATTTCATTCTAGGTGTCTTTCCTTCGACCCAGGATCGCAAAGAGCCACCGCTCACGTGATTTCACATTCGCCTCCTGATCTGAAGGAGGAAACTACTGCAATTGGTAGTCTTGTCTATCACCCGTATCTTTTAGACGATCCCGAGTTGATCGCCGGGAAACATCGCACTCTGCTCACTTTTGCCTCATACATGACATCGGTAATCGACTACGTTAAACCATCCGACTTGAAGAAGGAGATTAACGACAAGTTCAAGAACAAGTTTCCACATGTTCAACTCACCCTGAGTAAACTGCGAAGGTACCCTATTAAAATATAGTATAAAACAATGAATAAAGGATGCATGTTTTTTTTGCAGTATCAAGCGGGAAATGAAGAAAATCGTGAAGCATGAATGTGCCATCGATTTGCTCACAGTGGCGCAGGCTTATGTGTACTTTGAAAAGTTGATACTGCGTGGACTAATCAACAAACAAAACCGCAAGCTCTGTGCTGGTGCCAGCTTGATATTATCCGCTAAGCTAAACGATGTCAAAGGAGACCAGCTTAAGCTGTTGATCGAGAAAACTGAAAACACTTTTAGAGTGAGTAGAAAAGATCTGATGGCCTTTGAAATAGCGGTTTTGGTCGCCTTGGAGTTCGGACTTCACGTACCAGCTAGTGAAGTGAATCCGCACTATCAGCGTCTCATGTTCGACTCATGACCAATCACTGATAACAACTCTACTATAACATGCATTAATCTTTCCTTACCTTTTACTAAGAAAAATTTATTTTAAGGCGTTAGAAAACGCATGTTTTGGTCGATGCGCAATCATTTTAATTAGAGTACTATTAGTGGGTTCTATTGGGAAGTATTTAGTTACATTTTATTGACTTAAATTAAGCAAATTGTACTTATCATACAGAAAGGAACTTTCACATAACTAATCACTGTAGAAGTGCATTAACCTTCTCTTTCGCCATTGTCTAGCCGACTGAATTTTATCGTTATCCTTATCCTAAAACTAAAAGCAATCTAAGTGACCAGCAGTAACCATATCTGGTTGCTCGCTATCGATACTATCTAGATTAATATTAGTTAAGAAAGTTGACCAAGACGGTGTAAAAAATGGTGCTTATACAAGGTAAGTTTTAAAGTAAGACAAGCTATTTTTTGCATCCGAAGCGTGTACTTAAATTGAGAATTTGTCTTGAGTGTGCCAATGCTGCATAGGTAGACAGATCAGTAGGGTGTGGGTGGGTTGTGATAAAATGTTTTGTATGCATTCGGAAAGTTTCGAATTGGCCGCTTTTTAGAACTTTAGATCATCGAATGTTCCCTCGCGCGTTTTCTACTTTCATGCCCCCAACTTTCTATGGGGAGTGATTGAAACCCACAAGTTCCTCGCTTTTTATTGCCAATGCTCAACTTTTATTCCGTTCTTCTAATTCCTATGAATCTCATGACCTCTAGAGCTAGTTCCGAAAACGATGTCTTTATATATCATCAAATCTTTCGTATTTTTTCGTGGTCTTTACGACTCTTGGATGTTGTTTGATCCTTGTTCTCGATGTTTACGATTGTTATTTTTTATTTTGTTTTTCCTTTGTTATTACTATTGTAAGTATTTAAGAGTTATCCATTTGGGAATTAACAATAGTCGCTTATTTTGGTAATAGTATGTAATCTCGAATAAGTTGTACAAGGGTGCTGGTTTTTTTCAGGTGTAAAACTTTTTTTGTAGGCATCAATACATGTTTCTTTGCATTTATTTATGTATTTTTTCTGAGGTTGAGTTCCTTTAAATGCATCCACTTTTTGATTAAATTAATTGAGATTTTCTGCGTTTTTAAATTCATGAAATTTTAATTTAATATCGCAAATTAAACTGCGATGGAAATAGTGAGCTTTTTTGCTTTATAAAGTTTTGGCTCTAAAAGATTTATTTCCTTTGATGCAGAATTATTTTTTGAATGTTCTGTAAAATTTTCAGTTTTGTCTTTTATAGACAAGTTTTTTTAATTCATAAACGAACTTGAGTTTCTGAGGCCAAGAAAAAAATCTATCAAACGAAGAAAAATCGATGTTTTTCAAGTTTCTGCACTAAAATCTTGCTTTCATCGAACCAAAATTCATCATAAATTCCTAATCTTTAAAAAATAGATGCAAAAAATTGCTCAGAATGAGATTGAAAATTATGAAATATTTTATTTGGCTTTAATATCTTGATTTTGTTAATCAATTTAAAAAATATAAGTTTAATTATAAATAACGAACATCATACATATTTGGATATTTAATATTCCGCTAGGTGGCAGCAATATTTCAGGGTCTTTTTTATGGAATATCCTGTCAACTTGTATCTCACAGCTGTTTTTGACGTTCAAACAAATAGTAAACACTCTTTGGTGGTTTAATCATAATAAATGCTCTTTAAATTGAAAAAGTATCGCAATGGATGTTCCGAAAGAGCCAAATTTTCAGCTACTAAGCGCTCCAGAGTTTGTGCCTGAAAAATACGTGCGAACCATTTCCCACAACTATGTGGGCGGTTCTGAGTTGAAAAACCTAAAAAAGAGAATCCAGGCCCTGTCGGATGAGACCAACAACAGTTTGAAGAAGAATGTGTACCAAAACTACGTGCAGTTTATCGATACGGGCAAAGAAATATCCCACTTGGAAAGCGAAATGTACCAGTTGTCGCATTTGCTTTCCGAACAAAAGTCTCTGCTCAGTGCCCTTTCGGCGACCTCAATTCTTGAAGATCGCACGCAAGTTAACTTTGAAAGAAACCAGAAACTCGACGACCACGAAATCGAAGAGGAGAACAAGCAGAAACTGGCAACGATTCTGGAAAAAGTGGAAGGCTGCAAGGAGATAGTGGAGGCGAATGATCGAGTGTTCATTTTTGAGGGCGATTTGCTGGAGATTGACGCTACTGAAAACACAGCGATCAAATTCGTTCATATGTATTTGTTCAATGATGGTCTGATGGTTACGAACAGGAACTCAAACAGTAGGGGATTGATGCGGTATGCGTTCGAAAGTCTATACGAACTGAGCAGTTTGGCAGTGGTGAATGTTCGTGATTTGGGAAACATTAAGCATGCTTTCAAGCTGTTAATATTTCCAGACACCAGAGTATTTCAGTGCTCTTCAAATGCTAGTAAGGTAAGGATGTCACCCTTAGTTTGTACCTAAGTGTTGTTTCTTAGAGAAATGATTTTCCACCTGTTTTTGTTGAAGGAAGTTAGTAATTTTTTCATTGTTGATAAAATAGGCCACATCTAGTATGTTGACCTTGGAAGCATCATGATATGAGTCAGTTGTTGTAACTTTGTTCCTTTTTTCAGAAAGAGTGGTTGGACAAAATCGACCAGGCGAAGAAACTAAGGCTGGCCACCGAGCAACAAAAAAAGGATCCAACTGTGGAAAAGCCTTCGCCGGCGAGGGCAATTTCCATGGATTTAAGCGCAAGCAAACCTGAAGAAGTGGCCGTAATCCACCCTGAATGGTTGCTGGACATTCCTGATGAACTGGATGTTTGTGTGGCGCAGCGCCAATTTGAAGACGCTGTGAATTATCTGCGAAAAGCCCAAAACTACATAAGCAAGTTCAATGCCAAACACTCCGCTCCTGATGCAGTGATTTTGGATATTCACGAAAAAGTGGAGCTGAAGCAGAACAACCTAATCGAAATTCTGATGAACGAGTTGGAAGTTAATCCGAAAAAATCGTTCCAAGGCGGTTTGCGAGCAACGAGAACTGCCGTCAGGCTGCTCAATGACTTGGGCCGGTCCACTCAATGCTGCGACTTATTCCTCAAGCTCTGCAGCACCATGCTGAAAAACCAGGCAAAGAAACTGAAAAGGGAGACTTCGACAATCACATACATTCGCTACTTTACCAGTGCTACTTTCACAAACATGTGCTACATGATTGAAGAGTTTCTGCGAGCTTTCCCCGACCTGCCTTACTGCGTATCGGCTTATGTGGCCTGGGCGCATGGACATCTCACAATAATCATCAATCATTTCTGGACACAAGTGTTTCTCCATAAAACCACACTGTCCACAATCACCGAATGTGTGCAGCTGATAAGGGCGCAGTGTGAACGGCTGTGTGAATATGGAATCGACTTCCGCTACAAGTTGGATGGGCAGTTACGAAAATTCATCAATACCGCCCTAAACGAGCACAGAGACAAGTTCATTGATTCGATTAAATTGAGGGCCAATGAGGATAAGGGGATTCCGATGAATTTCAAAACGAAGGGGGCCTTAACTAGGTGAGTTTAGTTTTAGATGTTTCAGTAGTTTCTCCTACCTATTCAGACTCCTCCTAATTGCTTTTCTCGCTGGGGGGTGTTATTAGTGAAAGGTGCCCCATCCGAGATTAAAGCCGCCCCGTAAAATTGCCAGATCTCGCATACTAAACCTCGAATGGAAGCAAAACTGAATAGAGCTTTGCCCCCTTTCCTATAGCCCATCTTGAGGTCTATCTTTCACATGATTAGGCTTTATCAAAATTTCAGTAATTTTCTAGAACCATGCAGTCTTGCGGTTGGGCTTAACACTCATCTTTAACTAACGACAACTTTTCTTAATCGTATTGTTTGCCAAAACGTTGTTTTGGACCACTTTTTCCTCACGTTATATTCGCTGCTTTTCCATAAGATAACACACTTTTCAGGTTCCATTGTGGCTTTTTTAATTTTCCTTCATTCCATCCCATGTTCTGCCACCTCCAGATTGCAACCTTCCGCATACTCCCATACTTCAAAAGTGTGTGAGCTCTTGTGCAATTTTCAGATGTTTGCAAGAACATGAAAAAATGGGCCTAAAACTCGATTCGTATGTGAGTGGCGACGTCTGGCTCCAACTAACTTCCAGCAATATCGCCTTTACGAAGTCGTTTCTGGTCTTTCTCGACAACTGTCTGAAATTGCAAACCACCGAGCTTTTGGAGCCGATCAACGATTCGCTCTGCAGCGTGTTTAAAGCTCAGGTGGCCTACAACAAGCAAGCATTGACTTTTCAACCCGAAGAGAACCTTTTCGTGTTGAAAAACATCGGATTTCTTCTACTGGTTTTGGTCGAGCTGACCCAGACGAAATACAAGGAGTCAATAGGATTCGAATGTGAGCCTTTAAACACACTTGTTAATGAGAATTCTTCTTTATTAAATGGCCTAGCTAGTCGTAATACTAAAACAAAGTACTCCTCTGATTTTTTGTGAGGAGTGTCTAATTAAGCGAAATACATGTAGGAGTGCAATAATGGGGGGAGATATTCATTTATAAGGAAGCAAAAATAATAAACTAGTTTCTATCACTTAGCATACTTTTATCACAGTAAATGCATCCCTAAATTTAGATGAAACAAAACAAAAACAATGAAAACAATGAAAAATAAATGATCTAAATGGAGTAAAACTTAAAAAAAAAATTAACGACACTAACTTTCAGCATCCTATTTTATATCAATCAGTCTTTCAAGCGATACTTGTCCCATCCAATGTCTCAGTATGATTTAACTGTGAGCAGTTTCAAGTCAAATCAAATAGACGTTGGAATAATCTGAACATGAATTTTTAATTAATTAGTTGCTAAAATAAGAATCATGCCAATATGAGCACTTTAGCATCACAGCTCCAATTAGATTTCAAATATAGTCTTTGTAACAGCAGGGTGATGTGATGATTTTCATGCCATAAAAGTGGCCTTTTTTTAAAAATTACCTACTTCAAAACACTTTTTTTAGCAATTTCCGAAATCCCTTCTTTTCTTTCTTTGCCAAAGGTTCGGTGGTCCCGCTGGAAATGCTGCCGTTGGTAGACGGCACTGGGCTGGGGTTCCTATTTTCTACTTCCAAATTTATCAAATTTCCATTTTTCACCGAGGCCCGCCCCAGCCTGAAGTTGGCTGCTGTTTTTAAAAAACGTGGCGCTTCTATTACAGTCCGTGGTTCCGATAATAAAGGTGAAACTTTCAACGTGCAACTGTCCGGCTCTTCTAAGGGAAATGGAATGTCTTCTATTATTCGGCCTCTGGTTTCCACCCAATCCGTGTTAGGTTTGGTCCAAATCTTGCTCGAGGCACACAGTGGATCAAACGAGTTTTCAATCGTATCCATTTTCGAAATCTCGGGATTCGACGTTTTCTTTTTTCGCTTTTTCCGCTCCTGCTCCCCAGGACCAGTAACAATCTTCAGCGCTTGATCGCTGGGTCGTCGTTTTTTTTTCTTTGCCGCCACTCCGGTTACAACGTCGACAGAATTGCTCCGCTGTATCTCAGCGGCCTTGCCAGATGGACCCGTGGCGGGTTTGAGTGATGCAACGCGATTAAAAAAGTAAGCAAGAAATGTACAACAGATAAAGATAACCAAGAAAAACGCGATTGATCTCCAGCTGTTCTCTTCGTCCTTTAGGGCTTCTACCGTGTTCAGTAAGGCTTCGAATTTATCGTCCAAGCGTTTGTAACGTTCTCTTTCAGCTGCGATGGATTCCACTAAGTCTCGTTCGGTTTTATCCAGTGCTCTTTGCATTTCTTCGATTTGCTTCTTATATCGCTTGCTTAATTCTTCCAGGTATTGAGCCGATAGGGACATGTTCCTTTCAAGGACCTGAAAATGAAGAATTCATTAATTAACTGAGTGGCGGAAACGACATTCTGCCGAGGCAATTGCAAGTTCTTAATCAGTTTCTTATACAGTGAGTACCGGGAAGTAATGTTTAAATTCATTTAAAAATCAGCGGTGTGTTTTTTGGAAAAAGGGTCGGGACCCATAAAATTGTATTTTTAAATGCAATTTTTTTATACCTTGATTCTATTCGACAGTCTCAAAAACACCGATTCCTTATGTCCTTGCAAATTGCCGGCCGTCGTAGGTGTGCTCGTTACTGATGGGCTGCTATTTTCGGTGTTTAGTTCCGTAATCAGCTTCTCCACGCTTTCAATATGGTCGACAGATTCATTCTCTGCTACCTCCGCGCTCGTATCCACCGCAATGGGCTCAGCTCGCAGTCCATCTTCCGCTTTCACATCCAGGTTTTCCGCGCTTTCATTAGGCTCGACATTGGATGCAGCTGTGCCCACTTCCGCATAGGAGGGCAGCTCTTTGACTAACAACTTTGATGGTTTGATCTGCGAAGCGGATGTGGTGTCGGTCGAACAGCCCGACTTTGAGTTGATTGTCGAAGCGTGGATGTTTAGCGGATCGGTCCTTTGAGAGTCTTCCTGTTCGTTTTTTGTGTCGTTTATTACTGGCTCCACTACTTTGGCGTCATCGGGTTCACTTGCCGAGCCCTCACTAGTACTATTCTGGGAAGTAGCTGATTGATGGCTCACATTGTACGAAATCTTATCGTGAGCGATCGCCAGGATGTTGCACATCGCACCCAAGAAACTCGGCGGAAAAAACGACTCTACGCACAATGAAGCTGAATTTTCACTTACAGTAGCAGCTTTGTCTCTAAAATCAAAGCCAAAGCTCTGGCACACTGTGGATGCTTCCAATGCGGCCTTAATATAAGGAATATTGACTAAGTTTCGCACGTACTCGCGTCTGCAGCTCAGCAGCTCGAACACTCGTCCAAACAGGACGTCGGAGCAGTTGTTGCACACCACATAATGACTAGGAGAACTGCAGGATTTCATTAGCGGCGATTGGGCTTTGGCTTCGTTGCTCGTTTGACTAGTTTCGTTCGTTTTGTTAACCTTGTTCCCTAACACTTGAGCAGCCTTCTTCACCATGGAAAGTACAGCGTCCGTGGCTGAACTGAGCAAATTTCCTGACGGTTTTTTCACACCGTCATCCAAAATATCATCGTCCTCGTCTTCAAGAGGCTGCTCATGGGCTGGATCGTCCTTCTGAAGCACTTCGAATACAGACATTCCATACGCCCGAAACAGCGACAGTGGGCAGTAGTGCTCCGACCCATAATGAGTCTTAACTTCGACTTTCACGTATTTTCCAAACGTTTCTGTGTTGACTTCGAAATTCTGCACCCCGCGCTCATCGTTGGCCGTAAACTGACCGACAACGAACCAATCCCGAGTGGGAAACCGGTCGCTCACTGATACAGTAAAATCCTTGGGGGACGAAGAAAATAACTCGTAATTGGCCAAGTCGAGCTTCTTCAACTGGATGGCCTCGCAGAGCTCCACAATAAACCATATCCGACTGTTGCAGGGATTCAGAATGTATTCATCGCGCGAACCCACCAATATAGCCCACGTATGTTCCGCTTCGGGATTTGCCTGGATAACTTTAGCTCCACACTCTACAGCCGCATAATTCTTCCAATGCAGCTTCGCACCAACACTCTGTTTAGTAGTGTTACTAGCAGGGGCTGGGGCGGAAAAGTTCACCTGCTCTTTTCTCTCAGCTTCTTCCAAATGCTTTTGCGCCCATTCCGAAAAGGACGGGATGTCCGGCGTTTTATCAGTAACAGTAGTAAAGTTTTTTGGTATAATTTCTTTTTCAGTCTCAACGATTGTGTTAGTTTCAGATCTCGCATCTTCGTTTTCATCCAGCGCGGTATTAGTAGCGTTTAGGGTTTCTTCGCTGGCTAATGGTGATAGAATATGGGCTCTCTTCTGTAGCTCTTCGGTTGCTGAATCGATTCGGGAGATCACAACGGGAGTATCGTTGTTGATCAGCCTGGAAAAGAAAATGTAAGTTAGCAAATTTTTATAATAGTAAACACCCGTAGAGTTGATGCAAATTAATCATAAATTTGCTGATATTGGCAGCACATTCGGTTCCGATGCGGGTCATTATTCATTGGCTATGACAAGGCCAATGCCAGTCAAATATTTCTTATTTTAAATATTTACAATTGAAAGGTCACCGCACGAGTGTCGTAATTCCCAAGGTTGCTGGCTTATAAAACATTCGGCTTAAAAATAGACAAGTCCTGTTATCCATTCGGCTCCATTTTGGCCCTTGTATACAGTGTGTCCAGTATAAAATGATGTACATGGGGATATTGGAAACCGTTAGAGTTACAGGGTGGACCAAATGGGGAAAAAGTTGCGCAATGAAGTGCCTATAAATAATCTGTCATTAACTTCTTTGAACTCGGAATAGCAACGGATATACAGGGGAAAAAAGTGCGTTTTATAAAATCCTTTATATCGTGTTTATTATAAAAGATACAATAACGAAATTTTCAGGGTGGGGGTAAGAAATGAGCGTGAATTTTAAAATAAAGTAAAAAATAATCTAGGCCCACTATGTTCAATGAGGCCGAAGTCAACTTTTGTTTTTATTATGGGCGCCATATTGAATTTCTGCATTTTTAAAATCCCCTTTAAATATGCTCTTCAACCATGTATAACATGTTTATGTTCGGTCAAGATAAATAATTAAAATTAACAAAATTAGGATTGTATGGTAGTAGGCATTGATATTTCTATTAATTATTACTTTAAATTATTATTGATCATACATCGAACACTGCAAAAGAACAAGTAACATTTTAGGATTAAAGTAGGTGTTCAAATAAGCCACCGTTTTCCCGCGCGCACAACATACATCGTCTCATTACTGCTTCACAGGATTTTCTGATCATTTCTGGGGTAATTCTGTTAACAGCTTCTATAACAGCGTGTCTCAGCTCCTCTTCGGTTTCGTATGACCTACAGTATACCACATTTTTGAGGAAACCCCATGCAAAAAAATCAAGCGGTGGTATGTCAGGAGATCTCGCAGGCCATCTTACTGGTCCCATGTTGCCTATCCATTTGTTGGGAAATTCGTGATTTAAAAATTCTATGATAATACGTCCATTATGTGGGGGCGCGCCGTCTTGTTGGAAATACTAGTTTTGCAGGGTAGCTACTGGAACATCCATAAGTGCTTCCGCTACGTTAGTTTGTAAGAGGTTCAAATATCTCTCGGAATTTAAGTTCTCATTTGAAAAAAATGGTCCAATCACGTGGGTACCCACAATACCTAACCAGACGTTAAATCCAAACCTAACTTGGTGCCTAACTTGACGAACTAGCCGTGGATTTTCATCTGACCAAAAAACGGTATTTTTACGATTAAATAGTCCACATTTAGTAAATTGGCTCTCATCTGACCAAAGGACTTTTAAGGAAAAGTTTGGTATCTCGTTATTTCTTTGAATAAACCACCGACAAAATGCCATTCTTCTAATCGCATCGCCATTCTGGAGTCCCTGGCAGGGCCGTTCACAATAGGGTGTGATATTTATGACGCTTTAAAATACTATTCGCCCTTGACCGTGCAACACCTGTTGTGGGTTCAATTTGACGTAAAGACGTACGAGGTGTCTCAACCACGCTTTACATTAACAAATTTTCTTTATTTTCGTCTGGAAGTTTGTTTTTCTTTACCTTAGCAAAACTCCGGTAAGCTACAAGGTTGTCTTTCAGACGCCTAAACATAGTTCTACCAGGTTGTCGCCTTTCTGGATATTTATTTAAATACACATTTCTTCAGCTTTCGCTTCATTTCGACGACAGAGAATAAAACACTCCAACATATCGTATTTTTCATAATTTGAAAAGTGATTCATTTTGAAACACACAATTAATTACAAACACTTAACACTGACAATAAATTCTACTTTGACAGTTACCTAGGTAATTAAAACAGACAACGAACGTCACTATGGGGAAATTGAAGAGAAATATCAATGCCTACTACCATTAAATCTTAATTTTGTTAACTTTAATTATTTATCTTGACCGAACATAAACATGTTATACATGGTTGAAGAGCATATTTAAAGGGGAATTTAAAAATGCAGCAATTCAATATGGCGCCCATAAGAGAAACAAAATTGACTTCGGCCTCATTGAACATAGTGGGCCTAGATTATTTTTACTTTATTTTCAAATTCACGCTCATTTCTTACCCCCACCCTGAAATTTTCGTTATTGTATCTTTTATAATAAAAACGATATAAAGGATTTTATAAAATGCACTTTTTCTTTTTTTCCCTGTATATCCGTTGCTACTCCGAGTTCAAAGAAGTTGATGACAGATTATTTATAGGCACTTGATTGCGCAACTTTTTCCCCATTTGGTCCACTCTGTATCTTTAACGGTTTCCAGTATCCCCATGTACATCATTTTATACTGGACACACTGTATAACGGTAATTTATTAATCCTGATTGCTTTTGCTTTGCTAAATGGATTTGGGAGATATGATTAAACAACTAATTCAAACAATCATAATCCGATATTAAGATTGTTCGAGAAAATTCCGTTTCGAATTCTTGAGATTTAATTTTTTTATTAGTCCATTAGGTAACAATGGATTGATAAGATAGGGGTAAAAATGAATGAGTTGTAACAGAGTGTCCATAAACATCAAATCAATCAAACCAGGCAGACAAGAAACGCGATTACAAGTTTAGTACAAGCTTTAATAATTTTCTCTATTTAATTTTTCCTCTAATAACAACGACATATTATTAACATGAATAACTAGTGTGTGAGTTTAGCTCATATTAATAATACGTCTGTTTTATCTTCATTCATTTATTTATTATTGATAATTACGGGATTGATGGCGCTGAACCATTTAATTTACGTGCGCCGCCTTTACCCTATCACTTAGCATAAATAACTGGCGCCATTACACTTAAAACCCGATTAATCGTGAATGCATTTGTGTGTGCATGAAGTTCAATGGCCAAAGTGTTTTTCACGATTTCACGACTTGATTCTCAAGTTGTTTTCTATCCTGATACTTGATTGATACGCAAAAATACATATCTCTAGTCTGCACCTTAATAGTTTCTATCTGAAACATTCTGATACATAAAGAAACCCTGGCATGATAAAAATGCGCATAAATTGCTTATCAAAAAGTCTCGACGATTCCATGATCGCGCCAAATTGGAGTCAAATCGTGTCGCAGACAACAACAATCTTAGAATAGCATGCAAATTTCCAAGTTCTCCAACCTCTCAGGCCATTTGAAAAATAATTCTGATATCAATAAACCGATTTATGTAAATAAGCCGTTTATTCAAGAATTGTTTTTGGGTTTAACACATTCTTGCGTCACATATTTATACAAGCGCTTAATAGCAAGGGAACAATTATGCAGTCTCATGGCGCTAAAAATTGAAATTAGCAGAGAAAAGCTTTGCAATGAGGATATTTCCGTCGTGGCATTTTCAACTTGTTGAGTTGGTGCTTGGAAAATGCGACAAAAATATGCGACCTTTAAACCTGCGTATTTTTACATCTTTCTTCTCTAATTACCTGCTTGTGCAACAATATTTAGTCAACTAAATTGAGTAATAAGTAAAAAATCAATCAGTGTTCCAGAGTCAAATGTCTTCTACATAGTGTGAAAAAATCAGGACGATATTTGCTATAGATTAAGTTAGGAATTTTTAAAAAAGATCGAAGACAATATTTTTCGACCCAATTTTATCCGTTGCCAAAAAGCAGGATTCAGTGCGATTGCAGCAAAAAATCAAATGACTGAAAGCAAGTACGTTCTATAGAACGTGAGAAATTCTGTTGTTGGCTTGAGGGTTTATTATTGCAACCGAGATACAAATGACTAACAATCCAGATGGGGCCGAGCATTCACGCAAAACCCAAACAATTATGAACGTTTCGGCAGCCGTTTTGAGCTCATTCAAGTTGCAATAAAACGTGTACTTACTCATTAACATTTGCATCCTCTGAGCCCACCTGAGTGAACGCAGCCTCAGAAACATGTTCCAAAACGTTCGTATAATCAATGCCCACCACATCTGCATGTGCAGGTGTATCTGGAACTAGGTTGCCCTCGCCTGGATTAATAGTCGCTTCCGCTTTCGTATTGTCGGAAGTGTTACTAGGAAGAAATGCCGTGGGTTGACTGTCCAAGGTTGCTTCTTCTTCTCCATTGGAGTCTGAGACAACTCCAGTTACTTGGACCCCCCTGTAAAGGATGAAATATTCGTTGATACAAGAGAGACAAGGAAATAATGGCAAATGCCTTACCCGCACAGGAAAAGCGTAAAATACAAAAAATGAGGCAAGAATCTGGATCCATTCATGTTAGAACACTGGCACTTGGTTAAAGCTAACACTTATCACTGGCTTATTAGACGACTTTTAACACTATTAAACGCCTATTCCACCCTGTGAACATTGCTGAACGCAATATCAGGCCTGCTTGCACCACTACGCTTTTTCTTTTGCGAAATCAGGGAAATTCTGAAGTATAACCAGAGTATAACAAACTAATAAAACTGACGTCAGTTTAAAGTTTTTTTTGACAACTCTTCTTCACTTAATTTATCCCGGGCACCTGCTACTAAAATTATTCAACACTGATCCTGATTAAAAAATTTATTAATTCATATGTTTCTAATAGAATTTTTGATTCAAGTCCTCACAATATGAAATGGACTCTTGGTTTTTAACTGCACAATAAGTGCTAGTTTGTTTAAGTGTGCTAAAAGAACAAAGTGCTATAACCAAACTTTCTTTCTTTGACATGTTGATGTTTACTTTCCAATTTCAGTTTCAAAAAATTCACTTTATAGGAAAAGGCAATTAACACAGCCGATCCCATTGATGGAATTCGAAATTTCACCTGCGCTGGCACAAAAAGAAATCATTCAAAATGAGTGCCTAACCATCCCAGTGCTCCAACAACAAAACCTGTCCTACCAAGACTTCTTTGAGCAATTCATGGTGAAAAACCTTCCCTGTATAATTAAAAACGTTGCCAGAGACTGGCAGGCAACTAATAAGTGGGTCAACGATGGAGAGCCCCAGTGGCAACATCTCAATTCCAATTACGGCCATACAAAAGTTATGATTTACAACTGTTCACAAAGGTACTTTAATTCGCAAAAATGCAGAGAAAGCACTCTTGCCGCGTACTTGGCACTAATACGAAACCCCACTGAAGACATTTACTATCTCAAAGACTGGCATCTGAAATTACAATGCAAAACTGATAACTTTTACCAAGTGCCCGTTTACTTTGCGTCTGACTGGCTGAACGAGTATTTCACTGAATGCACTGATGATGATTACAGATTCGTCTATATGGGCCAAAAAAGCAGCTGGTACTAGTCAAACCACTTTCTTCACTGACACTCAACTGAATTAGAAATCGCGTTGATTTTAGGACCCCACTGCATGCAGATGTTTTCAATTCATTCAGCTGGTCTGTGAATGTTTGCGGGCAGAAAAGATGGATTTTCTTTCCGCCTGGGGAAGAGTTGCTGTTAAGGGACTCTTTGAACAACATCCCCTATGACATCAAGGAAATCCCTAAGTCCAGGAAATGCTTTGAAGTTATTCAAAACGCAGGAGATGCGATTTTTGTTCCTTCTGGCTGGTACCACCAAGTTTGGAACTTGAAAGACACCATATCGATTAATCACAATTGGGTGAATGGCTGTAATATCTACAGCATGTGGCGGTGTCTAAACAATAACTTAGAAGCTACTAAGAGGGAAATTGACGATTGCAAGGAAATGGACAACTTTGAGGAACATTGCCAAACTATGCTGGAAGCACTGTTTGGAATCAACTACAGCAAATTTTACACGTTTCTAGAATTCATTGCTAATCGCCGTTTAAATGTGCTGGAAACCGGTAACAAAACATGCCTGTACCATGGCCATTTTATTGGTATTAACCACGCAGTGTTTGATTTGAATCAAATCTGCAAAGTGCTAGAGGAATTCTTAAACTGTGATCATGTAAATAAAAGTGAGTATTTTCATAAAGCACAGTCTTTATTGCACGAAGTGTCCGATATTATGAAGAAACGTAATACTTAGCATGTTATTGTTTGACGACATTATAGTTATGTACGAAAATATCATCTTTAATTGACTTCCTGATGGTGACTGAAAAGTCCTTATTACTCATACATAGTTATATCACAATATTCAAAAATACTAAATAGTAATATGCTTTTACATATTACTAGAGGCTCGCTCTTCTGCATATACTCCAAATAAAGCCGCAATGAAATAAAAGATTTTTACGAAAAATATAGATCTGCTTTTCACCAACTAGATGGACTTCCACTAACCTTTTTTACATACAGTTGTATTGGTTAGCGTCATAAGAATTGTAGTCGGGATTTTGGTTATCACACCTCACATGGAAATTAACAATGTATTCAGCATTATTAGTTCTTTGCACTGACACAGCAAAAGGGTCTGTAGGATGAAACGTAAAAGCAACCAGGCGTCTTGCAGAAGTTGGCAAATGTCTCTGATTGTCCACGTACAGGCGGAATTTTAAATATCCAGACTGTCGGGCATTGAATCTGAAAGAAAGATGTTGTCTTTATGCCTTTTCAGTTCAGAAAGGACGCAATCCACCTCCAAAATCAACAGTGGAAAAATTACGGACTGCTTACCTAATAGGATGCTCCCCAAACTGTTTAGGCCTCTCTATAACCGAAATCCACTTATCATCATAGCTAAAGAGAGAATAGTCCAAATAAGGAGACACGGTGTAAGACTGTGCGCTGATTGGCAAATGGGCTAAAATCCGCTTAACTGCTTCCACTTGCCCTCCAAACTTGGCGAATGTGATAGTATGCTTGTACCTGGAAATGAGCATTAGCAGCTGATGAGGCTGAAAGGTTCAATGAGAGCCTACCTGAAGTGGTGCAGCCGGGCGTATAAATTATTGGAGGGATTGCAAGTGAATTGGGTCGGCCTGTGTAGGCAAGCATTCCGAAAATGATCACTAAAGTCCTCATAGAGACTAAGCAGCTCAGAAGAGCTGTTCTCATATACCGCTAAAACGCGACTTTCTATCATATTATACACTGCGAAGAATTGGGGTTCACTGATGTTGGCATCCGCCTGCCGCAATGTGACTACATCTTCGCTGGCGTATTTTATTAATATGTGATTTTCGTCTAGGAGCTGCATCTTCCACATTTTCAACGATTTGAAATTGTCAAAATAATGGTAGAACTTTCTCAGTTCAGTAGGGTTGTCGGACCGGGCGCTTATTGCGGCCGCTCTTTTATACAGAAACGTTAATAGTCGGTGCTTTAACGAGTTAATACACACATCTTTAAACGCTCTTTCAGACGGGTAGACCAAGTTGTACAAGTACAAATCATCTTCGTAGCAAAATCTACCAATCTGCTTCACGTCCACAAACATTCCATCGAGAATTTGAAAAATATGGATCACCTGGTGTTGAATCGATAGAACAGCCAGTGTGTCCTTATACAAATACAGTCCTTGATTGTGTGATAGGAATATTTTATCCACCTTAAAATGCCGGGTATCGCAAAGTTTGCCCAAGTGGATGTCCACTAAGTGCAGCGTGTACTCTTCTAATGGTGTTCTGGAAAATACCATATGGAATGTTTAGAGAGTTAGTGAAGTGTTATCATCTGCCTACCTGGCTGTGGGTGTAATGGCTTCATTATTGGTATATATTTCGTAAAAATGTGGTCGAATTTCTTCTGGAATGAAACTGGCCGATCCAATAATCGCATAGCGACCCTCATCCACAAATAGGCTACATTCCCTGTTCAAGTGCTCCGTGGTGGTAATATTGATGAAGTGTTTTAACTGAAAAATTCCAATCCCATCTTCTACACTCCCTTAGCCAGTTGGCACAAGCTACCTTAAAAAATCGCCCGAAAATATTCCTCTTTATATCCTCCTGGACCTTCTTATCCAAATTCTCCAAGTTTCCAACGTTCTGCAACAGGTCGGCGGCAGCAGCTGGGCCCTGATACGTATACACTTCCAAGGAGGATTGGTCCGAAGAAAAGGCAATGGCATGCTTTCCATCCGGCGTAAATTTCCTGATAAAACAAGGGGGCTTCTCCACGTTGATCACCGTAAAATTGGGAAACACGTTTTGGTAAAATTGCCGGTGGATCTGGGTGCCGGCTCTTTGGCATCCGAACGTTTGCCTGTTGATCAGGCGTATCACGATATTCTCGCGGTGCTTTTTTTTCTTAAAGAATTCCATCCTCTATTTCATACATAATTAAAATACGAATTTAAATAAAAAGACAAAATTCTAAATAAACAATGAATCAGCTGAGTTTGACGCTTACCAAGCAGGTTGTTAAACTGGTTGCCTACTTTAATTGCAACCAAACAAGCTTTGAAGTAAGAAGATATTGATGGCCTCAACCTTGCTTTTTGTTAACCTAAAAAAAATGTCATTATCAATGTAAGGCGGTTGAGAATTTTAGTTTATTAAAAAACAGCTTTAAGGCAGTTCAGTGCGAAGACATTTTAGGATTTTTAACAAAAATGAATCTGCTGCCAAGAACCGAAAAGCAGTTCAGCGACAAGAATTATTGGGAAGCTTTTTATAAGAAGCTTGGTAACAAGTCCTTTGAATGGTACGCTTTGTGTGCATTTGAGCCGCAATTTTCATAGAATGCAGCTGTTGGAAGTCTGCAGATTCATATAATTGCGTCTGCGGTCTTTTCCAAATAGGAAATGCTTTAAAACTGTTTGCGTTGCTCGCACGTGTTGCTTTCAAAGACCAAACTTTACTTTCTATTTACACGGCTTTAATTATTAAGAAATACAAATATACATATTATGTAAATGAACCCATGCGAATCAAACATTCTTTGAGTCTTCTTATTTAGGTATGGGGAATATCCAGAATTATCCAATCACTTGCATAAATACGTGAAAACGCAGGACAACATTTTGATAGCGGGTTGTGGCAACTCTACACTAGGCAGAGACTTATATGATGTGGGATGTAGGTGAGGAATTAAATATCCCCTATTCATCAAGATTAAACACATTTACTCATAAATAAATCTAGAAAAAATGCCAAAAGTAACTCATTGAAATAACCATTAACTATTTCCAGTAAAGTGACCAACATTGATTTATCCAAACTGGTAATCAAGCAAATGCAGCAGCAAACCGACAAGGACCGACCTGGTTTACAGTACATCGAAATGAACGTATTAAACACTTCGTTTAAGGATGAACAATTCAGCGTAATCATTGATAAAGCAACAATAGACGCGCTGATGCCTGACGACTCAGAGGAATCTGTAAAAATTATCACACAGTATTTTGCGGAGATTCAAAGAATAACCAAAACTAACGGACGATACGTTTGCATATCCCTATTGCAAGACTACGTCTTGCAACAGTTGTTGGATTTTTTCCCGAAAAACCACTGGATGTTTCGAGCAGTGCGCTGTTTCGAGCCAGAGCAAAAGGCCCAAGAAAACGGCGAAAACGGCATGGCGATCTTTATGGTGGTTTGCACCAAATTCAAATCTCTACCTCGACAGGTAAAATCAACGAAAATCATCCATGAATTTCTACTAACAAAATATGTTGAGTAGATTTTGGAAGTCAACCTATGCAGAGAAGATAAAATGTTCAGATGCCAATCCTCTGAAGAAGTGCAACAGCAAATTGTTAGAACTCAACGCGCTGCGTTTGTTTGTTCCCACTTGCAAAAATCCAGACTCGGGGACGAATATCAAATTGAGATGATGGTGTATGATCAAGCCGACCAAACTCAGCCGAGATACACCATTCACATTGTGGAAATCCTACCTCTGCAAAAGAATGGAGCCTTTGCAGTGTTTGTTGTACCTGAGGGAAGGTACTTAATTCCAAACTTCCAAGGTGGAATAATAACGTGCTCACATTTCCAGAGAGGCTGAATGGTTGTTTTCTACCGAAAGCGGGCGAAAGACTTTGACGTCAATAACCAACCATAACCGACTGGCTATTGTGACCATGCACAGAGGGCAAAAGTACGAATCTCTGAGTGCTGTTCAACTAGAATTGGAATACATTATTCAAAATCTGGCCCCATCAAGTTTAAGGAATACCAAGGTCAGCGACACTCACGCAAACTAACACTAATTGGACACATAAAAAAAAACTCTTGTAGATTCCCTACCTCTCATTAGGCAATGATCTAGGAAAGCGCACAGTCAGACACGAAGGCTCTTCACTACTTTCAGGCGACTACATAGTAGAAGATGTAGAACACGACGATGGCCAAAAGTTCCGAAGACTATTTTATCTCAGCTCCCAGTTGGTTATTCAATCTGAAGCCAAAATCAAGACAATCAGAACCCGGGGACGGAAGAAAAAAGACGTTTTGGATCTATTCACTTTAACATGCCAGCATCACGTTTATATGAGCATCGCAACCTGCCTGACTGTAAAAGACAAAGGCGACGTGGTGGTATTGGGCTTGGGTGGTGGTGGCTTGTGCTCATTTTTACATAAATTCCTGCCAAATTGCGCAATTACCGCGATCGAAATCGATCCGGAGATGCTGAAAATTGCCTCCGAATGGTTTGGCTTTGCTCCCGACGACAAGCTTAAAGCGACCATCCAGGATGGGTTGGACTTTATCAGGAACTTGGAGAAAGAAGGTAAGTGGATTTGAACCCCAATTTCCCACTGCTAACGGCTCAACTGTAGGTAAGCAAGTCGATGCGCTTTTGTGCGATGTGGACAACAAAACTTCGGACGTTGGAATGAGCTGCCCTCCAGAAGAATTCTTAACCTCTCAAATATTGGAAAGTGTCTCCAAAGCAATCGGTAGCAAAGGTAAACTGAAACCCAAACAATCAATAGAAATGTACATTTTCGTCATTCTTCCAGGCGTTTTCATCGTAAATATTGTACTAAGGGATCAATCGTTGCGTGGCGGAATTATCGCAACCCTGAACCACGCATTCAAAAAAGTATTTTCCTACAAGCTGCTCGAAGACCTGAATGAGGTATTTACTTGCAGCAACATGGACGTGAGCGAACAGCACATCAAAGACAGCTTGAAGAGAGGAAGCGAGGCTATTAATCAGTTTTTCCGCAAAAATAGGGTCACAGAAGAAGTGAATATTGTTGAGTATTTGAACAACTTGCAAATAAACAATTAGCGGTTGGAAATGTAAGTTTGAAGCAATTATTTTTACCTACCTGTAACTAGGAGGAGAGAAAAGTGTGGATTAAGTTCTTTTATTTATTGGGGTACATTTAAAACAATCAAAAGTATTTATTGGGGACTGACCTGGTTCTCTCTCTGTGTATATGTGTGTGAGTGTATCGAACCTTTCTGCCTAGATCATTGGCTTCTTCCGGCAATAAACGTCTTGCTCACAGTTACGAATAATACAAAACGACTTCCTCGGTTAGTTTCTCGAAATTGCTCTCATCAATAATAACAAATCGCTTCGCACCCCTGCTGAAATAGTAAATCTCGCCGGTATAAATATCGAACCACAAGGCATGAATGTGCAATTGGTGCCGTTCCAGTCGCTTCTTCAGAAACCCATAACTGGCGATATTCTGCAACTGTTGCAGGGTATTGATCTGCGACAGTCGGTCTTCTATACTGAACTTTTTTTCTGGATCAATGTATGCTGCGAATTTCCTAAGGGGCGTCTCACCCTGGAAGATCAACGGCTTATCGTAGTTGTGCTTTTCCAGCTCATTGAATGTGTCAATGCTGGATTGAGCATGAGTGCAAAGCCAGGACTTTAGCGGCGACAGCCGTCGGTTTTCCTACAAAAGAACTGCGGTTTTCCGAACTGAAGGCTTGAGAACACTTTACCTTGGATGCAAATTCTGGATCTCTGAGTTTATACAGTAGGTTAATGGCTTTACAGTCGCTATGCCCGCAAACGATAATGTGCCTGATGTCGTTCATAACGCAACCCAATTCAAGAGCGGCAGGTTCATTGGTGTCTTGTTCATCGCGAAATCTTTGAGAGTGTGGCACCAGGTTGCCGGCATTTCTAACTGAAAATTACCCAAAAAAAGTATGCTGTTGCTATATTGCGAAGCAAATAACTTACTTATAAACATGTCTCCCACATTAGTTTGCGTGAACCTAGTCGGCAGCATTCTACTGTCTATGCAAGTAAAGAATACAGCTTTGGGCTAAAACATTCAATGAAATGGCACAAAAATATAAACATTTTAAAAATCGCGCCTTTTCCCCACTTCTGTTCCAAAACACTTACCGTTGGATTGTCCTTAACTTTGACGAACTGTTGCACCATGGTTTCCTTAACTGTAGATCGGTACTTCATAATGCCCTTCAGCAGTTTGTCCATTTCCAATTCACCGGCGAACTTTGATTTTCTGGTAAATAACCGCACTTGTGACCTCCGGTTGAATTCCGAAAGAGGTCAAGGTCTTGATACCAGCGCACATTTTTCCACCACTGTTAGAACGCGATAAGAGCTCCAGTAATTGCATTTGAAAGCCATGTTAGAAAGGAACACTCACACCGACTGATTGGGGAATTGGTTCCGAAATTTATCTTATCTCTCTGATTGTTCACTCAATAAGAAAGTGACTATTTATTAAACATCGTGCTGCTTCATTGGGAAGCGCTATGCGTCTTGAATTAATTAATTTTATGACCTCGGTGGCCTTGTCGCGAAACCAAGTCACACTCGTCTAGTTGCACTACTAGGTATTTATCTGAGTAAAAACGGGTTCAGTTTTTTAGGAAATTTATTAAAATATTTGAATTATCTATACACAACGATCCAATTATATTTTTTTACAATTTCAACTCAAATGCTAGAAGTTATTTGTTATTAAGATGTAATTTCAAACCTTCATTGAAACGTGCCAGTGTTCAAGCAAATAGCAGTATTTTTGAAACAAGTGGGTTTTTCGGGTTTTTAGGCCGTCGTTCGGTAGAATTTCTTCTTGACGTTTCGCAAGCACGTGTGGCTTGCATCTTCAGAAGTGGTTTGCTTGAACGCTTACACTGTTCTGATGTTTAGCGTTCAAGCAAACCACTTCTGAAGATGCAAGCCACACGTGCTTGCGAAACGTCAAGAAGAAATTCTACCGAACGACGGCCTAAAAACCCGAAAAACCCACTTGTTTCAAGGAATGGCCTCGAAAGTCTATCTCTTTTGATAGCAGTATTTTTATTCTGGAAATGAAGTCGTGATCAACCAGACCAATGCACTTGCGAGACCCAGTTGAATAAAATTTACACCCGGATACTTCGATATGTGCCTAGTAGTGGATTTACATAATATGTACAGTTTGTTAACATATAGTACATAAAACAGACAAAAAGCAAGCAAAACTTAACGACCTATGGAAGAGTTTGAGACTTTTTCTAGCAGCTCGAAGTGTTTTCGGGCATTTCTAATATTGATGAGCGTAACCTCAGAAGGAATTTGCGGATCGGACATGCACACCATTACATACGTGTTACTGGTGAACATGTCGATGTAGGCCGCAAAAAGGGCATTACGCACCTCCATGCTTTGAAATTGGGCCGCTAATTTGGAACAGGATAATTTGAATTGTTTAATAATATTGGAAACTTTCTCAAACCGATGGACATCACGGTGCTCCTTTCTTTGGCAGTGTGAGATGACTAAAAATGTCGCTCTTTCAAACAGGAGGACCTCATCAGCATCCACTATATTGGCGAATTGTTGCAGGCTAGTTTCTAGTTCTTTAACATTAGGTATTAACATGTAAACTATACTAGACCATGCCCTGTAAAGGGTTTCGTCCCAAATCGACGTTCGAAAGCACGTGCAATCCAACGGCTTTGACAGCCTGATCAAATCGGCTTCGCGTTCTTTGAAAATAATATCTCTTTGGTCCTCGGCCACCAAATCCATCTTGTGGATCAAACAGAAAATTTTCGCTTCTCGGGAATTCTGCAGGATCGCTTCCAAGCAGGACTGGTAGTAGTGATAATCCTTCTCAAGTTCTCTACTTTCAACATCAAAAACATAGATAAGCACCTCTACATTCCTGAAAATGTTATCGCGTTGAGAAGCGAAATAGTTTTCCATGAACGCCTCTTGTCCTCCACAGTCCCAGAGATTGAGGACTAGATTTCCAAGGAATCTTACATGGGAGTGCTCAACATCAACTACAAATCAACAAAACAGATCGATTATTTTTATCCTAGTGGGAAAAATCCAGTCAATTTTCATTGATTAGTGTAATAATTGTCTCTTGTGTTTTAGAGACTTCTAATCAGATTTGGCTGAGATAATTCAGTGGTGCGTTTATTGGAACGCTTAATATTCAACCCAAATTTGCCTTTAGGGGCAACCAGCGGGTGAAAATAGGTTAAAGCAAGCGACGAACCCATCAAGAAATTGATTTTGTTGACAACAATATTTAATAAATTATATGATTATGTAAGATGGAAGGCATGTTACTAGACGCATTTATCAAATATGTGTGTTTTGCGCGAAATAACTAGTTTCCATAGCCCATTCTTCAGCTAATAGCCACAATCCTTTCTTAGTTTTTCAATCATGGGAAGGTTTTTGCACGTTGTTTTACATCATGTTTACGAATACGACTGGTACATACTTGTAGCTCCTAAACGCCTCGTATCTCTGGCAATATAATTAGCGAATATTATGGACCTCATGCTGGTCTTTCCAGATCCACTTTTTCCCATTAGTAATACCTGGAACAAGTTAGAAGGGTAGAAAATGACTAAAAGAGTTTTGTTTCAAACTTCCTCTCAAATGCCTTGAGTAATAAATGCGAAGTTCATATTAAATTTGATAAATATTTACCTTCTTCTTCATGTTTATTTGGTATTTAGCTAACTATTAAACTGAACGAAACTGTCCGACAATAACAAAAAAATAACCCTCTTAACTAACTTTGACAGAATAATCAATTAACAAAACAGCATTGCCATGTCTACCAGATCCATTCAAGTGCCCTAAAAACAAAATTTTCCTGGAAGATCGGAGTAATAGCGACTAAATCTCACCAGCCACAAACAAAAATGCAAGTTTCTACTATCAATTTTACATAAAACATGCAAAAACCCACTCAAATTCAAGCTACAATGATAACTTTGGCAATGATGAATGTGCTTCATAGGTCAATCCAGATTGTTTACAAATCACAGCTGGAAAACATAAGCATAACCTTCCCATGTTTTGTTATATTAATTTTCAGTTTTTTAACAGTTTTATTTTTTAAATTGGTATGAACGAGCTGGATTTTAAGTGTGGAAACCCTGGAGCGTCCAAGTTTGGCAATTTTATCAACTACTATCAGTTCCACCCTCCAGATGAGCGGATTTCTATGTTGGCCCCTGAAATGTGGAGTTCTGCCTTCAAAGCGGCTAGGGGCTGCGCTTTAGACGTTGGATGCAACTCAGGGGTATGCACTTTGCTAACTGTAACTATTGCTCGGTCCTATTCACTTTGTCAATTATTTCCAGGATCTCACAGTTGCACTCAAGGATTTTCTCAGTAACATTGTGGATATCCCCATTTCCCTGTTAGGAGTGGACATTGATCCAGTTCTAATTCAAAGAGCGTGTGAGAAGCAACTTCCAGAAAGCCTTACCTTTAAGTGCCTCGACATCATGTCAGACACTGGGGACATTTTCACCGACTTCCTAAAGCCCCACAATCGCACTAGATTTGACATAGTTTTCTGCTTTTCCATAACTATGTGGATTCACTTGAATCACGGCGATGATGGATTGAGGAATTTTCTGGCAAAAGTTGCCAGTCTTTCGGACTTTCTGGTCATAGAACCTCAGCCCTGGAAATGCTACAAGACTGCTGTGAAGAGGCTCAAGCTGGGCAAGGCTGAGTTTCCAAAATTTAAAGAACTGGAACTGAGAAATGAGGTTGAAAGTGAAATGGAGACGTTTATTGTAGAGAAATGTGGCTTGGAGAAGGTTGGGGAGAGTGGATTGACAAAATGGGGCAGAAAACTGATCTTTTTCAAAAGAAACACCTAATCAGGCGTTTAGCAATCAGATACAATATTGAAATGGCTGTAAGCTCTGAGAGGGCATCAAATGAGAGTTCGTATTTATTACTAAATGTATTTTGTAATATTTTCACGTATTAAATTTGCGTGAGAGCAGCTATTTGTTTTCATTTATTTTTAGGAGCTGTTATCGAAACAAACCACCCCCTCTGAGCCTATGCCCTATAAACGCTGAAAATAAACATGCGATTTTCGTGCGGCGAAGAAACACAAAAGTCACGTTGCAACCAGCGTGAGCCCCCTTGTGCCCTTCATCTCCGTACACTTCGTATTATTGTTTCGGGACTACAGCCCGTTAGTATTAAGCTAACCGAGCACTTGAAAAGACGTGTATTTTTCAGTGAATTTCTAATATGAAACTTTAAGTGTTCAACTATACCTAGAGGTAAGTTGAATGATTTGGTTCTCATCATTATATGTGGCTTAATAATTTGGCTTTAAACCATATACATACATTAAAAAATTTCTTAACTGTTTCCAAAGCTTTTTTCAAAGATTTTTCCAATGATTAATTTTGAAAAAAACTTTCTAGAAGACTTTTTCGGTTCAACTGATTTCAGAAGGAACAAAAGGTAGAAAGGGCGCACTGTTGAATCTCAACATCGCACTGAACGGCACTAAAGTTTAATTCAACGTATATGTTTTGATAAAGTGGAATATTTATTGAAATGGAAACCGTTCCCTTATGCGAACGGTGTTCAATACCGCGCAGTTTTTAAAAACATTTTCCCTTAAAACACGTTCTTATTTTTTAAATGAAGCCCCAGCGAATAATATCTTGAATTTCCAGATTTCAATGGATATGGATAAAGATGGCTACGTAGCAATATTTTCTGATTTTACAAGAAGCCAAATTGGGCCCTTTGAGTTTCTTAATAGTCGTACAATTCGCCTTATTTTGCGCACTTAAAATACAAAAACATTATTACATTTAAAAATATAAAAAAAGCATCCTGGATATTCAAAGGCAATATTTTCTTAAGGGAACGCTCTAACGCCAACTCTATTGTATAAGCGCTTAATTAACTTTATCCATAAATCGCAGACCGAAGAGCGTGACTGTATTTGAATCTCATTGCAACGTGTTCTTCTCTGTTTATCAGCTTCTTATACTTTTATCTAATCACATGTTCGTTTCTTTATCTTGAAACTATGTTTAATACTTTTTTTGCATTTGTACATTTCTAATTGGCTGAGGGGATGTGAAACTAACGGGCAATCAATGTGGTATCACGTTGCTGAACACTGGCGCTTTATCATTACGCCAATTTAACCTTCGGCTAAGCTGTCGGATCCTCAAGCTGGTTGGGTAACAGAGAGTTATAACGAATATCGGATATCCTACTTAGCCTCTTTTATCCTGTCTAATAAAAACATTCTGTCTTGGGACCTTTTGGACTTAATTGAATTAGGAAAATATATATGAATCAACATACAATTTATCCCGGCTGGAAAGTCCAAACTATACAGGGGGTTGCGTACAACTTACAAATTTAAAGCGTTCATTTTTGAAGTTATTCAAAGAAGTGCTATTATTTTAGTCTTACAGTTCCTGATTTTATTATTCAAGTGTTTTCTCTGCAGTTAAAGAATAGAAAACGAAAAAAATGCACTTACTACTAAATTAAATTTCATAAGGGGTTAATAAGAGAAATATTTTTCCAAAAAATTCAAGTCTCCTAAAATACCTCGAACTCTCCATAATTTTCACCGGAACGAGGCGAAGAATGCAACGAGCAGTTTAAATCCCATGGCGGACTCTTTAGATCCGAAATAAGCAACAGTTTTTGACTTTTTCGAGCGGTTTTTAGCTTTTTTTAGGTCGCAATCTTTAACGGGCCATATCTTCCTTATTATGAACCCGAAAAATTCATATTCGTTATCGGGCAGCTTCTTAGGTCGGAAACAATCCATTGAACGCAAAAAAGACGGTTGTGAAATTTCAATTTTAGGTCGAAAATTTCATAAGGGTTAAACCCTTATGAAATTTCATAAGGGGTTAATAAGAGAAATAGTAGTAGTAGTAAACATCTTTATTTCTAAAAAAGGCTATCGACCTATCGGTCTTTCTGCCCTTGTTTAATACATGCAGTCTTAATCTAGATAAAAAACAAATATGAAAATTCTCCTATTCTAGGTTAACAATAGTAGTAGTAAACATCTTTATTTCTAAAAAAGGCTATCGACCTATCGGTCTTTCTGCCCTTGTTTAATACACTGCAGTCTTAATCTAGATAAAAAACAAATATGAAAATTCTCCTATTCTAGGTTAACAATAGTAGTAGTAAACATCTTTATTTCTAAAAAAGGCTATCGACCTATCGGTATTTCTGCCCTTGTTTAATACATGCAGTCCCAATCTAAATAAAAAACAAATATGAAAATTCTCCCATTCTAGGTTAACAATACTATTAAATAAATAAGATTTCAGTGGCAAGAAGAAATTATTTTATTGTCCACTAGTCCGTTGCGTTTGTAAGTGTTCGAGTAGCGTTAATGTAGGGAAACGGAAGCGGGATTGTCTGGTTGGTCTTGTAAGACAAAGGGGATTCAGTATGGTCCAGTTGTAGGGGTTGTTTGTCCATTTTGTCTGTAGCTGTATGAGTCTTTCCGAGATCTTTGTCATGTTTGTGCGTTCGTATAGTAGTTGGGTGGGGGGGTTGTGTAGTGGGTTTTGGGGGTAAGAGAGATATTTTTCCAAAAAATTCAAGTCTCTCAAAATTCCTCGAACTCGCCATCATTTTCACCGGAACGAGGCGAGGAATGCAACGAGCTGTTTAAAACACATGACGGACTTTTCAGATCCGAAATAATAATAATTTTTTGTCTTTTTTGAGCGGTTTTAGCGCGGTCGCAATCTTTAACGGGCGATATCTTAACTGTTGTAGACCGGAACATTTCATATTCGTTATCGGGCAGGTTTTTAGGTCGGAAACAATCCAATGAACTCAAAAAAGACGGTTGTGAAATTTAAATTTTGGTCGAAAATTTCATAAGGTTAACCCCTTATGAAATTTCATAAGGGGTTAATAAGAGAAATATTTTTCCAAAAAATTCAAGTCTCCTAAAATACCTCGAACTCTACATCATTTTCACCGGAACGAGGCGAGGAATGCAACGAGCTGTTTAAAACACATGACGGACTTTTCAGATCCGAAATAATAATCATTTTTTGTCTTTTTTGAGCGGTTTTAGCGCGGTCGCAATCTTTAACGGGCGATATCTTAACTGTTGTAGACCGGAACATTTCATATTCGTTATCGGGCAGGTTTTTAGGATCGGAAACAATCCAATGAACGCAAAAAAGACGGTTGTGATATTTCAATTTTTGGTCGAAAATTTCATAAGGGTTAATCCCTTATGAAATTTCATAAGGGGTTAATAAGAGAAATATTTTTCCAAAAATTCAAGTCTCCTAAAATACCTCGAACTCTACATCATTTTCACCGGAACGAGGCGAGGAATGCAACGAGCTGTTTAAAACACATGACGGACTTTTCAGATCCGAAATAATAATCATTTTTTGTCTTTTTGAGCGGTTTTAGCGCGGTCGCAATCTTTAACGGGCGATATCTTAACTGTTGTAGACCGGAACATTTCATATTCGTTATCGGGCAGGTTTTTAGGTCGGAAACAATCCAATGAACTCAAAAAAGACGGTTGTGAAATTTCAATTTTTGGTCGAAAATTTCATAAGGTTAACCCCTTATGAAATTTCATAAGGGGTTAATAAGAGAAATATTTTTCCAAAAAATTCAAGTCTCTCTAAATACCTCGAACTCTACATCATTTTCACCGGAACGAGGCGAGGAATGCAACGAGCTGTTTAAAACACATGACGGACTTTTCAGATCCGAAATAATAATCATTTTTTGTCTTTTTTGAGCGGTTTTAGCGCGGTCGCAATCTTTAACGGGCGATATCTTAACTGTTGTAGACCGGAACATTTCATATTCGTTATCGGGCAGGTTTTTAGGTCGGAAACAATCCAATGAACGCAAAAAAGACGGTTGTGAAATTTCAATTTTTGGTCGAAAATTTCATAAGGGTTAACCCCTTATGAAATTTCATAAGGGGTTAATAAGAGAAATATTTTTCCAAAAAATTCAAGTCTTCTAAAATACCTCGAACTCTACATCATTTTCACCGGAACGAGGCGAGGAATGCAACGAGCTGTTTAAAACACATGACGGACTTTTCAGATCCGAAATAATAATCATTTTTTGTCTTTTTTGAGCGGTTTTAGCGCGGTCGCAATCTTTAACGGGCGATATCTTAACTGTTGTAGACCGGAACATTTCATATTCGTTATCGGGCAGGTTTTTAGGTCGGAAACAATCCAATGAACTCAAAAAAGACGGTTGTGAAATTTCAATTTTTGGTCGAAAATTTCATAAGGTTAACCCCTTATGAAATTTCATAAGGGGTTAATAAGAGAAATATTTTTCCAAAAAATTCAAGTCTCCTAAAATACCTCGAACTCTACATCATTTTCACCGGAACGAGGCGAGGAATGCAACGAGCTGTTTAAAACACATGACGGACTTTTCAGATCCGAAATAATAATCATTTTTTGTCTTTTTTGAGCGGTTTTAGCGCGGTCGCAATCTTTAACGGGCGATATCTTAACTGTTGTAGACCGGAACATTTCATATTCGTTATCGGCAGGTTTTTAGGTCGGAAACAATCCAATGAACGCAAAAAAGACGGTTGTGATATTTCAATTTTTGGTCGAAAATTTCATAAGGGTTAACCCCTTATGAAATTTCATAAGGGGTTAATAAGAGAAATATTTTTCCAAAAAATTCAAGTCTCTAAAATACCTCGAACTCTACATCATTTTCACCGGAACGAGGCGAGGAATGCAACGAGCTGTTTAAAACACATGACGGACTTTTCAGATCCGAAATAATAATCATTTTTTGTCTTTTTTGAGCGGTTTTAGCGCGGTCGCAATCTTTAACGGGCGATATCTTAACTGTTGTAGACCGGAACATTTCATATTCGTTATCGGGCAGGTTTTTAGGTCGGAAACAATCCAATGAACGCAAAAAAGACGGTTGTGATATTTCAATTTTTGGTCGAAAATTTCATAAGGGTTAACCCCTTATGAAATTTCATAAGGGGTTAATAAGAGAAATATTTTTCCAAAAAATTCAAGTCTCCTAAAATACCTCGAACTCTACATCATTTTCACCGGAACGAGGCGAGGAATGCAACGAGCTGTTTAAAACACATGACGGACTTTTCAGATCCGAAATAATAATCATTTTTTGTCTTTTTTGAGCGGTTTTAGCGCGGTCGCAATCTTTAACGGGCGATATCTTAACTGTTGTAGACCGGAACATTTCATATTCGTTATCGGGCAGGTTTTTAGGTCGGAAACAATCCAATGAACGCAAAAAAGACGGTTGTGATATTTCAATTTTTGGTCGAAAATTTCATAAGGGTTAACCCCTTATGAAATTTCATAAGGGGTTAATAAGAGAAATATTTTTCCAAAAAATTCAAGTCTCCTAAAATACCTCGAACTCTACATCATTTTCACCGGAACGAGGCGAGGAATGCAACGAGCTGTTTAAAACACATGACGGACTTTTCAGATCCGAAATAATAATCATTTTTTGTCTTTTTTGAGCGGTTTTAGCGCGGTCGCAATCTTTAACGGGCGATATCTTAACTGTTGTAGACCGGAACATTTCATATTCGTTATCGGGCAGGTTTTTAGGTCGGAAACAATCCAATGAACTCAAAAAAGACGGTTGTGAAATTTCAATTTTTGGTCGAAAATTTCATAAGGTTAACCCCTTATGAAATTTCATAAGGGGTTAATAAGAGAAATATTTTTCCAAAAAATTCAAGTCTCCTAAAATACCTCGAACTCTACATCATTTTCACCGGAACGAGGCGAGGAATGCAACGAGCTGTTTAAAACACATGACGGACTTTTCAGATCCGAAATAATAATCATTTTTTGTCTTTTTTGAGCGGTTTTAGCGCGGTCGCAATCTTTAACGGGCGATATCTTAACTGTTGTAGACCGGAACATTTCATATTCGTTATCGGGCAGGTTTTAGGTCGGAAACAATCCAATGAACGCAAAAAAGACGGTTGTGAAATTTCAATTTTTGGTCGAAAATTTCATAAGGGTTAACCCCTTATGAAATTTCATAAGGGGTTAATAAGAGAAATATTTTTCCAAAAAATTCAAGTCTCCTAAAATACCTCGAACTCTACATCATTTTCACCGGAACGAGGCGAGGAATGCAACGAGCTGTTTAAAACACATGACGGACTTTTCAGATCCGAAATAATAATCATTTTTTGTCTTTTTTGAGCGGTTTTAGCGCGGTCGCAATCTTTAACGGGCGATATCTTAACTGTTGTAGACCGGAACATTTCATATTCGTTATCGGGCAGGTTTTTAGGTCGGAAACAATCCAATGAACCCAAAAAGACGGTTGTGAAATTTCAATGTTTGGTCGAAAATTTTTTGAGGGTTAACCCCTTATGAAATTTCATAAGGGGTTAATAAGAGAAATATTTTTCCAAAAAATTCAAGTCTCTCAAAATACCTCGAACTCTACATCATTTTCACCGGAACGAGGCGAGGAATGCAACGAGCTCTTTAAAACACATGACGGACTTTTCAGATCCGAAATAATAATCATTTTTTGTCTTTTTTGAGCGGTTTTAGCGCGGTCGCAATCTTTAACGGGCGATATCTTAACTGTTGTAGACCGGAACATTTCATATTCGTTATCGGGCAGGTTTTAGGTCGGAAACAATCCAATGAACTCAAAAAAGACGGTTGTGAAATTTAAATTTTTGGTCGAAAATTTCATAAGGTTAACCCCTTATGAAATTTCATAAGGGGTTAATAAGAGAAATATTTTTCCAAAAAATTCAAGTCTCCTAAAATACCTCGAACTCTACATCATTTTCACCGGAACGAGGCGAGGAATGCAACGAGCTGTTTAAAACACATGACGGGACTTTTCAGATCCGAAATAATAATCATTTTTTGTCTTTTTTGAGCGGTTTTAGCGCGGTCGCAATCTTTAACGGGCGATATCTTAACTGTTGTAGACCGGAACATTTCATATTCGTTATCGGGCAGGTTTTTAGG
Source organism: Dendroctonus valens (assembly GCA_024550625.1). Classification (NCBI taxonomy): domain Eukaryota; kingdom Metazoa; phylum Arthropoda; class Insecta; order Coleoptera; family Curculionidae; genus Dendroctonus; species Dendroctonus valens. The sequence continues at coordinate 416,074 of JAJTJO010000323.1, read as the reverse complement.
TCGGAAACAATCCAATGAACTCAAAAAAGACGGTTGTGAAATTTCAAATTTTTGGTCGAAAATTTCATAAGGTTAACCCCTTATGAAATTTCATAAGGGGTTAATAAGAGAAATATTTTTCCAAAAAATTCAAGTCTCCTAAAATACCTCGAACTCTACATCATTTTCACCGGAACGAGGCGAGGAATGCAACGAGCTGTTTAAAAACACATGACGGACTTTTCAGATCCGAAATAACTAATCATTTTTGTCTTTTTTGAGCGGTTTTAGCGCGGTCGCAATCTTTAACGGGCGATATCTTAACTGTTGTAGACCGGAACATTTCATATTCGTTATCGGGCAGGTTTTAGGTCGGAAACAATCCAATGAACGCAAAAAAGACGGTTGTGAAATTTCAATTTTTGGTCGAAAATTTCATAAGGGTTAACCCCTTATGAAATTTCATAAGGGGTTAATAAGAGAAATATTTTTCCAAAAAATTCAAGTCTCCTAAAATACCTTGAACTCTACATCATTTTCACCGGAACGAGGCGAGGAATGCAACGAGCTGTTTAAAACACATGACGGACTTTTCAGATCCGAAATAATAATCATTTTTTTGTCTTTTTTGAGCGGTTTTAGCGCGGTCGCAATCTTTAACGGGCGATATCTTAACTGTTGTAGACCGGAACATTTCATATTCGTTATCGGGCAGGTTTTAGGTCGGAAACAATCCAATGAACGCAAAAAAGACGGTTGTGAAATTTCAATTTTTGGTCGAAAATTTCATAAGGGTTAACCCCTTATGAAATTTCATAAGGGGTTAATAAGAGAAATATTTTTCCAAAAAATTCAAGTCTCCTAAAATACCTCGAACTCTACATCATTTTCACCGGAACGAGGCGAGGAATGCAACGAGCTGTTTAAAACACATGACGGACTTTTCAGATCCGAAATAATAATCATTTTTTGTCTTTTTTGAGCGGTTTTAGCGCGGTCGCAATCTTTAACGGGCGATATCTTAACTGTTGTAGACCGGAACATTTCATATTCGTTATCGGGCAGGTTTTTAGGTCGGAAACAATCCAATGAACGCAAAAAAGACGGTTGTGAAATTTCAATTTTTGGTCGAAAATTTCATAAGGGTTAACCCCTTATGAAATTTCATAAGGGGTTAATAAGAGAAATATTTTTCCAAAAATTCAAGTCTCCTAAAATACCTCGAACTCTACATCATTTTCACCGGAACGAGGCGAGGAATGCAACGAGCTGTTTAAAACACATGACGGACTTTTCAGATCCGAAATAATAATCATTTTTTGTCTTTTTTGAGCGGTTTTTAGCGCGGTCGCAATCTTTAACGGGCGATATCTTAACTGTTGTAGACCGGAACATTTCATATTCGTTATCGGGCAGGTTTTTAGGTCGGAAACAATCCAATGAACGCAAAAAAGACGGTTGTGAAATTTCAATTTTTGGTCGAAAATTTCATAAGGGTTAACCCCTTATGAAATTTCATAAGGGGTTAATAAGAGAAATATTTTTCCAAAAAATTCAAGTCTCCTAAAATACCTCGAACTCTACATCATTTTCACCGGAACGAGGCGAGGAATGCAACGAGCTGTTTAAAACACATGACGGACTTTTCAGATCCGAAATAATAATCATTTTTTGTCTTTTTTGAGCGGTTTTAGCGCGGTCGCAATCTTTAACGGGCGATATCTTAACTGTTGTAGACCGGAACATTTCATATTCGTTATCGGGCAGGTTTTTAGGTCGGAAACAATCCAATGAACGCAAAAAAGACGGTTGTGAATATTTCAATTTTTGGTCGAAAATTTCATAAGGGTTAACCCCTTATGAAATTTCATAAGGGGTTAATAAGAGAAATATTTTTCCAAAAAATTCAAGTCTCCTAAAATACCTCGAACTCTACATCATTTTCACCGGAACGAGGCGAGGAATGCAACGAGCTGTTTAAAACACATGACGGACTTTTCAGATCCGAAATAATAATCATTTTTTGTCTTTTTTGAGCGGTTTTAGCGCGGTCGCAATCTTTAACGGGCGATATCTTAACTGTTGTAGACCGGAACATTTCATATTCGTTATCGGGCAGGTTTTTAGGTCGGAAACAATCCAATGAACGCAAAAAAGACGGTTGTGAAATTTCAATTTTTGGTCGAAAATTTCATAAGGGTTAACCCCTTATGAAATTTCATAAGGGGTTAATAAGAGAAATATTTTTCCAAAAAATTCAAGTCTCCTAAAATACCTCGAACTCTACATCATTTTCACCGGAACGAGGCGAGGAATGCAACGAGCTGTTTTAAAACACATGACGGACTTTTCAGATCCGAAATAATAATCATTTTTTGTCTTTTTTGAGCGGTTTTAGCGCGGTCGCAATCTTTAACGGGCGATATCTTAACTGTTGTAGACCGGAACATTTCATATTCGTTATCGGGCAGGTTTTAGATCGGAAACAATCCAATGAACGCAAAAAAGACGGTTGTGATATTTCAATTTTTGGTCGAAAATTTCATAAGGGTTAACCCCTTATGAAATTTCATAAGGGGTTAATAAGAGAAATATTTTTCCAAAAATTCAAGTCTCCTAAAATACCTCGAACTCTACATCATTTTCACCGGAACCAGTCGAGGAATGCAACGAGCTGTTTAAAACACATGACGGACTTTTCAGATCCGAAATAATAATAATTTTTTGTCTTTTTTGAGCGGTTTTAGCGCGGTCGCAATCTTTAACGGGCGATATCTTAACTGTTGTAGACCGGAACATTTCATATTCGTTATCGGGCAGGTTTTTAGGTCGGAAACAATCCAATGAACGCAAAAAAGACGGTTGTGAAATTTCAATTTTTGGTCGAAAATTTCATAAGGTTAACCCCTTATGAAATTTCATAAGGGGTTAATAAGAGAAATATTTTTCCAAAAAATTCAAGTCTCCTAAAATACCTCGAACTCTACATCATTTTCACCGGAACGAGGCGAGGAATGCAACGAGCTGTTTAAAACACATGACGGACTTTTCAGATCCGAAATAATAATCATTTTTTGTCTTTTTTGAGCGGTTTTAGCGCGGTCGCAATCTTTAACGGGCGATATCTTAACTGTTGTAGACCGGAACATTTCATATTCGTTATCGGGCAGGTTTTTAGGTCGGAAACAATCCAATGAACGCAAAAAAGACGGTTGTGAAATTTCAATTTTTGGTCGAAAATTTCATAAGGGTTAACCCCTTATGAAATTTCATAAGGGGTTAATAAGAGAAATATTTTTCCAAAAAATTCAAGTCTCCTAAAATACCTCGAACTCTACATCATTTTCACCGGAACGAGGCGAGGAATGCAACGAGCTGTTTAAACACATGACGGACTTTTCAGATCCGAAATAATAATCATTTTTTGTCTTTTTGAGCGGTTTTAGCGCGGTCGCAATCTTTAACGTGCGATATCTTAACTGTTGTAGACCGGAACATTTCATATTCGTTATCGGGCAGGTTTTTTAGGTCGGAAACAATCCAATGAACGCAAAAAAGACGGTTGTGAAATTTCAATTTTTGGTCGAAAATTTCATAAGGGTTAACCCCTTATGAAATTTCATAAGGGGTTAATAAGAGAAATATTTTTCCAAAAAATTCAAGTCTCCTAAAATACCTCGAACTCTACATCATTTTCACCGGAACGAGGCGAGGAATGCAACGAGCTGTTTAAAACACATGACGGGACTTTTCAGATCCGAAATAATAATCATTTTTTGTCTTTTTTGAGCGGTTTTAGCGCGGTCGCAATCTTTAACGGGCGATATCTTAACTGTTGTAGACCGGAACATTTCATATTCGTTATCGGGCAGGTTTTTAGGTCGGAAACAATCCAATGAACTCAAAAAAGACGGTTGTGAAATTTCAATTTTTGGTCGAAAATTTCATAAGGGTTAACCCCTTATGAAATTTCATAAGGGGTTAATAAGAGAAATATTTTTCCAAAAAATTCAAGTCTCTCAAAATTCCTCGAACTCGCCATCATTTTCACCGGAACGAGGCGAGGAATGCAACGAGCTGTTTAAAACACACGACGGACTTTTCAGATCCGAAATAATAATCATTTTTTGTCTTTTTTGAGCGGTTTTAGCGCGGTCGCAATCTTTAACGGGCGATATCTTAACTGTTGTAGACCGGAACATTTCATATTCGTTATCGGGCAGGTTTTTAGGTCGGAAACAATCCAATGAACTCAAAAAAGACGGTTGTGAAATTTCAATTTTTGGTCGAAAATTTCATAAGGGTCAACCCCTTATGAAATTTCATAAGGGGTTAATAAGAGAAATATTTTTCCAAAAAATTCAAGTCTCCTAAAATACCTCGAACTCTACATCATTTTCACCGGAACGAGGCGAGGAATGCAACGAGCTGTTTAAAAACACATGACGGACTTTTCAGATCCGAAAATAATAATCATTTTTTGTCTTTTTTGAGCGGTTTTAGCGCGGTCGCAATCTTTAACGGGCGATATCTTAACTGTTGTAGACCGGAACATTTCATATTCGTTATCGGGCAGGTTTTAGGTCGGAAACAATCCAATGAACGCAAAAAAGACGGTTGTGAAATTTAAATTTTTGGTCGAAAATTTCATAAGGGTTAACCCCTTATGAAATTTCATAAGGGGTTAATAAGAGAAATATTTTTCCAAAAAATTCAAGTCTCCTAAAATACCTTCGAACTCTACATCATTTTCACCGGAACGAGGCGAGGAATGCAACGAGCTGTTTAAAAACACATGACGGACTTTTCAGATCCGAAATAATAATCATTTTTTGTCTTTTTGAGCGTTTTTAGCGCGGTCGCAATCTTTAACGGGCGATATCTTAACTGTTGTAGACCGGAACATTTCATATTCGTTATCGGGCAGGTTTTTAGGTCGGAAACAATCCAATGAACGCAAAAAGACGGTTGTGAAATTTCAATTTTGGTCGAAAATTTCATAAGGGTTAACCCCTTATGAAATTTCATAAGGGGTTAATAAGAGAAATATTTTTCCAAAAATTCAAGTCTCCTAAAATACCTGAACTCTACATCATTTTCACCGGAACGAGGCGAGGAATGCAACGAGCTGTTTAAAACACATGACGGACTTTTCAGATCCGAAATAATAATAATTTTTTGTCTTTTTTGAGCGGTTTTAGCGCGGTCGCAATCTTTAACGGGCGATATCTTAACTGTTGTAGACCGGAACATTCATATTCGTTATCGGGCAGTTTTTAGGGTCGGAAACAATCCAATGAACTCAAAAAAGACGGTTGTGAAATTTCAATTTTTGGTCGAAAATTTCATAAGGGTTAACCCCTTATGAAATTTCATAAGGGGTTATAAGAGAAATATTTTTCCAAAAAATTCAAGTCTCCTAAAATACCTCGAACTCTACATCATTTTCACCGGAACGAGGCGAGGGAATGCAACGAGCTGTTTAAAAACACATGACGGACTTTTCAGATCCGAAATAATAATCATTTTTTGTCTTTTTTGAGCGGTTTTTAGCGCGGTCGCAATCTTTAACGGGCGATATCTTAACTGTTGTAGACCGGAACCTTTCATATTCGTTATCGGGCAGGTTTTTAGGTCGGAAACAATCCAATGAACGCAAAAAGACGGTTGTGAAATTTCAATTTTTGGTCGAAAATTTCATAAGGGTTAACCCCTTATGAAATTTCATAAGGGGTTAATAGAGAAATATTTTTCCAAAAAATTCAAGTCTCTCAAAATTCCTCGAACTCGCCATCATTTCACCGTGCACGAGGACGAGGAATGCAACGAGCTGTTTAAACACATGAGGGACTTTTCTTCAGATCCGAAATAATAAACAATCATGTTTTGTCTTTTTTGATCGGTTTTATCGCACTGTTTGTCGCAATTCTTTTAACGGGCCGATATCTTAAATGTTGTAGGACCGGAAACATTCATATTCGTTATCGGGCAGGTTTTTAGGTCGGAAACACATCCAATGAACTCAAAAAAAACGGTTGTGAAATTAAATTTTTGGTCGAACAATTTACATAAGGGTTAGTTAATAAGAGAAAATTTTTCCAAAAAATTCAAGTCTCTCAAACTTCCTCGAACTCTCCATCAGTTTCACCGCGGAAACGAGGCGAAGAATGGCAAACGAGCAGTTTAAATCCCCATGACGGATCTTTAGATCCGAAATAAGCAAAATTTTTTGACTTTTTCGAGCGCGTTTTTAGCGTTTTTTTAGGTCGCAATCTTTAACGGGCCATATCTTTCTTATTATGAACCCGAAAACTTCATATTCGTTATCGGGCAGCTTCTTAGGTCGGAAACAATCCATTGAACGCAAAAAAGACGGTTGTGAAATTTCAATTTTTGGTCGAAAATTTCATAAGGGTTAACCCCTTATGAAATTTCATAAGGGGTTAATAAGAGAAATATTTTTCCAAAAAATTCAAGCCTCTCAAAATTCCTCGAACTCTCCATCATTTTCACCAGAACGAGGCGAATAATGCAACGAGCAGTTTTAAATCCCATGACGGACTCTTTAGATCCGAAATAAGCAACATTTTTTGTCTTTTTCGAGCGGTTTTTTAGTACTAGAAATACCCAAAAAACAAACAAAAAGGTGAACAAAGCATCATTTTCATGCTCATCTCAGTTATATCACATCGCTATAAATAATCTATAAATTAACGAGGAAAAAAACCTGCGATGTCTTTGTCGTTACACAATTGCCTATTCCGCTCCAAAAATAGCCAAATCTTTCTCTAATAGGGATGATATAAAACATTACATGGAAGTGACATTTTTAGTTAAATCGGATTGAGGGGAATCTATTTTAGGGCGCATCTACTTACAGGCCTTTATCCAAATGGCATCCGGCTCTTTATATAATTCACTTTTACACACCCATCCAGACATTCGTTGTGCAATTGCACGTTGTCGTTAATTTTAGATTTTTAATTAACTGGGAACAATACCCCTTTATGCCAGTCTTTTGCATCCATATATATGCCCCGCTATGAGCACCTGTATCTCTATAAGACTTCGGGCCTGCCTAATGGATCACGTTGCTTAAGAACAATTAGTTTATTGGTGAATTTGCCTGGAAAAACAACATTTGTGTTTCTAGATCTGCTAAGTGAACGTGAACCAAAATGGAATCAGAATCTGGTACCAACAACACGAAAATATCCGATTCTGGATACTCCAACAGTTGCAGCAATACCACTTCGCAAGGAAGGTAAGTTTGCGCAAAATGGTCTTTCTGGAAAAAAGCTCAAGTTTTCCTTTTTAAACTTGCAGCGCCAGCTCTAAGTCCAGGCATAGTGGAGGCAGCAATTCGAGCAGAAGCAGCGGCTATGGAGGAGCCGCAAACGCAAACGAAAAGTACCTAAATGTAAATGAATTATAGCTAACTGTTACTTACAAAAAATTTCCGGATCTAGCAATGAGTCGTCTCATCAACAAGCGGCAAAGCCCCCCAAAAAGCACAGGAAGACCGGCCAAAAATCTTCAACACATCCCGCTCAAACGGACGATCTTCAGCCAGTTACTGCACTATCGGACGGAATAACTGAAGAAACTTCCTCTGCAAGAACAACCTTGGGTAAGCACCTGTGAAATGACCATCAGCTAATGTTATTCTTACGTTCTCACCTACTCCAGACTATAAACACTTCATATGTTGCTTAAAATGACTGATGGATGTTGAATTCCAACACACTAATCAAATACTTTCAGCTGAACCACAGTTTAATCGAGCCAGTTGGATTATGAACCCAAAATATCGTCCAGACCTATAAGTTCATCGCAAATTATTGACAATTTCAGTTTTTAAACACTAATCGCAGTCAACAGCCCAATGACTACATCACATCAGGGTTCAGTCGCTGTTCGTGTCGGTTTGTTGCATTCGCGATCTTTTACCAAACTTGTTCGGGATCATTCGCTTGAATAGTTCCTGATTGTATTCGATATATAAAGTATTCGATGCTCAAATGCGACAAAACGTGCGAAACGATTTATCAACGAAATTCGCTGTTGCTAGTTACCGAGTCAGAAAGGTGCGTGGCAAAAGCTATTGTAATGGGGTAAAAGTGATGCTTGCAAGGGGATGACGAAAAGTAACTTTTTCTGCGCTGTTATGGACGTTAGTACATTTGTTCGTTGAATTGAAATATACAGGGTGTTTCTTTGAAAGCTTGAAAAACATTTGAATAATTTTAAATGGTTATCACAATCACACGTTTCTCCCACATGCTACAAAACACCCTGTATCCTGAATTAGCTGATATTTCTTTGATGGCTATTTTGGGCTTTGGAACACAACTGTAACTATTTGGGTCGTTCATTTGAATATTTTCTTATATTTACACTTTACTATGGTTTTCATTACACATTATTTTTAACATTGATTCGATGTAGGAGGGTTAGAGCATCAGGTTTTTAAATTATTGTTTAACATGAAAAATGCAGAATGTTTCGATTTTTTTAAATCAAAACACTGGTATACATTAGCGTGGCTGAATTTTAATCAAAACCGGCCATTTATTAGGTGTGGAGTCCACGCCCCATTTATCAGATGTAGATTTAAGCATTCCAGAAAATGTGGACTTTGGAAGTAAGACCCCAGAGCCACTCTTCAACGATGATATGAATGATAAACAAGACGAAAAAGGTAAGTCCCACAACTAAATTGGCCAAAAAAACGTGATAAAAGGTACTGAAAACAAAGTGGCACAGTTGAAGGAAAATTATTAATCTATTAGAAATTCTTGGTTGCAAAAAATCTGCTTGGGAACATAAAATTTTTATACTTCTGGCCTAGAGTGGGAGCGAATGGTACGTTTTGGCTTTCTGAGCTCAATTTTAACATTATTCCACTTAGAACCAACCACTAATCATGAGGATCAAGGCTTCCTAGATTCCTCCACCGATCATGTAGAGCCCGTTGCCCAAACGGCGGAAAATCAAATCGGCGAATTCTTTCCTAAACCAGATCTTCTGGCCTCTGGCCAATGCGAAGTTAATGTAAGACGAACGCGTTCCCTCACCCAATTAAGCTTACCCACTTTTCTGCTACTTAAGGATGGTTTTTGCTGTGTAATTTCCATGCACGATGGCTTGGTTTTGTACACAACCCCCAGCCTCACTTCCATTCTAGGATTTCCGAAGGACACCTGGCTGGGACACTCTTTCATTGACTTTGTCCATCCGAAGGACCGGGATACTTTTTCCACGAAAGTTAGCACAAGTGTGGGCTTGCCTCTAGTTGATTCCAATGGAAAAGGTAAGGTAGTTTATATAACTTCGTTTGCAGGAGTACAAATTCAGCTGTTTCAGACGTAAGTCACTGCCTCTATGTGTGTCTCAGACGCCACGTGTCTTCAGAAGTACCTCTTCTGGAAAAGCCAATTTCCTACCAGGCTTTTAACCTAACGGTGACCATCAAGCAAATGGCCGACTCTCCAGAATCTGGATTAGCCGACCACAACAATTGCATGTTTCTCTTCATCATTGCTGTGCCAGTTTTCAGCGCCTACAAAGGTACTAATGGCCGAAACTCCACTTATTTAGTGCCAACTAATGTTGAAAAATTATCCAGTTCCCAAAGATCGAAAAGTGTTCAGCAAATTCGGAATGCGCCATACCGCAACTTGCATATTCAGCTACGTGGATCCGGAAGTCGTCACTAATTTCGGATTTTTACCTCAAGACATGCTGGGAAAATCAGTCTTTGACTTCTACCATCCGGAGGATATGCCTTTTCTTAAAGAAGTTTACAAATCCGGTAAGTAAGGTCGGCTACTGGTTGAATTGGGGCTCTTTGGCTCTTGTTTTCTCAAAAGATACACAGAAAACAGAATTTGATTGATTTTTTATTGCAAAATGATAGTAGTATCTTCCGCCAAGTTTTCTAATTTCTAGCAAGAGAAAAACACGACATTTTTTTAAACCAAAAGTACATTTTAAAATGAGTCCCAACATCTACCAGTTCAGCGTCAATCGGTTATTTAATTTTTGTCTCCATTTTCTGTCCCTTAACAGTTGTTGATAGCCTTTGCATCCTCCAGATGAAGTCAATGGAAAATTTACCATGAATATCTGCTTTCAGTGATGAAAACATGCCTAATCAACGGCTCAGTGTTCCGAAGTAAACCCTATAGATTTCTGGTCCAGAATGGATGCTTCGCCTTAATCGAAACCGAATGGTCCAGCGTGATTAATCCGTGGTCCAGAAGAATGGAGTTTGTTATCAGCTTGCACCAGGTTTCGCAGGTAATTATTTTGAGAAACAAGAACAATCAGAAGTTTAATGTTTGTTTCCAGGGACCTTTAAACCCGAACGTCTTCGACCTGGCAACCGATATAGAGCTCAAAGCAATTTCCAGCCACGTAATCAATCAAGGCAAAGTCTTGCAAGCGGAGATTTTACAGCTTCTAACAGTGGTACGTAATGGAATTTTTGAGTGGGAGTTTTCTGATTTTATTTTTGCTTTTTCCAGGAACTTCCAAAGCCTGTGGAAATAGGCAAACAGGAAGTGTCCAGACGTTGCAAAAACTTGGCCAGTTTCATGGAAACCTTTATCAGCACCACTAAGCTGGAGATTGAAGTTGCCCAGGAGTTTTAACGAGAGTTTTTCGGTAAGTACGCGACAAAAATCCGGGAGTTTTTGGCAAAAACAAGATTTTTAGGAAAGCGATTCGGTGATGTTGGGAGAAATTTCGCCCCATCACGACTTTTGCGACAGCAAATCATCAACGGAAACGCCTCCGAGCTACAACCAGCTGAATTACAACGAAAACATTACCAGATTCTTCCAAAGTAACCCAAAAACCAGCACCACCCACGAGGAGAATCAGTTCGCCAGTAATGCGACTGAACTGAGATATACAAAAAAAGAAGATGAGGCCTCTGATAGCGTCCCCACTAATCTGTAAGTCTTTAAAACACTGTTTCAAAAAGGACAACTATTTGAGGACATCATACTAATCAATTAGCGTTTTCCTTTGAAGAAAATGCTTGTCGCCGCTCCAAAACAACGAAAACTCCAGACGGGGAAGCGCGGGCAACTTTAGTTCAAGCAGCACTTGGAATCTGGAAAGCGGAACCACCAGCGGCACCAACATGACAAGCGACGACTACAAAGCGCCACAATTGACCGCATCCGTGCTGGTCAGACACAATGAGGATATGGAGAAAATCATGATCCAAAAGCACAAAAAGGAGAGATCGCACCGCGAAGCGAAAAAAAGCCATCAGAAGCTCGAAAAACACACCAATGAGATGTTTAGGGAAAGCGCCAATGAGGTAAGTTGATGATCTGATACACCCGGCGTCCAAAGTGATTAATTGGATAATATTTGGCGCAATATCAAACAGTAGCAAATTGAAGAACAAACCAACCAAGAACACCATCAGTTAGATTTCCAACTCTCCCCAATTCAAATCTATTAATTTCCTTTGGAAAATCTTCGCGTAATTAACCGCAAGTTATCTTTCAATTTAGCATCATCAAGGAGTAAAACGCAGTGGAGGGCATTTGATTGAAGATAGAGAGGGATGTAAAGTATCCAGACAAAATGGGAACAGTGGGCTATTTGAAAACCCTGGACCCAGCTTTTACAGCAATGCGCAAATCAGTACATCTGCAGACATTCCTGGTCATCCCCATAGGGGCGACTTGCTCACCGTAAGCATCCAGAATCCACCTAATTTCCGACATTTATTGGCGGTTGTTTCAGGGGTCGTTGAATATGTGGAGCCCTTTCCCAGTTCCAGTGGCGCACAATCCAAAGCTCGCACTCATCCCAGGCGTTTTGCCCGTTTACTATGTGCCAACCATTGTCCCGCCTCGACCTCAAGTGTCCCAAAGAAATCAAGGTAATATCCAAAACAAAGCCTCCAAATTTGATACTAATTCCCAGTTTGTTCCTTTAGTGCAATATTTGCCTGCTGGTGAGCTCTCCAATTATGCTGCCGGAATATTACCTCCGCCGATTATTTGCCCCACGATTCCCATCCTGTCCTTGCAAAACGTGTCTTCGGGTCCAGAAGCGGGCCACTTGAACATTGGCCCTACTCACGACCGATCGGCTTATCTGGATTCAAGGCTGCATCCATCAGGTGGTTCTCAACAGTTTGATGGTGGTATCCAGCGCCTTTCCAGACCCGGGACCCAATGCAATCGACCTTCATCTCAAGCCACATCCGTTAAAGCGGAACCTGGAAGCCGGATCGGTTCCATCGCCTCAGGGAGTGCAGTAAATAAGGTAAGCAATTGACTTTCCTCTCGAAGATTAGCGCTTTGTTTTGGCGCGATGATTGATTACAATAAACGATCAATTTTTAGGCCTTGTCGGAATGTTCTCGAAAGGACTTAGGTTTGCAATCGATCTGTTCTCCAGGTTCTCCGCTGGTCAGCCCTCCCGATGTTGAAATCCAGGCGGAGCTGTTTAAGACAAATGCAAAGGTCACTTTAAGTGGTTCGATATTTGTTTAACTATTTACGTTCCAGAACCTTGATTACTTTGCTTTGGTTTTTTTGTGTGGCTTTATCGACATGTTTTTCTAAATTGGCGTGAGTGTGGTTTGTGTTCCATTTATATGTGTGCGCTAGATACAATTTCCAACAGTCCAGGAAGAGCTGAGCACTGTTTTTTCCTTCCTCCTTGAAATCTGTTCTTGTCGCCTGCATTTAGAATGTTTTATGCCCAAAAGACTCCATCCAAGCTGTTGTGCATCATTTCGTAAACTTCCTATTTTAATGGGACAAGAAAGTAACACACAAAAATTATATGCAAAATCAGCAGTATCAATTGGTTGGACAGCAAGCAAAATGCTTAATTCCGCATGATTTTTCCAAACAAAAAATGCATTTGAATCATGAGTATTTCTATTGCAGCTACCCGAGCCGAGTCAACGGTCCAACAAGCTGGAGAATTCTTACCGGCCAAACCACATGGAGGAGGAGAGTAGCTGTTACTCGTCCTCATATTCCTCGTTTTTGAAAACGGACACAGGTTCCCGGTCAAATGACGATTCTGCTTCAAGCAACAATACCAATCGCACTGACGATGTAAGTGATCGAAGAAATACGCAAATGGACGAAAATATATGTTTTTTTTGCCAATTTAAGGAAATGGTAAAGAGCGAGCGAAAAGTGTGCCCGTTGCGAAAAAGAGAGCCTCCATGGTTGGAATCAGTGTCTTTGACTCCAGATGTAATCTACCGATACCAGATGTCGGAGAAGAATATCGATGATATTTTAAAAATGGATCTCAACGCTCTGAAGCAAATAGAGCAAGTAAGTACACAGTTTTTCTGATTTTAGATGAATATCTAGAGTTTTTATGATTATAGCCTAAGATGGTCAATGATCAACTACAACAGCTTTATATAGAAATGGAGTTAGAGGGACTGTCGAAATCCCTGACTTTGGAGGAAGAACGTTTATCCAGCAGCAGCAGCAGCAGTGGAGATATGCTGGAAAACAATGCTAGAGCAACCAAAGTACGATTTTGTTAGTTTGCTTGGAATTTTTCCGATACCAATTTTCTTGCAGAAGAACAAAAAGCGACCTTACAGTTCGCTCTGGTGATGATCATTCGATGATACCAAATTTCCTGCCCTTAACGCTGCATCTTCCAAAGAAAACCTATATACCTCTGTTTTAGAGATTTTTACCTTAAAATATTCCGCGGTAGCAACATCCAAGGAATAGAAACATGTTTGTTATGTTTAGCAGCTAGTTAGCAAACCACGCATGCTATTTTAGGTATCTACATACTCACTCTGTTACATTATCTATACATATATTATAATAATATTGTGTCGTAGATCTAATTTTGGTGTATTTAGTTTGTATCATGTTTTTTGATAATGATGTTTTGTACTTTTTATATTATATTATATACGTATGTAACTGATTAGTCGACAAGCCTATGAAAGTATGTATTGTAGCTAAATACAGATCATATTAAAGCGTTTTATTTTTGATAACAGTGTCTTAGTTTAAAAACCATTTAATTACTGAAAAAATCCGCGTTAATGCTGTGCAAAAACGTACAGAAAACTCGAAAATCTTTGAGAGGAAAGATTGAGTGAAGATTAGACTGATGATTTTGCGAAATCTAAATTAGTTCCTGTTCACAGCTATTTAATGATCAATTTTTGCGATGCCTTAAAAAATTACTCAGTTTGAGCGTCTTGTTATTCACTTTACCCTTTCAGGTTTAGACCTACTAGACTTGTTATTTAGCAAACTCAAAATACAGGACCAAACTAAAACCCTGTATAATCAAAGCTAAACATTCGTTAAGGGTACGATATAATGGCAGCTCAATTGCATAAGCATTTAATAAAATTTATCCATAAATAGCTGCCGGAGAGGAGCGGGCGCTATATTTGAACAATCATGAATTCATGCACGTTTTCATCAATGTGTTTTTTCCTCCCTAAACTTTATCAACTTTTTATACTCTTGTCTCATTACGGTTTTTCGTTCCTTCCTCTTCAAACTATGATTAAACTTTGTCTTATCCATGTGGTGTCACGTTGCTGAACACTGGGGCTCAATCATTATGCCAATGTAACCTTCTGTTAAGCTGTCGGATTCTGTAGCTGCTTGTGTAACAAAAAGTTATTAGGAATATCGGATATCCGACATGGCCTCTTTTATCCTATCCAATTATAAACATTCTCTGTTGTGATGAAGAAGACATTGTAGACTTGGTTGAAATAGGAAATAATGAATACAACTTGAATACTTGGAAGAAATGAGTTTTGGAAAAGTTGAAAAGCACAAATACAAACTATACAGGGTGTTGCGTACAATGGTCAGGATTAAAGGGCTCACCTTGGAGCTCCTTCAAAGAATTGCACATATTTGAGCCAGATTTGAATTGATTTTGATAATCGAGTGTATTTTGTTCTACATTCAAGCAGTCAAAGAACTGAAAATTAGAAAAATTGTACCTACCACTAAACTGCCCATTTTGGTACCCAAATCGTCCATTTCTGCAACTGCTACGCCCATAAAATCATTAAAAAATGTTCTTAAAAAATCAAAAATATTCCGTTTTTAGTGCTAGAAGGCCGATGTAAAAGTGATCGCTTTAGGCTGACAGCAAACGTCAGAAAGTTTTCTAATTAAAAACCCTGTTTTCACGCTAAACTTGTACAACCGGTTAGGAAAAGAGCAGAAAACGACAAAGAAAAAACTCATTTTCCAAACAGACACCAATTTTCCGCACAAAAATGCAAAAATCCCGGTTATTTTCGAAAAATTGACGGAGCAAATCGCGTAAACTGTTTCCTATCCGCCATTAATCACTAAACTAAAAAATGACATAAATCTGACGTGCATTTAAATGGCGAATTTCAAAAATGTTTTTGGGGCTCTTCTCGGAAAGAAATTTTTTTGCTGAAAGGTGCTTAATTCAATGTAATCTTGTTACATTGAATATGATACATAAATAAGGCAAAAGAAGAAAAAACTAAAAATTCGAAGGTATATATAAATTGCACGTGTTACAGAACCTGTACAAATGTCCAAGAGCCTGGAAATCTGCAGGACTATTCGGACGCCTCTAGCTCTAGAGCGTCCTCAATAACGTCCCCAGGGCCTCAAGCCAAGATGCGACTGTCGATGCCGAAACTCCGTGAAGAGGTGTGTTCTGCTAGACCTGTTTTTTATAAACTTATCTTCTTACAGCAATGAAACGAAACGTGGGTACAGAAGAGGGCGAACTTGTGGCGATTGCCAAAACTCTAGCTGCTGAGTTAAAGGCACCCAGCAGCATTAATCGTTCTTTCACAGAACACTTATGCCAGCTTCTGGATGCCAGGAGTTACGAGGAAGCTGCGGCCAAGCGCCAGCAACTAATTATGTACATGTTTCTTCTGGAAATAGTTTTATTTAAGTTTTGTTTCCACGTGCTTTAGTTGGGTTTTTATTGGTATTTTATTATTGACCTAGGGAGACAAATATGACTGCTCATTAGCGAAATGGAGTAAATAATGCTGACTTCTCAGGTTAGTAGAGAAAAATGTTTATTCGGAACTGTTTTATCTACCTCTACTATAAAATTTAGATGCTTGTCATTAAATCATTTTCCACACCATTATGCTGCCATGGCGGCAGCTGGCGAAGCTCGGACATGAACTTCCAAGTGCGAATGCTCACACCAGGGACACGGCCCTGTTAGAGGCTTTCTCCTCCATATCAAATATGAAGTCAAAATTAACGTAAAAGCTATTAGCTTGCGGTTCCACATTTTGATTTTAAAACAATAACACAAATTAATTAATGGTTGTAATTTAGGTGAACACAACACACAACCGCAGATCACAGAGGCTGCTTACGACATAACCAACAAATTAAATCATAGGCGCTTGCAATCTGTCAATCGGACCAATCAAATTCCAACGTCCGCAACTGCGCACTGTACAATATAAATCATGAAGTCGCGAACGACGTCAATTTAAACGTCAGCTTTAATGAACTTCCTGGTGATATTAATATATATATATATTATATAATGATTGCAACAAACTAATATATAGTAATTACTTGTAACAACTGCACATTTCGAACGTATGGCAACATTGAAGCAGCTGCGAACGCCCCGAGCCACGCTGACATGACGTTCTTCATTTTACTGCGTTTCGTGAGTGGTTTACAGACGAAGAATCGAACATTTTCCCACTGTTCATCTTCTTTGCTGGAAATGAGTGTTGAAAAAGATCCCTTCCAAGCCGAAGAAGATGAGGACGAGGAAGTGTTTTCCTGCAAATACTGCGATTTTCAAACTCTTGATGTCGACCACCTTGATGATCACATCGTGATACACGAGGAGGCTTTTTTAGAAGACGAACTCGACTCAGACGGCCAAAGCGATGTCAGCGACGGTAGCTTCAATCAATCACAGGAGTCTACAGTTAAATACAGTATTGTGAGCACCCCCCATAGCCCCCATTTGAAACCACCCTCTAACAACACTCTTTTTCCCATCTAGAAACCATCCAAACAAAAACTTCCAGCATACTTCAATGAATATGCAAGTAGTGGGAATAAGAAAGTATTTGTTTGTGCCTATTGCGGCTATCAAACGATGAAGAAAGCGGACTTGGACAGGCATGTAGAAAATCATCGAGAACCAGTGGAACTGCCTGTTTACACCTGCAGTGAATGCCCTTACACAACTAGAAGGAAGTGCGATATGCCCAAACATTTGTTAACTCATTGTGATGTCGGCACAGGTAAGACATTGAATGTGCAGTGTGTTTCTTAATAACATTCAAGGAAGTGGGTTCATTTTGAGAAGGAAAGTTCATATGAACATTTGTCCGAAAGATCTATGCCCTATCAACTGCAGGTGCTTTACAAGTTTAAGACGAAAATCTGTTTTATGATAATTTTGTAGTCTTGCAAACGAGGTTTGTGTAGGGGGTTTGCCCTGAATCACTTTAAACAGAAAGGGGCTAGGGCTTTTCGTAAGGCGAAAAATGTCATTTGAAACACTTGTGATCCAAAATGTCTAACCTTTAAACAAAAGATTTGTTAAATACATTGTGGATTGCACCCGCAAAATTACCCTAAAAGCACAAAGAAATACATCAAATTAAACAGTCGAGATGTGGACAAGAAATTTGCACATTTCTGCTCTTTTCATCGCATTTTCACTAAAATGGTCATGGGAACATCCTTCATCAAAGCTGTTCTGCACTTCGCGAGAGCAGCTCATGAACCGGTCGAATTTGATAGGAATATAAAAATTAATCTCTTTTACGCAAAAACTGCCCATCAAACGAAAACCTTATATAAAAAGCTTTCATTTCAGTTCCAATGCATAACTGTGACAAGTGTTCTTATTCCACCAAGCGAAAGGGAGACCTCAGCAAACACATGGTGTTGCACGCTGATGTAGCCACTCTTTACAAATGCGACCAATGCGATTATTATTCCAAAAGACAAGGAGACCTGAAGAAACATTTAGTCTGCCATGAACTGAAGCAAAATGATTTGTTTCACTGCAGCGAGTGCGGTTACACTTCTAAAAGGTAAGTTCTTGTGAAACTCGTGATTTCTCCCCGTTCAGTAACTAACTGAAGCACTTTCCTCCAGGTTGAATGATCTTCACAAACATGTAGTGTTACATTGCGACCGAACTGTAAAGGGGGCATTCAAGTGTGTAAAGTGCGACTATGCTAGTTTTGCGGGTAATGCTTTTGCTAAACACTTGCTGAGCAAATGTACAGTAATGAAGCTGCAAGTGGTTCTGTTGCAAAAAGACGATGGAAGACAAGAGTACGTGCTTTTGGAGAACAATGACGGGGATTCGTCGAAACGGAACAATCCACAACAGGGCGAAAAAAGAAGAGCAATGGGCGAATACCGGAGTCAGGCAAAAAGGCCAAACACCTCACAGTTTGTCAATTATAAAGACGCTCTGATTGAAAATAATGCAGACTTACTTGGAGCCAATAAAGTTGTCACATTTGTTGCATATCAAGATGTTCAACCGGACCCGTGAAGATCCGCAAAGAAATCACATGGATATTAGTTTTTCCAAAGATTTTTAAAAAAAAATCAAAACGAATGCTTAACGTAGAATTGACACTTTAACAAAGAAATAAACACACTGTACAGTATAGAAGCTGCTGTTTGATTTATCCTCTTTCCATGCGGCACACACTTACAAAATCACATGTAAAACTGCTCCAAACACCAGCAATTATCTGGTTTTTCAAACATTACTTCTTATAAGGAAATGGAATGGACGTGTAATTGAAACTTAGGAATAAAAATGAGTTTAATGGCAAATTCAAAAAGATAATGAATATTTTCTTATTTACAAGGTTTAACGTAAAATAAAATAACGCTAACAATAAATTAATCGATAATTATTTTGATTATCAGCAAGATAAATAGTTAGGACCTAGCCATAAGCAACAGGCATTTAAAATAATACTTTTCACATTCAGTCGCTTTTTTTAATACATAGTGATAAAAGCGACAAATAAAGAAACGCCACAGACTTATAGAAATGCCTCTTAAGATATCTTTTTTTTAATTAAATAGCAACAATGGATAATAAATAGATGTGTAAAATATGTCTTTAAAAAATCTTCGTAGCAGGTGTATATATATAGATTTGCAAAGTCTGCCAGACCACATTTAGCCCTATCGATCTAACTGGATAAAAACATTTTTCAGTTTTTGGGCAAAAAATGGCAGTCCTTGAAAAACACACCAATCGTATAAACTTATATTATTCAGACTAATCTTCAGTTTCCTCTTCATCCGCATCGTTTCCTTTACTCGTTTTGGCGTCTTCGACATCAGCAACTGCATAGAATTAACAATCAGACTGATTCGAGTTAAATCAATCAAACTGACCTGCTGGTGATGGAGATTTTTCCTTTTGAGGCGATGGAGATTTTTCCTTTTGAGGCGATGGAGATTTTTCCTTTTGCGGAGTTGGAGATTTTTCCTTTTGCGGAGTTGGAGATTTCTCCTTTTGAGGAGATGGAGATTTTTCCTTCGGCGCCTCTTCTTCGCCGTTACCGTCCTCCTGCGTTTCGGGGCCATTCAATTCATTTCCCTCTTTTTCGGGAGACGGTTCCTTCGACTTGTCTTCCTTCTCGACATCACCATTGCCCAATTTCACTTCGGCGTTCGAGGTGATGCTGGGGGCCAGTTTTAGAAACTGATCCATTTCGTCCACTTCGTTTGCCATATCAAAGGCGTCATAGTCCTAAAGTTTTCATTATTCCAAAGTGTCTGACTGAAGGTTGAGGGTGGGATTGGAGGATTCAGTTTGTGTGTAAAAATGTTCTGGTGATGGCGTGGAGATTGATCCGGCAAGCAACCGTTGCAAGCAGAATATTTGTTTTGTCTACCACTTTGTTTATAGTCATTCGGCGTAAAAATAGTAGAGTATCCGAACAATAAAAACGCAGTTTTTAGCTGCACTCGTCAAAGCGAACTGCGCCCCAAATAACCATATAAATTTCTAGCAAATGCTTATAAAAATACGTTCTAAATGCCCTTAAGGACATAAAAAAGGCCCTTCAATAAGCTTTCAGAAAATGCTAAATTCTGTATCACACGTTTCTGAGTAAATTGCATTATAAACCGAAGTATTTCATAGTAAATTTCAAATAGTTTTTGGTTCATTCTCTGCGAGAATTGAATAAAATTGGCACATGAGGAAAAATTGTTGCCAAATGAAGTTGGGCATTGAAAACCGTTGATTAATTAATAAGCTGCGATGACAAGGAGAGCGTTTGCCAAAATAATGCTACAACTCATACAATTTAACCACATACTTTAACGGGTCAGATTTGGAGAGTGCGGATTTTGTGGTAAAATTAAGCAAATATGGCAATGTTTTTCATCACCTTCAGGCCTCTAAGGCACGTAATCTTCCTCGACTCTTTGGAGAGTGTTTAACTAACTCTACCTGCCCAGCTTTCTTCAATAATTGGTAACTTACCCCACAATATTCATCATCATTAAAAATCTGAGGCGGCAACGGGTGTCTAGGACTGGGGTCACTGATGGTGCATCCCATAAGTTTGGAGTGCGTCTGCATGTATTCCTTGGCTTCTTCCATATTGGGTTCGGCAATGTCCAACAGGTCGTAGGTAACACTCTTGGAGTCCAAGATTAGGGTGACCCTTTGTTGGCGCTTCTTCACCTAAGGGACACTTTGGTTCAATGTGTTTGTTGCATGTGAAACTAACCGGAGTCTCAGCAAAGTGCGCTTAAAGGGGCTTTAGTTCGCATTGATTTATGAGTAGTATTCTGGGTTCAGTGCTAATCATATTGAGTCACTGGTCTAATGAGATTGATGTGAATAAATTCGGGTAAAAATCGTTCTGGAATCCACAGGGGCCACTTACCTCTTTGTTGCCGGACATCCCGCTAATGTACACCTTAACACCCATTTTTCTTAATTAAATGATATTTAAAAAATAAGAAAATATTTTATATTTGAGTGACAGGAATTTTTTCACTTTTAACTGCGGGTGGCAGCTTACAGCGATGCCAAGAAAACAACAGTTTTTTTCTGAGTGTTGGCGATTTGTAATGAGCTTTTTTATTTTATTGCGATAATAATAACTGAGCTTTCGGGCGAAATCTGAAAAACATCTGCAGCGAAAACTTACGAATTAATTCTTTAAAAAATGACTGTAAAAAGCAGTTTTTAAAAGCGGTTTAATATATTAACAAATCCTAGAACTAACGAAAGTTTTGCGGACATGGCACTGTCGCGTTAGAGTTATGTAGAAGTTGCAAATGTCAAGTGCGCTAAACAGCTGTTTTTGACATTGAAGGGATGCATATTTTGAAAATCTAACTTAACCAAAGCCCAGCTATGAGAACATGGAAATTAATGGCTGAAAACATGGAAATTAATTACGAAAAAGCATGCAGGCTGTGCTTGAAATCAGCTAGAAACATGTTCGACATGTTTACCTATCTGTTGCAACCTAGTCAAATTTCCCTAGTGGACTTTACTAGAAAGTTAACAGACCTAAAAGTAAGTAAACTTTTGGTCGCATTTGAAGCTTTAAGGGTTTTTCTGGCCATAAATAAGGGAAACATCACTGTATTTGGCCTATTTAATGCAGAAGGCTCGATTGCATAATGCACTGGATTCTAAATGTCTGGGTATTGAAACTACTTCCATTCTCATAGGAACTGAACATTTAAGAACTAGGAAGAAATGACTAGGAAGAATGAATTAGTAAATTGAACTAAAATACCTCATAAAACCGCTGATAAAATTGATGAAGTGAAAACTGAAAGTGCACTTCAAAACAGAGCAAAATTTCAAACTTTAATGTCTACAAACTCGCACCTTTATTTTAAATTTCTTGAAAACAGACTGATGATTTGTTCTCATAAAACTATACAATAAAAGGACTGAGAAATTTTAAAAAAAGTACATATTTTCTCAATTCCAGCTTGCAAAAGGGGAGTTTCTGCCAAACAACATTTGCACCACTTGTATTGAATGCCTAAATTCCACGCACATTTTTATCGATATGTGTTTGTCTTCGGATGATATTCTAAAGAAAGAAGAAACCAGACGCCAATTCCGCAAAATCGAACAAGAGGCTCTTCTGGATGAACAAGAAACCGGGCATTTTGAGGAAGGCAATGCTGATAGTCAATCGGTTAAATGTGAAGGTATTTGCTCAGAAAAAACTGCAGCTGATTATGAGTTCGGTCAATTTATTGCAGAAGCGAACCTGAACGAAGGGGGCGATTTGCCTGAAGCTGATTCTGCGGATATTCATGGAAAAAGTCAAACAGTGGAACTTATAAAATTACCTGTAAACATGCAGGAAAAATATGCGTGCAGTTTCTGCGAAGTGAAATTCAGCAACAAATTAAAGTTCCTTACTCACCAGAGTCTGCATGACAAAACCAAGATATACAAGTGTCCTTCATGTCTACACAGCTTTTCCAAAGAGGTGAAACTGCTTCATTTCCAAATAATGAAGAACCAATTTTTATTGATTTTGGTTTTTAATCTTCAGGCTCACTTGCGAGTACACTTGCGGTCTCATGTCAATCCCGAAGAAAAAAAGCACTCATGTCCTACATGCGGAAAACAGTTTTTCTATGCCTACTTGCTAAAGCAGCACGAGTACAAGCATTCAGATCAAAAACCGTTCCCTTGCTCCAAATGCGACAAAGGTGAGATTCACTGAAAATGTGAGTTGCAATTAAATGTTCATCGTGAAGCTTTCAGGATGCCTGACCTCCGAAAATCTGAGGCGACACATGAAAACTCACGATGAGAACTACACTAAGAAAGTATACAGATGCACAGTGTGCAGAAAAAATTTTCCCTATCCTAGTTCACTATCGGAGCACATGAAGTTGCATACGGGTGAAAAGCCCCATCTTTGCTCGATATGTGGAAAGGGGTTCAGGCAGAGCGGGTCTTTGCATTTTCACCAGCGAATCCACACAGGCTACAAGCCATTCAAATGTGAGAAATGTTCGGAATATTTCAAGTCTAGAAGTGAGTTGATTTAGTCAAACCCCCGCAGTCCAAGTAAATTGGCAATCTTATTGGGCTGATTTTTAAGGCCTGCTAAAGGTGCACATGAGAAAGCACACCAATGAAAGGCCGTTTGTCTGTGACACCTGCGGAATGGCTTTCCGACAGTCCAACGACCTGAAATGCCATGTGAGGACACACACTGGGGAGAAACCGGTTTTATGTACACTGTGTGGCAAGAGAATGGGCACTACTGGTAAGCACTTGTTTTAATACATTTCTCAAAGCGATAACATATATCAAAAGAGATAGACTTTCGAGGCCATTCCTTGAAACAAGTGGGTTTTTCGGGTTTTTAGGCCGTCGTTCGGTAGAATTTCTTCTTGACGTTTCGCAAGCACGTGTGGCTTGCATCTTCAGAAGTGGTTTGCTTGAACGCTTAGAACAGAACAGTGTAAGCGTTCAAGCAAACCACTTCTGAAGATGCAAGCCACACGTGCTTGCGAAACGTCAAGAAGAAATTCTACCGAACGACGGCCTAAAAACCCGAAAAACCCACTTGTTTCCGATAACATATAGTTTCTTAGGTCAATTGACGGTTCACCTAAGAACCCACACCCGCGAGAAACCCTATACATGCGGAACTTGTTACAAGTCGTTCGCTACCAAGTCGGTTTTGCAAAAGCATCATCGCATCCATACAGGTGAAAGACCGTACGAATGCTCCATTTGCCATAAATCATTCAATCAAAGTTCGACACTGAAAACCCATTTAAATATCCATAGGTGAGGCTTTTTGTGGTCAGTATCATGGCCTTATTATGTTTGAGTTTCTTGCAGTTCTAAGAAGGAAAACAGCGATAACAATCGGCGCAAACGGGACTATAGGAAAGCTTCAAGAAACCCCGATAAAGCCACTGTGGAAATTCAAGTTAATGATGAAGTAAAAGTGAATACGGATGTGCGGACTCAGTTTACTGTGATTCTGCCAGCCCCCATACCATTGCTTAGTATGACTGATTGATTTATAGGAATTATGTGTCTGAGATTGGGTTTCTCGGGGGAACCAAGCCAGTTCCTTCCTGTGATTATTTTCCTTGAATGCCGCTGAATGTACAATTGAAATTGTAAATTAATTGGTACTTTTATTGGAAAATATAACCCCTAAGCTTTTAATGTTTTTATGCGACCTATGTTTTAAAATATTAATTTTACTCTTTATGTAGATGTTACCTGAATGCTGTTCCTGCAATTGAAACTAACAACATTTTTTATCTACGACTTTCCGCACGTTACCATTTCGACTTTGATTCAACGCAGTTTCACTTTTGCTCCTGTGCACCCTAAACCGATAAACGCAAGTGAACGCATCCCGTCCGTAGTTGCTTAAAATCGCCAACTCCACTACTTCAAACACTTCATCGTGGGACAGGTTT
Organism: Dendroctonus valens; assembly: GCA_024550625.1. Classification (NCBI taxonomy): domain Eukaryota; kingdom Metazoa; phylum Arthropoda; class Insecta; order Coleoptera; family Curculionidae; genus Dendroctonus; species Dendroctonus valens. The sequence goes on along the minus strand of JAJTJO010000323.1, from coordinate 391,607 downwards.
CTTTGCACTTTGAATGTCTGATGCTGCCTAGCGTGGATGTCGTAGGTGAATTTGCCGAGAAAAACTCCAATTTTGTGTGAGGAATCTCCGAAACCCTAAAAAACCCCAGATACTGTTTTGTGCGAATTTTTTTAGTTATAGGAGTTTTTTACGTAAACGGCAAATTCTTTTGGGGCACTGCTCATGCCGTCTTCCAGCAGGAGACGTTTAGAAGCATGACTTAAAGTCACTCCTCCAATTTTTATCGGCTTGCCTAGTTTGATGCGAACTGATCCACTGGAACCTCTGGAAAAAAATCTCAGCCTCCGAAACTATGGTATTAATAAGGAAATGAAGGTACCTAAAAGCGAAGCAACTGCCAGGCAAAACACAGGGGCGGATCAGCTCTTCCGGGCTACTCAAAACGTCGACGTTGAGGAGTTTGAATAGCGATAGCGGGCGGTGGGTTGGATGAGGAAGCGTTTCTTTGGAGATCCCCAGTATTATTCCTCCGGCATATGAGGCGGCGTAATCTTAAAGGTACTGCCATTAATAAAGGACAGTTTTAAATAAATTGCCACTAACCCATCAGCCCGGTTCCGTCTGCCTCAAACACGTCGAAGCTTTCCTCAATGCGTTTATTGATTGTCGCCGCCTGTTCCCACGCCAATTTCGTCAAGTGCGAATTCACCGTCGCTCTGAAAGAATCTTCGATTAGTAGTTGAAATGTTTCTTTGACTTTAAACTCCTAAGTGCAAACCTCCAGTTGTTGATGGCAGAAAAATTTTCATTCAAGCGCTGAATTTGCTCTTTGAGGCTTTTAATGACTTCAACCCCACATGTATCTTCGGCGTGTGGGTCTGGAAATTGCAACTTTGCTATTTCAGGGTTCGTTGTTATTGGTTCCTCAATTATCGGGAATGAGTCGCTGAGGTTCGGCAGGTAGTAATTCTGGTAAACTGGGATTGAAGTGAGTGTTATTTTGCCTGTAGGAGGCGATGTCTGTTAGATACTTACAGTAGTAGCCTCCGAAGCAAATGCCAATTGCAATGGCCATGGAAATAAGATGGGTAAAAATGCCTGGAAATGAAAATGGGGTTTTAAATGAAAGTGTATTGACTCATGATTTAGATTGACGAGCATTTTCAGCCTGGATTTAAGGGTCACGAATAGCGTTCTTGGAGGCACTGGGGCCCAGCCACCGGTGTTACTTACTCTACTCTTCAATAAGCGGGAATGCAAAAACTGTTCATGTGATAATAACAGCAGATTTTTAGTAACTTTGGAACTTTTCTTGATGTTTCAATAAAAATTCTTGGATGGCAGTTAGTTAAAAGAAGTCAAAGTTTTCTTGACTCATCTTGTTAGGGTAGACCGTTTTCCAAAAAAGTTTTCCTTTATTGACCATTTTAATTTATAAATTCACTTTCTAAAATGTATGGACGTTTTATTTCCGGATACGCTCTATATAGTTAAATGCGCAGTTTGAAATTCCTACAAGTATGCTCGTTGTCCACTTAAGTAGATTTTAATTGAGTTAATTACATAACGAAAATAGTGGAAACACTTCAGGCAAACGAGAAAACACTTGAAGCGGGGATTTTTAAATTAAAGGTTTATATCAGCAATCAGTATAAGATTGCTCTGTTACAGCACAGCAGCTTGTAAATATACTACAAACAAACGTATAAAGGAAATATGAAAACTGTAATAAAGAAAAGTAAGAAACTATAAACTTCTGTCTTACTTTTCCAAATAGTGGCACAATTTGATCTGGACTGCGCGAAATTATTGCAATAATAGGCGGGAAGAAATTCGGAAAGCGGTGGATCACCATACATGGCCATAACATCGGTTTTTTGCGCGTTATTTCCCAATTTGTTTATAATAATTGAGATTTTTGAATTAAATGTCAAGCTTGAAGCTGACATAAAATTTTTTAACATTTGACATTTAACTGTCAGGAGCATGTGCTGTTGCTATTAATACATTGAGGTAGGCAACCCAACTATCTCCTATTGAAAAAAACTGGTATAAAACAAGAATAAAGTCTATAAAAAACGAATTTTCTATTTATTTAATAATAAATCACCTTTCACCTCGAATTATGCAAATATTGCAGCCACTGGATAGAATATTTTTCAAACAATTTTTTGGTTGTAAAAGTGGCATTAATTGATTTTTTTATTGTTAACAATCGTAAAAATGAAAATTTACAAAACAGGGCTTTATTTCAATCCGCAAATAAAAGCGCAAAGAACCAGGATAGAAAAAATAGGTTTTATTGGTAGCTGCCAGTAGGTAGCGGAAAAGCCGTTGGAGATGAATACGAATTAAAAGTTTGAATTTACTCAAAAATTTATATAAATAAATGACAAAAACTGAAATTCTGATAACAAGCTGAAAGAAAACGCAGGTCTGCACATAACTGGGATTGTTCGCACTATGAAAAATGCAGATAGAAGCGTTGAATAACGGTGTACATTTACTCTTATGGCTCTAGTTAAGAAGACAAATTTTTAACTATTTTTTAAATTAAATATAAGTAGTAGTTTCATAGTATGCATCTACTACATGCATCTTACCAGTATCTACATATGGGCTGGAAACTGTAAGCTTAACGCAGAGAATAGCAGAACGCCTTAGATCAACCCAGAGAGCGATGGAAAGACCCATGCTTGGAATCAGCCTACGAGACAAAATACGCAATACAGAAATAAGCAAGAAGACGAATGTAAAAGACTTGTAATCGGGCGCGTAGCTGAACTTAAGTGGCGATGGGCTGGACACGTGGCAAGACAGGACACCAATAAGTGGACAATACGCATAGTAAATTGGCGGCCACGATCAACAAGAAGATCAAAGAAGTATCGGAAGACTGGAACTGGCACCAACTTGCCCTAGATAGGGACACATGGAGACATTTGGAAAAAGCTTATATCCAGCAGTGGATAAATAAAGGCTGACGAAGAAGAAGAAGCAGGTTCCCAGTGAAAAGGACGCTCCCCTGTTGGTGTCTTGCCGGTACCCTCCTGCCCCAGGTCATCTCGTATTGGGCGCCTGTGAGCTTCTAGAAGCTCTGGAATCGAAATATTTCGCTGTTCTTCTACATCAGCGTATTCATGTATATTTGAGGATTATTTTTGCTTCATTGTGGGCTTGGAACTGTGGGTTTTACTACGACAGACTCTGAGTTTTGTTAATCAATTTTTCTGGGACAATTGTCAAAGCCAGATCTTCGTTGCCGATATGGATTTTATATAAAAAACTGATGCCAACATTTTCGAGTACAGTCGGAATCCAGTTGAGGCCAAGTTTAAATCAAACGGTTTAGAGAATTTGCTTTCTTTGACCACAAATAAATGGCTCATTGAGCGGTGCCTCTTTTGATGGGCATAAACATCTCATCTTCTGCTGGTGCTAAAGAAGGCTGGTTTTCTCTGTTTTTTTCCCTCCTATTGTATATAATAAAACTGATCGAAAAATGGAAAGTTGAACATCTACATTGTCTAGAGCTGCATGTTTCCTAATTGATTTCCCATAAAAGGTTTCGGTGTTTGCCTCAGTCGCAGTAATAGCGTAAAGTACCAGCCCTGGGAAAGGCGTCACCTGTTCCCTTTGTCTCCCGGTTTTCCCGAACGCCGCAAAAGATTTTCTGGGGGCGACATCAGTGGCTTTTCATGTTCGGCCATTTACGGCAATTCATTTTTTATTTAGAGCAAATACTTGTAGTTTAGAGCAGCGTTTTGTGGCCGATTTGATAAAACACTGCAAAATTTACCGACAAATTCTTATTCATTCACTCCGTTCACGTAATTTAAAAAATACTTGCAACAAAAGCTGTTAGAAAATTGTCTTGTAAGCGTGTCAGTTGCCTTGTAGCTTTGTCTGTTTTGTTGCCAGTTTATTTCTATATAGAGGGTTTTTATACTCTGCTTATGAAGTCTCAAACTATGTAGATATCTATAGGTATTTTCTAGAGAACATCTGCTTTTTTCTCTCTAATTTCTGGACATAAACATATTAAGCTGCTTCCTGATGATTTTACCCTACTGGCACTTAAAGTAAACCCCAAAAGTGGCTCTTCTTTGGACAAAAGTGTCGGAATCAGTCTCCACTTCACGCATATGGAACTGAATTCGAAAGAATATCGAAACACTTTAGCTAACGATTTTAAGAGTAAGTAGAGAAGAACGTTCAATAAACGCGAGCTGAAACTGGATTATGTACAGGGTGTTTCAAGTGAAGTGTGCGTTATTGCTACCTTATTCAAGATCACATTTACAATGTTAGTTAAGCTAGTAAAAGTGTGATGTTTTTTTGCCTTGAAATATTTTTATTTATTCCAAGGTCTACATTTTCTGGCAATGCGAGCATTATGGTTTTTTCGGATTTATTAAAATGTTCTTTGCTCGATTTTAAGGACTGAGATTTGTTAATAATTTATCTCGGTATAATTTTCTTGATTATTTTTTTGATCAACTTTTTTAGCTAATAAATTAAAAAATGTCGTTTTTTTTGGACGAACTTTGTGTTCCGCAATAGAACGCAAAAAAAATGTGACTGTGAAACAATTTAGCAAAAATTCTACGAAAAAAATATTCTCTCAGCGCCAGCAAATGTCGAGAAAAAACTGTGTTAAACATGTTTTTATTAATTTTCAAAAGCCTCCAAAAATATTGCCTGTTCTGAAAGCGGGTTTGGGACTGGATTGAAACTCCCTTTTAATTTTTTGCCCTTTTAATCGGGCCATTTTTAGAAAATAAAGGGAGTTTCAATCCAGCCCAATTCCAATTCAGTTTCAGTTTGAATTAAGTTGTTTACCTTTTAAGCAGAAGGTTTAAAAAATCCGATAAAAAGGGCCAAAGCCAGACAAACATTTATTTATCGAATGAACCCAAAACTGGTTTCTTCTGTTAGCGGGTTTGGGACTGCACTAAAACTGTTTTTTTTTCCTAAAAATAGCCGACGTTTCGACCCTTTATTTTTTATATTTTTCGAGCCTTATTTAAACCCTCTGTATATATCATAAACTCAAAACTCTTTTTCCAGTTTTGCAGTTGGTTCAAACCACTGATGGACAGCCATTTCTTCACTAAGTTCGATATTTCCTAAATTAATTATTACTCAAACTGAAAATCCATATTACCATGTTTTAGTAATTTTTAGTCCCAATGAATCCACGCCCACTAAACTATTACTGAAAATTAGTCTAAATCTTCTAAAAGAAGCAAACCAGGTTGATGTTGAGCAAAAAGTCCAGTCAGCTAATTTAATTTACCTTCGTCCACATCTCAGGAAACTAAAGAAAACACACATAACTCAAGTTCGGTGTTGTTCTATTTGCCCGGTCTACAATGGCCTGAAATATTAATCCCACATCCACCGTTAATGACTAAAAAAACCTCCATCACCTGAAAGGGTGAACGGCGCCCCGTTCCGGGCCAATCCGGCGTGTTCAACCCTTAACCGAGGACCAATGAGGGCGCGAGTCCTCGGTCTGTGCACCAGTGATCGGCGCCCTTTTAACCCTCAGTCGTAGGGGGGCGTGTTGCTTACAGGGTGGTAAGCGAAGGCACAAACAACTGAAATTTGTTCAACTTGACTTTGTGCTGTGACGGTGTTGTGTGTGCTCGTCTTTTTTTCCCTTGCCACTTCTAAAGGTAAGTAAATTGGGATGTTTTGCTTAATTTGCAGAAATTAATTAAATGATAATTGATTTTCAGTCCGTTCTGTCTGTTTTTGTCAGAAAAATGTTGCTTGAGAGAATTTTCTTTTAATTCTTGATATCGTTTTAAATATTTGGACCTTCTTCATTCAGAAATGGTGATTTTTTTATTGATTTCCTCTCTCAATTTCGCTTGTTTTTGCATGTTTTTACATTGTTATTTGCAAGATTTTTGCTCTTTTCCTTAGTTGTTTTATGTGTGAAGTATTTTTTTTCTGTCTAACATTTTCAACGGTATTTTTTCTAAATTTTACAGCAAAAATACACACTTGGTGTTTGAACTTCAAGAAAATTTTGCTTGCAATTCTTAATTATACACAGTGAGACAATTTATAGCGGGCAGGTCTGTTACGGCAGAGTGGAAGACGGTTTTCTTGTTATGAATGATGTTTGGAAAATTGTCTCTTATCTGAGTCCAGAAATGCGATTCTAAAGCTTTGGGTTGTGTGAGACTCGAGGCCATTTCTTTACCCACCAAAACCCACTAATCCAGTAAACTGCTGCTATTTTTGTTCTAATCTCTACGCCTTTTCTACTCCTTCATTACCACTGTATATTCAATAAGTTCCAGAAGAATTCGGAATTGAAAACTGTCTAAAATAAACCTAATTTAATAAAAATACAGACAAACTAGCAGTATTTTTGTTATATTTGTACAATGGCTTTGATTTCGAAGTTTGTGACTGCAAAATCAGCCTGAACTGCGATTTGCATGAAAATGAGTCGGTTTTAACAGCGAATCTTCTGCTATTCTCTTCTGGAAAAGCATGTCCGGCACCTTTGATGACCGGTGCTTTGATGTCCGGCACCTTTGCTTTAGGAGTTAAGAATTTTTGAATGTGTGTCAACCAGTCTCAGCTGAAAGTTTGAGAATTAAAAAAATCAGTGTATTTTCAGATGGTATTGAAACTCAATTATCTGGTAGAGTGAAGTGTGATAGATAAATGTGCCTAACGAAAAATTTGCAGCCTGTCCGAGTTGGACTTAAACATGTTTTGAATACGGCTCAGAATGAAAGTTTTTGTGCGACTCCACTGAAAGTTTGTCTTCAGCTGGAAGATCAGCCTGCAGTCTGGTTAGGCTGAAATTTGCCCCTTTTCTAGACATTGAACTTGTTTAGTACGGGTCAAAGTTTCAAGAGCCTAGTTGTGCTCGACTGTAGGATGGTTAATTCCTGTAAGGTCATTCTGAGGTTTGTTCAGATCGAAATTTTGCATATTTTCTGCGCTCCACAGTGGTCAAACTGTGCAAACTTTCAAGTGTCTTGTCTCTTAGTTGCTGTCTGTAAGACTTGACAAATTTTTGAAATTTGCCCAACTTGAAAATTTTGGTCAGGTTCGACTGCAGGTTTATTAATTCCTAAAAAAATATTCTGTTCTCGGTACAGATCAAAATTTTGCACACTCAGAGAGCCTCATTGTGGTAAGAAGTGGACAGAATTTTAAGTGTCTAATTGGTCTGGATTGCACGTGAGAAAATTTCGAAAATGGCTCAACTTGAAAACTTTGGTCAGAGTCGACTGTAGGTTTGTTAATTCCTGAAAAATAATTCTAAGGTCTGTTCAGATTGAAATTGCGGACGGTTACAGCCACTAAGTATGGACAGGACTGGACAAAATTTCAATTGTCTAGTTGCGCTTGATTGGACGTGACGAACTTTTGAACATGGTTGAACTTGAAAGTTCTGGTCAAACTCGACTGTAAGTTTATTAATTCCTGCAAAATAGTTCTGAGGTCTGTTCAGATTGAAGTTTCGGACACTTACAGCGCCTAAAAGTGGACAGAACTGGACAAAATTTTAAGCGTTTAGATGCGCTTGATTGGACGTGACGAATTTTTGAAATGGTTGGACTTGAAATTTCTGATCAAACTCGACTGTAGGTTTATTATTTCCTGCAAAATAGTTCTGAGGTCTGTTCAGATTGAAATTTCGGACGCTTACAGCGCCTAAAAGTGGACAGAACTGGACAACATTTTACGCGTCTAGTTGCGCTTGATTGGACGTGACGAATTTTTGAATATGGTTGAACTTGAAAGTTCTGGTCAGACTCGACTGGAGGTTTGTTAATTCCTGCAAAATAGTTCTGAGGTCTGTTCAGATTGAAATTTCGGACGCTTACAGCGCCTAAAAGTGGACAGAACTGGACAAAATTTTAAGCGTCTAGTTGCGCTTGAGTGGACGTGACGAATTTTTGAAAATGGTTGAACTTGAAAGTTTTGGTCAAACTCAACTGTAGGTTTATTAATTCCTGTAAAATAATTCTGAGGTCTGTTCAGATTGAAATTTCGGACGCTTACAGCGCCTAAAAGTGGACAGAACTGGACAAAATTTTAAGCGTCTAGTTGCGCTTGATTGGACGTGACGAATTTTTGAACATGGTTGAACTTGAAAGTTCTGGTCAAACTCGACTGTAAGTTTATTAATTCCTGCAAAATAGTTCTGAGGTCTGTTCAGATTGAAATTTCGGACGCTTACAGCGCCTAAAAGTGGACAGAACTGGACAAAATTTTAAGCGTCTAGTTGCGCTTGATTAGACGTGACTAATTTTTGAACATGGTTGAACTTGAAAGTTCTGGTCAGACTCGAGTGTAGGTTTATTAATTCCTGCAAAATAGTTTTGAGGTCTGTTCAGATTGAAATTTCGGGCGCTGACAGCGCCTAAAAGTGGACAGAACTGGACAAAATTTTAAGCGTCTAGTTGCGCTTGATTGGACATGACGAATTTTTGAAAATGGTTGAACTTGAAAGTTCTGGTCAGACTCGACTGTAGGTTTATTAATTCCTGCAAAATAGTTCTGAGGTCTGTTCAGATTGAAATTTCGGACGCTTACAGCGCCTAAAAGTGGACAGAACTGGACAAAATTTTAAGCGTCTAGTTGCGCTTGATTGGACGTGACGAATTTTTGAACATGGTTGGACTTCAAATTTCTGATCAAACTCGACTGTAGGTTTATTATTTCCTGTAAAATAATTCTGAGGTTTGTTCAGATTGAAATTTCGGACGCTTACAGCTGCCAAGTCTGGACAGAACTGGGCAAAATTCGAAGGGTCTAGTTGCGCTTGGTTGGACGTGACGAATTTTTGAAGATGGTTGAACTTGAAAGTTCTGGTCAAACTCGACTGTAGGTTTATTATTTCCTGTAAAATAATTCTGAGGTTTGTTCAGATTGAAATTTCGGACGCTTACAGCTGCCAAGTCTGGACAGAACTGGACAAAATTTTAAGCGTTTAGTTGTATTTGATTGGACGTAACGAATTTTTGAAGATGGCTGAACTTGAAAGCTCTGGTTAGACTCGACTGTAAGTTTATTAATTCCTGCAAAATAGTTCTGAGGTCTGTTCAGATTGAAATTTGGGACACTTGCAGCGTCCAAGCGTGCCTAGAACTGGACAAAACTTCAAGTGTCCAGTGTCTCTCGATGGAAGCATACACTTTTTTCAGTCATTCTCGTCAAATATCCCGATCCGGTCACCAACACGCCAGGTACAGTGGGCTCCTGACTAAACAAATCGAACCCCAATAAAATAAACGCCGTGCACATACTAAGTGTGCACAATATCGCCACTGACTTGCTTTGTTTAGTATTCAGAAATTCATTAATATTCAGATTATTCACCCAAACACACTTCATTTGTTAACATTCTCTTATTCGAGAGCTGAAATACAGGGCCTCAAGTTTACCAAACTCTAATCTGCCTTCATTGAGCCCTTTTGCATTTCGTACCTATGCAAATGCAGTTTTCGTCACGCCTTGCCCAGCTCAAAGCCAATTGATTCAGTTTTTTTCCCGATAGTCATCGCGGGATAATTATTTTTTAAAGTTGTCACCCCAATACTGGCAATTGATTGATTCTATTCATAAAAAAATGATACTCCAGAAGAAGCGAATTTAAATTTATAATGAGATCGGAGGGTGAGCGACGCTTATCGGAAAAGCATTTGCCTCTTGCGGAATTCATATTCAGGCACCTGCAGTTTTTCCAAACAAAACTTTCAATTTTCCCAACCGAGCTGCCGGTTTATTTCTTGATTATTATTTACTAGCAGTTTTCCCGATGTAGATTATTTAAATAAGTGCCTACTAAAGGATTTATTTAGGCTGTCCCCAAAGCTACAACCCCTTCAAGCTAGACCTGACTTTAGCACCTGTGTTTTCCCTAAGGCAGGGGCCGGCTAAACCTGCTGCAGTCAAGTTAAATAGTAATTATAGATAACTGTAGGTACAAATTACGCAATATGTTACGTTGTGGTCAGATTGCCGCTACCCCCAGTACAAACCACTCACCCTTCAAATAGGTACACTTTACGGGCCAGGGGGTGGAAAAAAGACGGAGCATAGGGGGTGGTTTTAAGGAAAAACGAAACGGAGAACGTTGAATGACAATTTGTAACATATGAGCCTTGTAGGGGTGTAATTGCCTATTCCTGATTTAATTATGGGGTGTGAATATTGTGACATGTTCGTGATAAATCGCATTGATTGCCACGGGGACTGATATATTTCCAGATGGAAGACGCCAGCGGCCACAAAACCGAAAGCCTCTGCAAAGTCTGCGGAGACAAAGCATCGGGCAAACATTATGGAGTGTCCAGTTGCGATGGATGTCGAGGTTTCTTCAAAAGAAGCATCCGAAGGTGAGTGTTAATAGAGCTTAACTCGCCAAATTTCTGGATGTGATCGTTGAAACGCAAGAATTGTATTTGCAGGTATATTTTCAGGAATCTGGAATACGTTTGCAAGGAGAGTGGAAGATGTGTGGTGGACGTGACCAGGCGCAACCAGTGCCAGGCCTGCAGGTTCAAAAAATGCCTGCAAGTCAACATGAAGCGAGACGGTAAGAAAAAATTTGTTAAATTATTAGCATTAGCGGCACTTTCCTGTAAATCGTGGGTCTTCAGAGGCATCTGGATGCGACGGGGGGTGTGAGAATGACACGGTGAAGTAAACATCGCTTTTAACCCCCACAATGGGGCTCGCTTGTCGCCACTTTGCGCCCTTTTAATTTGTTTATCTAGGTGATAATGACGTGAAGTACACATTTCAATCGTACACATTAAGGGTCACAATGCGATGCATTTATTTGGGAAGTTTGAGGCTGAGTATAAGGGGCGACTCTGACATTTAAAAAAAAAATTTTAACTGATTGGGAATTTTGCGCAAAATTCAAACAAATTAATGTCTTTGGTTCCAATAATGCGGTAGACTTTCCGCGAGTTTATCGCCTAGAAATCGTGTTTTATTTGGTCACATTTTCTTTTCTATATTCGCGTCCGGGTTAAGAACTTACCACCTTTCTAAAATACTTATTTTTTGAGCGATTTCAATGATTCTTTTCTTATTAGATAGATATTTAAAATGCGCGTTTGACTAATGGGTTGTTTCAATGTTCATCTGCAGTCACGCTTAACTACGTAAATTTGTATGGTGTCAATTTTCAAAAAGTGCCAGTAGAGCAATTTTCGGGAAAAAAAATGTTAAAAGATTCTCGTTTAAAATGGCCTACAATCTCGGATTTTTAGAGGTTTTGAGATAACAAGTATTACATTAATTTTCAAATTCCCGGTTATTTTCTACATATTTTTCAAACTTCGATCGACAAGTCACGTTTTCGATAGTGCACGTTTGTGTTTAAAAAGTCTCAAACTGAGCCCAGTGGAAGACCGAAATTTGGTACTTCGGTAAACGAGTTTTTAGTGAGAACATGTACGAAATCGCAATTATTTCCAAGTTTTTGGTGATTTTTGAAATTTTTTTAAACTTGCTTCTAAAAGTCGCGTTTTCAATAGTGCGCGTTTGCATTTAAAAATTCAGCGGGCTCAAACTGAGGCAGTTGGAAGTCTGAAAATTGGTATTTCGGTAAAAGAGTTCTTAGTGAGAACATGTACAAGATAGCGGTAGTTTCCTATTTCCCAGTGACTTTTGAAAATTTCTCAAAATTCCATCTAAACGGCGGAATTTCAATAGTGCGCGTTTGCATTGAAAAATTCAGCGGTGTCAAACGGAGGCAGATAGAAAAGGGAAATTTGGTATTTTGGTAAACCAGTTCTTAGTGAGAACATTTTCAAGATAGTAGTAATTTCCTATTATCCGGTGGCTTTTGAAAATGTCTCAAACTTGCTTCTAAAAGTTTCGTTTTCAATAGTGCACGTTTGACTTTAAAAATTCATCAGTTTTAAACTGAAGCAGGTAGAAGGCGCAAATTTGATATTTCGGTAAAAGAGTTCTTAGTGAGAACATGTACAAGATAGCGGTAGTTTCCTATTTTTCAGTGATTTTTGAAAATTTCGCAAAATTCCATGTAAAAGCTCGATTTCAATAATGCGCGTTTGTATTCAAAAATGTACAAGTTTCAAATTGAGGGAGGTAGAAGGCGGAAATTTGGAATTTCGGTAAACGAGGTACAGTTGCAAAAATTTCCAATTTCCCTATGATTTTTTTTCAGTCAAGTCGCTTTTTCAGTAGTGCTCGATTCAGTTTTAAAATTCATAAGTTTCAAACTGAGGCAAGTAGAAAACGAAAACTTGGTATTTCCGTAAACGAGTTCTTAGTGAGAACATGTACAAAATCGCAGTAATTTCCTATTCCCAGTGATTTTTGAAAATTTCTCAAAATTCCATCTAAACGGCGGAATTTCAATAGTGCGCGTTTGCATTTAAACATTCAGCGGTCTCAAACTGAGGCAGGTAGAAGCATGAAATTTAGTATTTCGGTAAAGTAGTCCTTAGTTAGAACATGTAAAAAATCGCAATAATTTGCAAATTCTCGGTGATTTTTGAAAATTTCTCTAACTTCCTTCTAAAAATCCTGTTTTCAATAGTGGGCGTTTACCTTTAAAAATTCATACATTTCAAACTGAGTCAGATAGAAAACGGAAATTTGACATTTTGGTAAACGAGTTCCTAGTGAGAACATGTACAAAATCGCAGTAATTTCCTATTATCCGGTGATGTTTGAAAATTTCTCAAACTTGCTTCTAAAAGTCGCGTTTTCAATAGTGCGCGTTTGACTTTAAAAATTCACAAGTTTCAAACTTAGGCAGGTAGAAGGCTCAAATTTGGTATTTCGGTAAAAGAGTTCTTATTGAGAACATGTACAAGAGAGCAGTAGTTTCCTATTTTTCAGTGATTTTTGAAAATTTCGCAAAATTCCATGTAAAAGCTCGATTTCAATAGTGCGCGTTTGCTTCCAAAACTGTACAAGTTTCAAATTGAGGGAAGTAGAAGGCGGAAAATTGGAATTTCAGTAAACGAGTACTCAGTGATAACATAAACAAAGTTCAAAAATTTTCAATTTCCCTATGATTTTTCAAAATTTTTCAATCTTTTATTTATGTCGCTTTTTCAGTAGCGCTCGTTTCAGTTTCAAAATTCATAAGTTTCAATCTGAGGCACGTAGAAAGCGCAAATTTAGTATTTCGGTAAACGAGTTCTTAGTAAGAACATGTACAAAATCGCAGTAATGTCCTATTTCCCAGTAATTTTTGAAAATTTCTCAAAATTCCATCTAAAAGGCGTGATTTCATGAGTGCGTGTTTGTTTTTAAAAATTTATAAGTTTTAAATTTTGGTAAAGTAGTCTTTAGTGAGAATATGTGAAAAATCGCAATAATTTCCAAATTCTCGGTGATTTTTTGAAAATTTCTCAAAGTTCCTTCTAAAAATCGTGTTTTCATTAGTGGGCGTTTACCTTTCAAAATTCATAAACCTCAAACTGAGGCAGATAGAAATCGCAAATTTGGTATTTTGGTAAACGAGTTCTGAGTGAGAACATGTACTAGAAATCAGTAACTTCCTATTGCCAGGTGATTTTAGAAATTTTTTCAAACTTCCATCTTAAAATCGTGTTTTCAATAGTGGGCGCTTGCCTTTAAAACATAAAAAGTCTCAAATTTAGGCAGTTAGAAAGCCGAAATTTGGCATTTCGGTGAAAGAGCTCTCATTGAGAACATGCCTAAGATTGCAGTAATTTCCAGTGCCTCAGTGATTTTTTCAAACTTCTCAAACTTTTTGCCTTTAAAAGCGTTGCGTTTGCCTTTAAAAGTTCGTAAGGCTCAAACTGAGGCAACTGGAAGACGGAAATTTGGTATTTCGGTAAACGAGTTCTTAGTCAGATCATGTACAAGATCCCAGTAAATTTGAATTCTCCGGCGATTTTTGAAAATTTCTCAAACTTCCATCTAAAAGTCGCGTTATCAATAATGCGCGTTTGTTTTCAAAAATGTATAACTTTCAAACTGCAGCAGGTAGAAGGCGGAAACTTTTGAAATTTTTTTTTTAAATTAGAATTAATTTAATTACTGAATTTGGAAAAACCAAAAAACCGATTTTTGTGCTTACTTCAATAGAAATTGAGTTTAGTTTAATAACGGGATTTAAATCGGTGGTAAAACAAAGGCCTGTATTTTTAAAGTGACGACGTTTTGCCATTTATTTAGACCCTCCGCAGGCCTGAATAAATACGGGAAAACATCAGCAATTTTAAAAAACAGGTTTTGGTTTCTACACCGATCGAAATCTCGTTATTGAACTAAACCCTACGAATTAAATACTGAGGACTGGCAAAAACAGGCATCCGCAGGCCTAAACCAGCCTGATTATACACTACTTGACATATTAGTTGCGACGTCGAGCAAACCACCTCTGCAGACGCAGGCCACTCGTGCTGGCGAAACGTCAGCAAGAAATGCAGCAGTTTCAAATACAATGATAAAAATCAATCTTCGAACTACAATCTGCCAGTAAAAGGAACATTCAAAACACTCAGAGGCCGGTGTTTTTTTCATCAAATTACCATGAATATTCCAGTAGTGGATTGATGATGAAATCTGACTCTAAATGGCTGATTTTCACTTCACCTATTTGCGCAAAGGGATGCATAGTCAAACAAAACCGATTCGAACACGGTCCGGAATACAAAAGCCAACTTACTAAAATATTTATTGTGCGGCTTGTGTAATCATCATTAAGGGCGGCCCTGCGACATGACATCATGGCCGTCGAACTGAAAAAGGGTGTCTGGTTTCCTTGTGCAGGTGAGTTTTCCCAGGCTTTTCATCTGGATTCTTTCGAGTTTATCAGCCCAAAGGGCTAGAAGTTTCTATATTTTATGAACTTCAAAAGCGCAAAATTTTTAGTTCTACATGTCTTTTGGCAAGGGAAACAAGTTTTTTTTGTGGAGAAGCAATAGGAATGATGAATGAGCCTAAGAAAACCCTTTAGCTGGCTCAGGATAGCGGGCTTATGTTTAAGTGGCGCTATGCTTGGATTAGTAAATTTATAAAATTGCCGGATATTTTGTGAAAAACCCACAATTTTGTCCGTATGGATCACCTGATTTAAACGAAATGGACTTTGGTTTATTGCAGAAAAACTTGTCTTCAATCAGCCTTAGTTCAGCCATAAAAGAACCAAAAATATGGAAAATCGAGAACTGGAGAATTTGAGTAGGACTAGAATTTTTGTCAATAAATCTTAAAAACCTTCATTTTACAATTTGAAATTAATGTGGAAATCCAGTTGGGTGCTAGTTTTTACGGAATATTGGGGACAAAAGGTTCAGTTTTCCCTTAAAAAACCAAAAATATTCTTCTCATTTTTTCATTGTTTTGGAAAATCAAAAAGGCACAATCTTTCGGGTCTCACGTGAAAAAAAAACAACTTTTTTTTGTATAGTTTTGTGAAAATTAAGTACCTGAAAGTTCTGATCGCATCCCATAGCGCTAAACCCCGATTAATTTGAAGAAAATCACGATTACATCATGGTTTAAAACATAATTAGCGTTTTCTTCATATTTTTTAGTTAAAAAAGTTAAAAAATTCCACTTCGTTCTTAGGGGATTTACTGGATTTTGTCCCAGCGTTGCCAATAACAACAAAAAAAAGTGGCATTGAAAACCAAAAATATAATATCTGATTTTTCGACACCTTTTCGGTGGGTTTTTTTCGTCATTTCCACTCAACTTATTATAAATTTAATCAAATCTATGAATGACATTCGAGTACAAAAAGCGAAATTCTCCTTCATTTTTTTAGCGGTTCAACATGAGCGGGCCCCCAGATCGACCCACCCAGCCCTTCACTATCCCGTAGGTTTAACGCCGCGGTTTCGGTCGCTGCAGCCATCATCAATGTTTTCCACATTGCCGCTGCATTTCCCTGCTGCTCATCTGCTCGATCAACCACTGGGGCCCCCTCTGATCAACGCACAAAGCAACTATATGCATCAGAGCCTGATTTATCCTACCATGTTGAGCAACCAATTTGTGAAACCGAATGGATTGTATCCAGTATTGGGTGAGTTGGAATTTTGCATCAAAAAGAGGATTTTTCAGAAAATTTTAGGTGGAAGGAAAACCGATGCGTTTTTAGGTTGTAAATTGTTCAGAAGATTTTCAGGAACATTTTCAATTTGGCAATTTTTTCAACTGCGTTTCATCGGCTTTAGATTTAGATGAGAGTAACAAGGGCGTTTGCCTACTGCTTGCGTAGGAAAGAGAACAAAACGATTACTATATTAGGAAGGTTCCGACTACCTCCGATAAAACCCGATTTGCCTGCCCGGGATTCAAATTGCAACCGTAGCTTTTCATTGGCCAAGACCCAGATTGTAGTGGGCAAGCCACACCTCCTACCTCCTTCTACTTCCACGGGCGTTTCTCTCCTTCCAATGCACGCATTTAAGGCCCTGCCTTGTCCCACTCATATATTCTGGCAAAAATGTAAACCCTTTCTTGAAAAAATCTTCATTACTGGAATAAGGAATTAAATTAATTTAACCTCTTTCAATAGGCGCCTGCCTGCCCTTTTCAGACAAACCGACAGCACACGTCAAGCAGGATTTGGCTCTAAGAGATGCACGAAAGGAGGATGAAGTGAGTAGTTCCGAAGAAATCAGCCAGGAGAAAAGAGATGGAACTTCGGATGGGCCAATGAGCGTCAACGCCCGATTGGAACTGCCCATTTTGAACGACGTGGAACCCAAACCTACCGGTTTGGTTCCAGTGGATTTACCATGCATGTCAGTTTTTGCGGAAAACACTTACGAATCCGCTGCAAAGCTGCTGTTTTTGGCCATAAAGTGGGCTCGAACTATACCTTCGTTTCTCCAGGTGAGTGGGTGGTTTCAATGTCGCAGTTTTGCAAAGGTTTTTTGCAGTTGTCCCAAAGGGACCAGTCGATTCTGCTTGAGGAAAGCTGGAGCGAACTCTTTGTGCTCACAGCATCCCAATGGGCTCTTCCAGTGGACGAAGGTGCGTCCAAGCCCCAAAAAGTCTAAATTTTTTAAACTAACTTTTGATTTTTTAGCTATTCTAGTGAACAATGCGGTGGCTCCCACTTCAAGGCATCCAGTTCTGGAAGAAGACGCCAGAAAGCTCAGGGAGGTGATTTCCAGACTGAACATGCTCAGAGTGGATCACACAGAGCACGCCTGCTTAAAAGCTCTGGTATTGTTCAAAGCCGGTAGGATTTTCAGCAGATTTTGGAACCGTTCTACTTCAACAACGCCTCTTTACCTTAGAAAGTCGAGGCCTTTGTGAGCCCACTCATGTGGAGCTGTTGCAAGATCAAACTCATGTGATGCTGCACGAATACTGCGCGGAAAGACAGAACCATCAGAAGGCCAGATTTGGGAAGCTGCTTCTCACCCTGCCGGCCATCCAGAACATTTCCAGAAGGAGCCTAGAGGAGCTGCTGTTCAAGCAGACTGTTGGGGAAGTTGCAATCGATAAACTGCTGGGGGATTTGGCTAAAGCAACCTACACATAATTGAGATTAAGTGGACATTTTTTGTTGTGAATATAGAAGGTGATACAAATGTGAACTTGTGTTTTCTTTGGCTTGCAAAATGGGGTTTTGCGACTGGAAAAGCTGGTTGATTTTACAGGTTTCAACTCAATAGAAAATTATTTTTGGATAATTTTTTTAAGAAGAGTTTTATGAAGCTTTTAAACTGAGCTACAAAATTGGGTTGCAGGGCCAAATTTTCTCTAACTTTGGAACTGGATACATTCTGATTGTTCTGAGCGATTTGATTTTGTTTGAAGCATGGTCTAGTGGAATTCTTGTTCTGTTGGTCAGGGCTTTTGCATAAATGATGTACTTCACGTAAAGTTCCTACAGGGTGGAAAATGAAGCAATGCAAAATTTCTTCATTTCAAAGTTCGCATTGTTGATGCTCCCATTTGCACAAAAAAATGTCAATTTGGATTTCAACTTCAAATCTATATAGATATACCTCATAGCTTGAAATGGTATTTCAAATTGTTTGAATATCTTTTTACTAACCGAGTGACCCAAAAAAATTACTTTTTGGACAGGCAGTTGGTGGCAAAAATGTTGTTGCTTTTTCTCCAGGCCTGATTTTCAAAATTTGAAGCTCATGTTGAAGAGAAAACTTCATAGTCTGGTTAAGACAAAAAAATTATGTACAGGGTTGAATTAATTCATTGATTGGGGGAGATTAAGGGTTGATTTTGAACGCCAGTCCAAGGGGAAACATGGTCCAAAAATCAGTCCAAAAGTGGCTTTTTTGAGATCACCCTGTAAGTGAAAGCAACAGGCAAAACATTCCAAAACTGTTTCGAAACAGGAGTTCTATCCATATGTCTTTGAAGTTGAAATAAATGAGAATAAAAACGTTTTTTCTGTTAAACTCCTAGATCACTCAGGCCAAACTTTTAGAAATTTTGCATCGTTTCCTTTTTCACTCTGTAGGAATCTTCCGCCGAGGCACTAACCTTTTGGAAAAACATAGACTAACAGAAAAATAATTGGACTTAAAAACACTTCAAACAGAAATCAAATGGCTCGCACCAATCAGAACGTATCGAGTTCCAAAGTTGGAGCAAATTGAGTCGTGAAACATTTATTTTGTAAGTTTTCCACTCCGGTTCAAAAGCCCAAAAAACTCACTAGTTCTGATCATAAACCTGGTAGGCAAATCCTCAGTCTTTTACGTTTATTTTCTTGAGCATTTAACATAGAAGACTCAAAATCTGAATTCCTGCCTCAAAACTTTTGCATTTGCAGAAAAATCAACACTCTATTAACTTAAAACTCGAAAATCCTAAAATCCAGTTTGTCTTTTTAGCGTAATAAGTAGGTGCGTGCCTTGTGCAGATTGTCAGCAGGAAAACCTTCCTAGTCGCGCATTAAATCTCGTTTAAACATGCACATTGTGGTCAACTGGTTATTACACATTTCCTTGTTGTCACATGTAATTGCGAGATTTGCATAAAAATCTGCGTAATTAGAACTGTGTCTTAATAAGCAGGTATAGACGGGTAATTAATTCCTGCGTAAAAAATTATAAGAACGAAATCTGGCAACTGATTAATCAGTTCCTTCTCAAGATGTTCAAACTGTGTCTACTGCTGGTTCTTGTTGCTGGTAGTTTGGATGCAAAGGTAAAAGAACAGATTTAGCATGATTTCTCTATTTGCTAGTCTGAATATTGGCTCTAATTAGGCTTAGATCGACCCACTTCCGACTGCAAAAAATCGGGTATTAATTTGTCTCTTTTTGATGAGTAAATTCCCGTGTTTGTGATGTTTGCTTGTTATAAAACCGCAAAACCGACCTATCCCAAGCACATTTTATCAAGATGCATTGTTCACGTGCTTGTCTGATCGTGTTTTTCTCAATTTGTGGGCTTTCCAGCAGCCTCAAGGTAGTTAAAATTTAAAAATTGCATGTTAAGTGGTTTGCTTGCTTTGTAGATAACTTTGCCGCCAGAGCTGCAAGAATATGTGGACGATTTACATAAGCTGTGCCTGGAAAAGGGTGGACTGAGCGAAAGTGAGTATTTTTTTACTGCTTATTAACGCAAAAATTGTAGTTTAAAACGCCAATTCCGAGTCTGAATCGTCGTTAAATGTACATTTTCAACTTTCATCAGCACGTTGCGAGCAGAAATTCGAATGAAACAAATTTTTGATTGACTTGTCTGAGCATTTTTTGAAAAATGTATGCTGCAAAAAAGTGTACATCGTGAGCGATTTTAAGAATTGAAAATTGCCAGAAAAACTTCCAATTTTTCGTAAAAGTCATGTTTTTATAATTGAAAAATCTTGAAGTTATCGGGCTTTAAATACGGCTAAAAACGGTTTTTTGGAAAACAAATTTCATTTTTTAAACTTTGGGCGAAACCGAAACGATTTTTTTGGACAATCCCAAGCGCAAAAATCACATTACGTCGTTAAAACTCAACGGCTTTAAAACATTTTTTTTTAACATTTTAACTCTATTCAACGCCCACACATTTCCCCAAAAAACGATTTTTTCTAAATAAAAATCCATTGAAAAACCTTGAAGTTATTGCACCTTCACTGCAGAAAAAACGTCTTTTTGGGAGACATTTTTCGAATTTCTCAAGTACTTTTGAAACAACCAAAAAACTTAGAACGCTTCTGAAGTGGAAGCCTCTTTAAGAAATGGAATAACTTCGTTAATGCTCTACCGATCTGAAAAACGAAAATCTCCCAGAAAAGCCCACATTTTTGCCTAAACATCGGCTGTTTAAATATAAAAATCGGAACAAAAATCTGGAAGTTATCGCACATTAACTGCAAAAAAAAACCGCTTTTTTGAGGCAAAATTTTAGGATTTCTGAAAAGTTGAAGCTTTTAACTGCCAACAGGCTTCATGATATGTTTCAACGAATAGAGCAGACTTCAGCGGTTCGAAACATTTTAATCTGTCTGAAAAGCTCACAATTTTCCTTAACAATCACCATTTTGAGAATGAAAATCGAATAAACCACCTTGAAGTTATCGGCCCTTAAAAGCAGACAAACAGTTTTTTGTGTCGAAAAATCGATTATTTATACTCTGGACGAAATCTAGACGCATTTAGGGACCAAAAGCGATTTTTTAAAAATCCAAAATGCATAAAAACCGCGTAACTTTGTAAAAACTCAACGGCTTTAAAAATTTGAAAACTGCCTGCAAAACCCACAATTTTTCTCAAAAATCACCTTTTTCACACCGATTTTTTTTTGAAAAACGTTGGTTATTGCCTCTTAACTGCGGGAAAAACGCTTCTTTAAGACAAAATTTTTGAATTTCTCAAATGCTGAAGCTTCCAACTGCCAAAAGGCTTCATACCATGTTTAATCGCGTTTAAGCGGTTATTTCAAGGGGTTTTAAAATCGGCTTCAGAAATCTGAAGCTTCTTTTAAACACCATAGACCACGCTGTAGAATTAAAGAAATTTCCACACATTTTCTTGCTTGTAGATGACCATCAAACCTACGACATTAACCACAAAAACGAAAAAATGATGGTAAGTTCAATTCCGCTTTTTCATCTTCATCTCCACTATTTTCTTACCATTTCCAGTGCTACATGAAGTGCCTGATGTTGGAGTCAAAATGGGTAAGTAGATATTTGCGTCTTACACCCACGAAACCCTCATTTGTGTGTTGTGTAGATGAAATCTGGAGGCGAAATCGATTACGATTTTATCGAAACCCAAGCCTATCCGGAGGTTAAAGATCTGCTGCTAAATGCTTTGAACAAATGCAGAACCATCGAAGGTAACCAAAGAATACAAGCAACGCTTGAGTCGGGGTGGTAGGTTAATTTTTTTTCAGAAGGAGCAGATTTATGCGAGAAATCCTACAACTTCAATAAATGCCTGTATGACGCCGATCCAGTGGTAAGCAGAGGCTTTAGTGGCATGGCAGGGTGTTGAAAGTTAGTTCTTTTGCAGAATTGGTTCTTCGTGTAACCAGGAGGATTGCAGATGCGCTTAAACCATCGACCTTTGGCAACACATCAGGACCTTTTCTTAGGATTAAACAATAAAGCACCGGAGCATCCTTATAAGAGTGTTTTATTTGACTTGCGCTTACTGATTTCCATTTCAATCATTAGTTTTTCATCAAAAGAGATAGACTTTCGAGGCCATTCCTTGAAACAAGTGGGTTTTTCGGGTTTTTAGGCCGTCGTTCGGTAGAATTTCTTCTTGACGTTTCGCAAGCACGTGTGGCTTGCATCTTCAGAAGTGGTTGCTTGAACGCTTACCATCAGAACAGTGTAAGCGTTCAAGCAAACCACTTCTGAAGATGCAAGCCACACGTGCTTGCGAAACGTCAAGAAGAAATTCTACCGAACGACGGCCTAAAAACCCGAAAAACCCACTTGTTTCATTAGTTTTTCAGTTATTCATTTTGCCAAAAGCGTCCTTTTCCTGCGGTCTTTCTTGAAATTGGTGATTTTTTTCTTGGGGACGTTTTGCACGCCTGAGAGGAAGGAAAATCTTGAAAGGTTCTTCTCTTCAGAAAATTCTTCAAAAAAACATTGTTTGTATTCATTAATGTTGCTTCCCATTCCTCTTAATTCTCACTGCTTACCCAAACATTTTCAATGTTTGCTCAGGCTTTGAGGGTTGACTCTCCATGGTTTCGAATCGATTTAGCTTTCCAGTGTTGTGGAGCGTACATTCAGAGCCCGATAACCCACTTAAAAATTGTTATTTCACCTTTGCGATTATCATAAAACAACACTCAAAAGTAAAAATATCAATTTTATGTATGTATCTGCAATGCTAATATCGCTAATCTCCTTAAACCCTCCATCATGAGCAACGTGGGTTCAATCCAGCCACTTAAACTACTAGATTTTTGCCTTTATCAGCAAGATTACGCTGATAATCATATCGGTAACTTTTTGGTTAATTACTTTTAGTTGAACGGTTATTGTTAATAAAGGCATGACTCGAGCTTGTAAATGTACGTCATCTTTGGATTAATAAGTCGCAAACATTTGTGTATCGAAAATCAGTGCGCGATTAGGGATTAATCCCGATTTTTATTGGGCAAAATGGCCACAACTGGCCTGGTCGTTGTAAGTAGGCGATTTTGTGTTGTTTCTGTCATTGTTTCATTCAAAATTTGGTCGACAATTAATATATACACATACATACATTAACAATTTATGCTACTTATATAAGCCAAACATCGGTACTCTTAGCCTGCATAATTGTGAAATTCTTCGACTCAAAAACGTCTAACAATTATACAAAATTAACTATAAACTGAGGATTTTTTTGTTTGCAATAAGTGGCTACAGTCGAATAATCAGCCACTATTATTAATGGTAATTAGTCACCTTTGAGTCGGTTGGAAAGATAGAAAAACTGGCCCACTTGTAGTTGAGTTTGTTAAAGTCAGTTGATTTAGATAGACTTTTCTAGATTACATTGTATGGATGTGTAATGAACATCGGAATGCGGAATATA
The DNA here is from genome assembly GCA_024550625.1 of Dendroctonus valens. Lineage (NCBI taxonomy): Eukaryota > Metazoa > Arthropoda > Insecta > Coleoptera > Curculionidae > Dendroctonus > Dendroctonus valens. The sequence continues at coordinate 368,659 of JAJTJO010000323.1, read as the reverse complement.
CATACAGGTGGACCTGGAAAGCCATCTCGATTCCCTGATTTAACCCCCAGAAGTTTTTTTGTGTTCATTTAATTAAGTCAATTTTCACTCTGTTTACTATCAGAAAAGGCAGGCCAAAGGTATTTATTGTTTAACTCGAAAACGAGGCGACGAACAAACGAATAGAAAAATATTGTTTTTCCGGGCTTGTAAGCCGTGGTCCATAAGGTTTAGAACCTGACGTTTTGTTTGCAACTGCGGCAGACATTATCAAAGGCGATAAGGTAAATGGTCGAAGTGATCTTCCGTGTAACAGACTGATTCAACTCCTGTCTGGACTGTCTCTTTATAGCGTCGAAACCACCCCTCACTCTTGCTGAAGCTGTGGTAAACAAGAGCCCGCTACCAGTTGATATCTGCGCAAGGCCAAAGGCTTCTTTGGAGGGCTGGTTTCCATGTTCTACTTAAATTGAAACCCTCTTCCTTTCGATTGAAAATTTCCGTCTGTTTTGGGATCTCAAGGGCCTCTCTAAAAATCCTTGGATAGTACCGATCCCCTCTATCCAGCACCTGGGGTTCTTCCATCGTTACGGACAATCGGGTCGAGATCATTTCGACCGTTACCCCATTCTCCTTTGATAATGATTGACGCAGTTGCAGACGAAACGTCAGGTTCTAAACCTTATGGAACACGGACCGGAAAGACATTATTTTTCAATTGAGTCCGGCCGTGAAAGTCTTCATTCCTTGAGAAAAAACGAATGTTAAATAATATTTTTTTTACATAACTAAGAAAATAACACACAATTTTGCTATGTTCAGAAAAACCTTCATAGAATCTCCTGTAAAAGTGATGTACATCTAATTATGACTCACTCTGTAGATATTTTTTGATCTACATGTTGAAAAACTGAAATTTTTACATACTTTTTTCATATAATTTTTTGTTTTTTTTGCTGCAATAAATCGGCAAATGCAAAATTTAGTTCCGAATTGAATTTCGCAAAATTTTTGGGGAAAATATTTTTTTTTCAAGAAAATGTTTCTTGAGTTTCTTTTTCAAATTACCTGAAAACGGCTGCAGCTACAATAAAATTGTCAAAGACCAAAAAGTTTCTAAATTCAACATGGAAATCGCGCGTTTGAAAATCGGTGCTCAGGAGCGTACCACAAATATTTCTGAGTGGCAAAAGTGGGCCTGAACTCCCAAAAATATCACCTTGAACGTTGAGGACTCTCTTGGGTAATTTTATGTGAAAATTTAAATGAAAAATCACAAAAACTATAGAAAATATGTGGATAAAATTCCATAAAAGTTTCCAAACTTTGATACCCTGTAGCTCAAAAACCGCGTGTTTCTGCACATGACAAACTTTGCTTAGAATCAGCTGCTGTATCGAGAGTCAAAATTCTGCCAAAATAAAACTGATTCACGCTGTATATATTTTTTTAAATTACGCATTTACTTAACATACCGAGTGGACAAATACGGCTTTGGTTTCTGATACTGTTTTAAAATGTGGCCAAAACTAACGTCAAAAGTACCAAAAAAATTAACTCTGATGCAAATTAGTAGTTTTCGATACAAGGGAGAAAAATTTCGCTTTCCGAAGATAGACGAATTCGAGGGTGGCAATCCGCCAAGGGCTGAAAAACCTGATTTCCACCCTTCTATTGCACATTACTTTTTATTCGCATGCTTAAAATGAATGCTTAAGATCCGGAAGAACTCATCAGTCTCCGTTGGTTTTTCTTCGCCCCAAAAGCATCCCAAACATGAAAATGATTGGGAATGTGGTTCTTTTAGGGAGACTATGTCTGGGCAAGTCAAGTGAGCAATGGTGAGTTCGACATCCCAGTAGGAGGAAAAATAGTGGCCATCGAGTCGAGCAGAGTGAAAATTCTGGATGATGATGAAAAACGAGTTTACGTGTCTAAACAGCAGGTGCTCAAGCTGATGCACATCAGCTCAGAAAAGGGTGTGGATGACATGATCAATCTGGGAGATTTACAAGAGTATGCCATCTTGAGGAACTTGCACAAACGATATAAAGAAAAGAAAATTTATGTGAGTAGTTGCAGCGGTATTAAAAAAATCTCGATTAGTCTTCCATTCCTCTAAACACACATGAATAGTATTTCGGAAACAGTTCAATTCCTGGGCATCTACAGGGTGTCAAAACATATTTTTAGACAAGATGGTTTAGGTCAAATCGACATGAAATGATCTGTTTTCTGAGTTGACTGTTTTTGTTTGTCGGTCTAATTTCCGGACGCCCTGGAAATTGCACTAAAGATAGGAAATTACATTTAAATTCCTGCTTCCACTCCCATTGCATGCAGTTTTCCCTCATTAGACTCTTCAGCTAAACTGAGCCGGCATAACTGGAAGCAGGATTTTTTAAAAATTGCTACTGCATCCAGCCAAAAACCGTTTTTTAGACTTACACAGGTACCATGTTGGTGGCGGTAAATCCTTACGAGTTTCTGCCGATTTACACCAACAGCTTGATCAACGAATACAAGGATAAGACATTTGATGAGCTGCCGCCTCATATTTTCGCTGTGGGAGACAACAGCTACAACGACATGAAACAAACCAGGAAAAACCAATGCATTGTCATCAGGTGAGACGAGTTTCAGTGCATCAAAACGCCTAATAGAAAACAATGAAATTCCAGTGGAGAATCGGGAGCTGGTAAAACTGAGAGCACCAAACTGATCTTGCAATATTTGGCTTCGACCAGTGGGCAGCACTCTTGGATCGAGCAGCAAATTTTGGAAGCCAATCCCATTTTGGAGGCTTTTGGAAATGCCAAAACCGTGCGAAACGACAACTCGTCCAGATTCGGCAAATACATTAACATCGACTTCAACACTCAAGGTACTAAAGAGTCTTCAGTTGAGTTGGTGATATTCTTCAATTGAACTTGCAGGGGCGATTGAGGGCGCAAAAATAGCGCAATATCTTCTCGAAAAAAGTCGCATTGTTTCGCAGAATGAAGGCGAAAGGAACTACCACATATTCTACAGTATGCTAGCTGGTTTGCCCAAAGAGGACAAGAAGAGGTTGGGTTTGAGCGACCCTGAGGCTTATGAGTATTTGATTGGTAAGGCAACATTTTGTGTCTCTTGAAACATTTTTATTTAACCCAATGCTTTTGAGGAAAATGGTAAAATGTGATTCGATGCATATGAAATCCAAGTGGGAAAATATTTTGTTCATTATTTCTCACTTTTTTCGCATTTATTACAGCTCCAGTTAGATTTAAAAAATAAAGATCGTTGTATTTTCTGCTAATAGAGTTTAAAGTCTCATATTTGCATGCAACGAAAACTTATGTAAAGATGCAAAGAAAGTAAATTGAAGTTATTAGAAAAATAACGAAATGTGAATCATACTCGAATAAATTATGAAAAATTACCCTTCTAAAGTGTTTATTTAATGGAAAACAATTTTTTTTTAAATTTTTATCCATAAACAGTCACTAAAAATGTTAGTGTGCATGCTTTGTCTAATGAAGGTTTTCCTGCAGGTGGTAAAACTTTGAGCTGCGATGGGCGGGATGAAGCAAAGGAATTTTCCGAAATTTCTGGCGCTTTCAAGGTGCTGAACTTCAGCGACAAGGAGGCCAACGAAATTTTCATTTTACTGGCCGCGATTCTGCATTTGGGAAATTTGAAGTTCAAATCCGGTTCCTCATCGCACTCGGAAAGTTCCGAAGTGTCCGACCAAAATCTAAACGAAAGAATCTCCTCATTGCTCGCTGTGAGCAAAGTGGAATTGGCCGAAGCCTTAACAAAACGCACTATTTATGCACATGGAGACACTGTAAGTTTAGCGCATTACTTCTACAGGGTGTTTCCTCATTAGTTGACACCTGACTAGATCATATATTTAAAAAGTTGTGAAAGGCGGTAAATAATAAAGTTGTTCATTATCAGAACAAAAAAATGCATCGAGCGCGAGACAATAATATAATGTGCTGTGTTCCATGTCGAAACACATTCAAGAACGAACGAAAATCTCGATTGGACGGTCTGGTCTTATCCCATGGCCCCCTCAAAGACCCGACTTAACGCCTCTTGATTCTTTTCTCTGGCGTTATTTAAAGCATATTGTGTTTGAAACTCCAGTTACAAATTTTGATGTTTTACACCTGGGGATAGTTAACAATATTATAATAATATTGTTAACGTTTGTAAACATCCTGTTCTTTACCACGTTGAAATGTTGGTGTTTAGGTGGTGGCCACATTGTCCAAACAACACGCTGCAGAGTCCAGAAACGGCTTTTCCAAAGGCATTTATGGCAAGATGTTTATAATGATTGTGAACAAAATCAATGAGGCAATTTATCGGGCAAAAATCCCCCATAAAAAGTGCATTGGAGTGCTGGATATTTTCGGCTTTGAAAACTTCAAAGTGAACAGCTTCGAGCAATTGTGCATCAACTATGCCAATGAAAATCTGCAACAGTTTTTCGTTCAGCACATTTTCAAACTGGAACAGGACTATTACACAAACGAAGGAATCAACTGGTCGAAAATTGAATTCATTGATAATCAACAGGCTTTAGATATGATCGGGCTAAAGCCCATGAACGTTCTGTCACTCATTGATGAGGAAACGAAGTTTCCCAAAGGAACTGACTTTTCAATGCTGACGAAATTGCACGGTCAACATGGAGGGAATAGATATTATCTGAAACCCAAATCGGATATGACTCCGTCGTTTGGTATACAACACTTTGCCGGATCGGTGTTTTACGATGTACCTGGTGAGGGGATGAAGATTGTCCGTTGCATTTCTTTAACAGGATTTTTGTAGGCTTCCTGGACAAGAATCGAGATTCCTTTAGTCAGGACTTGAAAAATCTGATCGCCAAGACTCAAAACGACATGCTGAGGAACATTTTCCAGGAAGAATTGGGCCAGGAGGCCAACGGCAAGAAAATGGTGACTTTGTCTTCCCAGTTCAAAACGTCCTTGGAACTTTTAATGAACACCTTGGGTTCTTGCCATCCGTTCTTTGTCAGATGCATCAAGCCCAACGAGCTGAAGAAACCCCAAGTAGGTTCAGATTGGGCGGATGATAAAGAGCTAATTTAAGGAAGTTTGCAGATTTTCGATCGAGCTTTGTGCTGCAGACAATTGCGGTACTCGGGAATGATGGAAACGGCTAAAATCAGACAGGCTGGTTACCCCATCAGGTATACCTATGAGGAATTTGTGGATCGGTTCAGGTATTTAGGTAAGTTCCCGGTTTTTTACTAGCCGGGATTGGTTGAAATGGTTTTTTAGGTAAGGCGATATCGCCATCCAGCAAGGGCGATTGCAAAGAATCAACCAAGAAAATATGCGCGCAGATTTTCCAAAGTGGCGAAGATTTCCAATTGGGACACACGAAGATTTTTTTGAAGCATATTGATAGTGAGCAGCTGGAAGAGTTGAGATCGCAGCTTCTAGCCAGGTGGGTTAAAGAATGTCGATTTTAATTCACTCTGAGGGTGGTTTGAAGACGAATTGGGAATTGCTCGAGCTGAATTTGGAGCAAAACTCAAGAGCTTGAATTTTTTTTTAATTGGCAGAATTTAGTCTGGGTTGCAATGAATCGCATTTGGCGACAAGAAACGGTTTTCGGGATAATCTTTTTTTGTTGCTTCACTATGATTCGCTAGAAAAAAAGTTCAAATCGGTTAACCCATTGAGGAAACATTCGCAGTCAAAAGTTAAGGAAAACTTAAGCCATTTTTAGAGACAAAAAGATTATTAGTTTTGTCGATTCTCCTTTAAAGGTATATCCTGGTTCTGCAAAAAGCAATCAAAGGATGGATTCAACGAAGAAGATTCCTCAGACTCCGGGCCGCGGCCATCGTTTTCCAGAAGCATTTCCGAGCTCGCGGTTTCCGAAGCCGATTCTTGAAGCTGCGAAATGGCTACCAGAGATTGCAGGTGAGCAGCCGGCGTTCCACATTCCGATGTTTCTTCTTCAAAAGATCCCGGGGGCGACTTTACTTTGAAGAAGAAATTGAAGAAGAGCCCTGTTACTTTGCTTCCAGTTCTCGACTGCCAGCTTTCTCGCTTTCAAACTAGTGTCTTCCATAATTCTGTTTCTTTAAAACATTATTTGTTGTCTTCTTTCTTTAGTCAAAACTCCGGTCTCGTCCACTCAGTGTCGAATACCAGACAAACCGGAAAAATATCATTTCCCTCCAAGCGAGAGCCCGAGGTTACTTATCGCGTACAAAAGGCCCACTCGGACGCATCTATGGAATAGTGCGGCAGCAAAAAATTGACGAAGCAGAATTCAGAAGACTGAAGAAGAAAAACGCCCTCGAAGAGGCGGAAGAGTTGAAACGAAAACGTCTTGCTGATGCGGCCAGTGAGGACTTCGCAAAGCGGCAGCCCGAGTACGAAGAGGAAGAACCCGATCATGATAATGTGAGTATTTTCTGCATTTCCTTCAATTAAATTCAACAGAGTGTTCTCTATGCTTCCCAGGCTGCAGCTACCATAGATAAAAACTTTGCCTTCTTAGACTCAACGCAAATATCGTCCTTTGAAGATCCCCTTTTATTAGAAAAACAGCAGTCAACTCTCAAAGTAAGTGAAAATTGCTACGCCTTGCAAACTTTGACTTTTTGACATTTTTTTAACATGCAATGAGTCCCAGAAGTGTCCAAATTTTTTAAATGCAGCGGGGTGTTTTTTAGAAACAAATTGGACAATATCCAAGGCCATAAATAAACCCTTCTTGTACGTTTTCAACCATCTCCGGAGTTTTGTTGGTCCTCTTTCAACTCGTGTAGATTGTTTGGCCTGTAAAAAATACTCTCGATTTGAGGTAACCGCACCAAAAAAATCCATCGGAGTTAGATCTGAAGATTTAGCAGGCCCATTCAATAGGTCTCCTTTCTATGCACCGATTGGGAAAGGTTTTATCCAAAAATTTACCAAAAGGTACAAAAGTGATTGAAAATTGGCGACCTGTGGAGATGTTGCCTGGGGGGTCTATAGGGGAGAAATTGAAGTGTTTAAACCCAACCGATTTATTTGGCAAATAATTTCCAGTCTGGATTTACTATGGATCCGCCTGCAGACGGTGTGGATCTTTCCGAATACACTTTCCGCAAATACGCAGCCACTTACTTCGCTCATGGCACGGGGCCGCAACATTCGCGGAAGCCACCTAAAACCGCTCTTCACGAACTGCCCACTCCTGATGACGTTCTAGCCGCCCAGGCTTTATGGGCGGCTGTTTCCAGATTTATGGGCGACATGCCAGAACCCAAAAGTATGCCAGTTTTGTATAAAAAATAGGCAAATTGGAACTGGATTAATTTCTGGATATACTTCTGTTTGAGGCGTTATTTAGAGCAACTATTTTTCGGTTAGTGCGTGGTTTTGCAAAAAATTAGTGCTTGAGATCAAGTTTCTACAGGGCGGCAAATGAAACATTGCGCAATCAGTGAAAGTTCCTCATGCTCTTAGTTGGACAAAAAAACGGTTGTTTCCATTTCAACGGCACAGAAATTCAGATGAACCTATCTCGAAAAAAGTTTGTGATTTTTTGGCCCATATGGTACAGAGTGGTCTCAAAAAATCAACTTTTTCGTTTTGCAGTGATAATTTTTTTTCTTTTCAACTGATTAGCCGAAAACCTAAGGCTCATGTTGAAGCTGAAACTTCGCGGTCAACTTGAGCAAAAATGCTCTGTATATCGAGTTTTTATCTTAGATCGTCGATGAAGGTTTACCTTCAACATGAGCTCTAGATCGTAAAAATCGGACCACGAGCAGAAAAGTTATCGCTGCAAGACCAAAAAGAAGATTTTTGGAGACCACCCTGAAACTAACAGGGTTGACCGAAAAATTCAAAAATCGTTTCGAGCTATTTGGTTTATCTTTAAACTTTTGGTGCTGACATAAAAGAAGCCTTTTTTTTGTCCAACTAGGAGCATGCCAAACTGCAAAATTTTGCATTTTTTTATTTGCCGCCGTGTAGAAAACTTGTCCGAAGTGTTTAATTTGTACCAAAACACTGCCTAACAGCAAGCCATTGGGGCTTAATAAGGCTTCAAACAGAAACCAAATTGCGCGAAGCAAACAGAATTTATCCAGTTCCAAAACTGGGGCAAATTTGGCGGTGCAACGCTCATTTTGTTGAGTTTTGCAGATTGAATTAACTTTGTATTTTCAGTTAGTAAAGAAAACGAGGGACCGATTATTCCAGTGATGGCAGAGCTGAATCAAACGATCAGCAGAGGATTCACCAATCGAAGAGAGTACCAGCAAATAGTGAAGGAAGAACAGCGGCAAATGAACTCGATTAAGAAGTCTGATAGGCAAAAGCTGATCAATATGACGCTGAAGAGGAAAAACAAACTGTTGGAGGATGTTAAGAGAGGTCTAGTGGAGGACACTTTTGCGCTTCAAAGCTACAGCGATTGGGTGAATTGTAGGCGCACTAATAATTTGGAGAAATTGCACTTTGTTATCGGCCACGGTATTCTGAGGCCTGAGTTAAGGTAAGAGCCACATTTCAAAATTGTGTGTCTCAAGACCAAAATCACCATGAAATCAAAATGCGAATTTTCATAGTCAAAGCCGAATAACTAAAAAAACTATTCAATTTTCGTTCACATTTTATGTAATAAAAAATAATTGTATTTCATTAGAAAAAAAGTTGTTTACTAAAACTTACTTTACTCTATCGTTGGGACACCCTGTACATGCGTGCAAAAAAATAGATTTGGGTACTTTGCCTCAAATTAACAGTCCTGGAAAACCCCGATTTTTCCTTCGCCCCTAAAAAAATGTTTTTTCAGCTTCTAGTTTACATTTGAAAACTTTGGGCAAACCTAAGGGCCACAAAATTGTCAAGTTTCATTTTCATTTCAGGGATGAGATTCTTTGCATCATTTGCAAGCAACTTACAAACAACTACAGCCGATCTTCATATGCCCGAGGTTGGATTCTTCTTTCTCTATGTGTAGGCTGTTTCCTACCGTCGGATCGCTTCCTGCCCTACTTGAGGGCATTCATTCAGGCGGGGCCACCAGGGTATGCGCCCTTCACCGAGGGCCGATTGAAGAGAACCATGAAGAATGGCAATCGCACCCAACCGCCCACCTATCTGGAACTCATAGCCAACAAGGTAAAGAGCACGAGCAGTTAAAGAGGGGATTATCCAGACGGAAAGTGGTTTTTTTTGTAGAATAAGAAGCCGGTGCCTCTTCACATAAGTCTGCTGGATGACTCGGTGTTGGATATTGACATCGATTCGGCCACTACAGCCGAGGAAGTGATCACAGCAATTTCCAAAGTGCTCAATCTGAAGGATACGTTTGGGTTCTCTCTGTTCATCAGCTTGTATGACAAAGTAAGTCTACAGGGAGGGATTAATTTTAAGAGCCAGAGGTTCTTGCAGCAAGAGTCTTGATTTTAATTAAAAATGCTTTACAGGTGATGTCTCTGGGCAGTGAGAGTGACCATGTGCTCGACGCAATCTCGCAATGTGAACAATACTCTAAAGAGTTGGGACACGATGAGAAGAACAGTCCTTGGAGGATGTTTCTTCGCAAGGAAATGTTCGCGCCTTGGCACGATCCAGCTGAAGATCCAGTGGCGACAGATTTGATTTATCAGCAGGTATTTGGTATTTTTAAAACTGTAAAAGGGGAAATCTTGGGCTTTTAAGCCGTTTTGGAAACTAATTTCTTCCTGACGGTCCGCAGGCACCAAAGGAAAACTCTGGGTGCTTTTTGAAATAGTTGAAGATCTGCAAATAAAATTGAAGCTACACATAAAAAGTGCATTGTATTTTTTGCAGATATTCAAAGGTTTGAAGACTGGCGAGTATCGATCGCCTCATGACGGCGACGTGGCCACTTTGATAGCAACGCGCTTCTACATTGAAGAAGGGGCCCCATTGAACCCCAAGGTATTTCTTCATTCAATTTTGTTAACTTTACATTTTCCGGTAAATAATTTCAGGTTTTGCAAAGCAGAATCGGCGAATTCCTGCCAGTGGCCATTGTAAAGCACGCGCAAGGAAATCTGGATGAATGGCTGTTGAAAATAAGTGACGCCTTCCAGATGCTGATCTGCGTTAAAAAGAAAATGCTGCCCGCCAAAGCCAAAGAGTTTATAGTCATTTATGGGTAAGGAGCACTTCCCCAAAAGCCTACTCTTTAACTGTTAAAACCTTCCACAATTTTCCTCCCTTTTTCTATCACCCAGCACAGATAAACTGATATTATTTTCAAAAATCCAGCAAATCCACATGGCCGATTTTGTTCTCCAAGTTCTACGAAGCTCTTCAGCTCTCCGGCCCGGAATTGCCCAAGAAAAACATTATAATTGCAATCAATTGGACCGGCATTTACATGATCGATGATCAGGAGCAGATTCTGGCAGAATTCACCTTTGCAGATATATTCTTCATTACTTTTGAGCAGTCAAATAATATGCACAAAGTCATGTTTACCACCGTAAGTGATTTGTAACTTTTCCCTATACAAGGTGATTTTAAAACAAAAAGGCAACAGCCAGAAGTGGCCTTTTACATCTAGGGTGGTTCAATCAAGACGAAATTTTACGGCAAACTGGAGTCCAATTTTTGACCTTATTTACACTGAAAAGTTAATTAAACTTTATTACCAGAAATAACTACAACCTAATAAAACAGTAACAAATAAAAATAATGAAAATTACAGTATCGCAGCCTCAAAGTATGTTTTTATAGGAGCTAATCAAACACATTCACCCTCATTTTGCACACACATTTCAGCTCTATGTATAAAGGACATTTGGTTCTTTTTATATAGTTTCTACTGAAATATTTCAAAAACTTTGCTGTAATCTTGCTTTCATGCCTTAAGCTAATGCTGGTGGTACCTGGTTCTAAACTACAGTCCTAACATGACCCTATTGGGAAAAATCAATTGGTGTCATGTCAGGGGATTTAGGTGGCCATTTAGCTGCAAGACCCGCCTCCAGTCCGACCATTTCTTAGTAATTTCTGTCATGAAGGTATGGATAATTTAGCAGTTTCTGAGAGCTTGTTGAAGGGCCTTTAAATCGGCTCGCTAAATCGGGTGTTCCATTTTAAACAATTTTGACGTTTGATATGCCACGAATTTTTGGGATCACCCTGTTTATCGGGTGTTACACACCAGTTGACCATAAATGTCCACCCTGCCTTGGTTGCGCCACCCTGTATATTACTGTGTTGCCCAAATAAAAAATAAGTTAGATCTGGGGACTTTTAGGTAGCCAAAGAAGAGTACGTGTTCCATACTCCAGACGCAAAAGACTTGTGCTCTCTAATACAGTTTATTATAGATGGATTAAGAAAGCGATCAGTTTACTGTGTGGCAACTCAAGATTATAAGGTAAAGTTTATAGAAGAAAGAAGAAGGAAAAAGAAAGAAGACATTTTTGTATATTCCAGCCAGAAGTAGGGGAGTCATTCCTCTCATTCAAGAAAGGCGATTTAATAATCCTGAAGAACAATTCCACTGGTGAAACGCTTTTAACCGCCACTTGGGGCTATGGCGAGTGCAACGGAAAATCTGGCGATTTCCACACTGAAATGGTCTACATATTGCCCACTTTAGCCCCGCCTCCTAACGACATTCTCGTCTCATTCAAAAAAGACATTGTTGTTAGCGGTAAGTCAATGACCACTACATATGTAGACACTAACTACAATCCATTTTAGAAACCACCCAAGTGGCTCCAACCATGTCCACCATACAGCGCATGAAGTTGTACACGCTGTCCCATTACGGGGAGGAGCATTTCAGGAGCGCCCGCAGAATTACCCCTGTTGGAAGACCTTCAGTATTCACAGCCGCGCGAAGAAACTCGAAAGAAGAACTGTGGAAATATACGAATGAACCGATCTATCAACCCATGCTTCAGAAACTCTCTGACCATGAAGAGGCCAGTAAAGAAGCATGCAACATCTTCACATGTGAGTCGATCTGTTTTCTTCTCAATGACTTGCAAAAAATTGTGATTGTCTGTTCTGATAGCAGGTTTGAGACTGGGTTGTAACTTCGTTGAAGTTTCGACCCTTTATTCAGGTGCTGCTGATTTCAGTGCGACTTTCAGGCTTTTCAGAAGAAAGTGTTTTCATTAAAATGTGCAAAATTCCATTTGCGACTTGCTTTAGATTTGAAGTTATGAATTTTTCGTATTAAAGAAAATTATGAATTTCCAGCCATTTTGAGGTACATGGGAGACCTCCCAGCACCGAAAGCCAAATACGCCAATGAATACACGGATCAAATCTTCGCCACGCCGTTGAAGATTGAAATGTTAAAAGACGAAGTATATTGCCAGATTATGAGGCAGCTGACTTTCAACAGGTGAGTGTATGAAGGGCACAAATCAAACTCCACTAGCTTTTCTTCATTTCAGAATGTCACTGAGTGAAGAAAAGGGTTGGGAATTAATGTACCTCCTCACTGGCCTGTTTGTGCCAAGCATCAATTTGCTGGAAGAGACGAGGAAATTCCTCAAGTCCCGAGTTCATCCGTTCGTTGAGCCCTGTTTGCAAAGGTTACAGGTAAGTGAGCAATGTATTGCAAAGGTTACAGGTACGTCATGTAATTCTACATCGGAGTTTTGTTTAGAAAACTCAAAAAGTGGGGCCGAGGAAGTTCCCACCTTACTCCATAGAGGTGGAAGCCATCCAGTCCAGAAGCATGGAAATATATCACAAAATCTACTTCCCAGACGATTCGGATGAAGCCTTCGAAGTAGATGCGATGACACGCGCTTCCGACCTTTGCAAGAACATATCAGTGAGGCTGGATTTGGAGGCCACTGATGGCTTCAGCTTATTCGTGGCGATTTCCGACAAAGTTTTCTCCATACCGGAGGATTATTTCTTCTACGACTTTTTGAGCGAGCTGATGAACTGGATGAGGGCCAGCAAACCAAGCTGGGGAAGTCAGTCTTTGAACAATTTTTTTTTAAATTGTTAAATATTCGGTTTTCAGGTGCAGCGCCAGTACAGGCACAGTATCAAGTTTTCTTCATGAAGAAACTGTGGGTGAACACAGTTCCGGGAAAATGTCCGAGCGCCGACCAGATTTTCCACTATCACCAAGAGGTGCCCAAGTACCTCAAAGGGTACCACAAATGCTCCAAACAGGACGCCGTCAAGCTCGCCAGTTTCATACTGAGGGCTCGATTCGACAGCAATAATAATCAAGTCCAAACAGTAAGAATGTGGTTTTTAAAGCCGATTTTAAACTGATGATTCTCTACTAACCAGGTGATCCAAAACAACTACAAAGAGTTCATTCCTCAAGACCTCCAAAAGGCGGCCAGTTCTTCGGAATGGAAAAAGGCCATTTCTTCCGAGTACTTAAAACTGGGAAACATCAGCATCGAGCAAGCGAAAGAAGGGTTCCTAAAGGCGATCTACAATTGGCCCACTTTCGGTTCCACCTTCTTCGAAGTGAAGCAGACTACAGAACCGTCGTATCCTGAAATAGTAATCATTGCCATCAACAAAAGAGGAGTGAACATTATACACCCACAGACCAAAGTGAGTGCAGTCATATTGACTAGTCGCATGTCCAAAACGATCAATTTCAGGATATATTGGCTATTCACGATTATGCGGAATTGGCAAATTGGGGTTCAGGAAACACCTACTTCCAGCTTACCATAGGAAACATCATGAGGAAGACTAAGGTGTTATGTGAAACGTCGCAAGGCTACAAAATGGACGACTTGATCACCTCATACATTCGATTCTTCAAAGGATCTGGCAGAAAGGAGGAGCAGGTGTCCTTATTTTGACCTGTGGAAGCAAAGGTGAATGAGTAATTGAAATACTGTTAAAAATGTGTGTTTTCAAACATCTGTTTTATTCCTTAAGACTTGACTTATTAAACATCCTTCATTGTAAAATTAAGGCATTTGCTTACTCCTTTCTAAAAAACTGTATTCGCAAAAATGTAATATTAACAGTATTTATATATACTTATTAGTAAAATTTTAACCAACATTGGCTTCATCTATGGTAATTATTAAATTATTGTACACTGTGTATACCTTTATTATCAATACGTTGAAAATACATGGCCATACAAAACGAATTGCTCATCAAGTGCAAATACTTTAATTTTCCACAGTTTTAAACGAGCTTCCCATTTTGCAGTCACGCGCCGTATAAATCGACATAAATAAATAAAGCACTAGTAAATAGATTCATCAGAAGAATTGTTTCTGCGTAAAACCAAAAATACAAGCAGTCTTTGGTATATTCCTTACATTAAGTACAATTTATACATTGAATTATAGGATGTATAGTTTCATTAACTGATCTATTTAGATTCAAAATAACCGGAAACCTCGCACATTTTTCAAATGATTCACCATCAAAGTGAAAAAATTGGCGAGTTTAATTCGTGAGACCAAATACATTTTGTGATTCCTTCCTCAGAATTCACTTCACTTTCATTTCTTTATATGAAAAACTGTGTTAATTATTTAGCTGTTTTGTTAGTTTTAGTGTTTCAAATACAAATTGTTTTAAATGTGTTCGGTCATTTTTTGAGTTGTTTTAAGTGTGACTATTTGAATCAACATCTCACAGTTGATGGAAACGAATTTTCTGCAAAGAAAGTTTTCGATTGTTTTGAAAAACTCGAAACAACTAAGAATTTATATGCTCAAAATATGTAACGGGAGACCCAAAATGTTCACTCACGTACGCGCGGCGTTCAGAAACAATTCCGCACCACAACTAGCGATAAAGAGGCATTTAACTGTACAAAACCCGCATTTATTCAATCATCACCATGTTTCTTTACTCTATTAATGTTAGAAACTATACTGTACACTTAGGGGATGTCACTCTCCTCCTCCTGTAACCGCCACTTCGCGAAATATGGCCTTTTCAGGGGTTAAAGTGTTTTGTAGGTCCTTTTCCAAAGTGGGGCTACTTTCCGGAGAGTTTTCTTCCTCCTCGGTTTTCTCGGCCAGCTTGCTGCCTTCTTCGCCCTCTTCCTCTTCGAGAATGGTATGAGACACTTCCTCATTTGAGGATGCTCGGCTGGAATTCGCGAGTTTTTCTTGAATCTTGCTTATATCCTGAAAATCTACTTAGTTAGTCTTGGACCCGTGCAAAGCTGGAAAGTAAATACCTGCGCGCGTACGGAAGATCCACCATCGGGCGAACCACCGTCTTCTCCGCATGGTCTCAACACCAGGTACAAAAGTAGATCTGATAATGAAATTATCCCTATGACTTTGTCTTCATCGTCCACCACCACTAATCTATGAACCTGAAATAAAAACAATGCTTTTTTGTTTCACGTCAAGTTTTGCTAGAGTAAAACCTACCTCTGCTCGCACAATTTTCTCCATCACATTAAACAAAGTTTCATCTAATTTACAGTTATGTACACCCTCAAACCACTCATTCCTGTGCTCGTTGGCCTTTTTCAAGGAAACGTCCAGATCGTTGTAGGTTTTCTCTGCTGCTAAATTCTGCAATCCAACCGGCAACTTTAACAAAACCCTCATTTTAGAGCCTTCAACTTACAATGACATCGAATTTGGCATAAATGTCCACTAATCGCCCCTCGCCGTCCACTATTGGCAGGGCTGAAACGCGTCGCTCTACAAACGACCTCAAGGCTAAAATAATCGACGTGTCTTCACTGGCAGTCTCGATGTTCTCGTAACTGCCGATCCTCAATTCTCGAAGCGTCTTGTTCATGTAACTGGGTTTAGGCAATTCGTTAATCTGAAATTCAAGCAGGCTCGTTCAGTGCCGCTCTGATTGCTTACGCTAAGCGGCCAACTTACATACAAAAACAGGAACCTGAGTATTCTCTTGTGAGTAAGAATATAGAGAACATTGCCTGTGTCCGGATCGATTACTGGCAATCTGTGGATTCGATTGTGAATCAGCACCTGAAAAGGAAAATAAAATAATTGAAGCTTTAATATGAAGACGATGACTACAATATTGGATCCTTTAATTATTTAGTGAATATTACCTTAATAGCATCATACAACGACGCATCAGGGCCAATGTTAATAAGAGGCCGGGCGTCTTTGAGTACCCGCCTCCACGTGTCTAGCTTGTGTTCCTCCAGCTCATCCATGGCCACGCTGGGGGATTTGTAGTACATCCTCAGGATTTTTATGAAGTCTGTGATAGTGAGCATTCCCACAAACTCTTGTTTGTGACTGTCCCACAACGGGGCCGCCCTCACACCTTAAAACAATTATCTTAGTTTTCCTTTAAAATTCAACCTTCTGGATTCACTGTACGGTGAGGTGCGATTTGTTATTGTGACTCTTGTTTTCAACTCAAGCCAATTAATTGACTTCACGATTTGTCACAAACATTATTTATAAACTCTTCGTACGCTCAATGGAAAAAAACACAATAACATCTTTTATTTAATTAATATTCAAGCCAAGGCCGCTGTTGTTTATACCGACGGTTTTTTGCAGCTTAGAAGCGAGCTCTCACAGTTTACTGCCAATTTATTGACACATGGTAAACAGAATTATACAATCTGGAGGCGTGCTCCTCTGCCAAAAAAATCTTTCAGGTTTAAATTAACACTGATGCGGCTCAGATGTTACGACCGAGAAAAAAACAAACAAACAAAAAGTACACAGATGGCAAAAAAATCCAAAGAAAACACCTTTCAATCTTCAGGCTCTAACAAGTGAATGTTGCCGAAAATAGATTTAAACCAGCTAATTTGTTGCGGCTTTGAGTGTTTTTCCATCGGCAAAAATATACTCCCACATGTACCTCCTATGATCGCGATGTTATCATGGAAGGTGGAAGAACAGTCGATTTTTTTTTAAATTCAAACAGTTCACATTAGGCTACTTACCATTGTACACTAAAGCAAAGAAGGCCTTCTTAACGAGAAGTTGAGTATCAAAGACCACCAGTTTTGCTGATGTAGGAATGAGATCGTAGCACTTATGAAACTTGAAGAACTTGACGAAGATTTGAGATTCATCTTCTTCTGCAACGAAAAAAAAAACAGATAATCAGACAGTTTGAGGCATGGGATGACATAAACGCATCAATCTAGATATGGTCGCAAAATCCTCTGCCTCTTTTGGTCTAACCTTTCTCTAAAACCTCAGCCAGCCAATCCTTGTAGGTCTGCGATATGTGCTCAAACTCTTTGATTTGATCAATGCGATAAACCTCCTCCTCTTCGGCTATAGGGGGGAGTACTAGGCGGAAATGGTTTGAGTAGAGGTGCAGCCGCAACATGAGCAAACAGGCAGACGACAACCAACATTTCGCGGATTACTCACGCATATACTATCAAAAGCCTTTGACATATCGCTGTTTGTTTCGATTTTTTTTCTCTTTGCGTTCGGTCACGACTCAAACATTATGCTTAATAACACGGACAGAGGGTAGTTGAAGGATAAATCACTTGAAAATGAGGAGAAAAAAGGTGTAAAGTTATTGTTTACCCCACTGATAATTTCCAGTTTTTATTGCAGACCCTATGATGTCTACCACTTACTGGTTTACGCTAACGGTAATGATTACTCGAAAATACGTTTGCTTGAAAACTCCTATTATTGGTTGTTATTACAATTATTAGCTGTCCAAACAATGATGGCCAGGCTTCAAAACAAACAAGCCTTCTGATAAGCTATCAGAACGGAGTTTACTCAGGCAAAGATCGGATTCGACCGGAAAATAAGCAAAATCTGATTAATCGGGAACGTGATTCGTTTGCGCTTCTTGGATTGATTGGCACTAAGAGTTTAACGGCGTCAAATAGATTTGAATGTTGCACTAAACTTCACACGTAAAACTGAAAATTACCATTTTAGAATCGCTATCAGTTCAGAAATGCAAAAAATTTTTATTAATAAGTCTTATCTCCCTGGCCCGGGCATTAAAGGGATTTAGATCGAAGTGGCTGTTTAATCCTAGTTGATATCGTAACGACGTTTTGGTAATCACAGCTTCCATCATCAGAGTCGCCTTTAATAGGCCAAAAAATAGTCTTGGGTACAAAACATCAAGAACCTTAATCTAGTAACTGAAGTGAAGGATTGGCGATAAATTAATTGAGTATCCCGAGTTAAAAGTAAATTTGCCCGATATTTTCTATGCAAAGCAAGAGCGTATAAAATGGCAAACAAAACGTAGTATGAGGGTAAACAATAACAATTCCATCTCTAAAAATAGACCAACAATACGAAAAACACTTTCAAGCTGGCACACACGCTGGGGAAATGATGAATTGGGGCCAAAAATTCGCACTCAAAAACCGACAGAAAAAATCTGTAAAAACACTACCAGGTGCGAGGAGTTTTTTGAGGAAATTTTTCGCGTTGAAAGCCGGGAGTCGACTGCCGAATTGCTCCCGAAAATCTATTATTGGAGCCCCAACATTGCTTTGGTGCCAAAAATCCAGCTGACCCGGTAGCCTGGCAGGATTTGCTTTATTATTAGGGCGATTTGAACTATATGCTTTACGCACTCGGCTCTAAATTACAATTTAATGGTGCAGTGGAGGTGCAACATTTAAAAAAAAGGCATATTAAAAACTGCATGAAAACAGTTAATAATAAGGTCAGATTATTTTTGGATTTAATCTAATATCCAACAACATCTGCTCACTATATTTCTTTTCATATGTACATGTATTAATTAAACTAATATTTGTAACAAAAGCCCGAAACCCTATCGGCGGTTCCATTAGCAAAGCGTATCTAATCAATGTCGTACACCCGCTAAATAAATGTGAGGTAAACACGAGGAGAATCAGAAATGTTTAACAAGCGATTAGGAAGGTAACAAAGTCCGCTGACTCACTTAATGCAGACATTACCTAACAGAATCAAGGGCTTCGTTAATAATAAATCGTGTAAAAGACTCACCTAGATCGGATATATTGACTTTTTCCAGGAAGGGGTCGACGACTGGCAGCTGAAAACAAAATAAATATATAAATTACTAAAAAAATCAAGAATTAAACGTGCTTCTAAGAAGAACAATTAGCTAGAAGGAAAAAACGTTTTTGCAAACAAAACCAATAAAATACTGCAATTAAATGCAAACCAAAACGTAAAATAAACAGTTAAAATAACTTTTGAGAATTGGCCAAAGTACAAAATTTCCATTCAATGTAACTTCTTGGGCGATTTTCAAATAGCAACCGGCTAAAAATGAAAGAAATTGTACTTTTTAACACAGAAAATGTTTCAAATGGTTTAGGTAAGTACAAATTTCGAGATGTGCTAATCTCAGGCACACCCAGGGCTGCTTTCAAGTCTATTAGCTCTCACCTGCTGGGTTTGGCCTGAAAATAACACTCCCAAGGAGAGCTGATGAGAGTTCATAGACTCGAACAGGTGGAGGTGTCTGAGATTAGCACAACTCAAAATCGGCCGAAAGTTTCACATTGTGCTTCAGAGCAAATGTTGTCTTAGATATCGCCTACTATTGTTTATTCCTCTTTATCTTTGTCTATTTGTCACCTTTGCAAATTAATTATTCCACGGTAATCAACGAAAATGTATATTTGCACTTTTTAATAAAGAATCAATTATTCCGATGTTCAAAAAAAAAAAAAAAATGTTTTCGGTAGATTGGAGTTTTGAGACATTTCGTCAATCACATTTTTCAAAAAGTCTGAATCAGAAATTTGCGGACAAAAAAAATCAATTTTAGCTCAGCTCAGATTCTGAGCGGATTTATCATAAAATTTTGAAAAACTAGGAACATTTATAACGTTAAACGAGTTTTAAAGTTTAATTTGTTAAATCTGAATCAGCTTTTATTCAATTTTTGAAACTAAGCGGTTTGCGATGGTCCTGCGATTCTTGAGGGAGTTTAGGAGCCGATTATTCGAATGAATGCATAGTTTCCACGCTTTTTAAATTATTGTAGTCTTTTGTAGTAACTCGACGAGTTCCGCTCTTTTTTAAACACAAGTCTGATATAAGTTACAAAAAAACAATAAAAACTTTATAAATTACTGTACTCTTTAAGATGAAAAAGTCGACTTAAAATCAGTATTAGATAAATAAGAAAATGATCTCCCAATGAACCAAACCTTCCATGAATCACATTCCAATTCCCCACCTTCCTTTTCATCGCACCCAAAAAACTAAGATGTGAGCAACAATTTGTACCATTTAGAGACAGAAAATGAACTAACCAAAAACCGTTTAATCACTTTGGGACTGTGCAGATTCTTTTTAACATTCGTAGACAGTCTCGAGTACCAATTCCAGATTCCGGTTGCAATCGGCGGCGAATGCAGCACCGTCAAATGCGGCCTGAAAAACCTGCCATTGGGCTCCGAGATTTTCCTCGAACGTTCCGAACTTCTGGACCAGCTGCTGCATGGTTCCGATATTTTCCTGACCGGCAATTCGTGTGAAAACGGATCAGAACACTCAGCGCTGAAAATCAGCTCCTTCTCTTCGGCGCCATTGAACGAATGGAGGCGTCGGAAAAACGTTTTCCTGCGACGCTGCAGGCCCGGAGATGCTTCCATTTTGTGTGCACTGTTTGCGTGGAAAAGCGGATTTACTATTGACGATTCCCCCGGCACTAGTTTAAACAATTATTTCCATTTGCATTTTAAACATTCTGATGTCATGCGCTCTATGGGAATTAATTTGATGTTTTTGTTTTCTGCATAGTGCAGATGGATTTTATTGCCTGACAATTTGCATTTTCACCGATTATTTGCAATAAATTTTATACATTGATATAAAGCAGATTGTGGAAGGCCAGACTCGAAAAATTATAATCCAAAGGACTCGGTTCATTTGTTACAGATCTAGAACTTGTTGAAATTTGCCAATAATGAAGCATTTTTTGAAGAAACGTTTATTCAAACGTGTTCTAGCCAAGAGCCGTCATTTTAGTTAAGACGAAATTGTAAATTGTAAATTACGATTCATGTACTCGCTGTTAAACCTCGAGGCGAGGTTAATTGCCAAGATCAACTCTAATTGCCATAATGTTGGGGAACAATAAAAACCCCTTAATTAGTCTGCAATTATTTTGCTTAAAATACAGCATTTCCTAACGAAAATGCTCCAAATGAAAGCTTTCACATGCGAAAACAGCCAGCATAAACCTGGGAAAACAAATAGAAAAAGCCCAAATGGAGCGGCATCAATTACCTTCAAAGATTTCCAATTTAATAGGTTTGGCGGTTTATTGAAAACGAGAGAAACTGACAAGTGATTGGCATCGGAAAATCGTTGGGGTCTATTTCCAGAACGGGCTGCCAATGGATAATTCGCCCAATTCGAATTCGTGATTGGCACCACTTTAAATCGCTTAAAGGTGGTCCAAAGTCGGAGAAAAGTGTGTGAAAAAAGGGAGCTACAATGGCTAAATCTGAGCAACAAAAAATATGCCTAGGAAACATTTCTACTTCCACTTCAGCTCTTCAAAGCAGCTTTACAATTGCGCTTGAAAACGCTTCAAACACACTTATACATTCATCATGGTAAACATTAAAATCAATTCCGAAACACTATAAAATACCCCTTTCAAATGATTAGGATTTATCGCCTCATAAAAACCAACCTTTGTCTTCTTCAGAGTAACTTTTCGAGGGAAAGGTACACGATACCACAAATTGCTTTTGTCCACTAAATGAACGCGGTTTTTTCAACATATTGCCGCATGAAACCAGTTGTTACATCCAAAAAGTCACCGTTTAACCAACTGAACGACACTCGCTTCAGGTGAACTGTTAAACATCCTAGACGGATGAGTCGCTCTATTTATTATAGATTATGATTAGAAAAGCGCAACTTAATCCATTTACAGATAAAAGTCAATTTTAATAAATAAACTGACAAAAGATAGCGCCAAAAATAATGCGAACCTGCGAAAACAAATTTAATATGATGCAATGAATGAGTGCTAGTTTTTTTTCTTAAAGTAATTCCAAATGGGCTCAATTTTTTGGAGAGCCATTGATAAAAACGTATAAATCATGCAACAGTGTTAGTCTGCCGGAATAAATCTTTGCGAATGTTGGAATAAATATATTGGGGACTTCAAAGTCGTAATTTTGTCTTCAATCCAAGCCTGTCCTTGATATATGATCTCACAAGACCTGTTATCTAATTTTTAGGCGCGTCTACAGAAAACTTGCGCTAATATATCGATTTTAATATGGCAGGTCTACGTGCTAATTGGCATGAGTTTGGGACTTTCTCTATCTGGCCTATTGGCGTATTTTTCTGCTAAATAATTCTGTAAACCGATATTTTTTGCAGAAAGTCGACCAACGAAGTGGCGTTTCCTGTTCAAATAGCGCTTTTATTAAATGTAAAGATTTCAATGTCTGGAAAAAGATATTATTTCATCAATCTCCACCTATCTGGTAGATTGATAGATTAGATCATTGTTCTCTCGTTGAAACTGCGTGGCCACTTCAGCTGAAAATTCTTGGAAATTCGACAATCCAATAGCACCCATTTGGATTATATCTACTACTAATGTTTTTTTCGCTAAAAACGGTAGTCAACGCATGTTTTCCAACCCCAAACCAAATGAATACTGGGGCCTCTAAATCTCAAGTAAGCTCCATTCAAGCCACGGTTTTAAATTTGAAAAAAGGGCAATTTATATGGACTGATAAAACCCATTATTAGCACGGCTATTATTGATGAGAGTCTTTATCATCAGAGCGTAATAAGGAATAAATCTCCTAACAAAAAGCACAATGTTCACCCTTGACCCCCCATAAAAGGCAAAAAGTCATCCAGCTGAAGAGAAAAACGTGACTAGAGAACCGAGCCAGTCTGGAATAACTAAGTGGGATTGGGGAATAAGAAAAAACGTGCCTTAATTTCATTGGCTTGAAGGATTTGAGCCATGACATCAGGATCTTTAAACGACTGAGAATTAAAAGTAACTGGATCAACGCTCTATCATTTTTTTTTTGGATCCCACTAGGCATTAAATATGCGGGATTTCATCCAGGTAAATCCAC
This sequence comes from Dendroctonus valens, assembly GCA_024550625.1. Lineage (NCBI taxonomy): Eukaryota > Metazoa > Arthropoda > Insecta > Coleoptera > Curculionidae > Dendroctonus > Dendroctonus valens. Next base: position 345,664 of record JAJTJO010000323.1, on the reverse strand, counting down.
ATTTTCGTACCACTTTACAAAACAATTGAGCACATCACTTGATCCGGTCAAACCAACTACTGCACACTAATAAGACACCAACAGGTGACTGCCAGTGAATGTAAGAAAAGTTTTATGCCTGCCGCTTAATAAACAATAAATAACAACCAAGCCCGACAACTATTTGTTTAACGCGGACAAGCCCGTATCGAAATGCATTAATTTTCGAAACTTTTTAACTGCTTGATTGGCTCGGATCCACTCAGAGATGAGAAAAACAAACCGGTGAGCAAGATGAGCGCAAGCGTTGTTATTAGTTTACTGATAATGTGGAGTTTTCGATTTACTACCTTAAAAAAAACCACTCAGTTAACTGAACCAGCGCCTTGAAAGTGAGCCAAGTTCAAATCAGGCAAACACTTGAAAATATTTAAATAGAAAAAACACACTTTCGATCTGTATGCTAAGAAGGCAACCAGAACCAGATTATTCAATTGAAATCTGGAATGATCGTGATCGAGAACCCAACAACAATAATTCATTAGTGCAAAGAGCACGCTTTGAAATGCGACTGGAGGATTGTTTATTTATCAAAGATTTAGCAATTGAAGATGTTATTTGAACTTTGTTATTGTCTGGCCGAAAAACAGACTAGTTAAACTTTCTAATAAAATCATGTATTTCCCAAATCCTTTTAGATTGACAGAGATAATGATGAAAAAGTTTGCTTTGAAGCAAAGGCAAACTATACCATTGTGAAGGCTCGTAAGAAGCACCACCGTAATAGTAATGAAAGATGCAGATAGCGCTCATATAAATATCCATATTAAGTACAAATTGTCCTTTTTAAAAAATATTTTAGCGTTCCAGAGCCGAAAACTACTACAATTCACTATCATTGGCCCATAAAAAACATTCAAACAATATTTAGTTTGTTTATTTACAAATTTGCCAGCGCTATGTTTGTCATAGGTCTCACATTAACTAATCAGTTTGGCAAATGTTCCAATCCAAATTATCTCGAAATAACTACGCATTTAGATAACGGTTTTCTGGCCTATCTGGACACCAAAACTCCAAATTATACAATGCAGTTTCAATGTTTACTGCAATGGTATGTAATCCTGCGGAAGATAACGTGCGAAAACATTATTTGCGCCAATAAATTATTTTTAAATAACAAAAAAAAATGTGTGCCTGAAATAATAGAGATTTAATTTCATTCGCCTAATTTCAGAATCGAATGCAATTTTGCATTTTCCATGTTACTAAGCTCAAAAACGCACACATTTCTCGCTATTTGTCCAAACAGATTCCATGATGAAGAAGCTCTTCTTCAATGCCCTGCTTAGAATAGAAAAACCACCCCGACAATTCTTAGCCCGCAGGGATATTTCCGCTCCATCAATGTGGTCAGATAAGTCTTGCGAAAGCCACTATTTATTTCAAAATAAATTAAGATTTAATTGAAATTAAACTCATTCACCATCGCGTTCAGACACAACTATGGCGAATGCAACTGCGATTGAAGATTTTAAGCGGTTTAAAAGTCAGTGCTTCAGAAGAAAATACGCCCATCACGTCAATATTCATACAGGATGGTCCAAAAGTCAGATACATTCATCCACTAAACTTTTTAATTTGAATACCTACAGAGTCAGCCAACGAAAAGGTCGCTCCATTATTTAAGGCTCTACTGGCAGATTTAGAAAAAAAAACACGTCAACTTTATTAAATTATTTAATAGGCCTAACGCCCACCGAAACTAGCGACTACTCTGTCTGGAAAGCCACCAAGAACCTTGAAAGGCCGCAGAAGAACATTCCTCCGATCCGTATGAACAATGGAAAATGGGCAAGAAGTGCTTGCGATCCTTTCGAACTGCTCAATATCTCCATCATTCAACAACAAAAGCAAATAAAATTGAAACCGTTGGAGATAGGACATGCCTAAAATTTACTACAAACTTCTGCAGATCGAAAAATGTACATAAAACTAGTAGGTTTCCATTTGAAAATCAAGTGTGACGTGCTGTTTATGAAACACCCTGTAAAATGCAATGATAGTCGAAACAGCGTTTTTTTCTAAATCTACCAGGAGAGTCATAAATAGGGGTGCGACCTTTTCGTTGGCTCACCCTGTATGTGTACCAGACGTTAATCGCAACTCTTGTACGTCTGTTATCGAAGAAAAAACTACAAAATCGATTTCTTAAAGACAGACAACAGCAAATCAAACAAAATGTTGAATTTCCTTATCATTATTAACCATTATCGACTGGATTTGACGATTTCTTGTTTGTAAATCGATTAGAATATTGTGTTCATTACCTTCAAATGCCGAGTGTTTATTTCGTCGTTTTTAACCTGTTTTTTCTAATGCAAGCTGATAACCGCTCGGTCAAGTGGAAATTGATTAAACAATTTGGAGAAAAATATGCATAAAAACGGAAAAAAAAGTTAATGACGAACAATTTGAAAATGTAATTTGATTTGTTATTAGGTTTTTTAAAAATCCTCAGTCTTAGTTACTGCTATACTGAATGAATGAGACTACGAGTGTAGATGAAAATGCTGGCGAATGAAACATTTTCAAATTCAAAATTTCCATTTATTAAAATGAAGTTCGTGATTGAACTGGTTTCTGGTTCTCCCTGAAGAGATCAACTTACGAACGGAAAACCCGGAAGTGAAAAATTGCCATTGTTTTAAACGTTTTTTCACCCACACAATTTCAAACTCATTTGCTTCAACCCACGCTTTCCCACTGTATAATTTGTCATATTACATTACATAGAACTTACCCCTCGAGAATCCCTAAACAATATGGCCGCATGATGAGGATCCACAAAGGCGTCCGAAGCTCTGTGTATATTCGTAGGAATAATGGCACCTAAAGATTGACGTCTTCTTTCTCCATCCAGCACTTTCTGCTTAATTTGAGCTCCTGGAAAAATGGCTTAATTAACACTGACAAATATGGCCAATAAATTTAACAAAACGTTGTTTGGATGCCACATTTTAACCTCGTTAACTAGTTTTTTAGCTAATAAATCATCATGAAACAATTGGATTCTCCATTAATATATTTACAGTTGTTTCCAATTTAATACCATCCTACACTAGCAATGTAAATTGGCCGTATAATCCGCCGTAAAGTTAAATTTGAGCTTCCATCTAATTTTAGATGACAATCAATACAAGTTTTCACAAACGCACAAAACCGCACTGACCAAACCCAATAAAATTTCAATGGAAAAGCCGCAAAATTCGAGAGTGGGCGACTTTTATAATCGGATTTGCACCAGTCTAGAGGATCGGATCGGCAAAGAGACAACTTTGTTGACCTTTTCAATTGTTTGGGGGATGGAGGCACACAAAACAATCATGGATTTTTTATTAAAATAAAAAAAAGTGAACAGGAAATTTCCATTTCAGCTTATTGCGGTTAAACCGGATGCCTTGCTGATAAAACAGCATACATCAAGAGCTTCCAGGCTCATTCAAAATACATGTTGACCTATTTGGAGGAATATGCATTAGTTATCGCTCATACTCGCGTAAAACGGCTTAGAAGCCTGAAAATGGGCTCTTGATTAGTTTTTTTAATTAAAACCGTTTCTAGTGGCAGAAATTGTTTGGTTTATGAAGGTTTTTGTCCCTTTTAAACTGTTGAGTTTTCGAGCCTGGAAAGAAATTCTTCCTAACGTTTCGTAGGCAGGAGTGGCTTCAATCTTCAGAGGAACCACCAGCAGGAAATTCACCAGTTTCTATTTCTGGCAAAAGCCATTCTAAACACGCAGGGCAGCATGCAAATTGTCGTAAATGAAAACAAAATATTACTTTCCCTAGTAAACTATTTTTGGCTTGTTTCATAACGAATCTTGGTTCTACCTTGACTTGGAATTTAATATCGATAATGGCCCAACGCTCACGCAACTTTCTTTTTAGTGTCCTGTAAAAACATTAATTAACGCTCAATAAAAATAAAAATTTCATTCGCAAAAGCAGGTCAAAAACCTTATTTCAAAGTAAACAGATGTGGGCGTCCTTTCAAATAAAGACCATGAAGGAACTGAAAGAAAATGTTGGATAATTATTTTCGCTACAACTCCACTCACTTCGACTGAATAAATCGAAAGTTTTCGTGTTTACAGCGTTCCCGGTCAGAAAAAAACAACATTGGCTGTTTGAGCTTCGTCTGATATTTTTTTCCAAATAATAACACCGTATATATTATAATGAATGTTTGGGAGAACCGTGTTTTTTCTCATTACAGCCGTCGTTATCAAAGCGCCTTGCGAAAGCAAGATTTGTGTAAAGGGCGACTCCGTCTGACAAGAATAACAAGACAAATAAATTAACTACACCATTCCAAGGTGAACGCAAAATATTCAATGAGATAATAACAAAACGCCGCGCGAATGTATAATAATAGTGTTTGTGTTATGTTTTTTGGTGTGGGGGTCTCTATTGCGATTTTCCTTCAGATAGATACAACGCATTATTGTCATTGTTTAAACATAGCGAGTCTGCAAAAAAATACCAAAAACAAACTCCCAAAATGACCACAATGCAATCAATTAATTAATCGTTTCGAGACACTTTGATCTAGAAATAGACGATTTAACTTTAGATCGTTGGCAATGAAATTCTCCGACAAGCCGATGTCCAGACACGTGGTGAAAAGTTGCGGTAACATTGTAAAAATCAATGAATCAAAGTCATTGACAGCCATTGGGCTTGCTAATGGAAATTCAACTGACAAAAACTGGCAAAAACCCATCGTGCCAATGGGGGCAAACAACACAACTTATAAAGCAACATGTTCTAGGTTTAATGGCATGGAACGTTTGAAGCAGGTTCAAGCACCCTCAATGACACACCTGCTACAAGACTACAACCTTGTACGAAATATTAAAAATACCATAAAACCCCGGTAAAAAGTCTAATGTCAGAACAAAAAAAACTAGTTCAAGGCGAACTAGCGCCACATATAAAAGCTACCAAACCGGTGAACTTCCGATGACTAGTAAAATAGTAAAGGTGAAGAATCCTGCGCGAAGGTTTTCAGCCAAAAGTATCTAGTAAAATTATCTATATACAACATACAAAATATATCTATATCTAATATACAAAAAAAGCGTCAAGTCAACAAACCGAAAAGCGCAATTTTCTCAATTTTCCTTCCACGCTTTAATATAGCTAGCAAATAAATGCTGTCAGTTCACTTCCGTTTACGCAAATATAACTTCTGAAAAATAAGCAGGGATGAAAAGAGCTTTTCTAAAAATATCCTCTAGTCGGTTGCTGAGAAAACGATCTGCTATAACGCACCACATATATACTATATGAGGACAAAGGGCATTTGCTCCAGATATGAAGCCATTAAAAATTGTTTGCAGACGCTCCTATTTTTGGCTCGAACTTTATGAATGAAAACTTTGCTTTGGGATGCAGTATAATCCGGAAAAAACGAGATTTTCCTGACGTTTCGCCTGCCATAATAAAAACCATTCTCAAATGCATAGGACCTTCTCTGCCTGAATTGGATATCAATTATCGAAAATGTTATGTAACGTTTGCATACGAAAATTCAGCTTTCGTCTTGTTGATTGCCAATTGGGTTCAAAAAATCACTAGATATTTCAATGTGAAATATCTCGAAAACGGTGAGAGATATCGACTTAAACCAAGTGCACATTTTTTGTTTAAAAAATATCGGAGAATGCGACATTGCCAACAAACAAGCGATATTTTAAAACGCCAAACATTTCTGATGTTTTAAACCCTGGCCCCAAACTATTGCAGCTTGCGCCGTCTAGGAACCAAAAGCTAAGTATATAAAACTTGCTTTCCTCGATCTAAAACCCCCCAAACAAAACCCTTCAGTAGTAAAACCGGTTAAGAATCTATGAAAAAAAAAAACGAAAATTTCTTTTACATTTTGACACCCCGTACTTCAGAAACTCTTAACTTTCGGTTAAGAAAAATTTGGATTTAAACTGTTGTCACATTAGTTGTTGACCACCCTGTAGAATATACAGGGCACTTAAAGATCCAAGAACACCAAACTTCCTACATTCGTCATTTGTCAATTTCCACAAAAAGGTAAAAAATGTAAAACCTAAATCCGATTTGATCACTGAATTTTTATTTTCCGTACTCATTTCTGCCCACATTGTGCCCACGCAAATTAAGGGCTGAGTTAAGGGCAGAGTGAGAAATTAAGGTGATTAATTCACACTCGGTGAATATGAGTGGAACAAGGCAAACACCTTCATTGATAAATTAAAAAAGGACAAAAATACAGCCTCATAGCAATGGCTTCTCTTTCCAATGCACCCAATTAGTCGTTGTGGCGTGTTCCACTCATATACCACAACAAGTCGTTTCTTCACCTGTACAGCATCTTTAGGTGTTCGCTGTGACTATACAGAGCGCATTAAAAAATATTTTCGCATTTCATCCCCCACACTCAAACCTACCTTCTTTCAAGATCGTATTATAAATCCTATAAGTGCTCTCACAGTCGGTGACCGATGGCCTCTTGGTATTACAATCCAGCGACTTGCTTCTCTCGCGAAACTCATCGCCCTCATTGCTCGCACTTTCACTGCACGAACTCCTCCTGTATCCATTCTCCGCCCTCCAATTGTGCACTTTCTTTCGAAAATGGCCGATCAGCTCCTGAATGGAATGATGATGATGATGGGCGGTGTGCCGTTTGAAAAAGTTCTCCTTCGGCGAGGAACTAAAGTCCACTTTAGGCGAGGAGGAACATTCGGATTTCGAGTCTTTGTCTACACGCGGCGATGAGCTGAAACTCTGATTCTCGCTACTCTCGTCCGACGGAGTTTCCGGGCAACTTTCGATGCTGATACTGGGCGAGGGAGTTGGCTGATAATGGGAGAAGTTGTTCATGTGCTGGTGATAGTTGCCCAGATAGGCCAAGTGTCGATTATGCTGAGGCGGCGTCATTTGGTGAGGGTGATGAACCGCCTGCTGATTCAATTGGAATAGATTGCTGAAACTCTGCATTGTTCGCTAGCGGACGCCCATTTCATGGCCACACCTATTTGGGCAGATTCAGGGGCAACGTAAATTTAAGAACCCACAAAAAACTCCCGATGTTTTTGGAATTGGAATGGCATTTCTAGGTGTCTTCAGCCACATATCTGCAGCATTATGCAATGCAAACCCAGGTTTTTTGGTGCTGAACAGTACATTTAATTGATTTTATTGATGTTTAGTGTGCTATTTTGTTTGGCTAACTTTTACATGCTCTAGTTGTTAATATTTGCGTTCAATTAATGTTAATATATACAAAATTATCTTCAAATATCAGATGTTAACCAATGGCCTCCCATCAGCCCAGATCTAACGCATATTGAATCGGTCTATTATAAACGTGACAATTGTTCCTACCAAATAATAGTTGATTTTTCATTAATACAAAATTGACCGATCAAAGACCTGAAACTGTTGCTAAAATCCCTGCAGACATGAATCCTTTCCAATGGATTTCTTACCATTCTACCGCAACTTTCAAAATCGTAAGTGAATAAACAGCGGATGGGTAATGAAAAGCAACAACTCTGTGTGTTTACGGTTTTCGAATGCTAATTAGATATTTCAATGGGGAAATTTCATATCACGGCCGTGCAAATTACTTTAAAACATTGTTTTCTTTTCACTTGGCCGATCCAAAACGGGATCGGCCGCTTATTTTAGACGCTCTTGTTTATCCCTCAACTTTCCAATTGTGCTTTTAGAGTTTACGGTTTGAAGGCAATCGCCTCCAGGATGAAGAAAACTTTTCGGTTCTCGAGATATAACGAAAAGTAATAATTGTGTAGAAATTTTACATAGAATTACATTAGCACCAGCCCCAGAGTGTGTCTATGTAATTTCGGCCGAATCCGACTGTAAATTCACGACAAAACGCCTCTTATAAAATTGAATTATCTACAATTCATCAATTAAAACATAGGGCTAAAATGTTAAATAAAAAATCGTCTAGCTCTGGTCCCCATTAACGGGTGTAGACAATCCAGCCGGACACTTTTGCATAAAACGTTCTCTGGACGACTCAATTATGAAGATATTTTGAAAATATTGACACCAGAACGTAGCCAGATAATGAGTTTATCCGGTCCTAAGACCTCATTGAGCTGCGATAATTTTGAGGTATCTCAATTCAAGGTCAGTCAAGTCATTTTTTTTTCATAAGAGCACATGTAAGGGAAATTTTCGATTTTCCCATTTACCCTGCATGGTTGGGAGGTCACAAGATTTTTTTCGAAAAAATTTAACATTTTTTGAGTGCAATGGATTGCTTTGGAGAAAATGCCTCCTATGTCAAAATGTTGGTCAAAAAACCACAAAAATCGAGAAGAATTTTTCAAACCTTATAAAGACGGGAAAGCTGAAAAAATACCCTTGAATAGGGCTCGACCAGCCCGAAATTTCATAAAGAATAAGTTTTTTCGATAGGAAGAGTTCGAGTACAAAAAATAAAAAAGTGAAAATTGGAAAAAATCGAAATGGTTTTTCGAAATCGACTTTGGTTGGTTCAAAAATGTTTTCTTGTGTGAGCTACAGGGGGAAAATGACAAATTTTGTAGACCTTATGGAAGGGAAATTTTCAAAATTGAATAAAAGTGTTCAAATGACATTGAAATTTCAATCCACTCAGCCCAAATCCAAAAACCAAAAGACTTTGTCGATGTCAAACCAATCAAAAATCCAGTCAAAAGGAAAAAAGCTTCCCAATTAACCTCCATAGTGAGAAAAATCGATCAACTGAAATGCTTTCCAAAAATCAGAAATTGATGATGGATGGATTTCACTTAGATCGAAACATAGCCAATAGAAGTGGTGGTTAACGAATTGTGGATGCCACAATGACAAACTATGAGTTTCCGATTTTAGCCAGACCAATGAATCGAACAATTTTCGACAACGAATTTCGAATTTTCCGTGTTCTGATGCAAACAAAAATTGGTAAAAATTCGATGAATCATGATCGTTAGAAGGAAAACAATAGTGCAAATAAACGACCACAAAACAGACCAGATTTGAGCTCACTAGACCTATTTTAATGACTTAACCAATAAACGTCCTCAAACCCAAGGAAATGACAATAATTGCGAATGAAAACTGGCAAAAATATATCTAAAATGTGCCATTTTCATATATCTTGGTACGATTCCAAGCTGGTTGAAAAACTCGAAATGGCAAACTAAACTGTTGATAAGCACGGTATATTTACTGGTGTTGGTAAATAATTTAAAGATAGTTAAACCATTATCGCCTGTTTGACTATATACATTGCTTAAAATTAAGCAATTTCAAAAACGCTGTTTAAACAGCTTTATTTAAATATTATTAACAGTGAACATTGTCGAAGCCACACACACACACACACAAAAACGTACAATTTGCCTTGGAAGGTTTTTCGAACTCCAGCCAACCATATTTCGTTGACTTGGTTTTTAAGGCCTCGAGTATGAAATGAAGTGTGTTATTAAAATATTTTCAACCGTTTCTCGTAATGCTTTAACGATCTGCACAATTTTTTTCTTTTTATCTGCTAGATGAATGTTGCAACACGAAAAACTAAACAGTGTCCATATCAAGGCAGGGAAGTCGTGACAAACATCACGTTTTTTCAGGGAATTGGTGCGCTAAACCAAGAATTTATCTCTTAGCGAATCTGAGAATGTTTATCTGGGTGTTTATCCCTCGTTCCCGAAAATAAACCTTCAAAGTTTTCAGTTCATTGGTTTCGCCCTTCACATACGTTAATTAAGCTACGCTACACGCTCCTCTGCTCAACAAGGGCTGTTTATCAAAACAATTTTCGTCATCGGCAAGTATTCAATGGAACTCGAGGAAATAATAATTCAGTAAACATCTGTTCCATGCATCAATCCATTTCCCAAAATGTTGCCTTTCAGCTGTTGGGGCCCTTGGAACCGGCTACATCGATTGGAACTTACTCCAAATGGGCTTCGTTGTTCTACAACTTTGCCAATATCCAACTTTAAATCTGGATACTTGTTAGTTGCCACGTGCCCGTTTTTTTCTTCCAGAGAACGTCTGGAGTATTACGCAGGGGGGAGTAAATTAAGATTTGCCGAATCGAACATTGCAGATTAGTAAATCAGTAGACGTGTTTTGGAGCCTTCAACCGCTTTCCTAGTAATACTGTTTCAAACTCTTTTCTTTACAAACAATTTCCGTTTTAGCAAAGACTCTGTTTGAACAGATCGAGTAATGCGAAGTTTACTCGGTTTTCCGCCCACATTTTCTCCATTAATCGAGGTAATTTCAGTCTAAGTGACTCAGCTAGTTCAAAGTATTCCAAAGACGTGAGAACTTGTAAAGTTGGGACATTTTGCCATCAGTGGTTTTTGGTAGAAACAGCATTTAATGGAAACAGTGACAAGAAAAAACTTAATTAAACCGCTTTTTTTTTAGGATTTTTTTGGGATTTCTAATGATATAAATATATGTTCCCTGCTGTTATCCGAGCTATTTCTAAATAGCGATGACGTGATATAATGGGTGATAATTTGTGATTCCGTATTCAAATTACAGAAAAATCGTAAATTAAATGTCAAAACTATATACTTTGTTTGTCAGAGTTAAATTTGTACTGGCATGTTATTTATTTTGCATGTGGGATATAGAATAGATAGTCGGGTAAAGCTCATGATTGCCACAAATCTTCAAGCCAATTTTTTGAATTGTTGCTTATATAATTGACTTCTTAACAACACTTTCCAATTTAATTTTTTTCAGTTTAATGGATAGTTAATTTGCATCAATTTGTGTCTTTTTCATGGCTAAAAACGTTCCTTTTTATTAACAAATTGTGGCAACACTGATACGACAATGCCACAGGAACAATGCAAACATACTACGAATATAAATTAGTATTATCGAATTTACAATTAGCAAAATAATTGGTTGTAATTAACCGGCAATTGCAATTGTAACTTACATTTGAGATAGTGACGTGGATGATTTTTTTCTAAAAAAAAACTTATCGGCAAATGACGCACATTATCAAAATAATCTTGAAACGCCCTCAAATTCTTGGCGAATCTAAGCAATTTGTGAAGATCAACTTTTAAAGCTCAGAAATCCGTTCCAGCATTTTCAGCTTGGGATTAGCCGAAAGCCGTGAATAAACCGTGTATAATTTTCGAATTTTCAACCATGACAAAGCGCAAAAAAAGTGGTAATGGAATTCGTCCGAAAGTCTTAAGCTTGAGCTGAAGTTGGCCGGTTGGCTACTTTCAAGGTCTCTGAAATCGACCAGCGGAATGTAGATTATTTTTAGCACAAAACACGATTTCGTTTTTTACACCATTTAATGACCAAGCAAGTTGATTTGGAAAAAACCACTAACAAAACAATTTTGTTTATGGAAAATGCAACCCTCTCTATAATTCAATGAAAACTGGTTTAAACCGACAATAAAACTAACGGCACAATTTAATAAATAAATATGTGGTTTAGGTCAGTGCATGCCTCTAATAACAACATAAATTGCAAAACCGAGCAGGTTCGGTTTGTTTAGAGGATATTTTAATTGCATAGACGATTTTGATATTGTTTATCTTATTACGCAACAACATCAAGCTTGTCCGATGGACTGGTTAAGTAAGCGATTTTTATCTGAAGTGAATTAACTTGCTAGATGTACGTTATGTAGTGTCAATTTGCACACTGATCGAGTTTCTATTTTGATTTAAACAATGTATTTATTATAAATTCAACAAACTTTTCTCGATATGAAACATTCCTACAAAACGTCCCTTTGGGTGGAGAATTTTAATAAAATACCTTTCCACTTCCGGGATTCTTTCATCGTGATTTTCTGCAAAAGTATTTCTTAAATTGAATTCCACTTCATATCAATATTCAAGATTAAGGGCATATAGAGGCCTCTACCAGAAAAACTGTTGTTCTACAGTGGTTCAGAATCAGGTTAAAAAAATAATTATGTAAAACGAAATATTATGATCAAATATTGTTAGCTTTAGTTAGGGCACTGAAATAATTTTTTTAATAATTTTTTGCTGCTAGAATTTTTAGAAAAACCCTGTCAAAAACCCAAACTATATGGATTCAGCTTAACTGCGCTCCCCACTAGAACCGGATAACTTCAAAAAAACCTTGTAATAGTTTTGTTGAAACCTTGCAGAAATAGCCTTGTATGTATTTTGAATAATTTTAAAATTGCAATTTAAAAATTCACAAAAACCTTGAATTTGAGCCTTCAATTCTTGCACCATAAACCTTGAAACCGCACCACCACCGAGATAAATTTCTAAAATAAAAAGTTATTTTTAATTATGCATGTTGCAGACTGCAGATGCATTTCTTAGCATAAATCGTTACATTTCACATGGAGGCCACATGGAACATTACCATATTTTACATGTCGTTTAAAGTTTCGATGTTAATTCAAGTAGAAGTCCTGGTATTTCCCCAATGGAGTTCGGAGAAGGCGGTCAAAAACCCAAAATGTTTCGAGCGTAAGAACTACTGATCATCAGGAACGTATAGAGCATATCTCTGAAAATGCTAGCCATACGTGCTAGGGAAACGTCTGGACCAAATTCCTATCCGTTTCTGATGATGACTAGTTTAAGACGCTCAAAACATGTGGGATTTTTGACATTTTTCTAATAAAGTGCTTGTGTTCTTTTCAAAATTTCTAATCAAGTTAGCCACTGAGCTTCTTAGGTTCCAGTTAGAGTCCGAATATCTGAAGGCAATTCAAACGAAAAATATGCAACATTTTCTGTAAAATCGCAACAGAAAGTTAGAAATCCTTAGAAAAATTCCATCAAAGATCCGAACCTTTCAATAAAACTTCAAAACCTCATAAATTCCCGCATCCATCATTATCGAGAGCTTTTCAACAAACTTCCGTCCAACTCACGATTGGTTAAAGCTGTATGCAGCTAGATAGGAACTGATAGAGTACCAAAGACGTGAAAAATCCATCTCTATTTATACGAAACTTTGGAAAAACTTCTAGGCAAATTCAAACGGCAACCATTGAAATATCGAGTCGGATTTTGTTGAGCTGGTCATTTGCAAAACAACACCTGCAAAACGGAAGCCGTTGTTGCTCAATTCTTACACAATTACGACACATTTTTACGTGTTACTTTAGCATTCGAAAGATCAGCAAAAATCAACCGTCAGCGAGGCTTAATGGATAAATATACTTATGATAGCAAATGCTGGATTTCTAAAACAGCTTGATCATGGCATAAACAAAATTCCATTAAAACAATTTCAAAAGCCTAGCAAATCTTTTATTCTACGTGACACGGAATATCGATTGCCCTCAAAAGACTGGCAATATTGTGACCGAGAAAATCGAGAGCTGGAATCGTTGAGTATCTGCGCCCATTCAACAAAGCAAACAACACCGGAAGCGAATCTTTTCTAACCGCCAGATGTACTTGATTTGAGTCATTGGCATTTGTGATTCGATTCGTTAATGGATACCAAACGATATCAATTTTTTTATTGGTTGAAAATACTAAACACACAAAAAAACTGAAATATACAAATCCAATCGACAAGAATTGCATGGAAAGTAGCCATTGCTTAATGGAAATAATGGCGATTAATAATTGTTGAAGAAAAACATTTTGGGGAGACCCGATGGCCGTAACTCAAGAGCGTTTCTGGGTCAACTGTAAGTCGAAAATGCATTGAAAAAAGACGCAATTTTTAACTCAAATTTACAAAATTACAATGCACGTTTGCCCACGTGCAACCACTAAAGCGCATTTTCAACACCGCCTTCCGGTGAACATTTGATATGGTATTCTCATTGGACCTTTTGTATTAACACCCGAGCATTATCTAATGTTTTCACAAGACGAGTTTCCAGAATTAATGAGGAATGTTCCACTTCAGAGCAGAATTAACATGTGTTTTCAGCATGAAGGCAAAATGTGGAGGGCATTTTGGAATAAATGTAAGAATCTATTTAAATAACAAATTTGCTAACTTATGCATTGAAAGAGGATGTTCGGTTTTCTGGCCTCCGATGTCACCGGACCTAACACCTCTCAACTAGTACCTTTGGCAATATGTACATGAAAAGTTTAGTGTCTTCAAATAAATCAGAAACATGACAGGAGACAAGTCATCCAAAGTTTAATAGAAGAAGAATTCGAACACCAAGAAGTTGAAGAACAGGAAGGTTTTTCGAGCGGGTCGCTCATGCATAGATCATATCTTCAGTCTGACCCAACTAACCGAGAAAAAACTAGCAAGAAACGGAGAGGTGTACCTTCTGTTTGTGGATCTTACGAAGGCATATGACACCGTTCCCGCCCAAAAACTATGGCAAGTAATGGAGAGATCCGGGATGAGTTATACATTGATAACAGCTGTAAAACAACTTTATGATCAAATAACATCAAAGGTCAAACTAAATGGTGAATTATCAGAAAGTTTTCAAGTTACAAAGGGTTTGAGGCAAGGCTGCTGTCTGTCCCCCCACAGTGTATAAGATATTCCTCAATGAAGCACTAAGGAAGTGGAGAAGAGCATGCAGCCGAATGGGAGGAACCATTAATAAAGGTACAACCACAGCTTATATATCATATATGATATATAAGCTGTGGTACAACGCTGTATTCTTTACATTTTGGAGATGACCAAGTTTCTATAGCGCAGAACAAGGAGGGCCTGGAATTCATGACGAAGAATGGGTACTGTCGGTGAATCGATCGAAAACAAAATATTTGTGCATCGAAAACGACAGAGATGACCTACATCCAAAAGAAGACGAAAAAATGAATAAATCAAAAACAAAGATAATGAGCCAAGACCATACAAATAACAGTCAACGGACACATATTGAAAAATGTTCAAGAATATGTATATCCGGGACAGCAAATAGGGACGGGACAGGGTAACAAGGAGATAGAGATGGAAAGGAGGAGACTAGGATGGGCGGCATTTGGCAAATTAGGGCATATACTTAAGGATATAAAGATACCACAATATCTTAGAACAAGAATATTTGAACAGTGTGTAGTACCGGTGATAACATATGGAGCACAGAGCTGAACTCTTACAAAGACAATGGTGAATAAATGAGGACAACACAAAGGGACATGGAAAGAGTTATGATAGGAGTAACACTAAGAGACAGAAAGAGAAACGAATGGATTAGACAGAGAACAAAGGTCGTAGAGAGGGTCACAAGCCTGAAGTGGAATTTTGCAGGACATATAGCCCGCCTTACCGACGACAGATGGAATAGCCGAATAATACGCTGCAGACCATGGGAAGGAAAGAGAGGTAGAGGAAGAACAATTATGCGATATGAGTGGCAGGATTTGGATGGACGGGAACAGCACAAAACAGAGAGAACTGGAGGAGAGGAAGGGAGGCCTATGCTAAAAGGCTTGATGGTGATGATGACGACTCTTCAGAGAGCTACGCCTTCAATTACTGAAAGAGCACCAAAGAAGGTGAAGACGCAATGGAAGAACTATATAGAAAAAAAGCACCAATTTTAAGAGTCTCGACTAGAGTTATTCATTATGGAAGTCTTGGAAGACAAAATTAGGTAAAAAAACACTGTTAAAAGTATTTTCCGTTTCAAGCAAAACATTTTTATTTTATTGCTGCACTTACACCATTTAACTCAAGCGCTTCTCGTCAAGCACTTGGGTCCTATTTGAAAGTTTTCAGCTCAAAACCCCGTTACATTTACACAAATATACAAAAACAATAGATTTCGGCCAAGATACTTCAATTTCATCAGCTAAGTAACGAGCAACAAACACTACGAGTTTATCCCAAAATAGAAATACCCTTCGGATTAATCGAGTGTCAAACCATTTTCCCACATGTGATATAATCTAGAATTAATCCCGATATAAATTATGATGAATATGAGAATTTATTCAGTGTTGTTTAACTGAATGCTTACGCTTGAACTTCGGTGTTAAAAGCCCCAATTAGCTACTGAAAGGTCAATTTATTGCAACCAATTTCCAATAACCGACAAGAGAAATTACAATTTGCTTAAAACTGCAAAACGGAATGCTGTTATTGGCTAATTTGGTTGTTAGATATTGGATTTCCTTGAAAATTATCTAATGTTCAATGCTTGAAAGTGTTGGTTCTTTGATATTTTTTCCGTTTACATTCGTATAAAATTGATTGATTTCATCGAATTAACGCATGCGACTCGTCAATTTTTGTTATCTTCCTGAGGTGGGGGCGCCCGAATTGTCGGTTATTTAGATAATAATTATATGAGAATAAAAATATATGTCAAGAGGCGCTTGTTGACTATTCAATAAATGATTTACGCAACCCTACAGAAATTGGCCTTAATAGCAGCTAAGCAAATAATTAATACCAACATATCACCGCGATGACTAAGTTTTGTTGTTTCTAAGTGGAAACAACAACATTGTAAATTGCGCTTTTTGCATTGAATAATAAATACTTCAAAATAAAATTCCTGGGTTTCAGTCAATTATTTGTTTATTATTTTATTTTAAAAACGTTTCGGTGTCTTTCTCCACCATCATCAGTTTGTATGTGTAGTTGTTGCTACTTTGGCATGAAATTTTTTTCCAAATTTCATGCCAAAACTGAAGGTAGCAACAACTACACATACAAACTGATGATGGTGGAGAAAAACAACGAAACGTTTTTAAAATAAAATAATAAACAAATAATTGACTGAAACCCAGGAATTTAATTTTGAATTAAATTAAAATACAGTCAGGAAAGTATAAACAATAATAAATAGTACATTTTCTAATCAATCAGGTTTAAAACTGTCAGCCAGCAACGCCTGCCTAAAAACTTAATCAAACTGGGATTAGTTTTTTATGTAAACAAGAGATTATTTTTTTGCGTTTTTCAATTCAACTGAATATAAATTAGGAGCTAAAATTACTGTGTTTCGATTGAAAAATCTGGAAGACTTTTATTAGGTTTTTCATAATTTAAAGCTCTGAATCCGGCGAGCTAAAATTTGGAGTAACATAAAAAAAATTATAATTAAAAACATTTTTATTTTGGTTTTCCTGCTTCTCCTGGGCTTAGCTCAAACTAGCAACACCTAAAATGCCATTCCAAAATGAGCACGAAATAAATTCATCTCGAAATCCCAAGTATCGGGATGCCACCAGCAAAAGGTTTCGAGCTTTTTACAAGAAAATCAACTGTAGCTACCTTGAAAAAGTCACGGTCACAATCCTTCACAGTTAGACTTTCATATTGCGGCAAAATATTGCTAATTCTTTCATCAAAGAATTGAAAACGAATCCTTCTGGGGGTCGCCCAAACCCTTTTCCAACCGAGTAAAACTCACTTTGGAAACCCGAATCGCGCGCTCGCTTCGCAAACTTCGAACGGAATTCTGGCAAAGACCGACGACACTCCAGACTCGGCACTAGTAGACTACCAGAATCCACGTGGCTCCCTGTTTCTACATCTGCCGCATATCAAAACCAAAACACAACTCGATCGGTCGAGTTACTCATTCGGATCTACCGCACACTGTTGCCGAACCGGTCCATATACCGAGTGTTTACGTATGCGAGAACCTTCGGAAATTACGAATTTAATAGAAATTCCAATTGGCCAATACCCACCATTGATGTCTGCGGGTTTATGGTCGCGGTTCTACCGATGTCAGTCAACTTTTAAGCTGAAATGTAACTGTTTAGAATCAAGGATGTTGTTGAAATTGGAATCTATGAAAGGCGTTTGACTTTGTTTACATCACCGCTACCAGATCTAATTTGAATTGACAAAAAAAACACTCAAATCAAAGTGGCACATTCTTATATTCCTCTTGGTGTGAAGACGCCCAGTTTGTTTTCTTTTTCGAAATACTTCACTTGTTCTTTCAACCTATTTGTGAAACCTGACACGAGGCACTTTAGGTTCAGGTCAAGGGGGGCAACAGGGTTAAGGTCGATGGAAATATGCACTTGCTAATGAGAACAACTGAAGTGCTTCGCTGTTTTAAAGTAAGCCTTTGATATTGGCAGAGCTTGGGGTAAAAGACTACGAACAATGGAAAAAAAGCGAAAACAAAAAAGGAGAAGAAACATCGGCAGCTGCCATTAATTGGAGCCACAACAAAAGGAAAAGGACGCGATTTTTACCTGCCTTGAAGGGCGAAAGGACGAAGCCATACCACAAATCTGTTAATGACAAAATAGCTATTCCACGGTCCCTCTGACTTATGCTTTCGTGAATGAATTCCATAGCATTTCAAACTAACTAAAATAGTATAAAACAACCAATCTCAGAAGAACATTAACGTGAAAACCATAAAAATAATATCAGCAAGAAAATATAACGATCTATCGATATACACAATGCATAATTTTTGAATTTATAATAGAAAACGACTTCGGACTACTCAGTGTTTCTGCATACTTTGCTGCAGCAAAAACTCAAAATTGTCACTGTTTAGACCAGTGGAGTAAAAACTCAATGGTTGCTGCAGATGACCGGCGAAGACTTTGATGAAACATTATTCGGCTTAGAAAAATCTTGGTTGGACCACTTGAAATGCGAATTCAGATCCTGGGAGCCACTTCTAAGTGATTAAACAAAACAAATCAGAGTCCTTGAAGTATCTTGATTAGAAAAACAAAAACACCTTCATCAACATTCATTTGCAGGAAATTTGAAGTTAGATTTGATGTGCTGAGAAATGAGGGTGTAAACATACACATAATTTTAATCATCATAAAATGTGCATAATGAGCTAATTACTTATGCCCATGGAAAACTTTGATCGATTTCTTCTATATTAAAACCTGGAGAATCCAATAAAAGTTATTTTAAAGGCAAACGCTGTTGCTCATGTGGCAATTAACCTCCAGAAATTATCAATGTTGAAAGGGCAAAATCTTCAAAGTTAATGGGAAAACATTAAGCCAATATAATTGTATAAGCGAACAATAAACATATAAGCGATTTGCAACCAGCTCGCAGTCACGTACGCCAACATAGATTGAAAATTTCAGGAAAATGCTTTGCAGGAATTCGTGCTAATTTCGTCTACAATTAATAAAATATTCAATAAGCTAGCAGATAGATTTAAAAAGGCTCCTGCCGATGTAAACGTAGCCAAACGACACTCTCACTAGTTAGCGCCTTACGTTTTTTTTTAACCAAACTGTTTCAATAAAATGGCGATAAATCATCACATAACTGATAAATGCGATATTCGAAACATTTTATCGGAGACGGGTTTGCAAACATGTTTACATGCACTCTCGTGACCGAACAATTATGCCGCATTGCGCGCAAGACCTCGCCACCCTAACAGGACTGACATCAAAATAATTCTGGCTGTTCTTCGGCCTTTTTGGTAAGCTTCCAGGCTAGGCCTTTGCAACGATGCCATGCTTACACATCATCAATCTAACTGAGAACAAAGACCGGCTTGTGATCGGCTAAAAAATTACAAAATCCTTGCCGAATACGGTAATAATCGGATACTGTAATACATCAAGTCTGTACTGGTTAATTTTCATTTGGATCTCCCTCGTAATTACTACAGTAATTAGGCGTCGTTGCTGTGGAAACCAGAGATTTAGACCAATTAGCGTACGGCATGGTACTGAGATATTGTGGCGCTCAAACTACGAGGGAGGCGTGATTCATTTTTGGCGTAAATATCCGAAAGACAATAATTGCAACACAGCAAAGGGGAGCTTTGTCGGTTTCAGGTCTGAAACTAATCAAAGAGATTGGAGCTGAAAATTCCCCAGATAGGAGAAACTGAATTTCTGTTGACAAACTAGATGAGACCTATATGTCGAGCAGGTGATAAGAAAACTTTTGCTCAAACTTCCATGTAGATGAAAAAGTTTTCGGCGCTGTAGTTGACAGTTTGCTGCAAGTAAGACGACTTATTCCCAGCAAAACCAAGGACAATCAAAGTTGCCCAACAATAAACAAAGACTCGTCTGGTGCCACCCCATTGCCCAAAGGGGGACACCAAGCGCTTTTCCCCCTGGCCTGACAAGGCAACAGCGCTCCCCAAATATGTCCGCGCACATAAATAGGGGGCAGATTCTCTTTTCCGGTGCGGAAGGGTCAGTGGGACATAACTAGTTGGCCTTGAAAATGAATGCACAATAAAGAACAAGGGACGCAGTTGGCTGTTGAATGCAAAAGTGCATATACACAGCCAAGGTCAACTGGATTATTTATCACCAAATAAGCCCAAATTCTAATCGAGCCAGCCTGCACATATTTAACGTTGTAAAGGGAGCCAAACTAACGATTTGATTTTGAGGGAGACTCGAAGTTTCCAACGGATTGAGGTTGGAATTGTGGAGTCTGTTGAGGGAAGAGGCGATGTGGCTGAGGGGGAAGAGCAAATAAATTGCAATAAATGAAATGAAATGAATTGCAGGAAGTTGACGGAATTTCAGGAACGAAATGCACTTTTTTGCCTTCAACCTAGAATCTTTCAACGCCAATCAGAGACTTCCTGATTTCTTGTTTAGCTCTTTAGGGTTGTTTTGTTATTGCATATTCGTTGGATGCATATCGCACAGGCAACGTTTCGCTGATTGTACGAAAACCATAACGAATTCAGCCAGGTTTAGAATCCTAACATGAAAAATGTTCAAAAAACACTTCGATGAATCCTAAATTTCCGTCAGATCCCGCACTTGCTTTAACAAAAAAACAACGGCAAACCAGACGAAATCCCATAAACGGCTAGAATGGAATATTGGCAATATAGACTATACACGTGACAATTATAACAATGTCCACGAATTGGGGCCTGTAATTCAAAATTGGATAAATTGTTACATGCACGTGTCACGATTTGGGGATCGGCTGAATGCGCTAAATTCCCTTTTATTCCGCACACTATTCTCAAAACGAACGATTTAAAATAGAGAACTCATTTCCGAACTCTACCGGCCGAGCGGTTTGATTAGATTTGACGAACAAAGAACCCTTTGAAGCCGTTTTCCAGCTTTAAAGATGATGAGAAACATGTGCTACTACAACTTTACACTTTCCCTGTATTAAATAACGAACTTTAGGGCGCCCCCTCGTAAACAACAGCATAACAGTGCGTTTCCAGAGAAACAACAGGTTTCGGCCAATGAGACTTATCGAAGGCGACGTCATAGTCCCGCGCAGAGCTACGGGGTCTGTTGCGTAAAACATTGCAAACAACATTATTGGTTTCAATTACAAAATGTACGTGTAGAATAAATTAGCTTGTTAATGCTTTCACTAAGCGCATACTTTACCATCTTAACAGAACCAATTGGCACATTTACCGGCCTAGCGGTTCATTAATTTGCATCAAATTGGATATTTGCCCGTGAACCCATACAATGCGGGTGCAAACTGCTTATCTAATTACATGCGTATCATATGGGTCGAGAAACAATAATTAATTCAATAAATTAATTTTTCAAACGTACTTTTTTACAGAAAAAAAGCACAATAAGTTTGCAGAGAACGAACGTTTTTCAATTAAAGTCGTGTTTCTCAAATATTTTTGACCTTTAGGAAATTGGGTCATTTTTGGTTATGAATAAAAGCCACATTCAAAATTGATCCGAATGAATCTGACACGAGATAAAACAGAAAATGTAGATGTTGGAGAATGAATTTTAAAACAAATCGCCCTGGTAATTAGACAATGGTTACTATGGCAACAGGAGATTCACGCCAATCACAGTATGGCCTGGTACTGAAGATGCTGCTTGCATTATACGAGGACCGGCGAAAAAAGTTTTAACACTTGTAAATATGCGGTAACAAAATTTTCTTCATATCTAAGGAAACTTCAACTGGAATTACGTTCACCTTAGTTCATTTGTAAGCAAAAATTCTAATAATTTAAACGCGATTTGTTTAATAATAAACAAAAGACCTTGGAAACAAACGACCAAAAGTGGTTTACTTCCAGATAACCCAATAAAACTGCAATGGATTATTAATGAAATCAATTTCAGCTTTGATTGCGCTTCTGACCCAGTGTCGTCACAGGAAAATTGAATAAAAACTACATAGAAGCTTTTATACGTTCATTTAAAGTGACCTGATGATCAATATAAAGTTGCTGGTTGATTAAAAAAAAAAAACTGAAAATAGTCTATAATTTACTAACTCGAAAGGTGATATAAACATGTTTACGTTTAATCTGCAAAATGAGGCAAAACGGATTTCTATAAAATTAAATTATTCCATTTAATTAAATACCCACGTGCTGGGACTTATTTTGTGCCTATCGGCTTAGTTTGATCATTTCATTACTCCGGCAAATTAGTTGCTGGTTTCGAAATAAAAAATTATAACATCGTCGTGCTTTTAAAGCCTACACCAATTGATCTTTGTACGGTTTATGATATAAAATCGATAATTACAAATAATTTACAACTGTTTTTATGGCGGGCAGCAGATCAAGTCATATACTTTACAACTAACAACGTTAATCGCTTCAAAGTTGCGTAGTAATTCAGTCAATTTATGGATCTAGTCTGATAATGTTGTAGAGAAAACCCACACAATTTACCAAGATGCCAAGAATCCAAGTGAAATAAACATGGTAATTTTTTCCAGTCTGCAAAACTATTCACAAAGTGAAAATGGGTCAATTATCTATACATAAAATGCGAGGATCGCCAAATGAAAATAAACGGTTTGCCTGGATTGTTTGGCCGAACGTGCAGCAGACACGTGCGCTAATTTTCTGGGAAAAAGCTATTCCAGAGGTGCATTAGCTAATTAGCAAACTTGCCTTGCGGTCCTAAACCAACCAGATAACGAAATAAAAGAATTGGCAATTTTTTAAACAGTTATTGCTGACGTTTTTTAAATAAACGAGGTAGTTTTGCATGAAGAAATCTTCCATCTACCTACACTTTGAAATATTCATTACCCAAACAAGAAAAAGGATGGCTTTCATGGGCCATTTATAGTCGCCCACGATTAAAGAATGAAAAAATCTTCGCAAGCATTTATGATCAAGGAATATTCAAACTTACACCCACGCAAAAGATAAATTCACTTGGCCATTAAAGAATGAATTACTGATTCATTTGATGTCGACCTGACAAAAGGGCCGATTCTACATTATTGGATTGAGTAATTGGAGCTATTTTCGCACTCTTTTAAGATTTGCCCTACTAATGGAAAATTTCCATGCCATTTCCAAGAGTTACATGATTTGATTTCCAAGTAATCGAAAAGGGCAGCGTTTTTAGGGCAAAGTCGGAATCGTGTTTGTTCACTTTGCCATGTCAAAGTGCGTAGATTTTCGCCAACACGCACACACACAGGAAATGCTAAACAATTAGTAAACAAGGCTTCGTTTGGCAGCATTTTGACCCCAACAATTCGAGGAGAACATTATGAATATTAATAATGCAAAATGTAAATGTGACCTGACGCCTCAGTTCTATTTCCAAGACGCAGCTGCAATTCATCAACATAATCAATGACGGAATTTTGAACCCTCAAGGGTTCATATTTAACATTATGGAATACTGGGCTTAAATAGTAGCAAGATGGTAAACAAAACGTTTCCAAGGGCTTCCCATTTTACTAAGGTTTCTAAATACGTTGGCTAAAATTGACCACTAAACTTCGGTAAATACCGGGTAGCTAACAATAATCGACACTGGGGTGAATAATGTAGCAAACTTAGGCCCGGTACTTCCAACTCCAGATACTGTTAACCTGGGTACTCGATACGTATCTTTACAATGTAAAAAAATCCCATAAACATTTTCATAAAATCAAGGCCGACAACAAACTAAATATTGTTACTGCTAGTTGACTTCAGCTGGTCGGTCAACTTAAAGCATTTAGTAGATAAAACTCGCTTAATAATTGATGACGTATGGGTCGAGCCCCTTCAGAATAATTTTGCAATAATCCATAACAAACGTTGCCACATCGCCATGAATATATAGCCTGTTTCAAGCCATTTGGCAGTGACGTCATGAATGGAGACGCCAAATTGAAATTTACTAATGTCCGAGGTTGGTTCGAAAGATTTTCTTTCATATCTTCGTTAAAATGTAACGGAAACTTGAATTGAAAACTTGGGAAAATTCACAGAAACTGCGAAAATTCGACAGGAAATCAAATCAATAATTTAAATATTCTTCCATAATTCCGCGAATTGTAACAATTTGATGAAAGACATACGTTAATAACATCAACTTTCCATCTCGCCTTGTGGACAAGTAATAGAAAGAAAAACGACAATTATTGCGTCACTGCCAAAAAGTTTGGTCAAATGATGTAAACCAACCTTTATGCAACTAGGGCCATAACGAAATTTCACCAATGCGAGAGGTAAGCAAGCAGTAATGCTAAAATATGCGTGGTAAAAACACTGTGCGCCATCTATGTAAATGTCGAGCAAAACTACCGCCAATTCCTGCCGCTTTAAAACACAACAGCTTCGGATGTAGTCGCTGTGTGCCGCTGGTCGCATGACTTTTGAAATGCAAACCAAATGTAGACAACCAAACAACGTTTTACAGTAAATAATGGGGAATTAGGGGGACGTGGGGAAAACTTACCCAGATGATGACTGGCTCTCTGAAAAAAAAATGAAATATTAATAAATTGATTTTTGGGTATTTTTTATCAATGATTTGCATCAGTTTTATGCATAATACTACATAGTCAGAGGAGTTTAGGCCTATTTGGCGCTTCTTAGGCCGCGTCCAGACCTAACGCGAAGCAAGCGGCTCGTCATATTTATACGCGCCTTTAGGTATGAAGGCCGCATAACGTCAAGGCAAGCCCACAATGCCGCGACTCAAAAGCGTCTACATCGCGCCTCTTGTAGCTATTGCTTCAAGTGTTTTTTTGCCGTCGAAAATCCACACATGCGATTTTGGAACATTGCAAGCGCGCTGCGATCATGTCGCGCTCGCTTCACTTTGTATAGACGCGGCAGCACGTTCGGACGTGGTGTACGGAAGGCGCTATGAAATTTCGTCGCAATCCACCCATTGTCGATTTTTCAACGGCAAATAAAAAATAATAGTGGCACAGTAGGGATGATTTACTTTTTGGTACAATGAAAACATGCAGATTTGAGATTTCTGCAAGAGGCGCGTTGCTGTTGCGTTTGCGTGCGCTCGTGTTGCGGGCTTTTGTCGCGCACTCCGTCCCCTGAGTTCGAGCCTAAGGCGAGCTGGTAACGAGCCACAGTTTGTGTGTTTGACCAACAAACCTGCTTCGAGTCCCCTTGCAAATGTGTCTGATGCGTTTGGCCATAAAGGATCGCAACGAGTTCAACAGGAAATGGAAAAAATACAAAAATAAATCCTCTATGAGTTTTATTTCTGTTTCTTTTTTCTGTCTGTAGGGCGCCAATAATGCCATTTTCTTCTTGCCCGCCTCGACGACTGAAACTTCTCTTTTTGAAAATAATCTTTGCCTTCTTGTTTCTGTATAATTAGTATGTTTTTTATTAAATTTAACGTACTTTTATCGGACCACGCCATTGTAAACCATAAACGTATCGCGTAACACACTCGCTTCATCTGGACGCGGCAACACGTTTGAACGCGGCATTAGGTCAAAATGAAAAACACACATGTAAAATGCCGATTTTCGACCGAACAAATGGCAGTGGAGTTTTACTACCGTTTTCCGGAAAATCTCAAATCGAATGGAAGTATACAAAACACTTGAATATAATTTCCAGAATACTCATACACTTCCATAATATTGGTATTTGTCATACACATTATTACGAAGTTAAATTGTGGGGTCAAATTTATAAAAACTCAACTGGAAAATACCAGCTAAACGTTAATTGCGCTTGACATACATATTGTTAAATAATGATGAGTTTTTTCTAATGATGATAATGAAGTACACCCGATGCACTCTACTTTCGCTTTGAATACAAAAACCTGATTACGAGAATGATTAATAAACGCAATTAAAACGTGAATGCCTTCGCATTATATGAAAACTATAGAGAACAAGGGGGAATTTGGTCTGATTCCATCCGCAAAAACGCACCAGTAATACATACCAAATCGCCCCGTAAGTTCTCCGTACTGTCGGATCTTGAGCTCGAAAAGTTCCTGATCCCAGAAGCCTCCAGACTTCTGGGATCCAAGGAATGACTGCGCGGTTTCTGAAACGGGATGTCGTAACTGTTTTTGCTTTTCATCCATCGAAAATAACCGGACATTTTGCGCGTTCACATCCACTGGAGCGTCACTTTGTCGTTGTTGCCTTGTATTTTTGGAAGATTACATTGAGACACTAACACTCATAGAAGCAAATCTGCAAAAATTTCACGCCGGCACATGATTGATGGTTCTATATATTTTTTTAAGTTTGAAATGCAGGCTTCGACAGTCGCACGTTGGTAATAACAGCGAAGCAATCAATGATTCTAATAAAATCGTCAACATTCGTATATTACTATGCGGCGATAATTGTGGATTCAAGACCAATTTATTCCAAAATTCAGTCTAAATATGCTTAATAGGAAAACCTAACTTTATCATCACTGCGACTACGTACGTAGTCGACTGCTAAATATATTTGAGATTGGTATAAAAGTAAAAATATATCAGATCTGTTCAAATTATTGTCCAATTATTATTATTTCCAATTAAAGCAGAAAACCATTTTCTTCGATTTTCCTCGACTCCTGCTTGCATAAATGTGAACGTTCTTGAAAAAATTCCGTTCAAGTTGCAAAAATCTGGGCATCGTTTCCTAAATATTTCCACTTATGCAATCACCTATAAAAGCTCCATTTTCGACTGATTTTTCAATTAAAGTGACACGCGCATTTTATGCCGCTTGATTATTTAATTGCAAATAAACCATAATTATATGATAAAAATTGGCTTCAACCCAAACTACCTACAATTATTATGATGCACGCTTAGAAGGCATTTATTACTCAGCTGCGATAATAAAAGGAAAGTTTTCGGTCGCATTTTTGATGTAATTCAAATCGCTCGAATATCTTTACATTTATCATTTCGCAAAATGATAAATAAATCCACTATCGTTGATGTGAATAATTCATCACGGCACATTATACATGGTAAGCCGCAATTGATCGATATCCTGGAAAACTTTGCATCGAAACATGTGTTTTCGCCTTAATTTCCAGTGTTTTTCTGCAAAATCTCCATGATATGGAGACACATCTTGTAAATAAAATTGGGATTTGGTCTGAATCACTTGATTGTTGCTTTCAGTGAGGCAATTTCTAGTCATGTGGTGAAATATAATTAATTGGGTTCCTCATCACCGCATTTTACAGCCAACTGGCTTGCCAGGGTTATTAAACACTCACTCAACATCCAGATAGTTGCTGATAAAAGCAAATGGCCTCAAAATTTTAAATAATTTTGAACAATTACATTGTCCGAAAATTCACAATTTTACATCACTGATTATAAAATCATTTGGATTGATTGATATTTGCGCAATTATAATCGAAAAATTCTACAATTTACAGCTGATAATTAAGTAATGAAAAGGGGCGAAACTGATCAGTTAGTTCTACTAATCGAACACGTTGTTCATTTGAACATGGGTTTAAACAAATCCAGCATTATCAGCTCGAATAGAACAATGACTTCCAATAATTCACAACATTTACATAGAACGCCTACGATAACCTTGGAATTTGTTGATTTTTGAAAATTTATGATTGTTTGGAGATTACGAGCTCTAACAATATGAACTCAACAGGAGAACTGAGAAGTGAAAATTCCACTGAGTCTAGATTGCTATTCAAACAGTTTGTCATCAATTGCAAAAACAAGTAAATAGAAAAAACCAGGATTAAAACTAAGCCGTAAGAATGTTGAAAGTCGAAAGGTAATCAAGTTTTTTGCCATTTGCGACTAAATTAGTGCTTTAGCGAGTTATTCCATTCACTGCGGACTTACATTAGGTAGTTGCAAACCCCAATTTTTTGGAAAGTCGATGGCAAAAACTCTAGTGAACTCTGAGGTCAATTACTCTTTTCCAAAGTTTCCTTTCAAAGATAATGTCGCAGGTTCACTTGACCTCCAGATTCAAGATCAACGGGATCACGAACCTTATGCCCCCATCTGTTAAATTAGTGAATTTCCAAAATTAAACTTCCTGCGTTATAGTAAAAATATGGATGTGTAATTTCGATAGGACAAAGGCAAGATTAGCCTGATATACCTAAGAATTACCGTATCAAAATCCGATAAAACCACCAAGCATGTGACCGTGGAACAATAGCGAAAACCGGCGGGCAAAGTGGACTGGACTCAACTAACTCCTACTAGGTCAATTCACAAACTTCACCATTTCAAACTGGGACACCGTGGAAAGTTTTCAAAAAGAAACAATTTAGAAAAATACTGGAACCTAATTTGAGCGCCTGTTATCAGCATGCCGCGCGCGTCCCACTTGATAAACCGACTCGTATTTGTTGCAAACAGAAAGATTTTTGCTGCCATCCTGTTTTCTTACGTCACAACGAAACATCTGACTATCTGGTTGAGTGTAAAGGTAAAGGACACCCATTAACAACGGAGGCTGGTCGCAGTTTTGGAAATTTTATCGGTGGGAGGAAAAAAATTACAAATTACCATAATTAGGTGCTCGCATAAAAAATCTCACATATTTGACAGCGAGCAGTTCTGTGCAGAAACATGAATATGTACTGCTGAGAAATTAAGCAAATCTCGACAAAAGTTCATAATTTACTTTTAACTTTGTTGGAAGTTTTCACACAAAGACCCAACAAAACGGCGCATTCGCCATAAAATACCTATTAAATCAATGATTTCCTTAGTGTAAAAATAGCAAATACTGACCTTTCTTCGCTCATCCGGAGTGGAGGTGCCGTGGGATCGATTCCGAAAGATATCCATCACCTTCGTCATGGGGCTCCTGGTTGACGATGCAGCTGTAACTGTATGATAGTACATGTTGTCGCTATCTCGGACCGGATGGGCCGATCCGTCTCTGGGGCCCTTAGGTCGGCCCTGGGCAAATGCCGCGTGCTGAAAAACAACGAATCTTTTAAAGGCATTTAACATTTAAAAGCAATTGAATGAGCAATAAGACAGCCTATGCGATTATAAGCGTTCTATTTATTGAATAGAGAAAAAATAAACTATTGACAATTTTGGGCAAACAACACCGTCACCGGCGCTATAAAGTCTACTAAAGCACTAAATCTAGTTAACGCCTAAAACCAAAAGCAATAATCAAGCAAAAAAATGCAAAATCTACAACCGTCCGAGGTGCATATTTTAACTCGCGGAATAACCTAAAAAGAATAATAGAAAATAATAATAATTGCAATATTTTCCAATAGATTTCAATCGCGCTTTACCTTTTCTTTCTTTTTCTTCTCCTCCTCGCGCCTACGTTCCTTCTCTTCTTTCCTTCGTCGCTCTTCCTCGCGCTTCTCCTCTTTCCTTTTGTCTTCCTTCCGCTCATCGCGCCTGATAATTTCCTCTTCGGACTGAAACGTGGGCTTGTTTCTGCAGTACAGAAATAAACGTGTTTAAACAACACAATTTCCTATTGATTGAGTGAATCGAAGCTGAGAAAAAGTGTTGTGGATATGATATAAAAAACATATTTAACGAGCTGCTAATGTGGCCAAATATTTAGATTCCAACGCCTGAAAGTTTGCTTTCAGCAAAATATTGGCGTTTTCTTTTAATATTTATTTACACTCAAAGCAACCACGTCACAGGATATCGATAAATGCGCCAAGGATGGGAACTTTCAATATAGTCATTCTGGGTAAACAAACGAAATCAATGTTTTGAATTCATATTTTTTGCGATTTTTCCATCAACTCACCTAAAAATATCCATAACTTTGGTCATCGGGCCCCTATTGTTAGCTGCAGTAACCGTGTGGTAATATCTGGTATCGGAACTATCTGGAGCAACCACCGGATGAGCGGATCCGTCCTTTGGAGCTTTTTGTTTGGCGTGGATGAGACCAGTGTGCTTGAGAGAAACATGAAATGAGGCTCAACAATTCGCGGAACCTTTCAATGCCTCCATTATTTACTAAAGAAAAAATCGGGTCGCAATCTGGCTGGAATCCACTACGATTATCAATGAACGAATTGAAACACAATTTGTCTGGCCTCAACAAAAACCACTCAAAGCTGAAATTCCTGAAATGTGTATCAGGAAATTTTATCGCCTTGCCGATTGTTTGCAGGCGCAAAGTACTGCTATCGGCATTGCATGACTGGTATTTCAATTAAATTTTGTTTGGTGCAACTTTGTAAGTGGGCATCATAACCGTTGGAAACATACTATGGACGCAGGAAATATTCCGAAACATTTTCTGCAGTGAAGTTCTAGTTAATTAATGCTATGGAAACAGTAATTTCCGGCATAATGAGACGTGTACTGCCCTCGGTTTGAAAGGTCGAACGTTGCATGTTAAGCTCCATAAAATGCACATTTTGCAACTTACATTCTATGACTTCATTTGACGAGACAAAAGCAGTTAAACCACTAGAGAAAAGTTGAGTTTTTCAATAAAATTTCAAAAATATTGTCCTGACTTTGCAAGAGCCCAAAAATTTAACAAACAACACAACCCTTCTAACCCAGTTAAATTCCCAACTACTCAATGTTAAGTCCTAGCACCATCTACAACCCCACTTCGTTAAAATTAGCCCACTAAGCCTAAACATTTAGGAGTTTTGGGTGAACTTACCAACATTGCAGCCTTCATCGACGCCATAAAGGCACTTCCTTTTCGCTTACTATCGTCCGAATTCGATCTGCTCCTGGATCCCTCTTTCTTCGGACTGGCATCATCCGATTTTCTACGCTCAGCAGAATTCGACCTACAAAAAACTTTTCATAAGCCCAAATAAATAGCGTTCATCTGCAATTCCTTTACCTAGACGTTGACCCACTTCTACTGCCACTTTGCGCCTTGTCTTTTTTCCGCCCATCAGGTTTTTCGGCCTTCTTCAATTTGGACTTGTCCTGTTTGTCCTTCTTCGCGTCCTTGACGCCCCATGTTCCAGACTTCGACCTAGGCAAAGTATCGGCATCTTCCCCCGATAGAGTAGGGATCGGCTGTGAGCCCAATTCCTGTAGGATCAATTTTGTAATAACCACAACTGGGATGTTTAACATTTATTGAATGATGTGGGCAGCAAAAGGACTAGTTGTTCGTAAATAGAGCACGGTTTCACTGAATCAATTTAATCCCGGCAAAAACAATCGAAACATCACTTAGGGAATGAGTGTTCTCATCTATGTATCTAGGCGGTAATAAATCATAAATGTAATCATTCTGGTAAACACATTATTTTTATATTGGGAAAGCAAATATGTGTATTACCGGTTGTAAATCATACTTGGAGACAATTCAATTTTCACCATCCTGATAAGCAGACAAAGATATTGTGATTTTCCACTGATTCCTGGGCTTGAAAACATTAAATTTACCTTTGGCAGGACTCGCATTACCAATCACCAGAAACCAACCGATTCCTTGCTAGAGGAATCGGGTACTAATTGCCGAATGAATAGAGTCTAACTTGAAATTCAGTGTTTATATAGCTATTTAACAACTTTTCCGAACAGCGGTTTATTCGAACAATACAACTTAAAGATACCGAGAGAAACAGTTACAATTACAATACGCTCCAATAAGTAAATGTTAATTTATTTCATCGATTAATTAGTAATTTATTTGCAACTGATAACTTTGTTTGCAAATAATAACCTATGCTCTCTTTAATTAGTGTTTTTGGAGTTTTTATTTGCGAAAATCGGAAAGCTGACAGTGGGTCTAGACGGAGCAAACAGAAGCTCGTAATTTTCATTTCCACTCGGCCCGTTATCTTTTGGCACTTTACAATATTAAGTAACAACTGGCATAAGTGGCGTTTAATGAATAATTTTAACATTTACTGATAATGAAATTGTTGTTGATGCTTAGTCAATGTTATTTGTAATAAAACACGATGACTGAACCTGGCCTGGTTGCCTACACTTTCCGAATGTTAA
Source organism: Dendroctonus valens (assembly GCA_024550625.1). Taxonomy (NCBI): domain Eukaryota; kingdom Metazoa; phylum Arthropoda; class Insecta; order Coleoptera; family Curculionidae; genus Dendroctonus; species Dendroctonus valens. The sequence continues at coordinate 313,599 of JAJTJO010000323.1, read as the reverse complement.
CACTGGAATTGACGATTTCTCAAAGTAAATAAAAGATTGATAAACATTGCCAAAAATAAAAACGTAGATAAATTGCCCGGTTTAATCAAGCGTGGGGAATATTCACTGGCAAATCAAATCATTTCTGAGAGTCTGTACAACAAAATTAATGCAACATTTGATACCTTTCGCCTGCACAATGTTGATTTTTCCTCGATAGTTTCGTCCAAATGCTTGAGAAACATTTGCCGTAACATGTTGGCACTGAAGAAACCACAAAACGCGCGACAAACCAACGAATTAGGAAATTGTTTCTAGAACCGTAGGTGGAGAAATAGCCCAATTTAAAAACACTGCATGAAATTATCTTTATTAGAAGATATCCTCATTGGGCGATCAGACAAAAAGCGCCACAGTGGAATAAAAAGTGCAAGTAGAAAAATGCAGATCAAGTGAAATTTCAATCAGCTTAGATCAGGCGAGATCGAGTGAAAATGCCCCGCAGTTTCAACGGCTTGGAACTGAAAAATTGTGCATTATGACATAGTTTTTATTTCTTCACATCTACATTGCCTGAAGACTTAACCAGTCCCTAATTAGGAATGCACAAGAACGATTAGGGTAATCGAAGATAAAACCAGCCTCTTAAAGCAATTGCTGCTGATTCTATGCGAATTTGCCCGGACTAGCAGAACTGCAGGCTCAACAATTGAATTACAAACTGAAAACGTTTATATAAATTAATACGTTTTGCTGATGACAATTTATAAGTAACCGATATGGAATGGAATTACGGTCATTTGCGAGTGTTGTCTTTCGCAGGATTTTTATTAATGAATCGCCTTAACTATTCTAAAACGAATTTACTGTCCTGCTTTGAAGAATGGTGCAATTGGAACGCTCGTGTTTGAATGAGCACAAAACAAGCTATTAGACTGATGACGCAAAGCTCAGATCGAAACTAATTACAAAGCCCTGCAATCAATATATGTAATTAAATATAATTGGGGCAAACGACACTCCTGCTTTTTTCCTGTGAAATGGCTGGAATTCCGAGAAAACCAGGTGAATATTAAATGGGTGTTCCGCAACATACAACAGCGTACAAATGAAAAATTCTCTCGAGTGTGCATTTGATAATCGTTCTTGAGATTGCACTTGAATAACTTGACGTAAAAATAGACATCGATTATTCACAATTCACAATTTCATTTAGAGGAATATTTCTGAAAACCGTAATTGCTTGAAGAAAAAACGGTCTGCACGGATTGGAAAACAGCTACAAGCTTACCTGGGATTTCGCATCAAAATCCACATTTTTCCGATTGACTTTGCAACAAGTATTAAAAAACAATTCGAGTGCAAACGAAAGTACCAACATACTTTCAAGCTTTGGTTGACGAACCACTGGCCGGAATCAAGTTCGATCACTTTGTCAACCATTGATTGATTAATATCGATAAATGTGCGAAATAATCCCATTCATGGGGCTGATTGCTTTGTTCGAAAAATCTAATCGCACACTGGCAGATGTACTTTCTGCCGAGTATCAACAAATCTCAAATAACCAGTGAGAAAATTTTAAGAAAACAGTTTGGGGAAAACACAACAACATGGCTTAGACAAGCTGCTTGAAAGATTGGGAAATGAATAACGCGTTTTCATCACTTTCTCATCAATTTTTGATGCACGGACCTGCTTATGATCGTGTATTATATTGCCAGATATTATTACAAAGAGGCAAAAACGTGCATTTCATGAATCAGACTCCTTAACATTCATAAAATATGCGATCGGATGACACACGAATTATTTTTACAAGTTAAGTACATAGTGGGTCATATACCAAAATATACCCAGTACCTCAGAGGCTGGTGATGTATTTTTTCATTATGTATTTAAATTATATTTATTTAAAAGGAGCTTTTCTTAGTATTATTTTTCTTCGTTTCTCGCAGGTTGATATGACAAAATAGCTTTCTTCTATCAAGATAAAACGGTTTAAAATAGCTGGGACGACGCTGCTCTAAAGTGCTCTTTACTTACTCTTGTCCCACCCAGTTAATCCACGTAATTTACCGGGCCATCAAATGCACGTAATGTCCCACCAACGCGGAAATAACAGTCCTTGAACCAGATTTTATTTCATTAACTTCAGAATTGCCAGAGCGCTTAATCTTAATTATCTCCATCAAGATGTCCGCTTATTAATCCGCAAATTGGATGAATTCCGCGAATGTTGTGGGCAAAGTTTGCAAAATTGATAACTAGCAGCAAATGCCTATCGTTTGCACGCATTTATTCGAATTAAGCACTTTGCCTCTTCATTTTTTTACTTCTGCAACCAAAAAAAATCTAAAGTCAACTGATCTCACCGGTATATTAACGCAAGCTAAATTCAAATTTAAACAAATACATTTCAATTTTTCAAGTAAACAATTTAAAAAAAAATTCCAGCTTTGATACTTCGACACCCTTTTCACACTCGGATCCGCTATCGTTTTGTGGTCACCCCGTACAACCAATAATGCAAATTGGGGAAAACCATATACATAACAAGCGTTGAGTTAGAGATGACATTGAGTAAGACCCGTATTTACAAGGTATTCAGCCATTGGCCAACCTTATTTAAATTCACAATAAATAAGTTTATTAATTAAGTCGATGGAAATCTACTGTAAACAACAACACAAACATGTTTTCATTAATATTCTGTGATAAGTGCTGATCAAACAACTGCCAAGTACCAGTTCCACTTTACTTACTTTTTTCTTATCCGTTTCGGGCCTTTTCACCCAAATATCCTCGACGCCTTCAGAACAGTCCACTGTGGACGAGCTGGACGTCTCACTCTTCATCTCAATGAGTGAGGAGTCAAAGAATCGGGTGTCATAATGCGGACTAACCAGGGGGCTTTTATTGTTGAATATATTGTAAGCGGGCATCCTTTTCGTCTGTGAGGGCACAGCCCCCACGGTGTTACTTTGCCTGTACTGTTGCCTGGAGGCAAATATCTTTGCCACCTCCGTCATGTGTTTCTTCTTGTTGCCATCGCTGGCCGAACCACACTCTGTCGCTGAGGCAGCGCTATTGGAATTATCAGCAGCGGAAATATCCGGATGCTGTTTAGTCTTGACTATCACGAATTTATGCGATGGTCCAGTCACAGTATCTATCACAGACGTTTTAGAACTACTTGACGACTCCGAAAGCGACTTATCACTGCCGCTGATCACGGAGGCGTTTGATGAAGGCACTTCGTTCTGCAAGCACAAAGTGTTCGGTTCACTTGCAGACTGCAGAAGAATTTTTAATGCCAAACTCGGATGCGTTCATGCTTGGGCTCACTTTAAAGTGTAAAATAGGGCCCAACTGTTCCAACACTCTGTAGATATTGTGTGACAAAAATAGGAGCTTTATAGAGGGAAACTGGGCCGTTGACTAAACGACGATAAAATTAAGGGATGAAGGCGATAACATGCTGATAAACGCGCAACAAATGTTGCTGCAACAGTACGTTTGCGACTTGGACTAGGATGGTTGGTGAGAGCGTTTTTTTCTATTGGTTGCTTCAACAATCAGAGAAAGCTGATTGTTTCATAACTTTTGTATCAGGATCTTCCTGAAAAGTTTTAGTAATAAATTTCCCTCTCATTAACTCATCTGCAAAGTGTTAACAGTCGACGGCGTCTTTAAATTGAGACTTGAGAGACTTTACCAACTAAGACCAAAATTTTTTGGAAACTTGAAGCCATGAACGCATCCCAAATCAACAATTGCGACGCCTACCGATTGATCCTTTTTCTCGTCGTCCTCATCCTCCTCTCGGCACTGAGAGAGGCGACGAGCATTGGCGCCCATCAGTCTTGAAGGCAAGCTGTTGCTGTGATTTTGAAAGTAGCGCTGGAAAAATGAGGAGCCCGCATCCTCACATTGCATCACCTCCTTTAGGTCCGAATCCTCAAAGTCGCTTTCATCCGAAGAAGGTTCACTAGGGTAACGAATTGCTGGCGGCTTTGTCATGCTTTCTGATGTCGTCGTCTGAGATTCTTGCTGAGTAACCAAATGAGTAACGTCAGTTTCCATCTGTAGCTGACAATTGTCTGGTTGACGAAGATCGTGCATGTGACCAGTGAGGCGACAAAATGGTTTAAAAGGCGCACAAAAAACCAAAAGGTTGCCCAAGTAATTATCGAAGCCAGATGTTGACTTGATGATTAACCACATCAGGCTGAGAAAAACTAGTCATTTTCTCGAGCAAAACATACACTTCAATTTCCATAAAAACGCATGATGAAAGCAGGCATTCGTTTCAATTATAACGTTGTATTAGATCTGTTCTTGCACCACAAACACGGAAATATATTTAATAATTGGAAAGCGCGCGGATAATGGAAGATAATGCAAAAGTTACATACATTTTCACGCGGATCTACCTTTGTATATTTAATGACTGACGCCACGTGCGAGTATCGCTAACACGTGCAACATTTATTTGATAATAATAATACAAAGTCAACGTTAATTATTGAGGTTCACCTTTTTGGCACAGAGATTTTGCATTGTGGACTCTGCGTCTAATTTTACTTTTGCGGTGGAAAAAACTGAGTGACAAGCAGTCTACTGTTTCGTATTCATAACGGCCAAAAAACATTATTCATGCCAACAGTGTTATTTCCGAATTTTATCAGTCACTGCCAAATGTTCTCATTGAAATATCTGTATAATTAAACCACCTACTAATTTTCACATGCCTAGATACTGGCGAAATGCAGAAATTTCAACAAATGTTTGAGGGTTTTCGTCAAAATGCCAACTGTGCCACAATAACATTGAAACATGCAATAAAAACGTCTTCAATTCAATTCACACTTATTGATAATGTTCTGCTTTGGGTTTAATCGAGAAACCTGCAAATTAGAACTGGAAATGATTCAAATGCTGTTATAGTAGCAACTACATGCAACAGATCACGTTATTCTCTAGCTTATTACTAGGTATACATAGGTAATGTCTATTTTGAGAAACTAACAATAATGTTTCCGTCTGGATTAGGACAGAATAATCCTCAAACATTTCAGATATTAGCTACATTTTGAATCATTTATGATTTGCTTTCGAATTACCAATGTATCAGGCAAATTAATCAAAAGGGACTTACAGGCTGTATCCAACAAGCATTTCGCGAGCAAAAGTATGTGAATGGCATAAAATCATATAAGCTGATTGATGCGTAAGTGATAAGAGCCCAAAATAGAGAACTGAGAAAAACAGTCATTAACGCTTAATGGAAATTACTATACCTACTTACTCTTAATCCATTCAACTGTTATAAAATCGCGTTTCACAATCACTTCCGAAGTATTTATCAAGAAAAAAACTAACAAGAAAACAGGGCATTTCCTAGATTTAGAAAGCATTTCTTGAATAAACATGAAACAGCTTGTTGCACGTAGTGTCTTCACACAATAAATGAAATTCCCCATTTTTTTATCAGTAATTAATATACTATTTAAAAACAATCTCATTTATCAATACTGATTAGTCTACTCAGCTTAATTTAAAGCGCCTGCATGAATCTCCAACATGTTTTTTTTAAGCTGCAGGATAGATTTCGATTATTTTCTTAGCCACCCCGAACTTTTGTTAGTGAAAAAGGCTGCCGCAAAAGACACAATTTTTATAATTACTACAGAATCTATTCCTGGTTTATTTGGCAATGTAATAAGTAATGAAAATCCGCAATGAAACCTCCTTAAATGTGATGATTCATTGTTGTATAGATAAAAGCACACTTCCCCTACGGCAGTAACTCGTAGATAAGCAAGAAATTGTGATTCAGGCAAGTGCATTTTCTGCCAAAGTCGACCACATAAGTTAGGCTACGTTCGTGAATAATCGCATGTTTCTCGAATAAAATTTACATATCTATTCAAGGCGACATAACATGATTCCTGTATATTAGACTTTCTTCTGCTATTGAAGTAACTGGCACAAATCACACAGTTAGAGAAAATACTCCAGTTCTAATACAGGAGCTACGTTCCTAATTCGCATAAAAATGCCCTTTGTAGGAAATTGCCTGCTAGCCAACACCTGGACTCACCAATAGAAAAGCAATCGTTTACGAGATAAAATGAGTGTGCATGTAAATATTGTAAAATAAGTTTTGGCCTTCAACTAGTGCTTTCTGCCAAGCCCTCACAGAAAGCTGATAAAAGCTCCAAGCAGAATACTTATCAACAAAGTCAATATATAATATTTAAATGGCTACAGCTTATATAATAAAGGAAGACATTGTAAAGAGACGAATGTTGCTGTTGTTGTGAACTTGGATTGGGCCTTTAAGTGGGCATTGCATGAAATCAATTTAAATGGCGTTTAAATGTTAATTGAGCCGGCGACCTTTTAAACCATTGAAAAAAGCCTCACTAGCAGCAGCTAGAATATGATTTTTATCACCCAAGGAATGGAGCTGTTCAGTTTACCTGGATAAATGGCACAGTGGTTCTGCTGCATCAACAAACACTTTACCACCTTGCTGGGCCAATAATGACGCGGATTTTGGTAGCAAATCCCTGTAGCTTCACTGACAAACACTTAAAATCATTCGAAACACCATCACTTTTCTTTGTAGTTAACAAAACAAACACCAGACACTAAAAACACTATGGCGAACCGCACTAACAATGTTCGGGGACGTTGGAAACACTGAAATTCGAGCCTAAACGATGTGAAATCGATTCGAATTGTGCGAGATTAATTTTTCAAAAGACTACTACAACATGGGCCTCTATACTCTATAAATTTCCTAGGAAAATGATATTTAATTTCTAGTGTGGATTTTTTCCGATGAAGGCGCAATTGTCAACAACAGCTGATTTTCATTAGTTGTCAGCCAACTCAAAGCAACTGCTGCGTTCGATAATTTAGACAAAATGGCGGGAATTTATTAGCATTTGAATATTTATACAGGGTGCTTCATTTTAATACTAGTTTTATACCAAAAAATATATATTGGCGAATATTTTTTGTATTTAAAAAAATTTGTAAATTAAATATAATTCTCCAGTACAAAAACAAAAATTTAAGTAACAATTTGGTCTGTTTGTTGCCCAACATTACTGAACAAAAATGTAAAAAACAACTTACCGAGTCACTGTCATCGAGGCTAAAATCCCAAGAAGGGGCTGGTGAAGCCCCCCGACTATATACAGGACGTTCACTTTCAAGGGGCACAGTGGGGGGATCATCCAAAGCATGATCTTCAGGGATGCTGGCGAAGGGTTGGCCGCGATGTCGAGGCACTGGGGATACACAAGTTTGGGGCGGCAAATGATCCCCCGGGCCCCCATAGGCCCCTTCTGGTTGAACCACAGTCACATTGAAGCGGCGACTTTGTGCTGAGCCCGTGCCTGTAAGAGAATAAGACAAGTTTACGAGCGAATAGAGAATTATTTGTATTTTTGGCCGCTTTTTTTACATTTGAACTTGTTACTTACTTGATCGCGGCCTTCGCCACTTGTTCTGTTGGGACGACGTTTTGGCGGTTTTAGACCATCATCAGAATCGCACAATGTATAAAATACCGCCTACCGAACCGGGCGTATTACTCACGTCACGCATATCACTACGTAGGGCTGGGATATCTATGGGAGATTATATATAGATTATAATACATTTAATACTACGAATTAAAACTGGTCATAACAATTAACTAACACACAAATTGAGACATTTAGGCCGGGACACACTTGTCCAATTGACCGTATATATCGAGGAGTATTAAAAAAACCATGGAATTCAGATAAAAAGTGGATACTTTATGAATATCTGCGTGTGGTTTCAACACAAATATGTATATGTATAAACCCGTTTAAGTCTGATAAAAATTATCGGGTTTTGTTTAATTTATGGCCAATTTATAAAATATTTCTTCGTGCGATATTAATGATTTTTTTCCTCAATCAACAGAAAAAAGTTTGGCAGTGTAATTGCAAAAATTTGTGCAAATTCTGTGTGTCTGCTGTTTTTAAAGTAGGAATAATGCCTCCGCTACAAAGTTGGCGGAAGACATCTAAAAATATTGTCCACTAAAAATAGAATTGTGCAAAACGAATAATATAGAAATAGATCAGTTATAGGCCGGCACAGCTGTATAGAAGCAAATGGTAATAATTTAATTAGTGTTCGCATGGCTGCAGAAATTAATAATTTAATTAGTTTTTCGTGCGCTTTGAAATTGGATTCCCTATTCATTATTTAGTGGGGAAACTGGTGCGGGGCTTTTTAGAAAAAGTATATTAATTTGAAAAAAACCCAGAGACTTTGTGGCTGCAATAAAAATCATTTTTTGACTTAATTTCGGTCAAAATCCAATTATTGATCAGGTTTGAAACTGAAAGTTGAACGCAAAATTGTTGTATAAGTTCCTAGCGCTGAGACATGGTAAATGTTTGCAGCACTTGCAAAACTTGGCGTAGAATCATGTGATGTAGAAACAAGAAAAATATACACCTATTTTTAACTAGCGTCATAAAAGAACATTTTTTTGCAGATTTTAGTGGGAAATTCCAGAATTTGCGGGTACTGCGACATATATTTACTTGTGGTCATCATCAGTTTTGTTGATTTTACCTAAACATCCTTACTATTATTTTTTGCTCGAACCTGTTCTTTTGTCCACTTTCTGGGGTTATATGTGGGTCAAACCAAGGAAAATCGAAAAATTAGTGGGAAAACAGGGAAAAGCCGAACCGAAACACTCGCCAATTCACATGTTTCACTGTTTTGGGTCTAACTCAACCCAATGTACCGAACAGTTTGGAAAACTGCCGATAATTTCTCTTTTGGGTTTTCTAACCGGGAAAACCTAGTTGCCGCTTTTCCTACCCGCTTTTCCTCCCACTGAATTTCCTTTATTGTCCTCAATTTAGCTCTTTTCAAGCTTTTAATTCAGCATCGCTGAGTCTGATGAGAATGCAACCGACTAAGCAAACAGTTTTAGAAAAAGTACATCAGATAAATCACATCCGATTTTCCGATTTTGGAAAAGCAATCTTGCTTAGGAAAATCGGAAAATTTCAAGAAAATGGCAGCACTGCCGACTATTTCCATGTATCGCCTCTTGTGGTGGGTCAGAAAACTAGGTTTTGGTGCCTGAAAGACTGAAACACCAGATCCACAGCTCAGCCTGAAAATTGATTTGGAAGCGTTCTAGCTACATTCTCAAACTCCCATTTCCACCTTTGTCTTTTACCTCGCTGTGTTCCCGACTTTTTTTTTTCAAAAAAGTACTTTTGACTTTAGATTCGCCACCTATTTTTTGGATATATTTAGGATTTAAATTTAGACAGCAAAGATTTCACACCCCTGAATTTTTTAAAGGTTGAGAAAAAATCGAATTTTTGCTTATATGGCATGCACGTTATTTTAAAATCCTAGTTCGTCCACTCGTCTAACCATGTAGTATTACAAACAAATATAAAACAACACAGTTTGTAAGAAACGTATAAGTAAATATGTAATACAAAAGTGAAAAATTCGCGAAGAATGGAATTAATTGCGCTTCTTTGACAAACACAAAATTAGTTACCGAAATGAATTATTTTTGTCGTTTCAGGAATAACACTGTGATAGAAGAACAGGTAAGTAGATCACATAAAAAAATGTCGCAACATTAAATTAAAATAATAAATTTAATTTTATAGCTATTTCTCTTTTCCTCCTGTACAGCTATCCTCTTTACACTCTAAAGTCATTAGTGGCAACATTGATTACACCTGGCAACAATTCGGCCGTGTCATTGACCCAATACCGAAATGTGTTTTTCCCTATTAAAACCAACTTATCCGCCTGAATTTAATACTCACTGCATAACGTAGAGTTGGCCCTTTTGGAAAATCCAACACTTTAGCTGCTCCATGCACTTTTTGAGCCAAAATTGATGATAAAATCTGCTCACTTTCTGACATCGTCTGCCGCTCTTTCCAGGAAACTCAAACTGACGTTCAGCACCAAAAAGTCAAGTACACTTAACTTTTGCAATATTTATCGTTCTAAATAAGCTAGAGTTGCACAAATTCGATCTATAAAAAACCCGTGAATTTTATATATGGAAATACCCTGGTCCTGTACGTTGAAAAGCAAGTCTTTTGCAACCAAGCTAACTTTAAGTTCATTTTTGAACGCCCTCGTAGAGAATGTCAGTGCAAAAGTCTTTGGACTTGGCAACATAACTTAACCCAAAATCTAAACATAAACAGTAAACAAAAGTATTAATAATTTAAGGAAAATGTAGGACATTCTTTGTATGTCACAGTTCGCGATGGTTAGCATAAACAGATCGTTTCTATTCGGAATCGGTTTTGCCTCGCTAACCTGGATAATCTCTCTATATTTGTACCTGCAGCTCACTAAAAGTGCTGAAAATGAGCCCCACAAAGCAATATCAAGTGATTTAAGGAATCTCAATAATGAAACTTACAACTTCAAGAGAGCTCGCACAAGAAGCCAATTTAATTCCGATGACCTGATGCAGAAACTCATGCCAGTTGACCGAACTGATCGCAATTCCAGCAGTGCGTTGGAACAAGGTAATTCCGGCATTTTCAGTCTGGATTCTGGGCTGACCTTAATTTGTTTCAGAGCTGTTTGATTTGGGATTGGTCAGGAACGCCCAGGAGCAAGAATGGCGAGATGAAGGTTACAAGAATCACGCCTTTAATGTACTTATAAGCAAGAAACTTAGCTATTTCCGGGACATTCCTGACACCAGAAACGCTTTGTAAGTGATTTATTAAATTTCCGACTAATCCTTGTAAGAATTGCCAAAATCCAACAGATGCAAGAACTTGACGTATCCAACGGACCTTCCTAAAGCCAGCATCATCATTTGCTTCTACAATGAAGAAAAGCACACTCTTCTCAGATCAATTGCCTCAATTTCAAGTAGAACGCCTGAAAGCCTTCTGTATGAAATTGTACTAGTGGATGACTACAGTGATAGTGAAGACCTGGAGGGGCTTCAGCAATATATAAAAAGCAGCAGTTTTAACACGGTTAAACTTTTTAGAACTGAGAAAAGAGAAGGCCTAATTCGAGCTAGAATATTTGGTGCCAGACAAGCAAAAGGAGAGGTAAGTGGAAGGGCTTCAAACAGCAAACCAGGTGATTTATTAAACTTTCAGGTTTTAATATACCTGGATAGCCATATAGAGGTAAACCAAGGCTGGATACAACCGCTTCTAGCCCCTATAAAAAAGAACAAGACAAACGTAGTGATGCCCATCATTGATATAATCAATCCAGATACTTTTGTGTACAGTTCCAGCCCTCTGGTTAGGGGTGGCTTCAACTGGGGCCTGCATTTTAAATGGGACGATTTACCTAAAGGTAGTCTAAGCTGAATTTTTAAATGTGTATGAACACTTGTTGGCTATTTTTCTAGGCACTTTGGACAAACCTGAGGACTTTGTCAAGCCTATAAAATCTCCAACAATGGCAGGCGGTTTGTTCGCAATTGATCGCCAATATTTCATTGATCTGGGCGAGTATGACTCTGGAATGAATATATGGGGTGGCGAGAATCTGGAAATTTCGTTTAGAGTGAGAGTTAAACACTGTCTGGTTTTCTGCAGTACTTAATAACATGATTCTAGATCTGGATGTGCGGCGGTTCGTTGCACTTGATTCCCTGCAGCAGAGTAGGGCACATTTTTAGGCACAGGCGCCCATATGCAGCTCCTGATGGGCAGGACACTATGCTATATAATTCCCTCAGGGTGGCTAATGTGTGGATGGACGACTATAAGGTTGTTTAAGGCGTGCCACAGTGTACCTTTGCCACTCCTGCTAATCCAGATTTTTTCAGCAATACTTCCTAAGTCAAAATAAACCAGCGGCGGGCATGGACTTCGGGAATGTTTCCTCCAGAATCCAGTTGCGTAAGGAGTTAAAATGCCACGATTTCGACTGGTACATCAAAAACGTCTACCCAGAGCTATCCTTGCCATCCGATGATCAGGAGCGGCTCAGAAAAAAATGGTCTGCTTTGGAGCACGATAAGTTCCAGCCCTGGCATTCAAGGAAGCGCAACTATATTGGGGAATTCCAAATCAAGTACTTCTATCCAACACAAAAGCGTCATTCAGTGGAGTTTATGATTGTTTCCAGGCTCTCTAACACCTCTCTATGCATTCAAACACCCAAAGACATCAAGACGAAAGGCAGCGTTCTAATCTTACGGCCTTGCATCAGGACCAAAAAGCAGTTGTGGTACCAGACGGATAAGAACGAGCTGGTTTTAGCTCAGCTTTTGTGCTTGCAGGCTTCCAAGCCCCATCCCATTCTCTACAAGTGCCATGAATTGGGCGCTGATCAAGAGTGGAAGCACAAAGGAGGGGTAATTTAATTTAGGCGGTTTTTTAAATTTTCCGTAAATTTGGGTGATTCCAGAGCAATTCCCCGATCTATAACTTGGGGGCTGGAACGTGTCTTGGGGTGGACAAGGCTAAGGTCGATGCCACCGTGCAAATGAAACTGTGCATTGGCGTGGAGTTGAATACCTGGGACTTGGTCTATCGGTAGTTTTCTACGATCCGATTAACTATGTGAGAAGACTGCGGATTTAGACAAAAGTAAGTTTAAGTTCAAAATACTCAAGCACTTTTTGCTACACGTTTTTTTTTTAATTTTACATATGATTTTATTTTGTTACATTTACTCTGTTTCTGTTTAAATATCAATTCACACCAGCGAAGCTATTGGCAGTTTTTCACCAGTTCTTCCAATAAACTCTCATACTCTTTTTGGTACTGAATTTTATTGCCCGATGCTGTACTGGCGGATGGCGCTCTTCCAATGTACCTGTGAACATTCCTTTGTTTCAAAATCCCAGGGTTGAAATAATGAACCTACAGGATATCTCGTTCCCCTTTCAGGGCAGTCTCAAATCGGGGATTCACGTAGGTCCAACAGCCGGAGTTTTTATGCTCCTCTTGGCCCCAGGCGATTTGGGCATTGTGGTATTTTTTAGCTTCTTGTTGTACCAGGTCGTAAGGAAAAGGGCAAATCTGGAATCAGGCAAAACGCCAAAAACTTTACCGGATGGACTTGAGATAATACACTAGATTGTACCTGCTCGACTCTCGCTATGGCAATTTTGTCCTCGATTTTCTTCTCTTTGGCTTCCTTGATGAACTCATAGTAGACTTTCCCACTGCAAAACACCAGCTTCTTCACATTGTCCGCATTTTCGCTTGCTGGGCCCGAAGCAGGGATAATCCTTTGAAACTCCGTGCCTAAAACCAAAGTTTCATTCCCCAGATTTCCTTGCTTTGGACGTTTTACCGTCGATCATCTCATCAAATTTGCTCCTGGCCTCGGGATGTCTCAGCAAGCTCTTTGGTGTGCAAATGAGCAGGGGTTTCCTGAAAATCAACCCTTTTAAAACCTAAGTTGGCACAGTTTCTCTTTGCCACCTGAATGGTAACTTTATCTGCCGCCTAAGCACATGGAACAGATTAGCTGGAGTTGTGCAATTGGCGATAATCCAGTTGATGTCCCTGAGCTGCTTCACCACGTAGTCTGGATCGTCCGGAGGCAGAAAATCTGAATCGTCCGAACTCAGTTGTAAAAACCGCTCAACTCTGGTGCTGGAATGCTCGGGCCCTTGACCTGAAGAACCCCATTAGTAGTAGTCGAACGGAAATGGTTGGGAATGCAGTACCTTCCAAGCCATGAGGAAGTAAAACGACCATTCCACACTGTCGCACCCACTTCCATTGTCCACTAGCGACCATGCAGTCGAAAATCGGTTGCGCGTTGTTGGCAAAGTCCCCAAATTGTGCCTCCCATATCACCAAGGTGTTTGGATTGGTCATGGAGTATCCATGCTCAAACCCCAATACTCCATATTCCGATATGGGGCTATTGCAGATAATATACGGGGCTTGGTTCGGATGAAGGTCCTTTAAGTATCTGCAATTCTCGGGGTTTTTACCGGGCTTGGTTATTTAGGACATGAGTACGTGTAGCTGGTGTTGGGCTTGCTTTGGTGATGGACTGTGTGATGGCGATGGGAGAAGGTTCCTCTTTGCACATCTTCTCCAGACAGTCGCACGTGAGTGCCTTCCTGTAGGAGGGTGCCGATTGCCAGTGCTTCGCCAATTGCCCAGTCTGCTGTGTGGTTTTTCACCATTTCTTGCCTCATATGCATTACTCGCATTAGGGCTTCAACATGTTTTAATTAGACCGATTTTTTCGTATATTTAGCAAGTCACCTTTATGTAATTCAAAGTCTTCAGATGGAAGATGGGCGTATTTGTTGGCAATGTGCTCTATAGCTTCCAGACTAACCCCAGTAGGCAAGCATTTGAGTGGAGTTTGATTTTTGAAAAACCCCGGCCAAGGACAGTCGATCCAGTCGGCGAAACGCATTGTGGTGAGTTTGGCGGCTTTTGCAAACTCCTCCTCCAGGATTTTGTCCGTTTGATCCTTGAATTCCTTTACTTCCGCTTCCGATACCACGCCTAAGGAATTGAGGGGGTTATTTTGGTAATTTTTGGTCAGTGCCCTCGGGTTGCCTTGTTTAATGGCTGCAGCTGAGTATTTTTCGAAAATATTGGGCATTTTCTTGATTTTTTGATACATGAACGGCTGAGTGAACATCGGCTCATCGGCTTCATTGTGGCCATGCCGCCTGTACCCGATGAGATCAATAATCACGTCTTTGTGGAATTTTGTTCGGAATTCGGCTGCCACCTTGGCCACGTAGGCTGCGCTTTCTGGATCGTCGGCATTTACGTGGAAAATTGGGGCGCCTACCACTTTTCCCACCTCTAACCAGAAGCTCACCCTATTAACCTCAGCGGTTTACACGGTGGAGCAATTTACCAGTAGAATACAAAGAAGATCGCGAAAATTCGGGATCGGTAGTAAATCCCACTTGATTGTTGACCACAAAGTGAATGGTTCCGCCGTTGTGGTAGTCGGACAGATTGGCAAAGTTGATGGTTTCATATACAATTCCTTCTCCGCAAATCGCCGCGTCGCCATGCATCACAATGGTAATAACCTGAAGAATTTGGGAGGATCTAGTTGAATTTTGGGCTTAAATAGTTTGATTTTTAACCTTGTTTCCTTCGGGATCTTTGCGGTAAAACTGTTCAGCTCGCGCCCTTCCGGCACAAACAGGGTTCACCATCTCCAAGTGTGAAGGGTTGGCTACTAGGACGGTTGTGAAAGGTTTTTTGGTTGCTGGTAGCTCCCTAAAAGGTATTGAGCCCTTAACTTTTTAAGAAATTTTATAATTATCTGGATGATCAGGCCCTGGTCGTTGCGGTTAACAATATGCTCATCTTATAGAAAATCCCGGTGCCATCAAGTTTTCTAAGTGGTATTTTTAGCGAAAATGTGGTTTTTAGCCACTTTTCACTCATTGAAATTTACTACTTTGGCATAAGACAACAAAGGACGTCTTGATTTCCCCGCTGTTTGCCAATCCGTTGTCATGGTGAAGAAGTTGAAGTGCAGAAATCCATAGCACACAACAAAGTTGCCAGGCTTCCACCAAAATAGCAAATCTCCACAAAACCACAAAATGTAACAAAAAGGAAAACACATAAAGTTAAAAACTGACTTTTAATCGAGCTTACCCAAACTAGCCCAAATTAAATGAAACTAAAACAAGCCAATCCAAATTAAACAAAACTAATACAAACAGCAGATAGCCAAACAAAATGCGGCCAAGAAAAACAGGTATATAGACGTGGCAACATGTCTAAAAAAATTTGAAACTCTGTCAGCCCGCGTCCTTTCAATGACGCCTGTCACAGTTCAATTTCGTGTGTTTTGTCAAGCATATTTTCCGTAAAAAAGATTGTGATTCTGGCCGAAAACGGCATTTCCGCCACAAATTCTACTAAGAAAAGTGCTAGGAAAGGGATAATATACAATGTGAGTACTATTTTATCATCTAAAGACAAATTTGGCATATCTAGAAAATTACCCAATTTTGCGTCAGGTTTTAAACTGTTGCTACTTAAAAGACGATTTTGTAGCAAATAAAACCCGGCACATCTCATAAATACTTGGCTTTGGAATAGCGAATTTCAAAAGTGTGTGATTTTTAGGGAAATTTAAGGACGGTCCAAGATTTTTTCGTATTGAAACTGCTTATTATCAAGTGTAATTTAAGTTACAAGCGGAGCTACACTCTCATTACTTGAGTTTTATCAAATACTCTCCCCTTTAAAGAAAGAGCGCTAATTTTTTATCACCCTGTAGACATAAACTGTCTCACCTTTTGTTGTAGACCCCCAAGTGATACTTTACATCTCCAGCTCCTTCATCCTCAGCTTGCAAACCGCGAAATTGGGAGAAAATTATATTGAGGGGCTTTTGGCAAATATTTGCTATAACATTCAAGCGCCCTCGATGAGCCATTCCTAAGAAAAACCGTTTGTGTAATATATACATAGTGATTCAAACATTGTTGTTCCTCTGGAGAGACTTCAGAGTAGAGAAAGTGCAGTTAAAATTTGAAGGGAAAACAACTCTTTTTTTCGTACTCTCAAAGTGAGCCAGATGTTTGAACCACCCTATACAGTACCAATTATAGCCATTTCCGCATCCTTCTTGGCGCACTCATCAATGATGGTCTTGATGCATGGAATCAGCACTTCGCAGCCCTCCAAACCGAATCGTTTCTCCGACGACCATTTCTTTTGCAAAAATGCTTCAAACCTAAGAAAATCCTCTTGTTTTTGGCTGGTTGTCCAAGTCACTATCACTCACAAAACTGCTTTGGACAGCCGAGTTAGCAACAGTCGTTTTTCGGGTTTCTTCAGCTCGGTAACGCCTGGAACTTCGAATCGCTCCCGGATCCAACTGCACTGTTCTGGATCATTGATGTGCATGTATTCCAGCCCAATGTGACGACAGTAGGTCAGTTCCAGTCTTTTGACGATTTCCTTCAAAGACAGTGTCTGACTGTCACTGCCCCCGATCATTGTGGCAGAAGGAAGCTGGAATGGGGTCTCCCACATGGACGGTTCTACAACATGTTGCTCGAAGTGAAGTGAAGTGAAGTGAAGAAGACTAAGTCAATGAGTGATTTTCCTCACCGAGTTTGTGTTGGCAAATTACTTCCGGAGGAGGTTTGCCTAGTTGCTCAGAAATCGTTGAGGTTTTGTCCTCAATCTCAAACATGCGTTCCAGAGGGTTTAATCGGGCAACCAGATGACCCCGCACCTGAAAAACATGCTTTGCATTCAGAGTAGAAGGAAGTCATTGAATGTTTACCTGGTAGTTGCGGATTATGGCCTGGACGGTCAGATGCTCTTGGATGGTCTGGGGAGTAGCTGCAGTAGCAGGAGCTGTGCCCGGAGCTGTAGCGGCAGCTTTAGAAGAGCTGAGATAGCCTAAAGTGCTCGGAAGCGCGAAACTTGGCGGTCTCATGTATCCAGTTTCTCCTGATTGGGAATGACGGAAATACGCATCCCAAGACTAAAATTGAAACCTTTCAGGAGCTGCCAGAGATTTTGTAAACCACTCTCTAATGAGAAAAGTGTGTTTTTTTCATGAAGTTTTTGGTAAAATATGTGAAAAATGGACTTATAGATAACAAGGCAAAAAGGAAATGTTGAAAACTCCTCCAAAAAAATCGAAGAGAATCTAGATAATTATGTGAAAATCTACATGCGTTGAAGTGGATCGAAAGTAGAATTAGCAGGAAAAAGATTACTTTTTACACGGTGTACCAAACTTAAGAGCTTTAACATCAAGCGCCATCAGCGTGCAAACTCGCCATTTCTGGCGATAGATATTTTCTTTTGGTCTTTGTGTATTTCTCAAAAAATATTTGAGATTTTGACTGACAGAATTTTTTTATACGATTTACCAAAACTCGTAACTACTTTATGAGCTCTCAATTATATTTTCCCGTTCCAGTGGCGCAAATTTTGAAGTTGAGTGTGATTTGAAACCTTTGAACAGAGTTGAAAAAAATTGCAATTTGAGATGGCCTTTGGAAAGGCCATTGGATTCTACACGAAAAACAATCCCACTCTCTACCCCAAAAATGTGTTTGTCTGTTTCAAATAGTTTCCGAAATACGGTCAAAAACTACCAGTCAAGTGAAAGACGAAGCCTTTATGTGCAGCGTCCAGACTGGGTAGAATATCGAATACACCCAGACTTTTTCCTGATAGAATTCAGTCCAGTTAGTTACAAAAGCAGCATTTGACTAGAATATATGTTTCTACGACTTACTACATGCACGCTTTTTGGATCTTTGAGCCAAGAATTGTACATATCCTCCAGATAACTCGCTGATGATCCATCCAAGGGAGGAACTGCAGGAGTTGGAACTCCTTGATCCGCAAGACTAGGAGAAGTTGAAAAAATGCGACTTTTGCCACCGTGGAAAGCGGTTAGACAGAGTCGCCCTGTCGCAGGAACCAAATACCCAAACATGTTCCAGTTGAAAGGAGATTTTTTGGAAGTTTCACAAAAATTTCAAAAAGTCAATACTGGAGATGACAGACTTTCAACCGACAGTCAATAAAAATGCAAGTTTTTTCTTTTAGGTAAAACTTGCAACAGTTTTTGTATAATTTTCTTGTTATTGTGAACACATTAAAATACACAATAAAATTTTTTCAATAAAATGAAGCGTTGAATCACTCCTAAATCCCAAATTCCGGGGAATTCATTGCAAATAAAGTAAAATAATTTGAAAAAAAAAAAACGTTCTTGTTTCTGTATGCGCTAACATCTGGTCGGGTGATTTCAAGGCTAACATTTTCAGTAGAAAATCGGTCCGGATCTGGCTCCTGGTTTAGGAAGTAGAATTAAGCGTACGATGCAAAATTTGGAATATTTTAAGAAGTTTAAAGTTTACTGGGTTTAAAAACCGCGAATTATTGCGTCTTAACGTTTCGGTCACATCTGCTATAAACATTATCGGAGGCGATGAGGTAACAGTCGAAGTTGTCTTCGATGACTGAGCCGGAAAAACATAAAATTTGGCACAAAAAAAGTGTAATCACTGGGAGTAATCCTGCAAGTTTATTATTTTGCTCAATTTTATGTCTACAATAATGTTTAATGAAATTGTATGCATATTATTATATGTTAATGAAAAGTAACCAAATTTTTAACTCTTTAAATGTTCTGCGTGTCTGATATAAAGCGAGATTTTCATGTGATACCAACATTTTTTCAGTAGAGAGCATCTACATCGACGGAAAAATAACGTGACGCTAAACTCCTGTTCCTCCTACTTGCTCGCTACCTGATTAAACATTCTGGGTATCTGTGATTCGCTTCTTCAATATCGCAGTTGTTTCCTAGAGTTTATTTAAATGTTTCTTATTTGTATGTATTCTGGGATCCAACAATATGAGGTGCACTAAATAAAGGCCGTGCACGTACTAAGTGTGCCCAATGGCCAGCTGGCAAGATCGAATTGTCTTGGGCGTTAATATGTAATACGTATGAAATTATTTGATGAATGATAACATTTAAATATGTTTTTTGGACTGAAAATTTGGGAGTGCACGTGCAGATGTGCACTTATTGAGGAACGGACCTGTGTAGCATACGTTTTCTTGTGTCTGCATTTGAAATTTTAGTCAAATTAATCATTAAATTTTTTACCTCCGTGTTATAGATTCCAATAAGAGATGGGGTGTATACAACGAAAACTCCTTTAGGATTGATTTTTAAATATTATATATATTTAAATCAAATCAAAATGTTACAATATAATATATCTCATAAAATACTAACAAAAAGCGATCATATTAAAATGATAAATATAATAATCTAAAACAAACAAATGGAGAGGAATCTGGTCAAATATAATTAAGTACGTTTAATAGGTAGTAGGTATTAAAAAAATATTTGTATAATATAAGGATTCCATTGTCTTATGGCTAAGAATCTAAAATATGACAGCTGAGGCTGAAATATGTATGTGGCAAACTGCCGCAGGTCAATAGAAACCTGCGGGAATTCCTGGTAACTATATACTAAGGGCGAAGTAAAACTAAATAAAAATTCTGTTGTTTTGTCTTCGTAAATTCCTAAAACGTAGGTTTAGCGAGTAAACTGGCACCTTATGGCAAAACAAATTTCAACTTAACGGTAAATTGTGCATAGTTGTGGCGACTTTCAGGACGGCGGTCCTGCAGATTAGACAATTTAGTAAATAGGTCTTAGAAAAGTTGATACAAAATTAGAAAAGGGTTTTACAGGTACACATAATTTTTTTTCTAAACATTTAGTAGATATTCCTTTCTGAAACTGTTCTGGAAAAGCCCAACAACTCACAGTTTGACAAAGAGAATCGGAAATATTGCACAGTTGCGGTTTTTGGGTATTTTTTCAAAACAGCTCTTTATATTGCAAATTATCCCATTTTAAGACAGCTGGTACACTATCCTTGTAAGCATTGGAACATGTTTGGAAAACCATCAGTGGCAGCGGGACGGTAGACAATATTGGAAATATAGAGCGTGGGGGGTGCAAAACCTACATAAGCTCATACCAGGTGCTTAAAAAAATTAATTTTTTTACTGAACACCCAGTATACACATTAATATTATCTCCGTTCAGGTAACTATCTTCTCAGTCCATCCGTTTCAGCATGCAAGGCAGTTTCACTGATATGAGTTTACATAAAAATATACAGGGCGCTCGGTTTTGCGCCCTGGATCAGATATGACAACATGGCACTACTAACTCTATGTCTTTTCTTGAAGGTGTCTTTTGAAGTATCTTCAGCAAATTCGGTCGACAGAACAAATTAAATATAATAAATATACAAAACAAAACAATACGCAAAAAAAACGATCTAGGTAACTTTCTTTTTTTCTCAAATACTTTTGTATAATATACTTTTGTAAATAGTGTAAATAAAATATCTTTTTTTTCTCGTTTAGGTTTAAGTATATACAAAAATGTGCCTTGACTAGGGATATCGCATTTGTTAAGAGATTGCCGCGCCGTTGCGCGGTGGTAACATTGAAAAAATATTCTGTTAAAACCTACAAATTTACACTTATCGTATCACTTAACATTACGAAAATTATAGTTAACAGGTTTCTGCTTCCGAGTATTGTTCATCAGGTCTATAGTACCGTCTTTTTACACTTATTTATACAACAAGCAGCTTGGACGGTCGGTGCTTTTCAATAGACTCAGTCCTGAATTTTTCAAAAAAAAAACGGTTTTTATTTGATTGGAATTTTCAATTAGTTATTTTGAAAAATGCACTATCTTTTTTCAACTTCAAAGTTCAAAATTTAAAAAGACAAGGCTTTTATACAGGGTGTTTGGCATTATCCCATGCAAACGCATCAGCAGCTTTTGATATGTTTTCTTTAATATTCCTTATCTAAAACGGCCCAGTTTGCGAACAAGATGCCCAAGTTTTATGTGAAGTATATTTGTATAAAGTAGTTTTTTCCAAAGCTATTTTATTCTTGAGTCTAATTTACGTTTTTTTGGGAAATCTCGCATACAGCTGAAACACGTTTTATTTGATGTTTTCCACAAAATAATTTTTTTTGAATTAATAATAAAAAAACTCTATAAGACCACATTTTAAGCAGGCAGCAAGGATTGGATCGATTTAAACACCCTGTATATAATGTAATTTTTTAAAACATCAAGAACTGCATTAAAAAGGTTCGACTTTCGCTTATGTTGTCCCAGAAGAAGTCAAAGTTTCCATTTTTCGACTTAGGAATTGTAGATTTTTAAAAATTGAAATCCCTTATTTTTGAAATCGGTATCTTAATTTTTTTTTCCTTAAGGATTTGGAAAAATCACGACAAAAACGCGTCGTTTTATTATATATAATATTTAGCCTGTAAAATTCCCTAATGGTTTTTATGGAAAATATATCAAAGCTGAAGAGAGTTTTTCGGAATTTGGACCGACGTGGAAAAAAAAATCCTGACGCTTCCAGGCCTTCCTGGTAAGCCTAAACTTTTCAATTAAAATAAGCGACTTTCCGCTGTTTTATCATGAAAATTGATGCACATTTATGGAAATTAAATTTCAAACTGATCTAGTTAAAAAGCACAAAATACTCCAAGCCGCTCTTCCTATCCATCCATAGATAGAGTGAAAAAATGCTTAAAAGTGCTAGATTATAATAGTATGTATAACAACATTTATAAAAAATTACTTTTGCTATAGCAATACATTTAAACTTAAGTACTGAGTAGAGTTAATTAATATACGAGATAAGAGGGCGAGTCTAGGAAACACCTACATTTTGACACAACACCCAAATTAAGGGACATATCTAAGTACAGAATGCGTAACGAAACGACGTTAAAATTCCATTTAGCTACAATTCATTTATAAAATGCATATTCAGGAAGCTTCTCTTCTCTGCCCATTCTGTTCGGACTCCATAGCGGACACTCTACAAGCCTAAGATATGATTCTTGGTTGACTTGTTAGGATGTGGAAAATTCCTGTTTTATTGATTATAGCAAGATTTTTGTGAATTGAGTGTGGTAATTGGAGGAAATTACAGGAAAAGTACAGACGTTTAAAAGAGTTAGAAACATTTCGGGATCAGGAGAAGCCGGACATTAGAAAATTAGGCCGTGGTTACTGAATATGGAATGTAGGTACTAGGAGGCTACATTTTGCGGTTGATCAGTTGCATCAAAGCCCTCCTGCCCAGGCCCGAAACGACTCGAGTTCATATTTATTTTTTTTTTATAAAATAAACGATCTAATCTACTTACGATATAACGAATCACAAAGAACTTAGTTCATATCACGTTTGGAGAGTTTTGTTAATCTTACTGTTACGAAACAAATGATCTACTTATCATCGGTTCCCGTCCCAATCTTCTTCCAGCAGGGCTGTTTGGATCAAACCAAAAACCCCACCAAAACGAAGTGGTAAATCAAAGAAAAACATTTTACTTATCCTAGAAAGGCAGGCTAGCTACGAACATCTTCTCTATAAGAGGAGGCGCTGGTACCAGATCTTCGAGCTTCAGATAGAAGATCCGTTGCAGGCCAGCAACGCTCAGCGATCTCAGCTCGGGCAACTTTCCCAACAGCCGGCTGAAGTAGTGGGTTTTGCGTTGAGCCTCTGCATTATAAGTAACGTGGTCGCGTAGCGACGATATGATCTTCATCTGCAACTGCTCCACTTTGTGAGACTCTTTAAGACCGTGCCGCTCTGGAAGGAATTTACTGATTATTGGAATGCTACCTCTCGATCTATCACCAATTTTTTTTTATTTAAACTAGACGTTTTTATGCAACAGATATTCGCTCAAATAAGTGAGCCTTGCGGAAAATATAACGATTATTAGAAACGAGTGGAATTGATCATCTGGAAGCCACAGGCCTAAGGACTAAATTCTAAATTCGGCAGCTTAAGATTAAGAACGGTTTTTGGCCTCAATTTCTGTTTGAAATAGTTGCTTGATTTCAGATCATTTTTGAAATGTAAACGTGCCGATTGTTGCTTTGGCTGTCCGGCCCAACTTCCCTTCACTAAATTATCGATGATTTCATTCCGTGATCTAATTTTCCCAAGTCAAAACCGATTCGATTATAAATGAAATAATCGTCGGTTTTCAATCAAGCTTGTTATAACCGGAGTGCATTATTTATTAAACCGGAATACACCGGAAGGTTTTAATAATTGAACGGAAGGTTTTGGCGTGCAATCACCTGTCACTAGGTTTTCCGCTTTTTTCTTCGACTTCATACATAAAACATTGATACGTGTTTTGCGCTCGATATGGGCATTATTAATGCTTTTGGGCATCGAGGATACTTCCATTTCGATATCAATTTTTCCATGAAGAAAATAGAAAAACCACGATTGTTTTTCATTGGCACGTTCATGTTTTTCACAAAACAACAGGCGGTTAAATTTACTATGAAGAAAGCGCGCATTACTATGAAGAAAGCGCGCATTTGTTGCACCGGACAAATGGAACGAATGATAATGAGTATTTGCCTTTATTTGAATGAGATAACACCTTGCTTACATCCTTGAAGATGCGTATGAATATACATCCAATGCATCAAAATCTTGTCTACTTAATTTAAGATACGCGCTCATTCGTTCCGTTCGTCCGATGCAATAAACGCACGCTCGTTCCATTCGTCCGATGCCAACAATTGCGCGCTTATCTTGTCTACTTAATTTAAGATACGCGCTCATTCGTTCCGTTCGTCCGATGCAATAAACGCACGCTCGTTCCATTCGTCCGATGCCAACAATTGCGCGCTTATCTTGTCTACTTAGTTTAAGGTACGCGCTCATTCGTTCCGTTCGTCCGATGCAATAAACGCACGCTCGTTCCATTCGTCCGATGCCAACAATTGCGCGCTTATCTTGTCTACTTAGTTTAAGGTACGCGCTCATTCGTTCCGTTCGTCCGATGCAATAAACGCACGCTCGTTCCATTCGTCCGATGCCAACAATTGCGCGCTTATCTTGTCTACTTAATTTAAGATACGCGCTCATTCGTTCCGTTCGTCCGATGCAATAAACGCACGCTCGTTCCATTCGTTCGATGCTAACAAACACGCGCGTATCTTTACGACCTCTATAAAAGTACGCTCTCATTCATTAGCATTTGACGAACGGAACGAGAGTTCAGTTGTTGCATCAGACGAACAGAACGAATGACATTAACATTTGACTTATTTTAAATGAGATAACGCACATACACACGTATCGGACGTTCACATCATTCAGGATGCGTCAATAAGGCAAATATTCATTTTGATTCGTTCCGTTCGTTCGATGCAAACAATTCCGCGCCTTTCTTAACTCAACTTCCCCGCTCGTTTATTTCTTTCAAAGCCGATAAAAACCGGCGAAACAACGCAATTTCCGAATTCCACCCCAAAGAGTTTGATGCTGACATTTTGTTTGATCAGGATGTTCCTGCTTATAGTTTCCCGGCAAAATCTGCCTCTTATTTGCATGTTTTTGTGATTGCATTGTGGTGCATTGTTTTGTGAAGACAAACCAATTTCCAACTGAAAATTCGCCATTGCTTTAAAACAGTTCGAGATTTTAAGAATCCACATTTGCGCTTTTCCAGACTTGGCATTGATTCAAAACGCCAATAAATTTTCTTGAGTTTGTTAATGATGATCGAGCAACGAGGCAAATAATTGTAAAAAATCTTGGAATTACTCCATTTAAAATCAAACAAATATTCATCTTCATTCGTTCCGTTCGTCCGATGCGAGTAATAAACCGGAATAAACAACCAATAATGCAAAACAATCTCAAGGGAAAAACAACTAGAAAACGAGTCAAATTTCAACTAAAAAGTCAAACAAAACAAACCTTTGGGTTTGAATCTGTAAGTTACTGAAAAAGCATAATAACTGAGGAAAAAAAGAAAAAAAAAACAACCACTTACCCCTACCTGTAATAAGTGTGAGGGCGCACAAGCAGGCAAAAGCCGATATGTCGATTTCCATTGCCTGGAGCCCAGAGCAGAATTCCATGATTCCATGCAACCAATCGCCGAACGATCGCTGGCATTGCTGCATATCCAGAACCATGCCGTTGCAGAAGGTCAGCTTGGTGTCATTCGGATGCGTTCGGTAGGACAAGCGGAGCACGAACAGCTCCAAGTACGCCGACTGGAACAACAGTTCCCGATCTTCCTGGCAAATATCCTGGAAGAATCCAAAACATTCAATTACCATCAGCCGTAAGGGGCTGAGGCGAAGCGAACCTACCAAGAATCCTGGAATTTTATCAGAAAAGCTCTTGATAACGTCAACCGATGTGGTTAACAAGGAGTAGAATTGCTGAATTTTTTCAACTTCTGAGATCACTGGTTCTATAGGAGAGGGTTCCATGTATTGGGAGTAGTCCAGGTTGGCCAGGTCTGGAGTGGTGTCCACATGCGCTCGCACCAGAGCCGTAATGAGTGACACCGGAGGACTGGGCGGCGACTCTTGAGGAGACTTGGGCTTCGAAGGCAATCGCCCTCTGCGCCCTTTCAGCGAGTCCGTCCGCACCACTTCTTTCACCATTCCAACTGCGAGGCATTTCTGGAAGCGGCAAAACTGGCACCGATTCCGCCGCCTTTTATCCACCGGACACGCCTTGTCTGCCAGACAAACGTACTTCGAGCCCTTCTGGACCGTTCGTTTGAAGAAACCTTTGCAACCTGCCAACAAAAGCAATCGCTCAAGATTTTCAAGTGAGTGAAAGTAGTAAGGATTTACCTTCGCATGTCCTCACTCCATAGTGCTGGCAAGCAGCCGTATCCCCACAAACAGCGCAAAGTTGCGAGGGAGAAGAAGGTGTGGGGCCTTTGGAGGTTTGAGGCTGCTGGTCGCCTGGCCCACCAGGCGAAGAGGCTGCTGAGGAGGAGGCCGAAGGCCCAGTTCCCACCATTCGTAGCTTGGGGCTTTCGCTGCTACTGGTTGACTCACTTCGCTGAAGAGGAAGTGAGGCTCTTCTTTGTCTGAGATGAAAATCAAGAAACAGAGTGAGGTGAGAATCGGCAATAGAAAGTGCTGCAATTTCACTGTAGGGAATGTTCAACAACAGAACTATTTTTTGCGTCTTTTTTCAATTTCAAGAAAAATAAATACCCTGAGAGGATACCAAATGGAAGAGACACAACTCAAAAATATTATGTGATGCGGATGATGCGGTGCTGATGGCTCAACACGTGGAAGACCTTCAAAGAATGTTACACAAAGAATAAAACAAAGTGTATGGTCACAAATAAGGAGCCGATAAGATGCAAACTGGAAATAGAAAGAAAAATCATAGGAATTAATATATCAAGCCACGCAGATCTAGAAAAAGAGCAGGATGCCTCAATGACACCATCTGGAAGACTAAATACCTCTTTAGACATGTTAAGAGTCACATATATCAGACAGTTGTAAGATCAATCATAACGTTCACTGCAGATACAAGACCAGACTCTGGAAGAACAGAAAATATGACGGATACTAACGAAATGAGAATCCTCCGGCGAATAGAAGGTAAATCGCTGCGAGACAGGAGTCAGAAGTGAAGTCATAAGGGACGCATGCAATGTCACAACGATCAATGAGTGGGTAAAAACAAGAAGAACGGAAAGGAATGATCTCATCTCTAGAATGGCCAGAGACAAATCCCCAGCGGGAAGGAGATCAGTAGGACGTCCAAGAAAAAGATGGAACAACAAGCTACTCGAGACGAGTACTGAAGTTCTGAAGAAAAAAATAGTTCGAAACCCAAACGTAAAGCAAGACTTAAATGCACGGCGGTGGCAAAGAGGAAGAACTAGAAACAGCTAAATAAAATAAGAAATTGAACTCTATGCGGATGACACTATGTTGTTAGTTGGACACAGCCATAAAACCATGAATACTAATAAGGAAATAGAAACAGAATGTAAAAAAGAAAATTGGTCTAAGTAATTCTTACCTTGGACTTAGTGCAGTACTGACGTGCAGCTCAGTGGCTGAAGGTACTTGGTAAGTGGGCAAAGAGTAAGATTCCCCACTTTGGGCCATGAGGGCGTCGAAACTGGGGCTGCAAGTGGGAGGCGGCGGGTAGTAGGGACTGGCTACTGGATACTGATGGAGCTGCTGGTACTCGTAGTGATGCGATGTTGGTACCGGATGGTACGGAGCAACGTTAAAGCTGAAACCGAACCCAAGATAAGCCTGGTAGCTTTAGCGCGCACTCGGTATGTTGCTTACCCGCAGTCTTCGTCCATTTTGAACTGCTGCTGCTGCTGCTGCTGCTGCTGCTGTTGCTGTTGCTCCTGTGGCAAGTCTTGGGCGGTTTGGGGCTGTTGCTGTTGGAACACCCTATAAGTTTCCTGCAAAAAACAGCCTTGCATAAAAAGCAGTCATTTACATGTAGTCATTATGTAATCCCCCAATAACTACCGGTTTACCGGTTTATCCTAATCAAGTTTAGTGACGCATTTAAGAATCTTGTTTCAACCTACAGAATGAAACGCTGTTGTTCTTTCCGGATAAGATGACGCGAGGGAATCAAAAACCACATTCGAGTGTGTATATCGTTAAATTTCGTCAATGAAACCGCATGTACCGAAACCGAAAACCAGAACCCAATTACCACTGATTTATCTAAGAATGAACCATTAAAACCAACGTCAAAGTGGAATATAATTTAAATATAATCCTCTTAATGTCTTGCAAAGTCCGTGTCAGAACCAACCCAAGGGCGCCTAGTCCACACAACGCTATTAGAACCCATTAAAGCAAAAATCAGCGTATCAAATTTTATGTATATTTTGAAAAGATCATGACAGCCACATGAATACAAACGGTTCAGGTGTGCTCTCACTCGGGTGTCGTGAGTCATAATGAACATTTTTGCAGAAATGCGCGCGAGGTCCAGGGAATCGATAAACTTTCCAATTTTATGTGATATGAAGAGCAATATATTTCATAGTTGATGACTTCCTCAATAATCGGTTTTATATTAAGATGTGTCTAAGGTGGAGGCGATTTGCCAGTGGAAATGTATGGGTTTTAAGGCTTTGCTAGCATCTCATTTGCAGGAAAGCTGCTGGAGTATTTGCAAAGGATTGGCTGATTAATATGAATTATAATTTTTTTTTTCGTCGAGTAGGCTTGGTTATTACTGTTCCAATAAACTTAAAAACATTTATCAGCTTGCAGATTCTCGAGATTTTTTAGTGTCATCGTTATAAGCATGTTAAAGAATTAAAAACATTCACATTATAGTGGAGAACGACCAATTTTTTGTTGGTTTTAATATCCCATTTTGATAATTCGGAAACTGGTGAGTTTTTTGAAGTTTTAGACCGAAAGGAAGTCTTTTTCATGACGGCCTAAAAGCCCGAAAAACTCAGCAGAAACTGCCCAATTTGTTCTCCCTTGATTCGAAAACAGATTGGAAATCTTGGTGCTCTAAACGAGAATGTTTAACTTTTTCTTTCTTTGTACTTGTAAAATGTGTGTATTTCAAATACATTTTTCTTTTTTTTTCCAATCCTGTTGCCCTTTTTTCACATTCGTTTTTTCTGTTGTTTTCCAACTTTTCTCCAGTTTTATTAGATATAAGTTGGTTATTAATAACGGTTTTTTCGTGCTTTAGCCGTCTTTCAACTCTCAAGTTCCAAGCTTCAACATGTTAGTGAATTTTTGCCAAAATGTCGGATACGCAACTTTCCTGAATTTTCAAAATTTTTCGAAAAATCTTACAATTCTTCAACGGCATTTTAAATTAATAATTCGCTTAAACATTTTGAAAAACGGAGTTTTACCTGAATTGACTCGATTATCAGACAATAAAAGGTCTCTTTATAACCCGAGTGTCTAGAAAAAATTTTAGATTTGTATCTCTTTCGGTTTTCTTGTTTCAATTATGCGAAATCATTTGCATAAACACCGTTTTCTTGCCCTTTTAAAGCTTTTACAAAATTGGCGTAAAAAATAACAGAAATCACATAAACACTTTTTTGCATAACCTTTTGCAAGACGTTTTCTTTGGAGTAAAACTTAAATTTTTCTCGCATTTTCATCGAATTTTCATTGCATCATCGAAATTTTTCATTTCATTTTCATCAAGAATTCGAAGAAGGAAAGCATTGTTAAAATTCATATGATTTTATGCTCCGAAAAAATTGTATAAAACGATAAACTAATAAGGGGTTTTTCTTTAAGTTCTTTTTTTTCTGTCTGCCTACGCAAAAGCTTCAAAAACTCAAAACTCGGTTTTAATGAAAATTATTTTGTCTAATCAAAAGAACACTCATCATGGTATTGAATACATGTTTTAAGACACTTAAGTTAGGAGAGTTTTAGACTTTTGCACGTTTATTGTCTTGAAATGGAGTCAATGTGGGTAAAAGCGCGTTTTTCAACATTTTTATAAACTATCAAAGTTATCTGTTTAAAAAAGTCTGCTGCTTGGAAATTAGTATATAGTTATGAGATATTTACTCAATTTTTCGAAAAATTGCTTTTCTGCCCCAAATAGTGAGAAAAAAACACAAAACTTGTTATCTCATTTTTCATTCTTGATTAACGGTGGATTTCTTGGCTTTCAAACGTTTTCTGTAAGGGTTTACAAACGCCAGTTAAACATTCTCGAAAATGCAAGAAAACACAAGAAAATTAATGCAAACACAAAATGACTGGGGTTCGATTTACAAAAATTTCAGAATATTTCAGCCTTCGATTGGATAAACTTGAGAAAATGTATTATTGAGAAACTACAAAACAGAAACTGATTTTTTTTTCTTTAAAACACAAAAGTTGGGGGATTTTGATTTTCAAATAATGCAATTAAATAATAGCGTAATAGAAGGAGCGGCGCAGTCAGATGGGATGAGTTATAACCCATCAACTCACAGAGCGGCAACAACTCAAAAGCGCAACTCAACTCAGTGTTACCCATGCCTATTTTAAACCTTTTTCGAAACAAAACCATGTATATTTGGCAGTGGAAACATGCCATTTTTTATTTGCGAGGTAATTTTGGCCGTCTTTTTGGTATTTAGACCTTTTTGTAAGACAAATTTAAATTTAAAATGATTTCTTCAGCATTCGAAGGAAAAATCTTTTTCTGTGGAAATATACAATTGGTATTTTCTGGGGAAACTGTATGAAAATCAGCAAAATTTGTGCCAAAATTAGCTAATTATGTTTTTTAAAAAATTAGTTTCTCCGGAAAACACAAATTGCGTATTTCCGCAGAAAAATCTTTCCCTCGAATGTTGAAAAAGCCATTCATAATTGAACAAAATAAAAATATCGTTCAAGAACGCTCCTGAACTTTTTGTTATAAAGTTTTTATATTTGGTTTGATGTGTATTTCGATCCCGTCGACGGAAACAGTTTTAGTGAAGAAAAAACGTTTTTAGTGAATTTAAATTGCCAAAAAAACGCAATTCGAATGACTTCGCCTCTAGCGAAGCAAGCAAAGTTTTCTAGTAAAAGGGGACATTTTCGGCGCCTTTGAGCTTCGAAGAACGTTTAGTCAGACACTTTAAAAGTAACATTTGTTCTAGACCAATTTCACAGCCCGGAAAATATTGCACTTCCAAAGAAAACAAGCTCTTGAAAGCCAACAAACGATGCTTTTTAAATGGCCAATTTCGGTTAAGCCAAAACAATACATTCCGGACTATTTGTTGACTTACTGCAAAATTTTCGTGGTGGCACTCTTACCTGAAAACTAGGTAAAGGTGCAGGAGAAGAGGGTGGCGGTAGTGCCACGTCTGCAAAAGGATCGAGATCTTCAGGGGTGTGATGCAAAACGGCGGATGGTTCGTCTGAAAATGGGGCATTCAGCAGATCTGCGAAGCTGCCAGAACCAAATTGGGTCTGAAACAAAGAGAAAAAAATTAACCGATGCTTTGATTAGTTAACGAAAATCGATAGTAGTAATTGTCGTTAAAGGAATGTGCAAAGTACCAATCGAGCTCAGCCCATAAATAGTTCGGTGCACCTGATGCTCGATATAAATTCGCTCGTCGTGGTCGCTTCGATCAAGATTGATCGCTAATTATACACATTGTCCAGAGGTGATTTCCTGCTGTTGTTGCGCTTTTTAATTTCCATTTTATCGTTCAGTTTGCTCTTTTATTTCGCATACTTCATGAGTACATTTATCCATCCAACTCTATCGTCAATTGAGCGGTTACACAAGTGAAGCAAGTATTTTGTTATGCACATTTCGTCACTCTTGGTGCCAAACAATGGCAACAAAGATGGAAGGCGTATTTTTAGAGGTGCCTAACGACGTCACAGATTCCGGATTGTCAATTAAAATATCTTCGAAACAGGAATTTGGCCTTGTTAATGCCACAAGCACCGATCTAGTTTTAATTGTGGGCATCAGGATGTTGAGCAGTGCTAGCAACAAACAATTCAATTTTCACATTTTTGCTTCTTGACTCGATTTGTCGGCAGTATTCCAATTAAAACATTTATAGCCATAAGACACCAAACCAAGAAAGATGTACATTTTTGTGCCACTTTCACCGTGATTATTGTCGTTACGCAATCATCTACGTTAGATTTCCCCATGTACAAGATGCGCCCAGTTTCGTTGCTAATCTTTGCCATAATGGACCGTAATGCCAATAGAGAGGCCCATTTATGGACAATTAGGATGAAATGCGACTCTCATGCGCTTCGTCTCATTCAATTTCGAAAGTTTGGCCAGTGGGAAGAAATTTAGTACGCAAGAAAAGTCCACTCAACTAACTAGAGATGGGCAGTTGATCGTTAAATCAATAAAGTTGATCGGACCTAACAGGTTTATTCAATTTGGGCGCCTTTTCTATCTTTAAAAATGTAAAAGTAGTCGGAAAATTTGGCCACCCTGTACATGGGAAATGAAAAGCTGCATGAAAAACGAACGAAAAATCCAAAAGCTTCATTTGTCAATTGTTTATGAAATACATTTATGGCTTTTTTGCAAGAGAAGCGAAGATTGAAAGACAAAATCTTAATGTTCTTAATAATGCAACATTCATATATTTAGAGCAAATTGTATCAGTTCCTCTATTCCTTATGCCTCTACTTTTCTGCTCTTTCCACAGCGGAAACTTTAGAAATCAATAGAGAAACGAAAAATAATGTGAGTTCGCCTGCTGTTTTTGCTCTAAAAAATACTGCTCAAAGGAAATACAAGGTGTGCAAACTTGTTTACCTAAAAAATGAAAGCTTTTTTGCAAACATGAATACCCTGTATTTCCTTAACGAAGCATTTCAGAATGCAGTTTATAAAGCTCTGGATACTGGACTACCCTATATATTAAAAAGTTTCTTTATTAAATTGAAATTTTGCATGTCTTCCTCAAACATTCTGAAAGTGCATAAATCTTACGCGTTTTCAAAAATATAAAATCTATAAAAAGTATAAAAATTGCTGTATTAAAAATCTCAACATATTTTTTATGGGTAAACTTTCGATTAGACGCAATTATTTGCAACGATAGAAGCAAAAAAACAGAATTCGTATTAACATTTTAACCGTTCTTCGGAGCAAAACATCGATTTTTCTCGTGTTTTAATCGAATTTTCAGTGCATGATCGAAAATTTTCATTTCTTTCTTATCGGGAACTCAAAGAAGGACAACATTGGCAAAATTCATATGTTTTTATGCAACGAAAAAAATGCGTAAAATGAAAACCCAGAAGAAGGTTTTTGGAAATTTCGTTTTGTGTCTCAAAAAAATGTTACGCATATTCATCCATATAAAATCTATTGTAAAAGGCATAAAATATTCCTGTATTTTATACCTTTTTACAATAGATACTAAAAAACGTTGTTTATTGTCTGATTAAAGAATCCTCTAGACCATTTAGAGACACGATTTTAAAGCTTTGTCCAACTCCCATTGAAATAAGACCAAAGACAAGATAAGATCAGGACCAAAAATGATACAAATCAGCAAAGTAGAAGAATTTTTCAGCGCAATTTAAATAGAACAATAGAATTTGGAGTCTGAAGCGAACATTTGTTTCTAATTACTAACGCTGTATAGATTTTTAAAATTTTTAGCTATCTAAAGTCTTCCCAAGCTTTTTGGCAGTGACGCAATAATTGTCGTTCCTTCTTTATCACTTGTCCACCAAGTGAGACGGAAATTTGATGTTATTAACAAATGTCATAATTTGACTGCAGGTTGGCCACCACGAAAATAACGCACTTTAACGCCAATAACTCCACCATTGAGGCAAATTAATAACGAAACTGTTGTTTATATTATGTTTTTTAACCCAATTAATTGTTTAAATTCTGCAAATTTAACCTCACTTATGCAATTTCAAATCATTTAAATGCCATGTTGTTGTCGACTGCTCTCGTAAAAAATGAGTTGGTTTTTTATAAAGAAAAATGGAATTTTTGCACTCAAGCAACCCGAAAAACGAATGTTTAATTTAATAAAAAAAAGAAAAATAAATATAGTTTTAAAAACTTCTATAAAACCGTACTATAACATTAATGTTATTCAACAAACATTAATCTTTCGGGCTCAAGCTGCCACCCACGCAATATGAAAGAAACTCTTTCGAACCAATATCGGACATGAGTAAATTTCCACATGGCGTCTTAAATAATTTGTTTCGTATATTTTCCTGACTGTAATCTAATTCATTCCAAAGCATTCCTGGGTTTCAGTCAATTTTACCGTTTATTATTCAAAATGTTACAAATACGTTTCGGTGTCTTTCTCCACCATCATCAGTTTGTCTAAAATATACATTTACAGTTATCATCAATTCAAATAAAAAACTCTCACTAAAATTCTCACATTAAAATACAATTACATACATATTAAAAAGTACATTAAGAACATTGGTTTTCAGGTGATGAGTCAGGACAAACATGTCTGGGAAAAGACTAGAATCTATTGTTTAGAGATTCAAACTTTAATTTCAACTTACGTGTATAGTTCTTAATATCTCAACATTCAACCGGTCACTGAATTTTCCATATTTTATTCGATATCAAGCGAGCGAAACAAAAAAAAACTGTTTATATTTCGTTTTTTCTTTGCGTTTTAGGAATGCTTGGCAATTCTTCAATATTAGATGTTTACATTTCATTTACCTGGTCCAATCAGTTCATTCATGCGATCATCTAATTAGCGTATGATATACAGAGCTAAGATTGTCTGTATCTGATCTGAAATTTATTGCATATTTTAATGTGAGAATTTTAGTGAGAGTTTTTTATTTGAATTGATGATAACTGTAAATGTATATTTTAGACAAACTGATGATGGTGGAGAAAGACACCGAAACGTATTTGTAACATTTTGAATAATAAATGGTAAAATTGACTGAAACCCAGGAATGCTTTGGAATGTCTTAAATAATGACGTCACTGCCAAAGGGATTGGGACAGACTACGTTGTCACTAGGTGCGTCTTAGGAGGGTTAAAATTTGCTTTAAATTTGGCACTTTTTTTAATTAACTCCCTAAAAAGAAATCAAGTGGAGTTAGATCAGGAGTTCAAAGCGGCCAGTAAATATCCATAGATCCAGTTGCAGTGTTGAGAATTTTGGAAAAAACAACTTTGCAAAGGGTTTAAACGCAGAAATGTAAGCAAAGAAAATGCCGCGAGAGTGGCTGATCAAGATATTTTGAATTTTGATTGCAAAAGAAAACCAAAGAGTAGCCAAAAGTGAAAATTATTTGGTTGACAATTAATCAAGAGCAAGAAGAAATGGGAAACTCAAAACTGGTCGATTTCGAAGTAGGCGCATGTAAAATGAAAACGGATTAATTTTTAGATGGAAAAGGCCAAAAGAAGAAAATCAAGAGAAACAAGCAACTATTTCAGTTCAGTTTCTGAAAGACAAATTGCAAATTTTTGGGTTATTTTGCTTTTGTGGTTGTTGAAGTGGCAAAGTAGCACATTGTGTTAGATCAGTTGCAATTTTTTCCCGAACAGCCCAGTTTCCTAGAGAAATGTACAAGACTTGACTGTCTGGTACTCAATCAGCTTTTCGGTATTCATGACACGACCGAACGCTAACAGTGAAACATTGAAAAGCAATTTACTCACAACAGCTAAATTCGGCACTTGTACACCGATCGGTACCGTTTTTACCTACCACCTGATCGGTACCACGCTATTACCGTTGCTGGTACCACCACGCACTTGCCTAGCGGTACCGTGAAAACTCCGACACGCAATAATATCGCTCACATTCACTATTTCCTACTGAACAAACAACTAGTTCACTTATCTCGCCTATGTGAAAAGTCCCCCTTTTCAATTGTTTGTAAGTGCTGGTCGAGGGGAAACCGACTGTGACCAGGGGCGTGGTTTGGGCCAGTCCGGTCCCGGATTGGCCTGGCGCCGTCGTGCATCGGCGACGTCGCTATAGGAACGCGGCGTCGGCGTCGAGACATTATTCGGGAAATTGGGCGCGTCCCACTGGGAGGATGTGTGGGCTATGCGAGCGTCCACATTTCCGATTGGTCCGTTTCCGATTTACGTCATCGACTGGAAAATTGACCGCTGGTCCATCCCAGGTGACTTGATTTGAGTAGGTCAGGGCGATTTAATTGACAATAAACCGTTGGAACAAGGTGTTAATTTTATTTAAAAAATCGCGGTTTTCTACTGTTTCGATGCCAATGCAAACCGGCTGAGTTAGTTAGTCCTCATCTAGCCGTCGTGTGTTTCTTTTATTTCCACACCGACAATCTGTCAATAATGGGCGTTTGCAATCGGCTTATTGATAGCTGAAGTCGGCACAAACAAGGGCAATTAATATCTGAATTGATATGGACTTGTCTGCACTATAATCAAGTAGTTGGTGGATGGGGAATGCGACAGCAAAATATTGCTGTCTGTGGCAGGTTTATCGGGCGATTTTTCGCATAGAAACCGATTTGTTCAATTGAGTGCAGTGTGAAACTGTGAAAAATTCAGAGGTATTTTGTGCCTTGCACAAGGCCTTCGATCGTGTCAAAACAGTTTGGATTGCTTCAACTGCAACCTTAATTTGATTTTTTGAAATTAAATTATCGATTAATATTCAGAGAATCTTAAGGGATTCGATCGGAAGACTTTCGGAATCAAAATCAATACCCCCAAATCTGCAGAACTCCGGGAGTGTGAAATGCCCATTACAAATGAAGAGTCCAAGGAAGAAACGTGCAAAGTCAGTATTTTGGGCAAATTGTCATTTTCTACATTAATACTTCATAATATTCCTGGGTTTCAGTCAATTTTATTGTTTATTATTCAAAATGTTACAAATACGTTTCGGTGTCTTTCTCCACCATCATCAGTTTGTGTGTCTAGATGTTTCTACCTTCACATTTGACTCATGTGAAATGTGAAGGTAGAAACATCTAGACACACAAACTGATGATGGTGGAGAAAGACACCGAAACGTATTTGTAACATTTTGAATAATAAACAATAAAATTGACTGAAACCCAGGAATATTTTGATGTTGTGTGAGATTTGATGATGAGAGTCAAATGTGAAGGTAGAAACATCTAGACACACAAACTGATGATGGTGGAGAAAGCCACCGAAACGTATTTGTAACATTTTGATGTGATTAAAGTACAGTCAGGAAAATATACCCAACTACATTAATACTGGGAATCAACACTCCATGTTAGCAGATATTTAAGGTTTTTATATGTGCACACACGGAAAAAATGTGCAAAAATCGGGAATAATCACTGTCATAAAGTCGCAAATCTTTAGTTTTGTTGCTGATATTACCGTGCGAGCAAGACGTATATCAGCAGTGACCAAGAAATCGTTGAACAAAGTGAAAAAGTCGCTAAAAAACGGAAAATTACGGGTCGGAGGTATCAAAAAAAATTCGTCTCCAAAGTCATCAGGCATGTTCTGACTGCAAGTGCAACAGATTGTGGATGCACCAGATGATTATCAAAATGCTTAAAAACTTCAATCCTCACTTCTGGAATGACCAAAGTTCTTCGCACAGAGAAATTGTGATGGACTAATTTCTCAATTCCTCTGAGCCCCGTTATTCAAAGACGAAATCGTCGCCCTGAAGAAAAAAATCGTAGTTTCCGACAGGCGAATATGTAAAGAATCTGGGGTCATTGCAGTTCCGGTATTCCTAAAAGCTTTTTGCTCAATTCACGGAAGAACAAGAAGGAGGATTCAGAAGATTCGTGCGTTTCTTTTACCTTTTAAAAGAGGTGCTCACTCGTCAAACCACTGTGAACTAAAACAAGATATCAAAAAGTGTGTTATCTCTCATATAAGGTGGTTCAAATTATCACTAAAATTAATACCAAGAAAACAGGACAGGCATTCAGGAAAATATAAAGTGCGTGAAGAAGCCAAAGAGAAAACAACTCTTCCTAATGAAGAAATAAACTAGTGTTTTTTCAATTCAAGTTCATCAAAGTACTAAAGTTTAGCTCATTTTTGTTTAAATTCTCTGTTTTTTAGTTAAAAAATCTCTGACTCTGATTTTTTTCTGGGTCAAGAGATCCCACACGAACAAGCAAGGTAAAGGGAAACTGGTTTATAAAGGAAAAACACGATGGTTGGAACAATCTGTTGGCCAAAATAAAAAAAATTCAAACCTGAGATATACAGATGATACATCGTTTATAGCAGCATGAAGAGCGGAAACATCCGACTTTCTGAATCGAGTGGAGACAGATTGATAGAAAACATCCCAAAGAAAGTTCAATTCGCCATTCATAAATGTAAATAAATGTAAAATAATTGTAAATATACAAATAATAAAAACTTGCGCGTTTTTTTTGAACATTTTTGCGCAAAAATTCCAAAAATCCATTTCTAAAAAGAGTTCTGATTGCAGAAAAATTAGCTAAAACACTTTTAGGTACAATCAAATGAGTTTCTGAGTAGTTCATTTCCCTCTCTAGTTCAACAGTTCCCAAAGATCTCCGTACAATCTTTCGCGTTCGATTTGACCTCTGTACTGCATTTGTTTGTGCTTTGCATGTCTGTTTAGTGCTTCCAGCCACCAAGATCAACCTTGGAGGAATTGGTTTCTTTTTGCGTTGAAAATTACGCAATGCAACCGGCCAGGCACACGAATTCTTCGACTGTGAGTGCTTTATTTACTGCATTTGTGGGTGCATTACCGACAACACATAAATGTCGATAGCCACCCAAGTAACGTAATATCTTGTATCTCACGTCAACGGGTTGTCAACGCATTTGCGTCTTGATCTGGGTCAATTCTTTTGCATAGTATCTTGGTGCAGGGCCACGCCTTTTCCTAATCGCCAGCCTCACATTGACTCACTACTTTTCATTTCAATATCACCGGTGTTTATACAATTGAGTGGCAAATGTCTTTCTTTTGCCGAAAGAAGTTGAATGGAAACAGTTGATTTTTTGATCAATAAAAATGTGTAAAAATCTTAAGGAAGGTTAATATTCTATATACACCTTCCTCCAAAAACCCTATATATTTTCAATTTTTTCGTGCAAAAGCCCATTTTAACTAGTTTTTTTTTGGGTGAAAACCACTAAAATGTTGCTTCTTAGGAAACGATTTTAGTGGGTCAATTTGCGTAAGCAACACAAATCGATCTCATCTAGGTGGATTCTTTCTTAACGATTGCACCTAAACGTTTTTAACGTCAGTTTGCGAAATTTCGTCAAATTTTACGACCAGCGTCAAGCAATAAACAGTTTCCCACACGTATCTTTTTATATGGCGATATTAATACGAAGTTATGGCACTTTTAAAGAGGACGTTCTTAGGATTTTCGGTAAAAGCTTGACGGTAATGGGAAAAGGGAAAGTGCCCGATTTTATAGCACTTGAATTACGCCAAAATATTTAAAATTTATGGTTTCTTGTGGGAAAAACCGATTTTTTACAATGTTTTGCTGTCTCAATTGCGCATTCACTCACTTTAGTACAATTTTTAGTACAATGGCTGGCTTTCGATCATGAAAGTGTCCGGTTTCTTTCAAAAAATGACCACTAAACTTCATTTTACACCTCTGAAAAACTTCATCAACATGCGACTTCAGGAAGAATCTGAAATCAATCCTCAACTCCTATAGTGCGCACTAAAAGCATTGCACTAATTGATTTTGAAAATTCGGCACTCCTGAACCAAATTCGCATTTCACTTGAACTTTCGTCAAGTTGCCGACGAAACTCCACCATTAACTTCTGAAAACGTTCATTCGCATTCTACATCGGATCTCAAACTAACCCAAAACTTTATAAATTTAAGATTTCAATATCAACGAAGTTGGCTACTTTAAACTTCCCTAAAGTCACGAATGAACTTCAGTTTACACTTCTGTAAAGTTTCATCAACATGCGACTTTAGGAAGGAAATCAATCCTCAACTCCTATAGTGAGCATCAAAGGAATTGCAATAATTGACTTCGAACATTCACAACTCTAAA
Source organism: Dendroctonus valens (assembly GCA_024550625.1). Taxonomy (NCBI): domain Eukaryota; kingdom Metazoa; phylum Arthropoda; class Insecta; order Coleoptera; family Curculionidae; genus Dendroctonus; species Dendroctonus valens. The sequence goes on along the minus strand of JAJTJO010000323.1, from coordinate 273,704 downwards.
ACCAAATGAGCACTTAACTTGAGCTTTGATCAAGTTGCCCAGTAAACTCCACTATTAACTTCCAAAAAGTTGCATTCGCCTTCAACGGCGGAAGGAGTTAAAATCGCCCTTAAACTTCCCTAGTGCGCAATTAAGGATAAGCGCGACTTAACTTTAGAAATTCACAACTTTAAAACCGACGAACTTAACAACTTTAAACTTACAAAAAATGACCACTAAACTTGTGTTTTACACCTTCTTCACGCCAAGAAAGTTTCGCATTCAACATCTCAAAAAATTGAAGGCAGTGAGCAGTTAAAGCTTAATAAGGTTAACTCAATTTTAGAACTTCACAACTTCAAAATCAACAAAAATTGTCAACTTTAAACTTCCGAAAAATAACCACTAAACTCTATTTTGCACTTCTGAAAAATTCAATTGCCATGCCACAGCCGGAAGAATTGGAAATCACCTCTCAACTCCCATAGTGAGCATTAAAATAATTGCACTGATTGACTTTAAAAATTCACAACTCCTGAACCAAAGGAGTTACCCACTTGAAATTTGGTCAAGTTGTCTAGTAAACTCCACTATTAACTTGAGAAAAGTTTCAGGCGCATCCAACACCAGGAAGAGTTGCTCTAGCAATGTAAAAGTTGCGATTCAGTGGAGTTTGACAGTAGTGACACAAAATCCAGGAAAATAATCAAACGCAACTTTCCAGTGCAGATTTATTCAGATTTACAAAACTCTAGAAAGTGTTCTGCATACAGTGAATGAAAATAAGTTAATCAGACACAAATCCAACAGTTTACTTATATAGAAAATGAGAAGGTCTGTAAAGGAGGGCCGGTAGCAAAAAGCGTGATTTAATAATAATTTTATTACAATAATGACCGTAGAGGGAGGTGCGAGGGCGCCTTCGAACCGTGAGAACTTTCATTGTACTGACCGAATCGGAATCGGATCGACAACAAATTTAAATTTAATTTCCTAAAACGGAATGTTTATCGCGCGGCTTTAGTCCGGTAAAATCATCAGAAAACCCGCAAAATATCGAAAAATCTTCAGTTTTTATTTAATTGAAGGGAGTTTGAATTTGAAGAATTGAAGATTGGAATTGTTTGCTTGCGGTCACTTGTGCATTTTTTTGCATCATCCGCTTTTCGTTGCTCTAAGAAAAGCCCTGCTTTGCTTAAGAAATGTACATAAAAAATCGTACAATTTTTGCAATTCAAGGAGAATACAGAATGCTATTAATTAATTGATTTAAAACGTGTGAAAAACCATCTGACCACGCAAATCTCCAGTTTAACTGGACTATTATCCAAAGTGAATTGAAATCTATCGGCCAGAAAATGGAGAACGCATTGTATAAGGTATCGCGCCGGTCGCTTACGCACGATGCCAACTTTATGGACGATTGTTTCGAAATTACTGCCATTCGTTTTCTTGTTTGAATCCTGTTTATCTATTGTTGTACACGGTGTTTAAACAACATTGAATACCTATAAAGTCCGACAAAGTTCCCGTGTAAATCGAACCGATAAATGACTGTTTGCTCTTTGTGTGTCGCATTTATTTTTTCGATTATATATTCCGTTTTCCGTCCTTTCGTGGGAAACCATATAAACACGTTAACTCATCAATAGCAGCAATAAAAATATTTTTAAATAACTGTTTAATAAAAACATTATATTTTTTTATTCTGCCGTATTGATCGCACCCCTTCACATTGGAAAAACACTCATGATCTGGTATTGATAACAAAAAAAAATTAAGACACTAATTGAGAAAACGACAAGAAAGACTAAGACGCAACGAAGAAAATTGTTGCATTTGTATCCAAGTAGCAACCTCGCCAACGGCAAATTAAGTTACACAAATTACACTTGTTTTAACTAATTGTTTAAACTTAATGAACCTTACGAATGGGCACACGAATTGCTGCAAACACATCAAGAACACAGTGATGGAAATAATTTATTTAATTACTCCAAGGCCGTTATGTTTTAGCGAAAAACGTGCAATCGGCAAGGATTTTGGATTCCATCCATTCTTGCAATATGCGGCAATTAAGAATCTGGCACTTTGTATATTTGCGAAAAAGGTGAAAAAATGTGATTTATATGTTATCAGCCGAGAGTGGTGTGTTCCAGAATGCCTAGATAAATGCGCGATATACAAATTCCAGTTGGAAAACTTTGGAGAATTCGAATAATCTGGCAGCATCTTGCAGAGACGTTCAAATAATGCACAAACTCGATTTAGAAAATCTCGTATAAATCCGTCAATCTCATGTGATAAGTTTCCCAGCGATCGCGGCAAACAAATTACGTTTCCTAATTAATCAGCAAACAGTTTCGAGGAATCGGAGACTAACAAGCCGGGGAAAAAACAACTGACAAATATAGACAGCACAATAGACTCATTACGGCCACTCCAAATAGGTCGAAAATAAAATCTACAAGAAGTCGATGGCAGTTTTTTCGATCCGATGTCGGTACTGATCCAGTAAAGGATCTAATACCAGTTGTTAATTAGATAGGTATAACAAGCGCCTTACTGGTAGCCAGTCGGTTCTACTGTTTCCTTTTTCAGATGCAACCTATAATTTTATTAATTAATTTCCAGATATTCTCGCGGTTTTCATGCGTTTTATTACACAAACGCCCGCTTTTTTTTGTGTTCGATTGGAAGAATATTACAAATGAAGAAATAGAAGAAAAATCGTGCCACAGAAAAACATAACGCGCTTAGTCAAAGGCGCTTATTGCATCCACCCTGAGAACATTCCTTTCCTGTCAATACATTGACTAACAATATCGTAATTAACTGTTATTGATTCCACAATTTTCCATTTTAAATCAGTGTCGGTGGCATATTAGTCGTCGTTACATAGAAAACATTTTAATCAATCGTCAATAAATCCGAATGCCTGACCGAGCAAAATCTAGGAATCATTAATTCGCGTCAACAATCCGCTTTTTTTCCACTTCTTCTTCTTCAGCGGCTAATCTAATAAACAGTAAAGTATCAAGGATTGAGCAACACGCACGATCATTAGCGAATACACACAACGCATAAATGTAGAACAAATTGCGTATGACGTTGATAGATAATGCCAAGTACGGTACGAGATGAGGCCTCGTTAAATGCGGAGGATTTTTTCAAAAATTTTAATTAAATAGAAAAATCATCGGCTTATGGTGCTGGCCAATAAATCACATTAAAATTGTTTTAGTGTGGTTGCGATCGTTGCATGCCAGCGACCGATAACGTGCCTCGAAAGGAGAAACTATGACTTAAGACCAAACGGTGTCGCTTTATTGGTGGCCATAAATTCACCAGCCTCTAGGAAGAGGATTCTTCGTTTTTCTTGCTGAGAAGGAAGTTTACCAACATTTCGTGCTAGATGGTTCATGCACTTATCTAGAAAGAGTTAATGCATGTGCTTGTGGATGTGAACATTTCTAGTGTCTTTCTTCTGCCGGCTTTGTCATGGTGCTTCTTCAATGTTTCTTGCTGAGAAGAACGTTTATTAATATTTAGTGTGTTGCATGCACTTACCTAAACGGAGTTAGTGCCTGTGCTTCAAATAAAATGTTTTTCCCAGTCTCTTTCTTCTACAAATATGTTTTTGCTAGTATTTTTCTTGTACAGGTTTTACCATGTTGCATGTACCAAGTTTCATGCTTCGAAAGAAGATTACTAACATTTCTCGCTAGTTGCACTCTCCTAGAAGGAATTAGTGCGCGCATATGAATAAATATATTCTTTTTAGTCTGTTTCTTCTGTCGGTTTTGCCATGTTGCATCCTCAAAGCTTTTCGCTTCGAACGAAGATTACTTCGTGCTAGTTGGCTCATGCACTATCTTAGAAGAAATTAGTGTGTGCGTATGAAAAAATATATTATTTTAAGTCTGCTTCTACTATCGCTTTTGACATGTTGCATCTTCAAAGTTTCTTGCTTCGAAAGAAGATTACTAACATTAGTGCGTGGGTATGAAAAATTTTTTTAGTATGTTTCTTCTATCAGTTTTTGCCATGTTGAAATCTTCAAAGTTTTGTGCTTCGGAAGAACATTACACAACATTCGTGCTAGTTGACAGATGCACTCTCCTAGAAGGAATTAGTGCGTGCGTTTGAAAAAATCATATTTTTAGTCTGTTTCTTCTATCGGTTTTGCCATGTTGCGTCTTCAAAGTGTCTTGCTTCGAAAGAAGATTACTCACATTTCGTGCAACTTGGCTCATGCACTCTCCTAGAAGGAATTAGTGCGTGCGTATGAAAAACAATTTTTTTAGTGTGTTTCTTCTATCGGTTTTGCCATGTTGCATCTTAAAAGTTTCTTGCTTCAAAAGAAGATTACTGGCATTTCGTGCTAGTTGTCTCATGCACTCTCCTCGCTCTCCTAAAAGGAATAAGTGCGTGCGTATGGAAAAAAATGTGTGTGTTTCTTCTATCGGTTTTGCCATGTTGCATCATAAAAGTTTCTTGCTTCGAAAGAAGATTACTAACATTTCTTGTTAGTTGCACTCTCCTAGAAGGGAAGGAATTAGTGCGCGCATATGAAAAAATATATTCTTTTTAGTCTGTTTCTTCTGTCGGTTTTGCCATGTTGCATCCTCAAAGCTTTTTGCTTCGAACGAAGATTACTAATATTTCGTGCTAGTTGGCTCATGCACTATCTTAGAAGAAATTAGTGTGTGCGTATGGAAAAATATATTATTTTAAGTCTGCTTCTTCCATCGCTTTTGCCATGTTGCATCTTCAAAGTTTCTTGCTTCGAAAGAAGATTACTGACATTTCGTGCAACTTGGCCCATGCACTCTCCTAGGAGGAATTAGTCCGTGGGTACGAAAAAACTTTTTAGTATGTTTCTTCTATCAGTTTTGCCATGTTTAATCTTCAAAGTTTTGTGCTTCGGAAGAACATTACACAACATTCGTGCTAGTTGACACATGCACTCTCCTAGAAGGAATTAGTGCGTGCGTTTGAAAAAATTATATTTTTAGTCTGTTTCTTCTATCGGTTTTGCCATGTTGCGTCTTCAAAGTGTCTTGCTTCGAAAGAAGATTACTGACATTTCGTGCAACGGATCAGCTAAAAATTGCGTATGAAAAAAAATTTTAGTGTGTTCCTTCTATCGGTTTTGCCAAGTTGCATCTTCAAAGGGCATGATCTCAAGCACTCCAAGCAGTTAACAATGGAAGTTTTGCATCAACCGCCGTAATAATGGTGTGCTTTCTAGAGCTTCCAAGAGAACATGCAGATTGATAGAACTGACCAAGAAAAAATCTTCTATGTGAAATTCGATTGCTTCTTCATTAATCAGAACTGTGCCTTCAGCATATCGGATTGTGTTGGCAGTTTTGTTGTTGGTTCGATTCCTCCGTGGTTAAAAAAAGTACAGGGTGAGTCAGTGCCTACTAGCAGGACTGGCAATAGTTAAAGCGCGTTAAGAGCTCGAAAAAAATGTTGCTGTTGGACTTCTCTGCTCTCGGCTCCGACTGCTGTTTTTTTCCTCCTCAACTCGTCCAGTCACTGACGCATTTTTCAAGAAAAAGCAACCAATCTCGATTCAGGGTAATTGTCTTATCTACGCATAATGGCTGGTTGAGTTAGCGTTTTCTCTGACGGATGGCCTTTAGCACTGAAGTGGTACCACACATATCACGGACAAAGAAATAAAAGCGTTTCCCTCTTAGGGCGTTATTCAGCACCATCGACTTGGTGCTAAATCAACGCCATGTAATTTAGCCTTCGAATTCTTTGTGCGTTTCTCAGAGATTATTTCGCCGCCACTTTTCATGCTTTACGTTTGTCGGTAGACGCGCGTCGAATAATTCCCGACATTAAAGTCACTTTGTGAACGGATTCTCGCACCTTTTGACAGAGATTATCGCGATCAAATCTTTCAAGCTTCTGGTGCCACTTGTCAGCAGGAAAGCTGTTCGCAAAGGGAGCGTAATTTCGTTTTTGAAGCAAAATTCTTCCGATAAAACAGCAGGTTTTTGATCCTTCAGCAGAAAATGCCGTGATTAATCAGGCGAAAGCAGGGAAAAACACGTACTTTCATCAGAGATTAGTTGATCTACTATCTCTGCTTTCATGAAGTAGAGTCCTGAAGAATCTTTTGCAAATTCAACAGCATGAAAGTGGGAATTGCGAACGCTTTTCTTCCTTGGATGGCGCTGGGAGAAATTGAGCAGATTTTTGAAGAAGGAAGTTTTTTTTTTCGATTTTCGAAAGTCTCCTAAAAAGATGATAAAGGATGCATACAGAGTGTTAAAATGTTTTCTACAAAATAAAGTTCACACATTTTTTTGTATGTGTTGATTGGCAAAAGTTAAAAGAGCAAAGAATTGTCTTTTCTATAGGAACTTTTCAATTAATTTGTGCAAAAACCATCCAGCTGGAAGCTGCATAATTCATCGGCATAGTGGAGGGGTTTCTCTTTGAGAAACGGTGAAGAAAAGCCAGATAAATTGCCCCGATAAACTCTGGTAACCCGATCCTCCAGTCCGTATCGCTTTCATAAATGAAACCTTCTCAACACATGGTAATACAATTTTAGTGTTCAACATGGGCAGTTGTCAGTAGCAAAACGATGCAAGATAAAGTCCTTGGGTAAATCGTCTAGACAAATTTTGTACTATAATTATCAGCGATCGTTTGAAGAAAAAACCCACATTGTTAATTGGCTCGGGTATTATTAAATCGAGGTTCGAAGTGTCGGAAATTGATATATTAGCATATTATACTGTCGTTGGGAAAAGAGTTCGCTTAATTAATTTCGATATTAGATTAATCTTGAGGATGTGGAAACTGGAGATTCTGTACTACCTTGAACGGCGTCAGTCTGACCACGCCAAATTGCATCGATCTACCCAACTGGTTTACTTGTATTTTGACACCAGACATCAATAGATCGGATCGAATTCTCCAAATAACTTTTCAACAGTCTAGCAGCACAATTAGTCGCAGTTTTCACTCGCCGATTTTTTTAATTTTAAACAATTAAACGGTTCAATCATTCATGAGAGAGTTACCTGTGTTTGCAATAGAAGCATGCTGGGTTGGGGGCTCCCGGGGCCGTGTGGTTGTGCAGCCGCAATTAGCGGAGCACCTGAAACTTCGCCCTGGACTAGCACTGAGCCTGTAACAAAAAAAACACTTTGGGTCAAAAACGAAAATCGCTGGTTGTGATGATGGAAACTGAAATAACTCGTGCAATCTATGCTAAGCCCGTTTCATGTGGAACACCCTGTAGACATGCAATTAATCGACTCATTAAAGTAGGTTTGGTTCAAAGTTGGTGAATAGACTTTAGATTTTCCTGCAAAAAAATGTTGCCAGTAGAATTGAGCAGGGGCAAAGAGAGCCATCCTTCAGGCTGACATCATTTCTTCATTGTTAACTAATTTTACCTTTCGTCGGTCGATATAAAAGCCGCACATTATGAGACCACACAAAGGAGGCAATTAAGCCACATTAAATATATCATTCCGACTTGGACTCTCGTTAAAATTATCTGGTAACAATGCAGAACGGTTTTCCTCTTGTTGGCTTGACTAATTATCCCTATCAATATCAGGAAAAATAAACGTGTTGCTTAGAACTGCTGATTGAAAAATTGATGGAAGTTACCCCATTGATCGATGGATTGATTGATTGATGTAGGAAATGGCGAATAAATTATCGTTTTCCTGTCAGCTCAAGAGCGTCTTTTCTCGGATGCAAAACTGCAGAAAATGTAAGCAATTAACAATGCAGTGAAAATAAGCGTTTTTGCTGGAAAAGAAACTGTGCAAGAAAACCTGTAAAGCTAATTCAGCTGAGGAAACCTGTTTAAGTGCTAATAATACATGGATTCATGTCCGGTGGAAAAGATGAATTTTTTCAGCAAAACTGATTAAAAGTTGGGTTTTTTGTACAAAATCGTCCAATGGCAGGTTTTTCGATGCAATTGCTTGTAATAAAACAGGGCATGGGAAGCGAAAACTACACCCAGTTTTACGCTAAGTTTTGAGGGAAATTAATGGCAAAAATGTTCAGGAAAAATCATCAAAATGTGCAATAAGATATTTTTGACTAATTCACTCAAAAACTAGATTTTTCTGATAGAAAATGGGAAAAAATTCATCGAAAAATTGATGGAAGTTACCTCATTGGTCGACGGATTGACTGATGTAGGAAATAGCCGAATAAATTATCGTTTTCCTGTTAGCTTAAGAGCGTCTTTTCTCGGATGCAAAACCGTAGAAACAAATGCAGTAAAAATAAGCATTTTAGTTGGAAAAGAAACTGTACAAGAAAACCTGCAAAGTTAATTCAGCTGAGGAAACCTGTTTAAGTGCTAATAATACATGGATTCATGTCCGGTGGAAAAGATGAATTTTTCAGCAAAACTGATTAAAAGTTGAGGTTTTTTGGTACAAAATCCTCCAATGGCAGGTTTTTCGATGCAATTGCTTGTCATAAAACAGGGCATGGGAAGCGAAAACTACACCCAGTTTTACGCTAAGTTTTGAGGGAAATTAATGGCAAAAATGTTCGGGAAAAATCATCAAAATGTGCAATAAGATATTTTTGAGTAATTCACTCAAAAACTAGATTTTTCTGATAGAAAATGGGAAAAAAATTATCGAAAAAGTTGATGGAAGTTACCTTCATTGGTCGACGGATTGACTGATGTAGGAAATAGCCGATAAATTATCATTTTCCTGTTAGCTTAAGAGCGTCTTTTCCTCGGATGCAAAACCGTAGAAAACAAATGCAGTAAAAATAAGCATTTTAGTTGGAAAAGAAACTGTACAAGAAAACCTGCAAAGTAATTCAGCTGAGGAAACCTGTTTAAGTGCTAATAATACATGGATTCATGTCCGGTGGAAGAGATGATTTTTTCAGCAAAACTGATTAACAGTTGGGTTTTTGGTACAAAATCCTCCAATGGCAGATTTTTCGAAGCAATTGCTTGTCATAAAACAGGGCATGGGAAGCGAAAACTACACCCAGTTGTGCGCTAAGTTTTGAGGGAAATTAATGGCAAAAATGTTCGGGAAAAATCATCAAAATGTGCAATAAGATATTTTTGAGTAATTCACTCAAAAACTAGATTTTTCTGATAGAAAATGGGAAAAAATCATCGAAAAATTGATGGAAGTTACCTCATTGATCGACCGGATTGACTGATGTAGGAAATAGGCGAATAAATTATCGTTTTCCTGTTAGCTTAAGAGCGTCTTTTCTCGGATGCAAAACCGTAGAAAACAAATGCAGTAAAAATAAGCATTTTAGTTGGAAAAGAAACTGTACAAGAAAACCTGTAAAGTTAATTCAGCTGAGGAAATCTGTTTAAGTGCTAATAATACATGGATTCATGTCCGCTGGAAAGAGATGAATTTTTTCAGCAAAACTGATTAACAGTTGGGTTTTTGGTACAAAATCCTCCAATGGCAGATTTTTCGAAGGCAATTGCTTGTCATAAAACAGGGCATGGGAAGCGAAAACTACACCCAGTTTTGCGCTAAGTTTTGAGGGAAATTAATGGCAAAAATGTTCGGGAAAAATCATCAAATGTGCAATAAGATATTTTTGAGTAATTCACTCAAAAACTAGATTATTTCTGATAGAAAATGGGAAAAAAATTATCGAAAAATTGATGGAAGTTACCTTATTGATCGACCGAATTGACTGATGTAGGAAATAGCCAATAAATTATCGTTTTCCTGTTAGCTTAAGAGCGTCTTTTCTCGGATGCAAAACCGTAGAAAACAAATGCAGTAAAAATAAGCATTTTGTTGGAAAAGAAACTGTAGCAAGAAAACCTGCAAAGTTAATTCAGCTGAGGAAACCTGTTTAAGTGCTAATAATACATGGATTCATGTCCGGTGGAAAAGATGAATTTTTTCAGCAAAACTGATTAACAGTTGGGTTTTTGGTACAAAATCCTCCAATGGCAGGTTTTTCGATGCAATTGCTTGTCAGAAAACAGGGCATGGGAAGCGAAAACTACACCCAGTTTTGCGCTAAGTTTTGAGGGAAATTAACTGGCAAAATGTTCGGGAAAAATCATCAAAATGTGCAATAAGATTTTTTGAGTAATTCACTCAAAAACTAGATTTTTCTGATAGAAATGGGAAAAAAATCATCGAAAAATTGATGGAAGTTACCTCATTGATCGACCGATTTACTGATGTAGGAAATGGCGAATAAATTATCATTTTCCTGTTAGCTTAAGAGCGTCTTTTCTAGGATGCAAAACCGTAGAAAACAAATGCAGTAAAAATAAGCATTTTAGTTGAAAAAGAAACTGTGCAAGAAAACCTGTAAAGCTAATTCAGCTGAGGAAACCTGTTTAAGTGTTAATAATACATGGATTCATGTCCGGTGGAAAAGATGAATTTCTCAGCAAAACTAATAAAAAGTTGCATTTTTTGTGTTCTAAATCCGCCAATGGCAGGTTTTGAATTTGGCTACACGATGTGAATAAAATCGAAAAAAATCGTTTGTAGTAAAACGGCAGGGAAAACGAAAACTGATCCCAATTTTTCGCTTTTGTGAATTTGTTTTGCATCTACTTACATGAAAATTTCGCAAATGGTGTTGTTTCGTTTATCCGGCTCTTTATGTGGATGTTAAATTATCAATTAATTTGCGATTTTCATTAATAGTTTTAGCTCGAATTGCTTTGAATGTCTATGAACGAGTTTACACTTCCGGACGTTTGCTTTCTCCTTATAACCGAATTTCGACTGCGATAATGTTCGGGCAATAATTCAATCAAAAACTAGATTTCCCAGATAGAAAACGGGAAAAATTTAATCCGAATGAAGGCATACAAAGTCAAAAAACAAGCAATAAAGCAGCTACACAATCTCACTTGAAAAATCGACCTAAATTATCGGTACTAACTGCTCTGTTTCACTTGTGTCATTTTTCACAAAAATCACAAAATGCCCTCTACAAAGCGGCTACAAGCACATTGTACCTCTCAGCTACACGGAAGCAATCCTGTAGGAAACATTCCAAAGGAAAAGGGAAAAACAGTGCACTGGTCGACTATAGCGTTTTTAATAATACGTGATTGAAATTTGCTCGTCGGTTTTATAGTGCCTTTGAACAGGGGCGACTCGTCCATAAAATGAAGCAAATTTCCTTAAGTTTTCCACGGTTTCACTTGCATTAATAAGGGTGAAAGTTGAACGACAGAAAAAATTGTTGTTTGAAGAAGCCAAATGTTGCTGATAAAACTACAGATTCTGAGATGTGCAGGCACCCTCAGAAGCGTTTCGTGCCTATTAGTCTTCATCAACTGTGTTTCTCCTGAAAACGACACTCCCAAATCGGATACCTACTTTATTTAATTTTTTACGGGGACGTAAAATACAGGTGCGAAATAAAGTACCGGATTCAGGAGTGTTGCTTTCAGGCTAATCCCTGCTGATGCGAGATAGAAGGCACGAAACCTGTTCTTGGTGGGGCTCAGATTAACATCTACAATTACCATCCTACAAAACCTACAAACATCAGTTTGTTGATTGGTTGCTCAAACTCCAACTTTGCGGTAAATTGGCTTAAAAAAAATCGGGTAGTTTTAGTGTGGCGCAGCCCTTGTTCCGCCACTGGCCGAAGGGTGGTGAAAACTAGCTTCATCCCCACGCCCCACCAGGGACGTCCCAAGAGATCAAAATCGGTGATATTTGCAGCCCTCGAGCAATTGGGCCGTGCTTATGGGCCGTGTCGAGCCCTATACCGCTTGATTATGTGGCCCTTCTTATTATCATGGAATATTATGATTGTTTGGCGAGAGGCGTGAAAAGGGGCCCCGATTTTATTCATGGGGACTTGATTAATTAAATCAGGGCTCGTTCATTTGTTGCGATGGGGGTTCGACTAGGCAAAAACGGGCTGTACGAACGTTAACACGTTTTTTTTTTAAGTTACTTTCGATACTTGAACAACCGATGATTTCAAGAAGCAAAATTCGCAAAAATGTTTGGCGAGTAAATGCAAAAATCACACAAAAAATTGGAATTTTGCATTTGCAAATTTGGCGGTAAAATGTGTTTTCTGATCATAGATCATTTTTTCATTTTTCTCAGCTTGACTTGAGGAAGTCAATAGGGATTTCTTGTGCAATTTTCAATCAAGAAAAAACAAATCATTATCATTATCTAAAAACAATTATATGATTTCATAGATAATATACAGACAGTAATTTTCAAATGAATAACAAAAACAAGACAAAAGTTTAACAAGAACAAGAACAGATACAACCTAAAAAACTGTTTTTTGAAAATAGTGTGTTTTAAAAATTATTTTCGTCAATACTGCACAAAATACTGTTATTCACTTATCGTTTAACCGACAATTTTCGAAATAAATCAGCATAGACAGAACCTGTTGGAAACCGGCCATACAAATAAATCATTTGGAAAACTAGACGGTTCAAGCGAGCTTACACTTTATTCCCGCATAATATAAATCAAATTATTGTTTATTTCTTACAATAATTGAGTTATTTTAATATATCCAGTTTATACTGGCCTATAAATAATGCTTTATTTATTGTCAACGAATGTAAAGCGGTTTTATATCCGACGGTTTAATGTGAAATCTGTAGGGCCTCCGAGTGGAGGAAGGTGCATTTATCCACTCCGGAGCATAGATACTGGCGGTTGATTCTCGTCGATATTACAGCAGATAATAAATAATGCAAATAATGGTGAAACAAACGGCCGAACCCCTGCTGCAAGTGATACGATAAATAATGGTTTCAGCCTAAATATCTTGGAAAAATTCGCACTGGTAAACGGCTTTATTATTAGTTCGTTTAGGTCGCTGTTCGATTATCGGAAAAATTCGGTGTAATTATAAGGCACCGGCCGCTATTTGCGTTAAGTCTCAGGTTGTGCTTTAACATTTCGATTTGCCAAAAGCCTACACCAAACGAGAATGCAGAAAATTTGCACTCAATCCAAAAAAAACAAAGTTTACCGACATTTTTTTTCAAATTACCCAAAACCGCCTCCACTCAAACCCAACTCTTCAAATCCTTCTCAGGAAATCCAGTTTGTCTCATTTGGAATGCCCTTTAAAACTGGAGTAAACATTTACATGCCTCACAGCCTCTAGCGTTAATAATAATCCGATTTTGTTCGCTAGTCAACTAAACTTAGTGCAATTATGTTATTACTTTTAACTGTGCAACTAATAAATAATTATTGACCGTTTCCGCCTAGTCATTTAATGGTACATTGGACGCTGTAAAGGATCGAATTTGTCTTCGCAGGAAGCACAAAGAGGAATATCGAGCAAGGCAAATATGAATATTGCAAGTGGAAGTGCAAGGCCTGATCAGCAGATAAAATATTCATGTCTTCTAGCAGTGAAACGAGCTGATTAGAATCAAATTGCAAAGTGTTAATGGAGGTGAAAGTTCAAATTGTATTAATTCAATGGAAAATTCAGGTAGAGAAGGTGAAGCAGAGGAAAGTGTAAGAGAGCAAGGAAGATCCCTTGAAGGCCTGGAAGTAGTTCCATTAGTATTCATTATTTAAATTATTTTTTGGTCATGCCAAAAATGTTGCACCAAATTTTCACATTTTTACATCTAGCTTTTTAGAGGTTAGAAATTTCCGATGAATTTTTTAGTGAGAAACAGCTTTTGAGATGCTCTGTCTAAAATGTGATTAGGGCTGAGCAGATATTTTGCACCGTTTCGGCTATAAATGCTTTTAAACACCGACCATCGCTTGAAACTTCACATTTCTGCTTGTAGCTCTTTAGAGGTTAGGAATTTATGAACAAACTTAATTAGTAAAATACAGGCCTCAAGACGGGCTATCGAAAAGGTCTAACTGATAGGGTATTGTGACCGCATTTGGAGATAAATAGTGTTTTATACTTCTAGGGCCTTAAATCTATCATTTAAGGTTGTTATTTTTGCTTGTATCTTTTTAGCGGTTAGAAATGTCAGAAAAAGCTTAGTCAAAAATAGCTTCTGAGATGTTCTATCTAAAATGTGATTTGGACTGAGCAGCTATTTTCCACCATTTCTGCGATAAACGCTTTCTAAACACCGATGATCACTTGAAATTTCATATTTTTGCTTGTAGTCTATTAGAGGTTAGAAATTTCAGAAAAACTCTTTAATAAAATAGAGTTTTTGAGATGCTTTATAGAAAAGCCAGACGGCTTTACAAAATTTTTCTACCGTTTCTGAGATAAACGCTTTTAAACACCGACGGATCGCTTGAAATTTCACATTTTTGCTTCTACCCGATTAAAGGTTAGAGATACAGATAATTAAGAGCTGCAATTTTTAACATTTTTTGCATTTATTTCTCTGTATTCGCTCGGATTTTTTTCGTAAAGATCGCTGTTGCAGCGCTGAATTTGAAAATATGTGCCGCCAAAAACTGATTTCCGTTCTAAAGGATTTATGCATTTATTTTTAAGTTTAGCGTCTTTTTAAAGGATGATGTCCGGCTGTAATGTCAACTTTCAATCTCGGTTTAAAGAAGTAGTAGTAGTAAACATCTTTATTTCTAAAAAAGGCTATCGACCTATCGGTCTTTCTGCCCTTGTTTAATACATGTAGTCTTAATCTAAATAAAAAACAAAGATGAAAATTCTCTTATTCTAGGTTAATAATACTTATTAAATAAACTTTCCAATTCTAATGACAAGAAAAAATTATTTTATTGTCCAGTAGTCAGTTGCGTTTGTAAGTGTTCGAGTAGCGTTGAATGTAGGAAACGGAAGCGGGTTGTCTGGTTGGTCTTGTAAGACAAAGGGGATTCAGTATGGTCCAGTTGTAGGGGTTGTTTGTCCATTTTGTCTGTAGATGTATGAGTCTTTCCGAGAATCTTTGTCATGTTTGTGCGTTCGTATAGTAGTTGGGTGGAGGGGGTTGTGTAGTGGGTTTTGGGGGTGTCTTATTCGTGTTATTAGTCTTAGTGCAATTTGTTCTGTTGTTTGTATATAACGTTATGTCCTTTCTGTTCCGTTGGTCATGAGTATATGTCCATAGTCTAGCAAGGGTCTACAAATAGCTTTATATATTTTGGTGGCGGTGTTTGTGCTAATTCCTCTGTCATTGTAGGTTAGTGATCGGAAGTGTTTTGTTCTCTTCATTGTTTCTGCCCTGATGTTTCGTATGTGTTTAGTGAATTTAAGTTTGTGGTCAATTGTGATTCCAAGGTATTTTACGTCGTTTTTTGGTTGTGTCGTTTGGCCGTCTGCAGTTATTGTAGGGGAGTCAGCGTTGAGTCTGTGGTTTGTGAGCAGAAGTTGGTTTTTTGACGCGTTTGGTGTTAGACTCCATTTATAAAACCATGTCATTGTGTTGTTTGTTAGTGTTTGGAGTCTTTGAGCTGCTCTCTCAGTAGTTTTGTCATGTACAATAAGTGCCGTGTCGTCTGCGTATTGTAATATGTATGCCGATCTGTCGATTTGATTTTGGTCTGGTAAGTTGTAATTGTGTATGTCATGGCAGTATATATTATAGAGAAACGGTGAGAGCGGGGATCCTTGAGGAAGCCCTTGGTCAGGGGAAAAAGAAAATGACAGTGTTTTGTCAATTCGTACTTGTAGTTGTCTGTTTTCTAGTCAGTTCTTTATGGTGTGTAGTAGATATGTTGGTGTGGGTTTAAAGAATTATACCCCCATTCGCGATTTCTGCGCAAAAATGCTGCTAAACACCTTGAAGCACCTTTGTCTGATAGATTGTGAAAAATACGAGTTTCTGCTTATGAACACTATCAAGAACTTCCGTTTGTTTGAAAACTGCACTAATTTTGCAAGTTTTTTACATGAAATTGATAAAAGAGCAAAATAATTCCTGTATCCGTGGCAAAAAGCGCCACTTTCCACCTTTAAGTAGTAGCAAGGAATTAATTCAAGGTTTTTTCAATTGAATTTTGGAAATATTCCATTAAAGAAATACCTGCAATTTTTTAAAAAAGAAGCTACATGAAGAGCTACTGAAGATATTCAATAACGGTTTTTCGCTATTTCCTTTAACACCAACGACAAAACTGAACTAAAATGGCCGGTCTCGCCTATTGTTGTCCTCAAATCGAGGAAAAATGTATTATGTTAGGCCTGATCCATTTGTTAGGAGTTTTTTAAAAATGTGTCCTACGTACAGTTTCAGCCCAGGCACTTTAGATCGCGCGATAAATCTATTTAGTATAAATCATTCTCAGTTTATGAAAGATAAATGATTGCTCCCTGTTGGAATGCGCAGCGGATGTGATGGGGCCAAATTCGTCCATTTCTTTCATCAATTTCTTCGGCACCATTGAAAGGCCTTAGTTTGCGGAATGTGGACGTGATTATTACTGAAAAGACCGATTACTGGAACCAATATATCAGTCGACAGCTTCTCAACCATCTCGTTTTTGCCATGAAGCAATCGACTATTGCGAAAATTCTAATTGCCAATATCTTCTAATGGCTTCATTTTCGACCGACCGAGATCCGAACAAGGTTAAACAAATCCAAGAAATAATTAAAGAAATAAATGGTTTGTTGCATTTGATAAATAACAAAGAATTGTTGGCATTCATCGGTTTAATCTCCTTCCTTAAAACGCGAACGGAATACATTAAAATGGACGTGTCTAAAATTTTAACATGTTTTGCGGTGTATTAGTTAAGTGGTTTTATGGCACTGTGTAATTATTTTTGCTTTTTTTCGCTTTTCAGCCGCATTGCCATATTTTCAATGGCCAACTACTGGGTGTAGGTTGATCCCATAATCATATACATTCACCAGGATATAATAGTCAAATCAACAAAAGCCATTCTTCAATGATAATAAACGCGAAGAATTCCGCTGAAGAACCAGCAATTGGGAGGTTTCTAGAACATTTGGAAAGTTTGCCAATTGGAACCTTGACGAAAGTCGCTTGACTCAATAGGAAAGAGCAAGAGCAACAGCAAGAGCAAAGCTAGAGTCTCGTAAAACCCGTACAAAGGTCTTGGTCTTGCAGAACATGTCTTGGCCTTGCTCTTAAAATACAGCCTATTTAGTATACATTTATAAGCTTTGCGCGTTTTAGAGCATTTGGGAAGTTCGCTGATTGAAACCTTGAAGCAAGTAAGAATGTAGTCAATCAAAAAATAGCCATGTCAATGGCACTTCTCCGCTGATTAGGCCATTTCCAGGACTTTTCAAGCACGACTGATTGGCTTTTCTAATAATAAAAAAGTAAAATGACTGATCGCACCGAATCTGTGTGGTGACACCAATTAAAACATTTATGATCATTTCCAAGAAACTCCAGCGCCAATTAATCCAATCAGTTCGACCGAAAAAGTGTGTTAAGAAGTTGAAAAATGCGAAAATACGGTCGCTTTGAGCTGCGACATAATTGCACATTAACAGGCAACAATCTTGCCTTGCAATGACCAGTAGCGAAAAACCCGAAATTGCCCGGTCCAATTCATCTGGCTTAATTCGAAGCGAAAACAGTTGGCGATTTCAAAGCACCGCTCGATTGGGAAAAACTTGAAATGCCTCTCTTCACCGGCTCTTCTTTCACGCTGGGTAAAGTTGAAAAAGTGGACGCAAAAATCTTAAATTCCATCGTCGTCGTCGAGTGGTTGCACCATACTTGACACTAAAACTCGCATCCAACTGCTTATTGGCACACTAAAGTGACATAACATGGAGTAGAAGAAGAAGAAACGATTCAGTCTGAACAACAATTTTTAATTAATATGGCGATAAAGTCGTTTCGTTTATGTGCGTTAGTTTGCATCGGTTTAATTGGTTAGTTAGCTGGTTCATTCCGCACCTGGTTGCATGTGTTGCTTACGATTTAATCTACGGCCACGATTGCGCATGTTGTTCTTCAGCTAACTGAAGAATAGTTGAGGATGGTTAGGAAACTCGATTCTTCATTGAAGCACTTTTCCTTTTCGTCCGGAATAACAATGGACATACAGTAACCCTGGGGAGTTTTTCGGGCTTTTAGGCCGTCATGAAACATAATTTCTGTCTGACTTTGCTTCAGGCAAACCACCTGTGAAGATGCAAGCCACTCGCGCTATCGAAACGTCAGGAAAAAATATTTTTCACGACGGTCCAAAAGCTCGAAAATCTCACCGCTTTCAAGCAGCGAAAGTCTTACTTTTTTGATAATAGGTTTTAGTTGTTACTTGTGCACTTTTTTACATTAAAGGTTCAATAATAACTCTGTATAGCAGTTTCGAGACGTCCAGTATACAAAATTTCATTTGCAAAATATACGCATTTACAAACACTAATTGGCGTTCTCCAAGTTGTCTTTCTTTGAACGAAAAAAAACACCTGACTCAAAATACTGTTTTTCGTTCGAATAAAGTTTAGGTACTAGTATGGGAATTTTAATTTCTCCTCGTCCTTTAGAACAGATAAAAATCTTTTCTTTTTTGATTTTCTTGGTCTTCTTTTATTGCTTGTGTGGAAGAATGTTCTGATGGAAAAGCTAAGAGAAAAACTGACTAATGGTTTGTAACACTTGTGATATTTTCGGGCTTTTGGCCGTCGTGAAGCATAATTTCTTCCTGACTTTGCTTCAGGCAAACCACCTGTGAAGATGCAAGCCACTCGCGCTAGCGAAACGTCAGGAAAAAATATTTTTCACGGCGGTCCAAAAGCTCGGAAAACTCACCGCTTTCAAGCAGCGAAAGTCTTACTTTTTTGATAATCGGTTTTAGTTGTTACTTGTGCACTTTTTTACCTTAAAGGTTCAATAATAACTCTGTATCTCAGTTTCGAGACGTCCAGAATACAAAATTTCATTTGCAAAATATACGCATTTACAAACACTAATTGGCGTTGTCCAAGTTCTTTGAACAAAAAAAAACCCGCACTCAAAATACTGTTTTTCGTTCGAATAAAGTTTAGGTACTAGAATGGGAATTTTAATTTCTCCTCATCCTTTGGAACAGATAAAAATCTTTTCTTTTTTGATTTTCTTGGTCTTCTTTTATTGCTTGTGTGAAGAATGTCCTGATGGAAAAGCTAAGAGAAAAACTGACTTATGGTTTGTAACCCTGGTGAGTTTTTCGGGCTTTTAGGCCGTCGTGAAACATAATTTCTTCCTGACTTTGCTTCAGGCAAACCACCTGTGAAGATGCAAGCCACTCGCGCTAGCGAAACGTCAGGGAAAAAAATTTTTTCACGGCGGTCCAAAAGCTCGAAAATCTCACCGCTTTCAAGCAGCGAAAGTCTTACTTTTTTGATAATCGGTTTTAGTTGTTACTTGTGCACTTTTTTACCTTAAAAGGTTCAAGAATAACTCTGTATCTCAGTTTCGAGACGTCCAGAATACAAAATTTCATTTGCAAAATATACGCATTTACAAACACTAATTGGCGTTCTCCAAGTTGTCTTTCTTTGAACAAAAAAACACCCTGACTCAAAATACTGTTTTTCGTTCGAATAAAGTTTAGGTACTAGAATGGGAATTTTAATTTCTCCTCATCCTTTGGAACAGATAAAAATCTTTTCTTTTTTGATTTTCTTGGTCTTCTTTTATTGCTTGTGTGGAAGAATGTTCTGATGGAAAAGCTAAGAGAAAAACTGACTTATGGTTTGTAACCCTGGTGAGATTTTCGGGCTTTTAGGCCGTCGTGAAACATAATTTCTGCCTGACTTTGCTTCAGGCAAACCACCTGTGAAGATGCAAGCCTCTCGCGCTAGCGAAACGTCAGGGAAAAAATATTTTTCACGGTGGTCCAAAAGCTCGAAAAACTCACCGCTTTCAAGCAGCGAAAGTCTTTCTTTTTTGATAATCGGTTTTAGTTGTTACTTGTGCACTTTTTTACCTTAAAAGGTTCAAGAATAACTCTGTATCTCAGTTTCGAAACGTCCAGAATACAAAATTTCATTTGCAAAATATACGCATTTACAAACACTAATTGGCGTTGTCCAAGTTCTTTAAACAAAAAAAAACCCGCACTCAAAATACTGTTTTTCGTTCGAATAAAGTTTAGGTACTAGAATGGGAATTTTAATTTCTCCTCATCCTTTGGAACAGATAAAAATCTTTTCTTTTTTGATTTTCTTGGTCTTCTTTTATTGCTTGTGTGGAAGAATGTTCTGATGGAAAAGCTAAGAGAAAAACTGACTTATGGTTTGTAACCCTGGTGAGTTTTTCGAGCTTTTAGGCCGTCGTGAAACATAATTTCTGCCTGACTTTGCTTCAGGCAAACCACCTGTGAAGATGCAAGCCACTCGCGCTAGCGAAACGTCAGGAAAAAAAATTTTTCACGGAGGTCCAAAAGCTCGAAAAACTCACCGCTTTCAAGCAGCGAAAGCTTTTTTTTTTGATAATCAGTTTTAGTTGTTACTTGTGCACTTTTTTACCTTAAAGGGTTCAAGAATAACTCTGTATCTCAGTTTCGAGACGTCCAGAATACAAAATTTCATTTGCAAAATATACGCATTTACAAACACTAATTGGCGTTGTCCAAGTTCTTTAAACAAAAAAAAAACCCGCACTCAAAATACTGTTTTTCGTTCGAATAAAGTTTAGGTACTAGAATCGGAATTTTAAGTTCTCCTCATCCTTTGGAACAGATAAAAACCTCTTCTTTTTGATTTTCTTGGTCTTCTTTTATTGCTTGTGTGGAAGAATGTTCTGATGGAAAAGCTAAGAGAAAAACTGCACTATGGTTTGTAACCCTGGGGAGTTTTTCGGGCTTTTAGGCCGTCGTGAAACATAATTTCTGTCCTGACTTTGCTTCAGGCAAACCACCTGTGAAGATGCAAGCCACTCGCGCTAGCGAAACGTCAGGAAAAAATATTTTTCACGGCGGTCCAAAAGCTCGAAAATCTCACCGCTTTCAAGCAGCGAAAGTCTTACTTTTTTGATAATAGGTTTTAGTTGTTACTTGTGCATTTTTTTACCTTAAAAGGTTCAAGAATAACTCTGTATCTCAGTTTCGAGACGTCCAGAATACAAAATTTCATTTGCAAAATATACGCATTTACAAACACTAATTGGCGTTGTCCAAGTTGTCTTTCTTTGAACAAAAAAAAAACCATGACTCAAAATACTGTTTTCGATACAAAATACTGTTCGTTCGAATACAGTTTAGGTACTAGAATCGGAATTTTAATTTTTCCTCATCCTTTGGAACAGATAAAAATCTTTTCTTTTTTGACTTTCTTGGTCTTCTTTTATTGCTTGAGTGGAAGAATGTTCTGATGGAAAAGCTAAGAGAAAAACTGACTTATGGTTTGTAACCCTGGTGAGCTTTACGGGCTTTTAGGCCGTGGTGAAACATAATTTCTGCCTGACTCTTCTCCAGGCAAACCGACCTGTGAAGATGCAAGCCTTTCGCGCTAGCGAAACGTCAGGAAAAAATATTTTTCACGGCGGTCCAAAAGCTCGAAAAACTCACCGCTTTCAAGCAGCGAAAGTCTTACTTTTTTGATAATAGGTTTTAGTTGTTACTTGTGCACTTTTTTACCTTAAAAGGTTCAAGAATAACTCTGTATCTCAGTTTCGAGACGTCCAGAATACCAAATTTCATTTGCAAAATATACGCATTTACAAACACTAATTGGCGTTGTCCAAGTTCTTTGAACAAAAAAAAAACCAGCACTTAAAATACTGTTTTTCGTTCGAATACAGTTTAGATACTAGAATGGGAATTTTAATTTCTCCTCATCCTTTGGAACAGAAAAAAATCTTTTCTTTTTTGATTTTCTTGGTCTTCTTTTATTGCTTGTGTGGAAGAATGTTCTGATGGAAAAGCTAAGAGAAAAACTGACTTATGGTTTGTAACACTGGTGAGATTTTCGGGCTTTTAGGCCGTCGTGAAACATAATTTCTGCCTGACTTTGCTTCAGGCAAACCACCTGTGAAGATGTAAGCCACTCGCGCTATCGAAACGTCAGGAAAAATATTTTTCATGGCGGTCCAAAAGCTCGAAAATCTCACCGCTTTCAAGCAGCGAAAGTCTTACTTTTTTGATAATCGGTTTTAGTTGTTACTTGTGCACTTTTTTACCTTAAAGGTTCAATAATAACTCTGTATCTCAGTTTCGAGACGTCCAGTATACAAAATTTAATTAGAAAAATATACGCATTTACAAACACTAATTGGTGTTGTCCAAGATCTTTGAACAAAAAAAAACCATCACTCAAAACACTGTTTTTCGTTCGAATAAACTTTAGGTACTAGAATGGGAATTTTAATTTCTCCTTGTCCTTTGGAACAGATAAAAATCTTTTCTTTTTTGATTTTCTTGGTCTTCTTTTATTGCTTGCATCTATGTAAACGATCACTACACATTAACTTTTTCTCAATCCTTAATGTCCAAACGGTCGAATACACCGCTAATAAAGTGAGCTTAACGTATGGTAAATCTTTAAACATGCACGATCGCCGTTGTAATCATGGGAAAATGATGGGCAATTAACAGTTAAGAAAATATGGGTTTTTTCTCCGATGGCATAGCTCGATGTAGTCGCAAGAATTAGTTAGATGTTTGTTTTTGATTAAAGCATACAAAAATCTAGTCGGATTGTTAGTGCTCACGCCTGCACAAAGAGAAAAATGACACGGTGGCTAATAGTTATAAATCAGAACATGCACTATTTTCATCAGCAATTCCGCTGCACGATCATATAATATGTGTAATTTAGTATTAAAATTCCTTAATAGAATAAGTAAATTATTCGCATTTGAAATCAAGGTTCCGCGTCTGCACGGAAAAGAAATTGTTTTTCAAATTGTTTTATTCAATTCATCTCGCAAGCGGCATTTGCGTTACAGAAACGGATCGAGGTAGATTTTTTTTGCAAAGCTCTCGCATTTGTGTCAATCACGTTTCTGGAATCGATTATTTATTGTTGTCCAAATCGGGGCAATTAAATCCAATCCTTCAGCTAATGCCGCCGCTTCCGTACTAAATTATCAGCGGTCACGTTAATAAATGGCCGTGTTAAATCAAAAGCGCAAACATACCGCTGGCAGCCAATTATATCGGTTCTAAATATTTGCTAGACCAGTTGCCTTTCAGAGCAGCCATCAGCTACTTTATACAGCTACCACAAGGCTGATTAATTGACTTTGAATCCTCACGTCTTCATTAGGCAACACATAGGTAGCACCTCACGGTCTTCATTCAATAGACATGTTGCACATAACGTTTCGCCCTCAACAACTGCCTGTAACTTCAGAGGAGGTTGTGCAATCAGCGTTTTCCTTTCTCCTGTTGGACAATGTCGAACAGGTGTAAGGGTTTGAAGTCACAATGATCAACTGGTGAGATCGCGAAACCCGTTAGAGTTACATGTCCCGATACGATCGATAAATAAACTAGCAAGTGCATGTTTATGCATTAGGAAAAAATGAATCAAGAATTCGCTTGATTTGTTCGAAGCAGATCGAGGCAATTGTAAACACGTTCGCGGATCGTTTCTTCATCGTTTCCAAGTTCTAATTACAAGTTGGTTGCATTTTTCGAATAGATCAATGTGCAAATCGATTAGAACTCGACGAGAAAGTGTTCCCACGACTGCAAGAGCAGAACAACGTGTGTATCGACTTAGGAATCTTAGACAATTACTCTGGTACCTACACGCCTACGAATATATTTATATTTCTTTCACTGATAGCTTTACGACAGACCCAGATGTAACTGAGCCTGCAAGATGCGAGCTGGAACAACTGAAATTTGCAAACAACACGAATATCGCGCCGCAATTTGTGCAATGATGGTTTTATTACGGTTTTGCAATTGGCTAATTACCGTGACTGGGTGTAGGGTACTGGGACAAAGCACAGCATCCAGCAACAAATTGACACTGCGCCGTAAACGGCAAACCAACAATTTCCGAACACCTCGTTTCGGAATTATGAACGACTCCGTATTAGGCTTTCTAAAAAATCCCGGTATATCACGGTTCAAATTGCCTGCATACACATAAATCCGTTGAACCGTCGTCTAGCTCAGCATCGCCCTGGGCAGATTCATATAACCGATGGTGAAAGCAGACAATCATCTGCGAATGTAAATGACGTGAGTACGAACAATACCTGCACAGTGGCGGACCAAAACGATTTTATCCAAGTGAACCCAATCAACTGGAAAACACTCCAAAAACTCTCGTAGTTTTAGAAGGACTGTGCTTCAGAATTATATTGAGCCAACGTTACCTCAGCTTCAGGAGAGCCTCAGACCGTCATCAGTGCTTGAATCAGAGATTAGCAATGTGGAATCCTTGCAATAAGAAGAGTAGTGCTTCGTTCAGTAGCTATCAAAGAATGCTACATATCGACGCCTCTACTGTCTCGTGCTAGATGATTGTAGCAACACGAGTCCAACTCATAGAAAATAGAAGAAGAAATAGCTGAATAAAAGATTTACAAGATAGAGAGATAATAAAAATGTTAAAAGCTGTCACTAAGTACAATTTCCGCATCAAACAGTCTTTTGAAGCCAAATGTTCCTAAAAGCAGTGTTAGTTCGCTATTAATTAAATTATTTATGACAATTTTCAGTGTTCGATTTGCATCAGAATTCTGAAAATTTCTTAGTTAGAAATTTCAAAAAATTGCTTGAAAAACCGAGGAAATTTGCCAGATTTTGAAGATCAAAAAATTGTCAATTTTTTTTCTAAGTTTCAAAGGAAGGACAACTTTCAAACTTCCACGCTTTGGAAGCTTCAGGACTTTACCAGTATGTTTTGCAGGTGGAAGTGCAAGGCCCGAACAGCAGATAAAATATTCATGTCTTCTAGCAGTGAAACGAGCTGATTAGAATCAAATTGCAAAGTGTTAATGGAGGTGAAAGTTCAAATTGTATTAATCAATGGAAAATTCAGGGAGAGAAGGTGAAGCAGAGGAAAGTTTAAGAGAAACAAGGAAGATCCCTTGAAGGCCTGGAAGTAGTTCCATTAGAATTCATTATTTAAATTATTTTTTGGTCCTGCCAAAAATGTTGCATCAAATTTTCACATTTTTGCATCTAGCTTTTTAGAGGTTAGAAATTTCCGATGAATTTTTTTAGTGGAAAACAGCTTTTGAGATGCTCTGTCTAAAATGTGATTAGGGCTGAGCAGATATTTTGCACCGTTTCGGCTATAAATGCTTTTAAACACCGACGATCGCTTGAAACTTCACATTTCTGCTTGTAGCTCTTTAGAGGTTAGGAATTTATGAACAAACTTAATTAGTAAAATACAGGCCTCAAGACGGGCTATCGAAAAGGTCTAACTGATAGGGTATTGTGACCGCATTTGGAGATAAATAGTGTTTTATACTTCTAGGGCCTTAAATCTATCATTTAAGGTTGTTATTTTTGCTTGTATCTTTTTAGCGGTTAGAAATGTCAGAAAAAGCTTAGTCAAAAATAGCTTCTGAGATGTTCTATCTAAAATGTGATTTGGACTGAGCAGCTATTTTCCACCGTTTCTGCGATAAACGCTTTTAAACACCGATGATCACTAGAAATTTCATATTTTTGCTTGTAGTCTATTAGAGGTTAGAAATTTCAGAAAAACTCTTTAATAAAATAGAGTTTTTCAGATGCTTTATAGAAAAGCCAGTAACGGCTTTACAAATTTTCTACCGTTTCTGAGATGAACGCTTTTAAACACCGACGATCGCTTGAAATTTCACATTTTTGCTTCTACCCGATTAAAGGTTAGAGATTAAAGATAATTAAGAGCGGCAATTTCTGACATTTTTTCCCATTTATTTCTCGGTATTTCGCTCTGATTTTTTTCGTAAAGGTAGCTGTTGCAGCGCTGAATTCGAAAATGTGTGCCTTCAAAAACTGATTTCCTTTCTAAAGGGTTTTTGTTTAAGTTTAGCGCCTTTTTAAGGAAGATGTCCGGCTCGAGTGTTGTCAACTTTCAATCTCGGTCTAAAGAATTATACCACCATTCGCGATTTCTGCGCAAAAATGCTGCTAAATACTTTTTGAAGCCAAATTTTCCTAAAAGAAGTGTTAGTTCGCTATTAATTAAATTATTTATGACAATTTTCAGTGTTCATTTCTTAGAGTTAGAAATTTCAAAAAATTGCTTTAAAAATCGAGGCAATTTGCCAGATGTTGAAGATCAAAAAATTGTAAATTTTTTTCTAAGTTTCAAAGGAAGGACAACTTTCAAACTTCCACGCTTTGGAAGCTTCAGGACTATACCAGTATGTTTCAAGTTCCAATTACATAATTAATAAAACACATTAAAGCTTTAAACCTACAGAGAACATTAGGAAACCATACAGCTAATAAAGAGACTGAAAAACATATAATAAATTAAAATACAACTAAGCCAAAGGCGGAAGCAAATATCAATCGATGAAATAAAAATTCAACCAGTAGGAGGCAAACAAGACAGTTGCAAAACATTAACGCAAAAAATGGAAAAAATAAACCACACGAAGAAATATGGAATCTGTAGAGCTTTCCAAAAAAACCGCATAGGACAACAGCCCACATAGGAGTGCCATTCTCAGGCTAACCCCCACTAATGATAGCTAATGGACCCAAAACCGGCCCTTGAGGCGCCTGTGACTAACATTAAAATATTCATTGAAATATTCAAGATTCAAATAGTCAAAACGGTTTTCTGTAAAATATTGGCCGATCCATGGCCAGCAGGAAGTCCGGATTTTAATCCTCTAGATTTTTGTGTATGTGGATACCTGAAGTCTTTAGTGTACGAAAAAAACGATAGATACCCGACACGAATTATTAAGAAAAATTCAAAATGCAAAGTGAATACACTACAGAATAAACTTTGAACATTTGAAAATCGTTTACTTTTGTCAAAAGCTGAATCAGTTTTTTTAGTGTTATTTAGTTTATTTGTTGTTCTGCTCCTGAAATTGTTATTGTTTACCGAATTATTACTGTCGTCTATGATCCTTGCTTCGCACCAAATATTTTATTTGCAAATAACTCGAAAACCGTTGGTCTTAGGGATACCAAGGAAGGACATCTTTTTTGCTTAGAAAATATTGAGCGGGCTTAAAACTGAGTAGATAATCAAATTTTCCACCCTCGAAAACCCGTGAATTTGGGGAAAAACCTCCAATTTATTCGTGAGTTATTTGAAGAAAACCATTAATTCTAGATGGGCAAAGTTAAATTATGCGCTCACAAATAAATTGATTATAGTTTTTTTGTGAGTGTTGATAAATTAGCGTCAAAATTCACTAATTTCATCAGCCAACACCAAATCGTATGTTGCCGATGGCGACGTTGAAAGACGTGTCCTTTTCAATCAGCAACGATAATCTCCTTTTCGCTGCTATCGAAATGAATGCCATGCCTAATTACGAACGTGCAAAAAATCTTCCGCTCCAAACCTCCGATACTGACCACACCAAATCGCAGAATCTGGCGGCCTTGCAGAAAAAAATCGAATCAGGTGCAACATGCGAATCGAGCTATTTTTGGCGAAAAGCGTAGGCAATAGTCGAATGTAGGACAAATTTAAAACAGCACGAATTTGCACCTTAGGTACCTACAGGCTCTTCCTCTAAGAACGGGTTTTTGGCCAAGCTGCTGGCCTCGTGACCAACAAGTAGCTTGTCGTGTTTAAGTTGGATGCTTGGGATTTCATCCCAACTCTGGCCGGATTTTCCTCCCATATTTCAGAAAATATTGATGGTCAAACGGAAGCAACTTGACTGCCGACCACCAACTCCCCAATAAATCGTTACGATCGTTGCCAATCGCTGTGCAAACTCTGTTAGAAGATAAACAAAGAAAAGAAGCAATAACTAAAGAGTGTCTCAAGCTAAAATTTACGAGACTACCTAACGAGAAGTGGCTGCACGAGTCACTCGGTGCAGTTTATGGCCTTGCGACCGCAGGAGCCGCATCTTAAGAAGTTTGGACAACGACAGATGGACAATTGGCAGAGGCCGATTGCATTTTTTTGCAACGATTGGTCACGATCCGTTTTTCTAGTGCATACCGAAGGTCGAAACTGAGCAAATATTTATATTGGCGATCTTGTGCCTTGTGCTTCTCGAGCATCTAAAGCTGAAGAACAATCGAGCCTTGATCGAGACGTTTATTGACATGCGGGCGTGAAGTTTCGTTAGTATTTACTCTGGAAACATGCCTTGTGTGGGGCCCAAAAATATACTTTTGTATTTTGTTAAAAGGATTAAAGACAATTAAAAAAATGGAGAAAAAGGAACAGTTTAAAATAAAATATAAAACGAAGGCTTACTGCTCACACTCAATCACAGGCCAGGGTTTTCTGGTTCTCAGAGAAACACTTCTGAGTAAGAAACTGGTGAGTTTTTCGGGTTTTTAGGCCGTCGTAAAATAGAATTTCTTCCTGACGTTTCGCAAGCACGAGGGGCTGCAACACTGTACTGATGTAAGCTCTCAAGCAAACCACCTCTGAAGATGCAAGCCACTCTTGCTTGCGAAACGTCAGCGTTTGCGAAAAACTCACCAGTTTCAAGGAATGGCTTCGAAAGCCTAACTCTATGTACTTCTGAGTCAAGTAACGAGCTCGCAGACACGGTGTTTCTTTCTTCACGGGTTTAGCTTCTGTTTCTTCACAGGCAACGAAACTCACTAATTAATCTATTTATTTCATTTTTAATTTGGCAACTTTTGTGTGAAAATTTTTTTCTTTATCAACTCAGAAGTTTTCGTTTACTGTTTTTCAAAATTTTCCATTTTCACTAACTTTTAGACTAATCTAAAATTGGAAAATTCTGAAAAGTGAAAATTATTCAAAAAGAGATAACGGACTTGCAAGTTGGCAACGAAAAAAGTCTTCACACTGCTGTGAAGCCATAATACAACTTGCTTTCCATTTTTGTTGTGTTTTCCCGACCATTTTTTGAAGCTGGTGGTTTCCTCGAGCTGCGCTGAGCAAACTACCGCTGAAGACGCGAGTTACTCGTGCTTGCGAAACGTCACGAACAAATTCTTGTCACCAGTTTCAATATTGAAATCTACTTGTTTTTTTGGCAATTTGTAACAAATAAAACGCGCCTCTAGGGCGAGGATGGTTTTAGGGAATAAATACTTTTCTGTCTCAAAGTTAATCTTGAAACATTAATTTTTCCTTCTGGACAACACGCACGGTTTTCTATTTGCGATTTAATAAATTTTTAACCGTTAAATTTACGTGTTACACATTTATTCTGTGGTCTATTTTCAAACAAAACTTGAAAAATGTAAAAAGTTCCACAATTTAATAGGAAAAGATTCGTTCTATTCGTTATGAGTTAGGAGTTTCTGAGCAATATAAAAATGCTCATTAAGAATCTTTAAAACCTTAGTAAAAAAATTAATAGATTTTAGAAACGCATAAAAACTCGATGATTTTCCTAAAGCTAAAACCAGCGTACAAAAAAGGCATTTATGGAAGCAAGGACCCCAGGAATTCCTTCAAGGGTTAATTTAAACGCGAAAATAATTAGCGAAAATTTAGAAACCTACAGGATTTATGTCAGAGTATGTTCTGTTCATCAAGGGAAAGTTCTTTGGGACAAAGGCTGAAAAAGCAATGAAAAACCTATAGAAAAATCCTCAAATCTTTCGGAAAATTCGTGCTAAGCTCCCAAAAAATGTAAGCTACAATTCGGTCACTAAATGCGCTTTTCTCCAAACCGATTTTTTTCTGAGAAATATAGAAAATAATGCAACTTTCAGGCCAAAGAGAGACTGGGGAGTTTGGTCTTCAAAAAAACAGTTTTTCCCGCAACTTCCGAACCGATTGGCATTGAAGAACCAGACGAAGATATCGATACGCCACTGTCACCTGTAAAATACTGTGTCGGTACAGTACCAAAGCTTGCAGGCCGACAATTGACAACAAGGAAAACATTCCGTAAGCATTAGTAGAATGCGTCAACACACCATTATGCAGAACCATTGTCTTGTCCAGCTCTGCATTAAGCTGAGAGCCGAAGAAAGTTGCCATTACGACCTGAAGAAGCTCAATAGAACATTAAAGACATTAGAAACTAATGCGCTTAAATTAAAGTTAAATTAACCCTTGAAGGAATTCCTGGGGTCCTTGCTTCCATAAATGCCCTTTTTGTACGCTGGTTTTAGCTTTAGGAAAATCATCGAGTTTTTATGCGTTTCTAAAATCTATTAATTTTTTTACTAAGGTTTTAAAGATTCTTAATGAGCATTTTTATATTGCTCAGAAACTCCTAACTCATAACGAATAGAACGAATCTTTTCCTATTAAATTGTGGAACTTTTTACATTTTTCAAGTTTTGTTTGAAAATAGACCACAGAATAAATGTGTAACACGTAAAGTTAACGGTTAAAAATTTATTAAATCGCAAATAGAAAACCGCGTGTGTTGTCCAGAAGGAAAAATTAATGTTTCTAGATTAACTTTAAGACAGAAAAGTATTTATTCCCTAAAACCATCCTCGCCCTAGAGGCGCGTTTTATTTGTTACAAATTGCCAAAAAAACAAGTAGATTTCAATATTGAAACTGGTGACAAGAATTTGTTCGTGACGTTTCGCAAGCACGAGTAACTCGCGTCTTCAGCGGTAGTTTGGTCAGAGCAGCTCGAAGAAACCACCAGCTTCAAAAAATGGTCGGGAAAATACAACAAAAATGGAAAAAAAGTTGTATTATGGCTTCACAGCAATGTGAAGACTTTTTTCGTTGCCAACTTGCAAGTCCGTTATCTCTTTTTGAATAATTTGCACTTTTCACAATTTTTCAATTTTAGTTTAGTCTGAAAGTTAGTGAAAATGGAAAATTTTGAAAAACAGTAAACGGAAACTTGTGAGTTGGTAAAGAAAAAAAATTCTTCACACAAAAGTTGCCAAATTAAAAATGAAATAAATAGAGAAATTAGTGAGTTTCGTTGCCTATGAAGAAACAGAAGCTAAACCCGTGAAGAAAGAAACACCGTGTCTGCGAGCTCGTTACTTGACTCAGAAGTACATAGAGTTAGGCTTTCGAAGCCATTCCTTGAAACTGGTGAGTTTTTCGCAAACGCTGACGTTTTTTGACTGAAAACCCAGGAATACATTGGAATGAATTAGAAACTAAGGGATTGAAGCCTTTTTGCGACTTCCAGAGCATGATGGTTTGATGACCTATTCGCTAGGACCTTTACAGTGTGTACATACACGTAGATACTTGTAAAATCATGTAGAATATGTTCGGTTGCTTTCGAGGTGTCTATGAAATAAAATTGAAACTCTGTCTCAAGCACGTCATTGCAGTTTTAAGTGTTGCTTAATGACAACGAACATGTTTCAAAAGAGGTAAGCCAAAAACACCAATAATAATTATGCCTTCAAAGACATCAATTATCATTAGATAATCGTCGATATTGAGCCCAACAAGCACCTGGAGGCAGATTCTTCGCCAAGAAGAAAGCTATCGATGTGAGTTATGAGATTCTAGTTTTTTCCTCCTCCGAAACTGAATTTGTGGTAATCAATCAACAATCATTACGATTTTGCCCTGGGAAAGTCCGTAGCTTTTGCATATAAGGAAGAGATTATAAATTGCCGATGCATTTAAGAGTGGCGATTTTTGCACGTTCAAACACTGTTTCTAATGACTCGGCGAATTCGAAATAATGGTTAATTTCGCAACTGGTTAGCTAATACCTTGTCGATTTTGAGGTGTATTAATTTTGTGTTTTAGCAAAAATGGTGCTTGAAGGTTCTTTCGGCCAGGGATCGTTAATAAACATGTTGAAAAGCGCGAAATCTCACTTTCCTGCTGCAAGATTCACGCTTCTGATGATATTTCACCGAATCGACCTGCGGCTGTGCACGACATCCCCCCATCGTGCCAAAATCGTAAAACAACAATGTTATTAGGTGTATCTAATACAGGCAATCAATCTTGGAGTTGAATCAATCTCAAAGGAAATTCTTCAACAGCCAAACTGAATATGTTCAATTCATGAAGAATCCTGAAGATTTTTCTACAACAACACCATTAATTATCCTGTTGAGGGTTTTGTCCTTTGAAACCTCCAGCTAGATTCACTATTAATCATCATTAATCTTCCTTTTTTCGACTGGCAGATTTTACTAAAAGTTCTCCAGTCAATCTCAAGTGGTTAAGTGGTTAGCAGGAGCATTCGATCCGACCTCAGATAAAGTTTTCCGTTCATTGAACGTATAACTGGGCAATAACGACTACATTATGCATGCCCACCAAGATGCAATGAACAAACAGATATGATAAATGGCAGATAGTCTTATTAGTACATCTGAGGAATAATATATATCTGATATGCATGTATGTGTGTTGCCCACTGTGCATTTCTAGCAACAAGTTTAGTAACAAATAGGCGCGAGTTAATAATTCAGCAGGATTTTTCCGCGTCCCTTGGTTCCCAACAACAAAACGAAATAATGATAAACGAGCTACCTCATTTACTCCCAGCGGGCTAAATAAACAGCTGATGCCCAAGAGCTGTTACAGATCGCAAGATAGCCATCAGGGTATCGAATTTCTTTTGGACGCCGCGATTCATCATCATGTCGGTTCTTGTTAGGTGGCATCTAATCGTTACGGTTGCTGAGCACCCATGGAAAAAAGACGCGATTCAAATCATTATTTATATCAATTTTTTCCGCTGCCTAAAGCTTGAGGGCTAAAAAAATTCGAAGATTTAAGCACACAAGGAAGATATCAGGTATCGGATCTGGCAACAATGAGTTTTAGTGCTTCAAGCCACTTTTTTGCCGGTTTTTATCAGCGGATTTCTAGTCTCGTTTAATCGATTTAAACGTCAATTTATTAATTGATAACTTTTCTGTTTTTATGTTTTACATTATACAAGATTAGAAGACGATTGGAATTGAAGATGTGAACATTTTACTTTATCAGCTGAATTTTGCCAGTTTTTTAGTATATAAATTTAAAAATTCAGTGTTTCTGGGTGCGTTTAAGAGGCAAATTTACATTGGTTTGTTTCACAAGTAAAGCTAAAACTTTTGCGCCCAAAAAGTTTAAACTTCCGAAATCATTTGCAAATTTAGGCACGTTTTTGGAAGCAGTTTATGGAAGCAGAAAAATGTTTGAAGAAAATATTTAGTTTGTGATTTATCGAAAATATACAAAATAATTATTTATTACTTCATTTTCCTTTTTTATAGGCCAATTTTCGGTTTAAAACTTATCACCAATGTCTTTTTATTCAGTTACTGATTCAATTTTTTTGTGAACCATGACGAGAACTGAAAATGTTTTAGCGTTTCTTCTGTAAAATTGTTCAAAATTCCAGTCTTTTACGGATATTTGGAGAATATTGACAACATCACAAGTGGCACCAGATTACATTTTTTTCATAAAAACATTGCTCGTAAATCAGCTGTACGACTTTATTTTGAAGAATTCCGAAAAATGCATGAAAATGTTCAAGATTTATCTAGATTTTTCGTGCAACTCCTCAGAGGTTAGAAATTTCTAACCAAACTAAAAAAGCAAAGATAGTCCTCGAGACGCTCTACCAAAAACTATCTTTCGACTATTCAAAAATTTTTACCGTTTCCGAGATAGAAGCTCTTGAACTTCGACAGCCTTGAAAAATTTTACATTTTTCCCTCTAGGTTTTTAGAGGTTAGAATTTTCCTACAGCCTATAAACTTAAATACTGCTCTTGAGACACTCTGTTGACAAGCTTGCACGAATTATACAGATATTTTTGATGATTAGTGATATATGGACGCTTAAATTTCGAGCGCCCTTTAAAATTTGATAACTTGACTTGGATCTTTTTCGAGGTTAGGAATTTTTCATGCAAATGAGACGAGCTATGAAAAAGTTTATAGCGACTTTTCTAATTTCCAATTTTTTCCGAGATATCTATGAAAATATCTCTGAATGGCAAACATTGTTCGTCTAGCCCTTTAGAGGTTAGAAATTTATGACAAAACTAAAACAGTAAAGACAGTCCTTGAGAGGTTCTACCAAAAAGTTTCCTGTGAGTATTGAAAAATGTTTAACTGTTTCCGAGATAGAAGCTCATGAACTTCCACAGCGCCGCAAAATTTTGCATTTTTCGTTCCATCTTTTTAGAGGTTAGGATTTTCTGACATAATCTACTGAAGAAAAAATTGCTCTTGAGACACTCTAACGAAAAGGTTCTATGGATTATGCGGATATTATCAACAGTTACTAAGATATTGACGCTTAAACTTCCAGCGATCCGAAAAATTTGATAATTTGACTTGGATCTGTTTAGAGGTTAGGAATATTCAGGAAATTGAGACGAGCTATCAAACAGTGTATAATGATGTTTTAGAAATTTCCAACGTTTTTCGAGATATGTATGAAAATGTCTGACTTGCGAAAAATTTTCGTCTAGCCCTTTAGAGGTTAGAAATTTCTGACAAATCTAAAACAGTAAAGACAGTTCTTGAGACGTTCTACCAAAAAGTTTCTTGTGAGTATTCAAATATTTTTAACTGTTTCCGAGGTAGAATCTCTTGAACTTCCACAGCGCCGCAAAATTTTGCATTTTTCGTTCCATCTTTTTAGAGGTTAGGATTTTCTGACATAATCTACTGAAGAAAAGATTGCTCTTGAGACACTCTAACGAAAAGGTTCTATGGATTATGCGGATGTTATCAACAGTTACTAAAATATTGACGCTTAAACTTCGAGCGATCCGAAAAATTTGATAATTTGACTTGGATCTGTTTAGAGGTTAGGAATATTTCAGGAAAATGAGACGAGCTATCAAACAGTGTATAATGACGTTTTAGAAATTTCCAACGTTTTTCGAAATATGTATGAAAATGTCTGAGACTTGCGAAAAATTTTCCTCTAGCCCTTTAGAGGTTAGAAACTTTTGATTAAACTAAGGAGGCAAGTATAGTTCTCGAGACGCTTTACCAAAAAGTTCCGTATCACTATTCAAAAAATGATCCCTGTTTTCGAGATAGAAGCTCTTGAACTTTGAGGACATCGCCAAATTTTGCATTTTTTCTTCTAAACTTTTAGAGGTTAGGAGTTTCTCACATAACCTATTGAGGCAAAGATTGCTCTTGAGACACTCTATTGAAAAGGTTCTATGGATTATGCGGATATTTTCAATAGTTACTGAGATATAAGGGCTTAAACTTCGAGAACCCCGTTTGATAATTTTCATAAATTTTATACTTTGACTCTTATTTCTTTAGAGGTTAGGAATTTCTAATGAAAATCAGGCGGGCTATCGAAAAGTTCATAACCACTTATTGCGTATTTCCGGTAATTTCTGAGATATGTGTGGAAATGTTTAAGATTTTTCCCTATTTTTCCTCTGTCCATTTAGTGGTTTAAACGAAAAAAAAAAATGTTTCAACCGTTCACTTTTCAAAATTTTAGATTTCTCCTTCTAAAATTTTAACGGTCAGAATGTTCTGCACAAGCTTCTTTAAGAAAAGTCAATTCTGCAGACGCTCTATCGAATTATTCACATATTTTCAACCATTTCGGATGCTTCAAATGCGAGCGCCAGTTAAAATTTGATAAATTTTAACTCTTTGACTTTAGAGGTTAGGATTTTCGTGTAAGGCCTACTTAGTTTACCCAGCCGTTACCCATAAAGAAACAAGTGAACTTGGGGAAAGAAAAAACAGTTGATTCCTAACGCGAACGCGACAATGAAAACGTGTAAAATTGTAGTTGATTATTTTGCTTGAGAATGAGTCGGAATCTGACTGTATAAAAATAATGTTGACTTACTGAGCACATTCTACAAACTCCATAAATTCTAAAAATTAGACATAGACAATAGAGTATCTAGTGACAAATGCCATATCTAGAATAGAGACAAACTCCAAAAACACTGATGTTCGGGGTTCGATTTCTTCATGCTTATGAACTTGATGAATAAATATCCATAAAATCGATAAATTTCGTATTTGAGCATCACTGTCTTGTTGCACGTGAAGTATTTTCGGTTTCATCAAAGATTTAATGAAGGCAATATACCAGTGGCTGCTAAATAATAACATAAATTTCCATTACGAAATGCGCTGGCACACTTTTACACAGCCACTCATTTTACAGATTTCATTAGATTATTAACAACGCGCTTGCATCATCGCACAAACCTTAATAAAATTTAGAAACCCCAATAAACGCCTATTATAATAGCATCATCTACTGTTTTATTTAAATTGTCCATTGTCCGAAGACACGTCGAATCTTCAGTTTGTTTACATCGCTTGGATGAGAGCAATTAAAAAAAATGTATATATAGGAATTAACAAAATGCTGGCATAGAACAAGGTTATGCTTTATGCGTCTTTGTGGAACATCGATGCAACACTTATGCAATCTTTTATGTAGTTTTATTGGCTGTTCGATTAAGAACCCCATTAAAATAGTCCGTAATTAACGTTTTGGTTCAGTTTTACATTGGAGGAGCGCTCTTTATGGGTCCAAGGTGAGAACGGGTTGATTGGCGTTTTGCAGGCCACTTGCTTAAAGATCATTTAATGAACAATCATACACTGTTTTCCGACGGTTTCGATACCCCTAAGTTATTGGTGGACCATTTCATCACTTGGCCTCCGAAGTCACCGGATTTTGGTCCGATTGATTTTTGTTGATTTGTCTTGTGTTGTTCCTTTGTAACTAATGAGAGATTCGTTACTGTTAGGCCTAGTTGATATCATTGGGAAAAAGGCCACCCGCATTATTCGATGCTCACAATCTAGATCATGATAGCATTTATCAGAGCGACTCCAATAAATCACATTGTCCCAAGGTCTTCTTTCTTCAGCAGAAACTTATTAATCTAGATCCTGTTCAACGGTACGGCCGTAATTAATTACACGCATAACTATGAGTATAATACACCAATTTTTCTAAGCTAGATCGAGCCCATTAATTTGTGTTTGACACAGAGCGTTGTTTTTGCCCGGTGATTTATACCGAACGGTAATTTAAATACGTCAAAAATGTGATTCAAAACGGTCATAAATCCTGCGTCAACCAGATTCATTGCCGGAGATAAAGTATTTCGCGTTATTCGTGTCGAGTTTACAAGGTATCTCGAGGAGAATAGGTATGAAATGCGAGGATAAAGTGTGGCTTTGGCTCTATTGCCTGAAAGAGCCGATTTATAGCTTGGATAGGCAAATATAGACCGAGAGTGGCAGCCGATTCGATTGCTAATAAAGACCTTTGAAAGCCCTCAGAGAGCACGTTAGCTGACCGCCGTGAATAATCA
Source organism: Dendroctonus valens (assembly GCA_024550625.1). NCBI lineage: Eukaryota > Metazoa > Arthropoda > Insecta > Coleoptera > Curculionidae > Dendroctonus > Dendroctonus valens. The sequence goes on along the minus strand of JAJTJO010000323.1, from coordinate 236,549 downwards.
TCTTAATTTATGTTCAAACCAGTAGTCTAATTTAGAGTTAATTCGTCACAGTCATTTAAATTTAGGTCAAGTGTTTAATTATGCAAAATTTGAGTTTTACGACCGAAGCCATCCATGCATTTGCAAGCCAAAGCCCATAATAACACCTTTATGTTCTTAAAGTTATCACGATATAAATTAAAGATAAGCCAAGGAATATTTAAAAGCCCATAATCCATGTCTTGGATCAACGCATGTAACTCAAGGCAATAACATGCAGGTTTATCTGGAAGATCTCTTCGCTAATTTTCCACTTATACGAAAAAACTATCACTATCCGCGTATAATCGATCAAACCACAATGTAAGGACAATGTTTTTTTTTGGAGTACGACAACATTTTTTTAATTAGACTAGTTTCTAGACGGAAATCGCTAATTGGGTTTTAATAAAATTGCAAAAAAGATTTTTTATTTCAAGAAAAATTCCTTTCCGATTAGTTTGTTTCGCCCACACACTGGCTTCCTTGGCAATCCTTTCACCAGAATTTCAATGTGAAATATTTTCCAAAAAAATCAATATTCAGTAGATGTAAATTTTAGAAACCACTTCGGATTAAGAGCCGCGAATCGCCAGCTTAAACCTCTGCCAGCTTTCAAATAGAACAATAATAATAATGGCAAGTGTTGAATGAATTTCTCTCTCTGTGCCGATCAATTTGTAAAAAACGCAACACTAATGAACCCTAATGACGAGTCTTGTGCAACAAAACTGAATCTCTTGAGTGCAAAAATCGCTTTTAATTTATTATCTTAACCGTCTTCCGCCACATTCGAACACCTGGTTGCGACGAAAGACTCGTTTCGAAATTCGTTTTTATTTGATGGGAAAATTATGAAATTTGTTTATGTGTGTCGGAAGTCGGGATTAAACCAATTAGAAGTTAAGTTGCAATTATTTTATCATTCTTTTGCGTTGTTTTAGGTTTACTTGCCCCCTTTTTTGTCTAAATCATTTCATTTTCACTTTTATACTTCTACTTGTTCTTTCACCTAGAGAAATATTTATTCTTCAGTTTTTACTGGCTTACTTAAGTTCAGGGATTAATTTCCGAAGAAATTTTTTAAACTTTTTCATAATTAGCTCTTGATTCTGATGCTTTTGAGAAATGAAAACCTGAACAACGCAGCTCAATTTTTAATACTTTTGAAAAAATGCCCTAAAATTTGAGCTGCATTTTTCAGGTTTTGCTTCCAAGCTCAATCAAGCTCTTTCAAGCTAGAAGCAAGAGCTAATTACGAGAACTTTTGCAAGGTTTATTCTGAAATTTATCCCTGCATTTTTGGATCTGTAAATTGAAGATTTTTTGAGTGAAGGACTAAGGACAAGTTCAGGTTTTCTCTCATGGAGATTCTTTGATTGAAAGGACTAAGTACAAGTTCAGGTTTTCTCTCAAAATTTTTCAATTTCAGTTTTCAAATGTAGCAAAATCAGCAGCTAATTGTGTGAGGACTTGAAACTTTTATTCTGAAATTTAATCCCTGAGTTATTGGATCTGTAGAATGAAGATTCTTTGAAAGGACTAAGTACAAGTTCAGGTTTTCTCTCAAAATTTTTGCAATTTCAGTTTTCAAATGTAGCAAAATCAGCAGCTAATTGTGTGAGGACTTGAAACTTTTATTCTGAAATTTAATCCCTGAGTTGTCGGATCTGTAGAATGAAGATTCTTTGAGTGAAAGGACTAAGTACAAGTTCAATTTTTTCTCAAAATTTTTGCAATTTCAGTTTTCAAAGGTGGCAAAAATCAGCAGCTAATTGTGTGAGGACTTGAAACTTTATTCTGAAATTTAATCCCTGAGTTATTGGATCTGTCGAATGAAGATTCTTTGAAAGGACTAAGTACAAGTTCAGGTTTTCTCTCAAAATTTTTGCAATTTCAGTTTTCAAATGTAGCAAAATCAGCAGCTAATTGTGTTAGGACGTGAAACTTTTATTCTGAAATTTAATCCCTGAGTTTTTGGATCTGCAGAATGAAGATCCTTTGAGTGAAAGGACTAAGTACAAGCTCAGGTTTTTCTCAAAATTTTTGCAATTTCAGTTTGCAAAGGTAGCAAAATCAGCAGCTAATTGTGTGAGGACTTGAAACTTTTATTCTGAAATTTAATCCCTGAGTTATTGGATCTGTAGAATGAAGATTCTTTGAGTGAAAGGACTAAGTACAAGTTCAGGGTTTCTCTCAAAATTTTTGCAATTTCAGTTTTCAAATGTAGCAAAATCGGTAGCTAATTGTGTGAGGGCTTGAAAGTTTTATTCTGAAATTTAATCCCTGAGTTGTTGGATCTGTAGAATGAAGATTCTTTGAGTGAGAGGACTAAGTACAAGTTCAATTTTTTCTCAAAATTTTTGCAATTTCAGTTTTCAAAGGTGGCAAAATCAGCAGCTAATTGTGTGAGGACTTGAAATCTTTTATTCTGAAATTTAATCCCTGCATTTTTGGATCTGTAGAATGAAGATTCTTTGAGTGAAGGACTAAGTACAAGTTCAGGTTTTCTCTCAAAATTTTTGCAATTTCAGTTTTCAAAGTAGCAAAATCAGCAACTAATTGTGTGAGGACTTGAAACTTTTATTCTGAAATTTATACCTGAGTTTTTGGATCTGCAGAATGGAGATTCTTTGAGTGAAAGGACTAAGTACAAGTTCAGGTTTTCTCTCAAAATTGTTGCAATTTCAGTTCTCAAAGATAGCAAAATCAGCAGCTAATTGTGTGAGGACTTGAAACTTTTATTCTGAAATTTAATCCCTGAGTTTTTGGATCTGTAGAATGAAGATTCTTTGAGGAAAGGACTAAGTACAAGTTCAGGTTTCTCTCAAAATTTTTGCAATTTCAGTTTTCAAGAGGTAGCAAAATCAGCAGCTAATTGTGTGAGGACTTGAAACTTTATTCTGAAATTTAATCCCTGAGTTTTTGGATCTGCAGAATGAAGATTCTTTGAGTGAAAGGACTAAGTACAAGTTCAGGTTTCTCTCAAAATTTTTGCAATTTCAGTTTTAAATGTAGGAAAATCAGCAGCTAATTGTGTGAGGACTTGAAACTTTTATTCTGAAATTTAATCCCAGAGTTTTTGGATCTGCAGAATGAAGATCTTTGAGTGAAAGGACTAAGTACAAGTTAGGGTTTTCTGTCAAAATTTTTGCAATTGCAGTTTTCAAAGGTAGCAAAATCAGCAGCTAATTGTGTGAGGGCTTTGAAACTTTTATTCTGAAATTTAATCCCTGAGTTTTTGGATCTGCAGAATGAAGATTCTTTGAGTGAAAGGACTAAGTACAAGTTCAGGGTTTCTCTCAAAATTTTTGCAATTTCAGTTTTTAAATGTAGGAAAATCAGCAGCTAATTATGTGAGGCCTTGAAACTTTTATTGTGAAATTTAATTTCTGAACTAAAATTAACCAGGAAAAAACTGCAATTGAAATATTTGGATCCATCGGTTTTGCTCCAAACCAATCGGAAGAATGGTGTTTTCTTTGAGTAAAAACACTAACTACAAGTTCAGGTTTTTCTCTAAGTTTTTTCTTAAGTAAACTTAGTCAGGAAAAAACCGCAATTCAAACAGTTGGATCAGTCAATTTTGTTTCGAACAAATCTAAAGAATGAAGAGTCTAGAGTGAAAGAACAAGTACAAGTTCAGGCAACCTGAACTGGTTGGTAGGTTCTGGTTCAGGCTAAAATTTTGCTATTTTAGATTGCAAAACTAGCAGAATCCGCGACTAATTAGGAGGAAATTTATCCTAGATGGACAAAACGAAACTTGTTCGAAACTTCCCTCAAAAATGGAACGAACAGCTGCTTTTTTAACAGTTTAAACTGTCCAAAAATATTTTCTCATCTATCAGAAGATCGGAAAAGTTTATTCTACCGATTTCATTGCAAGTTCATTGCAAAAATGTGTAAAGAAAACTTTGAGATAAACCTGAAATGTGGCTCAAAAGTTCTGCAAAAGCCTTCAAATTTCAGCTGGATTTTTCAGGTCAGGGAGTTTTCAGGTTTCAGGTCATTTCCTGTTTTTTCTCCAAATTTTTAAAATTTTCCAGATAGGTAAAAGAAACGTTTCCGATAACCAAACACTATCAGATAGGAAGAAGCCTCTAGTAAAAAAATATAAGACATTTTAAGCCTATTTAGTTGTTATATGTGGCCGCCCATTCTATTTTTCAGAAAAGTTTCGAATTTCCAGGAAATTAAACAAAAATCCTGATTTTCTGTATTGAAACAAGTGGGTTTTTAGGGTTTTTAGGCCGTCGTTCGGTAGAATTTCTTCTTGACCTTTTGCAAGCACGTGCGGCTTGCATCTTCAGAAGTGGTTTGCTTGAACGCTTGTACTGTTCTGATCTTCGATTCAAGCGTTCAAGCAAACCACTTCTGGAGATGCAAGCCGCACGTGCTTGCGAACGTCAAGAAGAAATTCTACCGAACGACGGCCTAAAAACCCGAAAAACTCACTTGTTTCAAGGAATGGCCTCGAAAGTCTATCTCTTTTGATTTATGTATTGAATTTGAAAAAAATGTAAGTTGCGAGCATTTGCCAAATAACACACGAAGGTTTTTAGAGCAACTGAAGAAATTTTCGATTTTTTTAGCAAACAAATTTTTTCAAGAGTTTGTCAAGAGACAAACTCTTGAATTTAATTTCATTTTCGAAGAAAACCATTAAAACAAAATAAGCCTTAAACAACTTGCATTGTGAACCAGAGCCTTTACGTTTACGAAGCACCGACGAGCAGAAGACCACCGGGAAGATCTAAAATGAGATGGAAGGACAGTGATCTATCGGATATGCGGAAGCTGACATTGAAAATGAACAGGAAACAATGCTAGATAGAAGTCGATGGAGGCAAATTGTGCTTGCAGCCAAGACCCACATAGGGTTGTAGTGCTTCTTGATGATAATGATGATTTTCGCTCTGATTACTCACTTGCTTCCCCCATAAACAAGAAAAATTAGAGTAAAACCTCAAAAAATTTTTTCAATTTCTGAGTTTTGGTGGCTCCGTCCAGCCCACATTTGATTGAACATCGATTGTAAAAAGAGCTTAAAGTGGATTTGGAAGCTAATTTTTGCACAATAATTTGAAGTGAAAGCTCAACATCAAAAAACCGAAAGCGAATTTTTAAACTCAATTTTCAGACTATCCCCAATCAACTGAAGACACTTTTAATGCTTTAATCAACTAATATCAATCAGAGAACCCTTTTCAAAGGAATGTTCCGAGCAAAGTTCTGTTAAATACGCCTCTCTATTTACACTAGGCAACAACATTGCTGAAGAATTCGCCTCGTTACTCATCAAGTCGAGTTTGATTTACTGGCCTTTATGGAGCAAATTTCTGGAATGTTAAAATGCAAAATTCATGAGATAATCCATGCATTAGACGGCTGGCATCCAGGTTGTAAGAGCGGCATTTGCACTTGTTTCTGTTTGCACAAATAACTCGGATTTATAATGTTGATAAATCAAATATTGCAACTTGATAAAAAGAGTCTAATTATTTTCGTTTTTATTGGAAACACCAAACAGTTTAAACTTCGCCGGTAAGCGGCTGCTGATTGAGAATTTAAGTAAATAGGCTGCAGCAATATGTCTAAACTGAGAAGAGTTGTTATGTAAACAAGGCCGATTTCAGTCCTTTACGATTGGAATGAGTGTCTCAGGCCATTTCAGTAACATTAAGCGAAAACCCGTTAAGTTAATCTAGTTCTTAGTTCCATTGAAAACAGCTCCATTGTCTTAAGAGTCGGCGGCGAACCATCCGAGGAATGACAAAGCGAGTATCGTAACGTTTCGTAACCGGATTTATTCAATTCGCATTTCTGAGAAATCACAAACGCAGCATATTAGTTATGTTTTTTTGTGAGAACTCGACTCTCAAGAATGAGGGTCAAGGAATGATGGGGATTTTCTTTTAATAAATCGATGCAGAATGACGAGACTGAAGGCCGAGAACCGTTACAAAACGTCGATCGATCTATCAGATCGATTAATTCTTTAGCCAGCGGGTGATTACACTCCAATGTTGAGTAATTAAGTGCAATGTTGCTGAATTATGAAATTTTCACTCCAATGTCAATAGAGTTGTAGTAGGATTAAGCTGTGAAAACAAACAAAACAACAAGTTTTAATGAGTTTTCCAATTATTCCCGGGATGTTCAGTTGTTTTCTTCGCTTTTCTTCAAAACCCTTTCAGCTTCTTCATAGATAAAGTGGGCAAATGATCAGGGGGCGTAAAAAGCACAAACATACAGAATCAGCTGGAAATGATACTAATGAGCTTCCAGGCCAAATCAGTCTTTTACTAATAAGTCGCTTTTCTGTGCGAATAATGTTAAAATGAACCAAACGCTTTGGTTACCAACACATCGAAAGAATAGAAAAACGCGGAATTACATATTAAGCAGCCGGATGACTCAGAAGCCTAGATAAGGATCAGTTAATTCGTGCAAATTTTGTGCTTTATGCCATACTTTTACTCGAAGCTTTTTACAAGAAATGTAACAACAGTGAATGCCAATTCGAACGATTTGGGAGCTGCATCACATATAAAACACCCTAATTACAACTTCGCTACGTAACTGATGGAGAAACCTGATATCGATAATCTTCGCCACTTTCTTCAGCAGATTTCGATAGTATTTTAAATGGGTGTGAATTTGTGCTGGAAAGTTACAAAAATCTGCCTTTTAATTACTGCTAATTCCTACTGACATTTAAACTCTTTCTAGCTTTTGCAATCGTTATTAACGAATCTGCGCGCATTATACAAATTTCTCTAAACTCCCCCTTGAAAAGAAACGAAAAAACACAAACAACCTCTGATTGAATCTTCGACAATTTCCAAGTGCAATTTCCCTATTTATAGACGAGGTTAAGATATTTTGCATAAAACAAAATCAACAAAAATTTTAAACAAAGGAACGCACGTTACATCATCGACCGGAGCACGCACCATCATCAACAATTACAATAACAAAGACTGCGCTCTTTGGGAGTGAAATTTTAATTGTTTGGGCCGCTCCAGTACTGTCGAATTATTATAAATTCAAACAATCGAATTTCAATTCATTAATCTTTCTATGGGCTTTTGTCGGTACTTTCGGAATTTGGTTGCTTCAAGGATGCGAACGCGAATAAGTACGCCACTTTTCCCGTGCATTTCAGTCGCTCCAGCACCAGAACTCGAGTAATTTATTGTACCTACGTTTAATTGTTTTAGATGGGAAAAAATCCGATTGTTCATAAACAGGCTTGCAGTTTTGTGGTTCGATTGTTTCGTGTAATTAAATTACTTCTCTGCAAAGGTGTCTAAAGGCAAAACATTTACAGACGCAAATTGATTATAGGCGAAAAAAACACGACTTGGTTTTACAAAAGAGGAATGAGAAACCGCAGGAAAACATAAACCGTTTAGTCAGCAACTCGGATGCTAAAGCAATTTAAATCTATTAGCATCTGTGGAAGGAATGAAATTAACATTATTGATGTAAAGCAACAATTTAGCGCAAACCTAGCACAAGAATTTTTATCGAATTAAGAAAAAAGCTAGTTAAATGCTGGATTTCTAAGTGGTTGCAACTGCAAAAACCACATATCATTTGATAAAAGTCATTAAAGTGGGTGCGTAATAATGATGAAGAATCCTGGCAAGAATGTTAATGAAATGTAAGCGATAAGAAGTCAGGAAAATATCGTTATAATGCAGGATTCCAACTAGCTTTAATGCATAAAATATTAGCATGAACCCTCTTGCAGGTGAAGAGTGAATAGAGTACAAACTAGAAAAGCGACAAAGCTCAACAACAAAGTTCTAGCTAGGAAGAATGTAGAACATGAATTAAAAAATATTTCCGATAATTGAAAAAAAAAACCTCAATTCAATCATATAAAGTAATTTCTTCCTGATGTTTCGCAAGCACAAGTACCTTCCATCTTCAGAGGTGGTTAGCTGGGCCAGGAAAAACTCATCAATTTCCGGCGACCACCGCGAAAGAACATTTCTGAGAAGGAAGACAATTGATGAAAACCTAGAATCAACTTTTTACGCAACAGAAACAAAGCAGTTTTCCACCTTAAAAACGTCTAAAAAAACGCATATTTATTGAGCACGTTTGGTTTGAAGCGAAAAAAATTATCAGCGTTTTAATAATCAAAAATGACAAAAACTGCGGGTATCTTGACACACTGAACATGCTCCCAGCACCAAAGGTGTTACCCGTACCCAAGATAAATGATCCCGTTAAATTGAATTGGACGTGCTATTAATCTTCACCGCAAACAAGCCGGTAGTTTTTTCAAATTTAATCACGGCATTTACCGGCTAAATTACCAGAAAAAAACAGCGTCTTATTAGATGAGCCATATTTGCTTCTGTTCCTGTTTTGAAAAGGGGTTTTTACATATTTTATTGCTTTGTCATCTGCTGCTTGATCTTTGCTCTGTAGTCAATCTCATTTAACAAAGTTCTCGTTATTTAGTTTTACACATTGTGTGTTATTTTCAACTTCAATTGTTAAATATCCTGCTGAATTGTAAAAGCGATTGATTCTCATTATAAAACCGGCTGATTTCCACACATGACTTTCGGATTCATATACAGAGTGTCAACATAACATCACAAATTCTCTCTGACAAGAGTTATAGTTCTCCAGGGTTCGACCAGCTTATACACATTAATGCTTATATTTTTAACACCCTGTATGATAAAAATGGGGTGCATGGTAAAAATGGTGTAGTGATGTGAGTCAAATAACCTCTTCTATGAGTACCTCAGCTCCGCGTGGTGCACCCTGCTTTTTCAAACGAGGCTCTGACGACCGAGTCATGGCGGTATAACCGTATTACCAAGGCTAAGAAAATGTAGTCCTCCAGAATAAGACTCTCTACCAACCCGCAATGGCCAGTGTGGTAGAAATAAGGCTAAAAAAACCCTTATGGCGACAAGAAACTAACGGCCCTCAGTCCCCGGCAGTTCACCGACTCCCGGCTACCATCCTACGAATGGAGGTGTAGGTTTCATAATAAACAAAAAACACCCAGGCAAACTTGTCCAGATAGATAGTGCAGGCTTGAGAGTGGAATTTCTTGTACTAAGACTGAGCTCAAAATACAGACTAAAAGGTATTCAAGGGTATACCCCAACAACTACACATTTGGACCAGGAAGTGGAAAGCTTTCCTGAGGACCTTGCAGCAGCGATGTCAAAAACACCAACTCATTACCACGTTATTATAGGAGATCTGAATGCAAAACTTGATATAAAGAGGATGATGCTGAGTCTGCTGGGTGAACATGGGAATGGCCATAGGAACGAAAGAGGAAATACTCTCCTTGACTTCCTGGCACACCATGGACTGTATACAATGAACTCATTTAAAAAAAAGAGTAACAGAAGCGCTGGAGGTGGCAAGCCCAGATGGAGTTACCAAAAATGTGATCGATTATGTGATCACTGACATGAAAAATAGTGTGCAAAAGTCAACGTACTGAATCATTTTCATTCAGTACTGACCAGAGATAAGAGGTATGACTGGTAGGTGAGAATGGTGTCATGAAGCGAGCACCTCAAAGTTGGTCTGATGTTAAAGACCTGGGTGAATACCAGAAAGAGATAGACCTTGAACTGGAGAACTCTGGGATTACGAGAAATTAGGAAGTAAATATCGAAGCAGCAAATTAAGAAATTAAGAAAATTTTAAAAGATGCACAAAAACAGTGGTGCTCAAAAAATAAGAAGATTCTTATGAAACAGAGAAGGGAACTAAATTCCAAGCATACCACGAATGCAGACCAACTACGAAACCTAAATGGAGACATCTGAAAGGGCGCCAGGAGAGAAATAAGAAAGTTTAAATCTGAAGAAATAGAAGAGGCCATTGAAAACAACAAAAGTTTGAAGGTCCTTTGAAGAAACTTCTCCTCTGGTACCAAGCATGGGACAGGCCGTACGACCTCAAATAAGGAAGATATTTTAAAGTTGGTTGAGGACTTTTATACAGATCTGTACAAAGAAAAGAAACACAATCCGCCTGAGAACTTGCCTCATGTACAAAAGCAGGGTTCAGAGGAAATTCCTGATCTTACCCTGGATGAGATAAGAATAAATAATAAGAACGCCAGGAACCGATCACATATTGTGGTACACAGGTATCCTCATCACAACATATTTTTAACACCCTCTATACTAGACACTAGAAAACTATTTTTTGATAAGTTTATTTTAGCAAAATATAATTTTTGAAGCTGATCGAAAATATTTTTAATTTTGACCTGAAAATCGATCATCCCGGATTTTAACTGGATATTCTTGGCCTGAATAGTATGTGCATTTTCACATCTTTCTGTTTTCGGTTTAAATTCGCAGTCTCAAATCGTCAGGTCAATTAACCATAAACAATGTTTTTCCAAATCACTTGGATCACTCACACAGAGAGAAATGGCCTCCAGTTCACCCGACCTAGATCCATTGGATTTTTAGCTCAAGAAACACCTGAAAAACTAGGGACGAAAATTTGCAAAGAATTACGTTTCTGATTAAACAGTTAAATTATCAAAAAATCGAAATTTTCATTTCGATTTGGAAAAGTTTTAAATTAATTGAAAATTGATGTAAAACATAGGTGGTATCCGGAAAACGCCTCATTTTATCGACGTCAAACTAAATATGTTTTTTTTTAGTTTCCGCTATAGAAAAATAGTTTTCTGGTTCATCATACAGGGTGTTAAAAATATAAGCACTAATGTATATATACTATATCTTGGCAGGAAGCGTCCGTACAATTTTTCTATTTAGAAATGTTCAATGCTATTTTGACACCCTGTGTTTATATCGAAAAGTGTGCCCACATTTTCCGGGATGCCCTGTATAGATTTAAATATTTGATGTATAACAAAAAAGGCCCAAAATAGTATTTAATACTTCAACTTTTAAACGTTGTAAAGAAGCAGAAACAACAGAAGTGAGTGGGACTCATTAATTCAAATATGCGAAAAATATAGATGTTTTAAGTACAAATGAAATTAAACACTTTTTGTAATTAGGATGCGGAGAATTGCTTTAAAGCTTTGACAATAAATCATCTTAAAGCTTCCTTTACATGTTCAAAAAAAGCTTAAGCTCAAAAGCCATTTTCGATAAATGTGTTTTAATAACCGAACGTTAGCGCTACTGATACCACAGTTGATTGTTGTACAAGCGAAGACTGTTCTTGCGAAAGATTTACCTAGGGATTCCGGTATAATAAATAAGTTTTTAATAGGTTCTTAGTAAGCTACCAGTAGTTATTTATGCTAAAAATGAATGAAACTCATCCGTGAGTTAATAGGCTATAAATGGATGGACGGGTCGAGAAAAAGTAATTGCTATGCGTAAGAAAAAAAACGGTATGTGTTGTGAAGTCACGCAATTTACCACATTCCATCCGAACATAAAATGGGATTGTTTAGCAAATATGGAAATTTCAATGAATACAAATTGATTAAAAACAGAAAAAAACACACGAAGTCAAAGCAACGCAACACTTTTCGGTTAATTCACATGTTGGGGCCCAACTGGCAAATAAATTTTGCAAAATGCAAAAAATCTCCGCGGGTAGTTTCAAACTCGCTTCGTTCCTCCTAATGGCGTGCCATAATCACATAAACTGGAATATTTATTAACGTAATTATTGAGAGGCTGCAAAAAAAGACCCACTGGCCGACTTAATGGCACGAATTAGTCCGGGTGATTTGTAGCTCGCTAACTTTAAGTTTCAATATTACTTAATGCACGTATTTTTTTTGGGAAACTCATCAGTGGGAAATTATATCCTCTATGGCTTTGGATGCCTAGAAATTGTGCAATGCACTTTTTGTAAATTTTGACAACATTCATGGAATTTTAGTATGGAAAGACTGGATAAGAACCACGGAGTTGACGGCAGAAATCTGAAGTGGTGGAGTAAAAAAAAATTAATCTCACCAAACACTAGAAGTGAACACAGAGATAAAAGACCTCGAAGCCAAGTTATCTAGCAGATATATTTTCTATACAGGGTGTTTGGACGTCGCTGGACAATGCTGAAGATTTAAACGTGTCTAAAAATGGTCACATAAAACCGGTTTAGAGATTTGCTATTTATTCTTGTTAAGCCTACAGGGCTTAACTTGATCGGTCCAAAATATACAGGGTGTTTTACTAGCTGTCATACTGTCAAGCATTACTGAAAACATCTGAAATTCAGAGCAGAATTTTCTTTAATAATGGCTGAAGTTGAACTGTATGTTTTCGACTCGCAATACTATATATTTTATTTTTTATTTAAAAATAATTGATTTTGATACCAAAATATGAGAGGAAAATGGCTTATAAATGCAACAGAGTCTCTTGCTTTGTTTTTCCAGGTCGTTATGCGAGTTTTCCAAAAGTTCAGTGGCGAAAAGTGAAGTGTCTTGAAAAACATATAATCTAAATTTCATCAGTTTACGGTACAAGAGACGAAAGTCGAAGTTCCGCCACTGCTTGAAGTTGACGTCATGCACAGAGTGGCGGGCCTTTGACTTTCGTCGACTTTCAGTTTGTTGATTTTGAGTTTTTGATCTTGAGTTTTTGTCAATAAAGGGCAATTTGCAGCATTTGCGACAAAGACGTAGAATTTCATACGAATCTCGATTTGCATTCAATTAAATGTTGCCATTGTTCTCAAAAACACTGTGTTTGAAGCAAAAATATTCTAAAAATTAGAAAAACTATCAAATGTCGGAAGGTCCAAATGCAAAATGGTTCACTAGCAATGCGTCTTCAACGAATCTTCAGCTCTTTTCAATAATATCCAGTATTGAAACCTTTGAGTTTCTAGATATGTGGCAAAAGTCAGTAGAATTATTTGAAAAAACCTGCATTTATTCACACATAGTAGTAGTAAACATCTTTATTTCTAAAAAATGCTATCGACCTATCGGTCTTTCTGCCCTTGTTTAATACATGTAGTCTTAATATAAATAAAAAACAAAAATGAAAATTCTCTTATTCTAGGTTAATAATCTTATTAAATGAACTTTCCAATTCTAATGACAAGAAAAAATATTTTATTGTCCAGTAGTCAGTTGCGTTTGTAAGTGTTCGAGTAGCGTTGATGTAGGGAAACGGAAGCGGGATTGTCTGGTTGGTCTTGTAAGACAAAGGGGATTCAGTATGGTCCAGTTGTAGGGGTTGTTTGTCCATTTTGTCTGTAGATGTATGAGTCTTTCCGAAATCTTTGTCATGTTTGTGCGTTCGTATAGTAGTTGGGTGGAGGGGGTTGTGTAGTGGGTTTTGGGGGTGTCTTATTCGTGTTATTAGTCTTAGTGCAATTTGTTCTGTTGTTTGTATATAACGTTTTGTCCTTTCTGTTCCGTTGGTCATGAGTATATGTCCATAGTCTAGCAAGGGTATACAAATAGCTTTATATATTTTGGTGGCGGTAGTTTGTGCTAATTCCTCTGTCTTTGTAGGTTAGTGACCGGAAGTGTTTTGTTCTCTTTATTGTTTCTGCCCTGATGTTTCGTATGTGTTTAGTGAATTTAAGTTTGTGGTCAATTGTGATTCCAAGGTATTTTACGTCGTTTTTTGGTTGTGTCGTTTGGCCGTCTGCAGTTATTGTAGGGGAGTCAGCGTTGAGTCTGTGGTTTGTGAGCAGAAGTTGGTATTTTGACGCGTTTGGTGTTAGTCTCCATTTATAAAACCATGTCATTGTGTTGTTTGTTAGTGTTTGGAGTCTTTGAGCTGCTCTCTCAGTAGTTTTTGTCATGTACAATAAGTGCCGTGTCGTCTGCGTATTGTAATATGTATGCCGATCTGTCGATTTGATTTTTGTCTGGTAAGTTGTAATTGTATATGTCATGGCAGTATATATTGTAGAGAAACGGTGAGAGCGGGGATCCATGAGGGAGCCCTTGTTCAGGGGAAAAAGAAAATGACAGTGTTTTGTCAATTCGTACTTGTAGTTGTCTGTTTTCTAGTAAGTTCTTTATGGTGGGTAGTAGATATGTTGGTGTGTGTAGTTTGTATAGTTTGTATAGTAAGCCTCTATGCCAGACACTATCAAAAGCTTTGTTAATGTCCATAAACTAGGCAAGCTGTCTTTCTGTCAGTTAGGTGGGTTGTTTGTATATTGTTAGTCAGAGTGAAGAGTGGGTGAATAGTCGAGTGCTGATGTTTGAATCCGAACTGATACGACTGGTATGTACTTGTCGACCAGTTTTCCCAGTCGCTGCCTATTATGTACTCAAAAACCTTGCTAAGTACTGGTAGCAGTGTAATTGGTCTGTAATTGCTCGGTTGTGTATTGTCCAGTCCATTTTTGGGTATAGGGATTATTAAGCCGGTTTTCCATGTTTTTGGAATTTTGTTATTTCTGCTGCAGTTGTTCAATTCAGTTAGGATCAGTTTGTGTGTTTCTTGAGTTAGGCTTTTCAACAGTTTTGCCTTTATTTTATCTTTTCCCGGTGCTGTGTTTTTGATATGCGCTAGGGCTTCATCGTACTCTGTGTCTGTGATCAGTTTGTATGTATAGTTTGGTGAGCTGTTAAAATAGTTCAAGTACCAGTCGTTGATCAAGTTCCAGTTGTCATTGTCGAAGTTAGGGTTTGTCCATATGCTGAAGGCCCTTTGATAGTGTCTGGCGAACGCGCCAGCTTTCTCTTTGTCTGTGTACCGTTCTATTCCGTTTTCGTCAATATTCACACATATCTTTGCTCGATTATTTATTAGTTTTAGCTCAATTGAAGCGTTGAAATCCGGAATAATTTGATTACTGAGCCAAATTCCATTGAGAAGATCGAAGAACAAAAATCTCAAAAGCTTCTGTAATTATATTCGATATTCCTTCTATACGTTTGGGTCTACCGAAACAAGTTCTTTTAGTGTCGATCACATTTTCCGTGTACATTAACAAAACATTTCCAGGTTTCTCCTCAAGCCAGCACCTCATTGTGGATAACACATTGATTTAACCATCAAATTTTGGCCAAAAAGTTAATTTTTCACAGGTACACACCTCCGTTACATCTTGAGCAAAATGAGCGATTTTTCCCCAATTTAATAACAGACTCTCAATGACTTAAATACCCATACTTAAAACTGTATTCATATTTAGTTAATTATGTTATTAAGTCGGTTGGCAGCTTCCCAGTAATTTATTTTAAAATATTGCCCATAATTAGAGACAACATTTAGGCTTGAATGGAAAGTGTAGATCGCGGACATTAAGTGGATGCCTATTTTATAATTTATTCCGTCATGAATGCTGTTGTTTTTTTTCCTCTCCTTTGTGAATGAGCACTTGGGTATTACACAAGAAAAAAGCTAATTTCGACCGAAAAACTGTGTGTTATTAGATAAACAAACGTAGGTATATACCGGTTCGGGTGAAAAATGCATGAATTATTCCTACTAAATTGCCGGTTTGAACTGCAACTGTCTGTAGCAGCTTTAAAACCGTCGGATATTTAAAAGTTGCAAAACATTAAGAACTAAATGGAATCCCACATGTTATTACCGATGATGGTTCCGTTACGTAATTACGATGATGGGATAATTTGCCTCGCAATAAAATAATAAATTTAATCGATGTTTAGTTGATTTTTTATTAAGTTTTCCCGGGGGCAAAATACAATTTTGGAGGATTTGACTATAGGCCCCCATCACAGCTGAGCGCAAATAGGTATTGATTGAGGGTTGCTTCAACGCCCACTGGCCCAGTGCCTGTGGAAGGTTAGGTTTTGATCCAACGAAGTAGGATGCCTTCCCAAGCAGCAAAATCGAGGATTTTTTTTGAGGAAAATTTACAAATTCACAATGAGTAGGTGTAAAACCCACCCGTATTTAGAGCACTGATTAATGATTCAGATTGCTGTCTCTTCATCCAAGAGAGCGTATAAATAAAGCCATAGCGAGTGGCTGCGATCCAACATTAATAATTGAATCGTCACTCCATCCATATGTATCTCCTTGATTATCTATTTACAAAACGTTAATCCCATTAACTTTTTCATGCATAATGGATTCGGCCACAACATTGTCGAATCGTGTACCGCATTATTCGCCTCTATATTACTCTACTTTCGATTTTCATTCGGCAAACATAATTAATATTTTGAAATGTGGATCGTAGTTTATGTATGGGGCCACACAATGGCCGGTAATGTATCAGATACGATAAGAAATAGTTTTATTGGCCAATGTTAATTCAATAATGGCCTCACCTTGGTGGTTCTCAGATCGGAATAATTTAATTTCACTTCGAAGAATGACTAGAATGTTTTGGGGATTCGATGCAACTAATCCTTACTACGAGAGGACATTTTTGCTTTACTACGTTTGTTTCATTTTCTATCAGTCATGCTTTACTACGTTTGTTTCATTTTCTATCAGTCAGTCAGTCAAGCCTGAAGGAGGATTCAACGATGAATCGGTGACTTTTAAAGTGGCTTCAATTGCTAACTGTAGAATGGATTTTGTGTTGAAAGTTTCAAGTTCTTCAGAAGAATGATCAAGCTTGTAGAAATAGTTGCTCAAGCAAAGGAAAGATAGAGGGAATAATTTATAAAAAAATGCATAAAAGCAGCAAACAACCAGCGCGCACCAGCTAAGAAGTAGCAATAGGGTCAGCACTGCAAAGTCATCTGTAAATCAGATTTTTTTAGTTGCCTTTTAGTAACTTCTTGATAAATCAAAAAGTGAAAAATCAGTGTAAAATCGGCGCTTAGGGGAAACATGAGGGACATTTGAGGCAGATAACTGGCCTTAAGAGGCTCTACTCAATTGTATTTTAAAGGAGCGTTAAATTTGCTAAGAAACAATGTTTCTGCTTGAAAAATTACTGGAAACTAGTTGCGTAAAATTAAGTGAAAAATCGACTAAAAAATCGAGCATTTCGACGTTTCTTTAAACTTCCTTTTGAGTGTCACTTTGCCTCAGAGAATCAGCTTTAGTTTAAAAAAGTCTGCAAAGGTACGGATTATTACACGTTGGGAAAGTCATGGAAAGCATTTATAATTCGAATAAATATGGAAAAATTGAGATTTTCGGTTTTCAAAAATTTGTTTTGTGGAAGTTTTCAGATTAAATTGTCCATTTAGAAAGAGTTACAAATTGTCCACTAGAATACTAAATTGAATGTGCAAAATATCCTTCAAAGATGTAAAGAGTTTTTTTAGCGCTTGTTAGTTCAGCAAATGAATGAAAAACAACAAGATTTACTAAAAAAAGTTTCAATCTTAGGTGCAAAAACTTTAACATTGAACTGGACACTAAGAGGAACTACAAATGAAAAACTGCTACAAAGTAATTTGCAATTTCTGCGAATTTTCACATACGAAAAATTATTACTTAAAAGCGTAAAACTTGCCTAAAAATTGCTTCATTTTTTCAACAGAATAACGATACATTTTTGGAATTTTCAGAGTAAATGAAATGCAAATATGTTAAAAAATGAAGAAATTAATGTTAAACAAAATTGCAAAAAGAATTAAAAAAAGAATGTTTCAACAACAAAGTGATTAATGTTTTGCCATGGCAGATCGAAGACCTGAAAAGTCACATATTTTGTCAGTTTTTCCAATTTTAGGTGCAAGAATTTGACGACTCAAAGATTCACTGTTCGGTAGCTTCAAAATTTAAATGAAATTTAAAAGAAGAACGAAAAACTTGCAAAAAGTACTTTAATTTTTTCAATAGAATACCGATACATTTTTGGCATTTTGAGAACAAATAAAGTGAAAAATTGAGATACAAAAGTTAAGAAAAATGGCAATGCAGAATTGAAAATATCAATTATGCGAAAACAAAGTCATCAATTTTTTGCCAATTTTATCTTCTATTCAAGTATCAGCTGAATTTTTTGGTGAATTTGGTCATTGAGACGGCTTCAAAATCAATTCGTTTAAATTGTTATTTCAGATGGTTAAAAACTAGTCATTTGGAATATTTTGGCCAGGAATATTTTTAAATAAAAAGCTTTTCACGAAACGAAATCGAATATTTCAATATCCTTTAAACACGTAAAGAGTTTTGTCAGTTGCATTTTAGACAAACGAATAGGAAAACAATACATAAAATAAAGGAAAATAATAAAGTTGTATACAGGGTGATTCAAAAGTGGCGTCATTCCTCTGGGGGTGTTTTGGGAGTCCAGGAAAAATAGTAAAAAAAATTAATTCTAACCAAAAACTGAGATATTTGCCAAAAACTAGATCAGAATTACGGCAACGATGCTTTTCAAGGTAATCTGCCTAATTAACATTACGTAAATACCTGTTACTTCTTAATTGTTGAAAATTGTAGTAACCATGGATAAACCGAAAACAAAGAAAGAGAAAGCAATAGAAATATTTTGAGGCTAGGATAACTCTGTCAATTTGCCGTCAGTGCTGCCATCCTTTCTGGGGCAATGAGTGAAATACCTAAACTCGCCTCACATGTAAACAAACATCTCCTGTGTAAGGTTATGTATCAATGATCAATATTAATCAAATAAAATAAAATAAAAGTTGTTAAATCACAAGAGGTTAACTCCAGACATGTTTGTTCCCCAATCACTTTATTGTGCACTCTTCGCCGCAGTCTGGGATCACCTTTTGATCAGCTTCTCGTATTCGGTTAATTAACTCTTGCTCAATTTGTACCGGTGTTCGCAAGATCAGAGAGTTAATGTGTCCTAATGTCCTGTGTATCTTACACACATGGTAGGAATGTGGCACTTTCTCTGGGGAGTTATAGGGGCAATTATCCGGTGCCTGGGAAAGTGTCAGTGGTTGTGCAATGCTCCGAGCACTCCTGGAAGGCTCTGAGCACCTCTAGATCGTCCACAACCTACGTCAATTCCTGGAGTCAATCGTCCAGTGTCTCTGGCCCTTTGCTGGTGTAAGGTCTTACACCTTCTGCTATTCATTCCAATGTATTCCTGGGTTTCAGTCAATTTTATTGTTTATTATTTAAAATGTTACAAATACGTTTCGGTGTCTTTATCCACCATCACTGGTCACACAGAGTGACCAGTCAAATGTGAGGTTGAAGGCAACTATATACACAAACTGATGATGGTGGATAAAGTCACCGAAACGTATTTGTAACATTTTAAATAATAAACAATAAAATTGACTGAAACCCAGGAATACATTGGAATGAATTAAAGTACAGTCAGGAAAATATACGAAACCTTCTGCTATGTTAGTGTGGCATTTTCCCCTAAATAATCACATATTCGCCAAGTGAGCTCCTATAACCCCTTAAAAGGAATTACGCCACTTTTGAATCACTCTGTATAATAAACAGCCCAAAGTTTCACTTTCTAGCCGCCTCAAAACTTAACTGAAATTAAGAGAAACAACAAAAATGCAACACAAAGAAAGTAATCTGAAATTTTTGCGACTTTTCATTTGTCAAAAATCTTAATTAAGGAGCGAAAAACTTGCTAAAAATAGCAATATTTTTCAATAGAATGAAGATAACAATGAGATTTTTTGGCATTTTGAGAGAAAACTAAATGTTTAAAAATGAAGATCTGAAAATAGCAATGAAGAATTGAAAACAGAAGAGCAGTTATTAGTTTTTTGCAAATTTCATCTTATATTCAAGTATCAGTTGGATTTTTGGGTAAATTTGGTCTTTAGAAATCAATTGATTTACGAATCAAGCAGAATTTTGCAAAGCAAAGCAAAATGTTGCCTCTGAAGCCTTTTTCACCTGTTTCGACTATAGCGATCCCTCGTTTGGGGAAGTCGAGTGATCCTCCCCATGACGTCACTCGCCCACATGGCCTACAATCTGACGTCACTAAATCAATATACACGGCAGTTCATGTGATGGCCCAAACTGGAACTAACGTGGGCGAGCTTTTTCGGGCAAACAAGAACTAAATGGAACGATGGAATTGAGGAAAAGTCGATCTTTTGGGCGAGTGAGGTATTCGATAATGTCTGATGATGTCAGTCTATGGCCATTCTGAGGGTGATCATTCGGGGTTTCATGCGTTTTTTTTGGGTGCGTTTAACATTTCGAGCTTTTCTCCAAAATCCGTCGTGTTTGCCAGCAGTAAACAAAGCCACGCTAATGAATCTTCATCATCAGTGGTTTCGATGTGGAAAGAAGAAATAGAAAGCGGTGTTATACCTATAAAAAGTAATAACAAACCGATGGTGGCCTGGAGGCGTCGGTTTGTTACAGGACATCGACGGTTTAGAACTTTTTCGACTGAATTGATTAATTCGTCTATCAGCGCCCGCGTTGCTTTCTTCGATTCAAATTTGATTAATTATCGAGTTTTGTAATTAGTTTTTTCGGGAATTATGAAGCCGCGTTACGTAAAGTGCAGCAGTCAAGTTTTGAAATTCTATTGAAGCAAATGAAGAAAAGAGCACTGTTTTATAGCGCTTCTTGCAATGAGAAAGACCGATTGGGTCGATTTGTGGAAGAAATAAAGAGCAGCAGATTCCTAAATGAATGAAGAAAGAACTCGCCATTTTCAGCCTGGTAGTTCTTCGACCAAGAAAAAGTTTAGTAGTTTGTTGCATAATCGGTTGTTAACACGGGTGAAATCCATTAAAACCCCAGCCAAGACAAGTCAGTCCTGAGACCTTTAACCTCGCGATCACAGATACAATTAACACTCAGATTCCGAGCGTGAGAGCAAAAAAACTCAACTAGGACAACCCGGTCACGTTTTCCTAAAGATACAGAGCCTCTGGGTGTTTTTTCGTCGAAATTGGGCGCTCTAACACACCGCCAACTCGACTGGAGGTCAATAAGGAAGTGTTGCGTTCGCGTTGTTTATGTAATTGTTGTAAAACATTGGGTTTCTTGTAATATTGTGTGCAAACATTGGTACGCCGCCATTGTTCGGCCGTCTTAATAAAATGTTTAAACAATTTCTCAGTCAATCAAAGCGATAAGTTTCTGCGTTCGGCGGTTTCAGTTTGGAAAATAATTTGCATTTGGTTCTGGCATTTTGGCTGGAAATAAGTATGCAAAATTTGCTAATAAACAAACATTAAATTCACTTCACACAATTTTTACGCCGTACTTCCGTGACGGCCGTTGTAAGTGTGTGTGATTTATTTTAAATGCTCCCAAACGGTAAGGGAGCTAAGAAGTTGCTCAAATATTGACTGACACTGTATTTGCATAAAATCCACTGCTTGAGGAATAGCGGTTAGACAAACAGAAATGTGAAAGGTTTTTAATTCTCAAATATTTGGTCGGTCGCATGCAAGAATGCAACAAGAATCGCTTTTGTAGCGGATCTATTTTCGATTATTTGGTGAAATTTCCGAATTTCAACAACGATCTTGAATAACCAGTTGAACCAACAGAACATAATGGAGAAGAAAAGAAACTAGACGACTAAAATATGTTAATTAAATTACATTTTATTTAGAAGGTTTTTTATTGGTGCTAATAGCGGATGAGATGTAAAAAATCATCAGTTTACTTTGAGTGTTGCTGGATTTGCATAATTCAGTTCGGCAAAATGTTCGCTTTCATGCACAAGTGAACAATCCTCGATCGAAACGTCTCAATTTTCCATTGCCCATTAAACCCAACTTATTTACACGAGCTGTTCAAACAGCACTAAACCATCTATTATGCGTAGTTTAGAGCCTCCTACACTGCATTGCGTTCATTACTTTACTGATAGTCCAGCAATGTGACGTCACCCAGTCCCAAGTCCGGTCCGTTAGGCGGCCGAATGTTCGCCCACACATCAAACTGTGACACAAGTCCACAATTGACCCAACCTTCGATTTGTCATCCAAGCCTGGACGCATAATTCACGGTAGAATGAAAAATGACGTTCAATTCAAAAATTATTCATTTTTTTCCTAATGATAACTACAATTTATTTGCATGCGGTATTCAATGGCCACCAGGACAAGGATATGCATATCGGAGATATGGTTATTGTTTCATGGTAGCTGCGACCGATTGTTTTTTCTCTTGCGTCACATGAGGAAAATATTTCAAATTCAATCCAGTTGGACAAGGCCATCGACAAAATTTCCCGTTTGATTGGCAGATTTGGTGCAGGCCATCTTCGTCCAAGTTTGCCCCACGTGGTTTATGCCAGCCTGACGCTTCAGCCCAATCGCTGTTCCAATCAAGCACGCTTCCATGGAAACCAAACGGATTTGATGACGGCATGCTGATCGGGCCCAGCTTAGTTGCACCATCGACATTGTTTCTGTTTGAAAATTTCGGCGAATATAAAGCGAGAACAGTTTGAAAAAATGTAGCCAATTTTCCGGATAGTTTAAGTCGACTAAGGCCTACAGCTTGGCCTTGTACGGAAAACACACAGTTTAAGGTTCCCTACTGCAAAATCGACTTACTGAAAATATCGAACAGTTGCAGCCTCCAACTATTCAAGCATCCAAAACTGATTATTCCTGTGGAAAAATCTGCCACACAAAAAAACACTAAAATTCTCACAAACCGGCCCGGTTGAACTTGAAAACCAGTGCGATTCCAGACAGAACTGGGGACAAACTGGCTCTAAACTTTCGCTTTGACCTCGGCTCTATCGCAGCACAAACAGAGAGGGAGCGGGCGCTAAAAACGACCAAGAAAGAGATCGGCATCGTGCGACGTCACCAAATCAATGCTCTTGAGATGACGTCAGATTGCGGCAGCGGTGTAATCGATGACGTCAATACCAGCGCTGGTTATTAATGACAATGGGCATGACGTCGAAGGGAAAAGCGTCCAGGTGCGTTCCCCAAACTAGGAGAGGGGGGTGGGTGAGAAGTCAGATGTTGCCCGGTATGGAGGATTTTGTGCCGGAATCGATAAATCGATCGGTAAATTGCAATTAATGCAAATTAGCACCATTAATTTTTCCATTACCAAGAAATTATAGGTTTAAATATTGTTCTCTGGTTAACTATTTTCATTAGCAAAAATGTAAATTTCTTCCAGCTGAACGTGACATTCGGGACCGAACGATAAACTCGACAGAGCAGATTTTATTTTTCCATTAATGCGTCAATTATCCAGTGTTTGTTCACGTGATTCTCCATTCCGTATTGGCCGCCAGCCACAATCACGTGGCCGCATCGTCATTAACCATTGGCCATTTATTCGAGGAACATGTCATTTGCATCCAAAGCACAGTTTTACAGAACTTGAAAATTGTCTTCTCAGCTCAACTTTCTTTAGAAATGTTTTGTCCTTCTGAAGAAAAATCCTTGTATATAATTTTTTTTAATTTGCGCATGAAGAAACATGTCTTTTAAACTTTGAAAACATGTCTTTTAAACGAGCGAAAAGCATTTGTAGACATATTATACAGGGTGTTTGAATAATGCCATATTTTCTTGCTGAAAGTTTAAATTCGTGTGCTTGCACCATCGCGTAGCTCAGAGAGGAAAAAAGTATACGATGTTATAACCTCACGTCTTCTGAGTAATTTGGATCTTTAATCGTATGTTTATCCTGAGCCTTTCTGGAGATGTTCATTTGTTTATGACCGATCACATTTTCCGCCCGAAATTTACTTATTTTTTTTTCTGTATTTGCGAAAAACATTTCTGGCATATCCAGTGTTATAACCTCATATCTTCTGAGGAATTTGGAGCTTTAATCGTCTATTAATCTCGATCCATTTGAGAGATATAATTTTTTTTATGATCGGTCACATTTTCCACACGAAATTTATTTAAACTTTTTTTTAATTTCGATAAATCCTGTGCAAATAAAATGTTATTCTAAGCTTAGAGCTGCCAATCTCTGTTTATTTTGTTACGTATGTAACTCCACAAAAAAAACAAACGAAAAACGGCGTCTCCTTCGTAAATCCTTAGGCGTGAAACAAAAAACATTAAACATAAAAACGTAAAACATTAACCTCAGAAGAACAGAGCACACAAAGTGACAAAATAAAAAATCTTGCAATGAAATGCTGTTCGCACTGCCTTTTTGCCACAAATTTTCTTCGCTAGCAAAAAATAAGTTTTTGTAATTTTCTCTCGGAAACAGTACAAATAAAGTAAAAAATCTCCCGAATGGCTCGGGATAAACAGACGATTAAAAATGCAAAATACTCAGAACACATGAGGTTATAACATCGTATACCTTTTTCCTCTCTGGGTTCCCAATATTGCCCGCAAAAGATTGACAATTTGACCAAGAAAACAGGTCAGTATTTAATTTTAATGTTTTTTGCTTATCCTATAACTTAAATGTTTGTCCAATAATAGAGCTATGATTCGATAAAAAAATTATTCAAATCGAATCACCGACAGACAAAATATTCACAGAAAATGTGTGTGTTAAATTTGGGGCGCAATGTATTCTAAAAGTTCGCGATTTCAAGCCAAAAATCTTTTCCAAGCGAAAACTTCTGAACGTTCCTTTGCTTCTTTGGTAAAATAATTGCTTTCAAGGCTTCATCACTTCCTACCGATTCTAACCAGAGAAAAGCAAAGTTCTCCCCCAACTACTCGACTGTCAGTCTGTTCCCCAATAAAACCCCTCCCTGAATGTGCAAAAAAAACCCCATAATACGATTTCCTATTTTTTTTAAGGTAGGTCGCATCACTCTTCGTAATTACCGCGCTGTTTACGACCGGCTCGATTGTAAGTGTTGTAAAAGTGCTCGTAGTGATACTATTTTTAGTAATTCCATGTAATTTATTGTTGTTTTTTTTTCTGTTCTCTCTCCTCTTGTAGTCATGATTTGTTCCGTTGATCCATGATGAGATGGTTAGTCAAAAGGTGATGTAATTGAGCTTCCCATCGTTGCATAACTCGGCAAGTGTTGATGGATTTATTCGTTTCTGTTTGGAATTTCAAGTAATGTGGGGTTTTCGGTTAGTGAAACGCAGTTCGGATTTTGGGTTTTTTAAATTGACTTATTTCCGGCAATTTATTAGTGGGATTTTTTCAATAATGCATGGCATCCGTGAAATCTGGGTGTAAAAATCTGTTGTGTTCTATACCTATTTCAGCTTGAACTAATGATCTCGTTGCTTTAGACGCTTCACATCCAAAATAATCGAAGAATTTGGCCCATTTTAAACCTTCTTCAAGCAAAGCTTAAGGTTTCTAATCAAAGACATTAAAGGAAAAAATGCGGAATTTCTGACCGAACCCAAACATCGTCGATCGAAAACCAGCAATTCAAATGGGAAAAGTTTGCATAATTTTATGCGTCTGCTGTGGTAGGTGTTATAACGTCGTCCTTGTAATATTTCTTCTTAAATTAATCGTTTTAGATACTTCAGTTTTCTCCTAAAACCTAATGGATTCACCTTGGAATCGGTCGTAAAATTTACTGCTCGTTTTAGACTGGTTCCAATTATTTAAAGTAGTTGATTTCATAGCAGGACTTTGGGTCTTTAATATTAAACTGTCGTAAGCATATTTTAAGTTTGTTAATGCTTATCTGCTTTCGCATTATAAAGCCATCTAACTAAAGCGCGGTTTCTCACAGTGAAATTCTTTGCTTCAAGGGACGCATTGGGCTTCCTGATGGCCAGCGAAATGAAGACAAAGATAACAATTGAACTACATTTCAAAAAACTCTCCTTAATGGCATTCCAATCAATCAATAAATGAAGACAAATAAGCATCTGTTTAATTTTTTTTATATAAATTTCTTCACACCTTTTGAAATACTTAATAAATATTTTCCACTTGATACTACACCCTTAAAGTGCAGTTAAACCACGACCAGAAAAGAAAAACTTCTAGTGACTAGACAAATTCTTGACAATTAACAGCGCAAGCAAACGAGCGTTATAATTATAATAATAATAATTGTAAAATTTCACTACAGGTGTCGAATGAAAGAATCTTAATAAATTGTATCGGTGCTGTGCCTTTTGCCGGCAGTAAATTACGAATTAATTGGCAGTGTACTATGTAATTACTTGTTGGATTTCATTTTATGTGTGTGTTCAAACCGGAGGCTCTTTCAAAAGTCCGCTTTCCAACAGAAAATTAATGCATATCAATGGAAACGTGTCGCTTTGTGCGCGATTTTCCCATTATAAATCGCATTAATCGTGCTTTAATTGCTTATAAATAGCCGAAATGCTGGAACAAACGTATGGAAGAGTGTTGGATCGCGATGGCAAAACGTCTTGCGTCAGTGGCTTTGGATCAAATTAAGTCTGCCATTCTATTCTTTGAGCAGCTGGATAAAAGTGCCCGCAAAACAAAACCCACGCCCGTGACGTGTACGCGGGATCGAAATAAATGCTCAGTTTCATTTCGGGCGCTTGCAACCCCAACACAGCATCCCGTATGCTTCCAGCTTGCTGACGTCACAGGATAAATCTGGAAGCACGCGGCATATATCTTTGAAACCGGAAAGGGAGATTGATCAACTCTGACGTAGTCAGGACTCAGGTGCGTTCACGTGAGCTCCATATCGCTTTTGGGGGGATTGTTGTCGGGTGTTTGGGGGCTAGAAAAGTTTCCCCATATTCATAAGGACTGAACCAGAAAAAATCGCTGCGCACAAAAACCTTAATAACTTACGAACCCTTGACAACATTCTAATGAAACAAAAAGGGGTTTAAAGATGATTTTATTACGAGCATGTAAAAAAAAGAAGCTGAAATCATTTGTTTTGACATACATTTTTTCTGGAATGCTTTCCATCATCGACTGTTTGGCAGCTTTGTTGATTTTTCTGGCGGTAGAGTTCCACTTTACTTAGAATTCTGGTAGGGTTTTAGCTTCTTTTTTCGTTTCTTTCAAAGCTCTTTTCAGCAAGGCCCAATATCGTTCGATTGGGCGAAGCTTTGGGCAATTCCCTAGGCACCAAAACGACCAAGTCTGGCCAAAAGAAAGTTGAGACTCTATGTTGTTTCATGAAAGGCAACAATATTTTTTGGAGACACTCTTTTACGTAAATTTCGGTGTTTATAGTACCATTTGTTCCAAAATATTTGCTGCGCTCCCCACAGCTACACGAGAAACTTCCTGGGAAACTTTGACTTGTTTTCTCAGTCCTGAACTCTTCATTGACACCTCCGCGCTCACGTGCTGGGTAAAATTCTTCACCCGGAAGCTGGGAGAAGTCACAAAGAACGTACGTTTTGTCATCCATTTGTGTTCAATTTTCGAGCCCGTTTTTGGGTTCCAGGTTCTTACTTGCGTTTCTGTCTGGTGTAAGTCTTGAAGCCCATCTTGGTTTTGATTCGACATACGGTGCTCCCACTGCAATCAACTTTATTGCCCATTTTCCGATTGGAAAACCTACGATTCTTCTGCAATTTCTCGACAACTTTCTTCACTGTTTGTGGGCGTGGAAATCCACTTTTCCTACCCGAACCCACTTTTCGGTTAACATTTAATGTTTGCTTGAACCGCCTAATAACGTTTGATACGGTTAGTATTATAACTTTAGAGGTGCTAAGGAAGAGCTGGAATTTTGGTTTTGTGAAGAGTTAGAACGGTTTTTGTGGGAAGCGATTTTTTCTGACTCAGTCCTTATTAGGCAAAGTGAGTCCACTCTGTAGAAGAGATAAGTGAATGAAGCTCGAATCAGGTGGTCGCGGTGGCGCATTAACGTCTATCAACAACATTTCGTTATGTTAACATTGCCAATGGCCGAATTTACTAAAACAATGATTTCCATTTGCATAAAAGCAGATTAAATCAGTGACTTTTCCGTTGAGCTGAGCCTTTTAAATATTCATATTGCAGCGTGGGTGCCATTTCTGGTTCGATTAAATCGAGCATTTGTATTTTCAATCAACGGCCGCGATTGCATAATGGGATTTCGGTCTTGGGCAAGAAAGAAAAATTCGATTTTTTCCCTTCAATCAATTCCCAACCGGTCGTCTTATTCCGCTATTTAATCCTGTTAAGGTGATTAGTGAGACTTGGCTGCAGTTTTCCGCTTCTCAGCTTCTTCTACACATTCCTTGTAGACGATCTGACTTGAACGGGACGCTTTGCCCGAATGTTTTCTTTAATTGGAACATCGACGCTTATTAGTTCATTTTGTGCAGATTGTCTACATTGTCCCAACCACCACTGCTAAATAATTTTAGTTCTCAATCTGACTTTTTGTTGAGCGGCTAAAAATTCGATGACCAAAAGCCGATTGATTGAAACAGTATTTTAAAGCGTGTTGAAAAGACAACGCATCAGAAGAAGTACATCTGAACCAGACGTGACACGCATAATGAAGCAACTGGGTTTCGAAGCAACTCGGTTTGAGGGAGAATTTATTGGCCTGTAGCATTACCAGATCTGGCCCCCATTGAATTGCTACCTTCGAAGATGAATCGGTAAATTGTAAAATTCGTTAACGATTTGTACTAGTCACTTTTAAGCATTTGTGAGTTAAATTGTGGTCTTTCAACTGTGGAAAACAAACTGGGAAAGAGTCAATGTGACTTGCGACAAAACCTTTCTAAACCAGTTGATATTTTGGGATTTGGAAGACACTTTCAAATAATAGATCTTGATCGATCCAAGCCTGCTTTGGCCACCCTGTATATTTACTGAAAACGCATATATGAAGTGAAATTCGTACACCTAGTGTTTGCTTGGGGGAAAAAGTGTTCCTGGTTCGTGTTACCGAGTAAGTGAAAAACAAATTTGAAATATTTTCCTTGTTTTGAAGACACTGTGAGTTATTTTTCTTTAGTTGATTTTTTTAAAGTCTGGAAGCAAAATTTTACAATTTTCAAAAGAAGATTTGTTATATTACGTTAAACTAGTCAATTAGTGGCCAATAGAAAAGTGCGACTCAAGTCATGAAAAAAACCACCGATTAAGTTGGTTTGTTAAAATCTCACGAACTTGTGCTTTTGATTTTTGCTCTATTAATGTACTAATTTCGATTGTTTTGGTCGCAAAGAGAAGTTGATTCTCAAAAATTTACTTTTCCGCCTTATTCCCAAGGTAAAATCGGTCAAAATTTTGCGTTTTGCAAAAAACCATGCTGAACTTTTGCTAACTGACATCTTTTTCGAATGCAGAAAAAAGTTAAAAGCGTAAATTTCGCATCGCAAAACCTTTAAGTAAATGATGTCTGTAACTAACTGCAATTTGTTTAAAAAAAAGAGAAATTCTTTTGGAAGTGTAATTATTAAATCCCAATGTGTTGCCCAATTCACATGTAGCGGAAGTACATTATTTCCTCCATTATTTCGCTATTTCTCCATTCTTCCATTCTCAATCAAATTTTCTAATGTTCTATGCACCTTGTTTAAAAAAAAGAATATAAATTGCTAAACACGCGCTTCTTTGTATGTACTTACAATATTTTTGTCAATTTAATTCTTCGAAAAATTTTTGACGTTTTTTTGAATATGTTATTTGATGCGTAGGCGATATGAAAAAAACCCTATTTGAGACTAGTTTTCATTAAAAAACTAGCTTGGAAACGAAAGAAGTTAATTAAAAGAGAAGATATAATTAAATTAGAAGGGAAGAAGAAGTTTTTGTTTTTATAAAGTCTGAAACAAAAAACTTAATAATTTTCATAAGGATATTTATTATTTTAAATGTTATTTGGAAAAACGTCCGAATAAGTTGGTAAGTTTAAATCTGAAGAATCTAAAAAAATTGGCACATTTTTCGTCAATTTTCGCAAAAAGTGTAAGATTTCCCAATTTTGCTCTTTTAATGCACCAATTTCGATTAAATGATGATTAAAAAATGAAAAATTAACTTTTCCGCTTTATTCTCAAGCCAAAATCTCCCAAAATGCACCTAACTGTTTTTCAAAAAAACCATGCTGAACTTTTGCAGAAAAATGTTAAAAGCGCAAATTTCGCTACTAAAAAAAAGCGAAATTTTCTCGTAAGTGAAATTATTTAAGCATATTTTTAATTAAATAATTCTCTTCATAAAAGAAGCGAGTGTATTTCGGCCACTTTGTTGCCTAATTCAGATGTAGCTGGAGTATATTATCTCCTTCTTATATCGCTATTTCTCCATTCCGCTCATTCTCAAATGTTCCACCGACATTATAAAAAAAAAACAATATAAAATGTCAAACACGCGCTTCATTCCACTTGCTCTACGGAGCCATATTTTCAAAAACATAATTCTTGGGAATGTGCTTGATGTGTTTTTTTATGTATTATTTCCATTAAAAGTTTCCAAGTTTCCATTAAAAATCCACTTAAAAGCCAGCGAACAAAATTTGGAGCCCCCGGATTTTTCGAAAAAAAAAAACGAAAAAACATCGGTTAGTCCGAAAAAGAGCGTTAATTTTCCCTTAAAGCGTCAACCATCACCAAATGAAAAACCAGTGGTGTACATACACTTGTTGGGTAGACGGCAGCCGAATCCTGGCGAATTATTGTTCGAATCAGTGGCGTCGTTAAGATCGGGAGCGACGGAGGTTGGGCCCCCGTTACAGGGCGTGCGGCCGGCCCTAAAGAAACCCTCCGGGTGACGAAACGATGCGGAAGGCCGAAGACGCATGTCCCGCTTGGATCATCCTACAGCCACATGCAACAATCAACGGCAAACAACAACGACATGACCAGAACTAAGACAGTGAACTAGGAACAGCCTACTAAAAGTCACCTGGCGAACAGGGCGAAGCCTCGGCTTCCAACAGGCTGTCGGATGGTGAATCCACCTCGAACAGATCGATCAACAGCATTCAGTAGGACTGATCCTACTGACCGACCACCAGATGATAAGAAGAAAGACGTTTTGTTTTGACGAATCAACAAGTGCGAAACTCTGCGCCACTGAAACGGCAGATTTCTGTCCAGGTACCCGGTTGAATGTATCACTAACAGAAGATGCACTAGAGGAGAAATTGTCACTCACATTGTCCAGTCCAGACATGGACTGTGCCAGTTCAAATCTGGAAATTGTCGCGCTCACAGCTGCTCGCTCGATTCCCGCGTCCAAAGTCCGAGCATTTTTCCCAAAACCACTCAACTCTCAGTCACTCAATTTTGCAGAAATTTCTCTTTTTTTCCTTTCGCCCTCGTTTCTTCTGTCTTCTTGTTGCCGAAGAAGGTTCGCGCGCGATTTTGTTGCGCTCGGCAGTGACGAGTTACTTCGACCGATCGCTGTTCGATCTACCGGCACTTTGTTCCCCTGCCACAACTTTCCGTTCATTATAAACGGGTAAAGCGTCGTGTCGCGTCGCGGCGAAGAGTGACGTCATCGTCGCAGTGACGTCATAGTGCAGCGACGCTCCAGCAGGTCTGCTCCACGCTCACACCAATCCAGAATCGATGGCACGGGGTGAGTGCACGATGAATCTGCCAGTCGTTCAAATTCTGCCAGATTTTCGATTTTTCTCAGTTTCTTCAAACCAGACCCTCAAACCTCAACTTTTCACCTCAAAAAGGATGACTTCCGAACCTAATCCAGCAAACGTTCACTTCCATGGGACGCTTAAGAACGGTAATCTGGGTCAAGTGAAGAGTGGCGCAGCTGGAACGTCTTGAGATGCATGTGGTTTCAGACAGACAGACAGACTATATGCGGATGATTCCGAAGTTGCCTTAAAGAAGAGTTTTTCAGCAGGATTTCACATGTTTTCTATCTAGTATTTTTCCTTTAGGTTCATTGGAAAACGCGCTGCTTAAATAGGTACCAACAGCGCGGTAAATGAGTTTGGCCATCCAGATGTCCAGATTTAACCCCTTTGAACCCTGTGATCCTCAAGAAAAGCGTGAGTAACACAGTACTCAAAATGCTCCAAATTCTTTGTTCTTCGCAAATGCAGCGAGCTAATGGAAAACTCATCGCAGAAATCAACTTGTTCTTAAACTCCACACAGTTAAAGTCGTTCATTTTCAGCAAAATGTCCATTAACTCATTGAAATGAAACGTCTTCCCTTCAGACCGCATGCACTTTATCAACTCGATTATTAATTAATATTATCATCCCTTATCGTTAAATGGCAATCGCCCACTATAATAAAGCACCAAGGCGGAAGAGCTCCCTAAACCTGTCCACCAGTTACGTAACGATAAATGCAAATTAGAGATGGGCGCTGATGGGATATTCCCCAGAGTTATTGCCCGTACAGGTCCGAACTCCGCCAGTTCCAAAGCAACTCTGGTTGGTGGATTTGGAGTTGAGCCGGAAAAAAATGAGGGTTTATGCAATGAAAACTATGGTTCTGGGCTGATCGGAACATGCGAAAGTGTCCTTAATGAAACCAGAGAAATCAAAAAGTCAAACTGGGAAAACAGTCCTTGGACACTCACTAGGCAACAATGTTGCCTCCAAATCTTCATTTCCTTGAGCTCGGCAAGCTCCTAGTTGGACAAAAAAGAAGGTTTTTTGGATCTCAACCAAAGAGCTCGAAACGGTTGTGAATAAGGTTAAAATCAGTGATTCTCTACATGTCCTCCATTTAGCTCCATAGATTTTCTATAATCAATTTCAATTTTATCTAAATCGTTTTGAATAGATTGGTTATGATTCATATTAATATTGTTCACTGCATCCGCTATTCAAAGGCGTAAACCATTAACATTTGTAACTGGACTTTCCTAGACAATATTCTTAAAATAACTACAGATAATCAAGAGGCGTTAAGTCGGGGGTATCAGGGGGCCATGGGATAAGACCAGCTCGTCCAATCCAGTTCAAAATGTACATGCTGAAGTCCGATTCTGGACGAATATGTCCGTGCCGTGACCCTTGTGGGCCCACTCGACGGCCCTCGCCCAATGCCCCACATTCCTGCCACAAGTGACGTCACAACTACTACCGCATCAGTGACGTCATTAACCAGGGCTCAGGGGTGTGGTGCAGTCAAAGTTGGGTTTGTTCGCTCAGGCCCGCTTTGCATGGCACGGATTTTTACAGGGTGTGCCCTGATTTGATAGAAGGGAGTGTTAGGGGAACTTTTATTGGCGAATTGCACAATGCGAAACTTGTAAAACTCATAAGCTGAGTTTTTGTGCTGGGCCCGTGGATTTGGTCCAAACCGTTCGCTCTTTGGGCATTGATTCATCAACATTGTGACAATGTTTACTTGGATGAAATTGTTGCTTTATCAGAGTTTTTAATTGCTGTTCGCGTCCTAGACAACATCAGCATTAGGTCGCCACTCGTGCAGCTAAAGCGTTTACAAATTCCTTCGGCAACATCAATGTTTGACGTGCTGGAAAGAACCGGCCATAATTAATTTTAGATTTGATAATAATTATTAGGATATTATGGTTCGGTGTAAACATTTGGTATGTCTTCACAACTTTCTACTCGGTTTAAGAGTAGCAATCCATACATCTCAAGACAAATAGTATTGAAATTCAATATAATTAGCAAACTGCTTCATTCTATACAATTAGTTCACTCAGTTTCATCAGTGGTTTCCCCTGTTGCTCAATTATTCATGTCTAGTTCCTCGAAGCACTGCCCAACTAAGAGCTTTTTTGCCACACTAATTTGCGTAGATTTGCATTATTCAGAGCTCCAACCTCCATTAGGTTCACTGGCGTTTTTCCATTCGGAACCACTCTCCAAATACCAGCTTGGTACTCTTAAAGGCCCATCCGGGCAAAGTATCGGAATTGATGAAAACCTCTCTCACGTCCATGTAACCCGGTGTTTTTTTCCGCATCTTTTCCAAGTACGGGTTTGTACCGCAATTGTTGAGAATTACAAGACTGGCACCTTTACAAATAAAATTAGTTATGGTTGGACGCTTCAGTGCCTTTTGGGTTGGTGGGCGGTAACACTCAGGTAAACAATGGTGGAATCATGATTTATTCTAACGCGACGCTATGGGGGTATGGAAACTCGTATTTTCGGGCGAGCCACCATTACAACAATCAGGTCCCATTCATAAAACCCGTTAAAATAATGCCCGGTATGTAAATAAACATCGAACGGGTAATAACTCGTTACAATCGATTAGCAAACGCGCTGTAGGTTTATTGAATATCTCTATTAGATATACAATCGGTCGACAAAGCGATGAGTGGGTGTGCGGAATAATGGAAAAATTAGATCAGTCCTTATACAGGATGGAAACTGATCAAATTGTCTAGGAAACTTTAAAAAAACCTCCAGTCTTCTCCAACTCTACTTGAGGAAAAGTGGCTGAAATGGCGCAAGAAGTTTCACAAACAGCCCAATTATCTAATAAACTGTTCCTGTTTACTCCAGGGACTTCAAATTAGGTTCTTCCTCTAGCTCTTTACCTACTGCTAATGTCTAAACTTTCAGCTGTTGTTGCGCCCCTGTATATCTTAAATTGTTGCATATTGACTATGTGGGCGGGCCATTATGGTGCATATCTTTCAAAAGGGGGCAAATACAATGTAAAATGTGTTTGCGTTCGTTCAGCCTACACGAACAAGATCAATTTGTTGGGTTTTCGGTCTCTTGGATGCTGGTCAAGTGCATTTGAAACCTCTGCACCTTCAGCGTGTAGAAAAACCCAAATCAATCAGAAAAAAAATGAATTACCGCCTCTACAAGTCAACGGAAATGAATTGCTTTTTCGCAAAATGATCCCCCAGCATTGAAAAACCGGCGCAATCAAGTTGATTTTTCTAATTACCCGACAGGATCTTCCGATTTAACACCTACAGATTTGCGGTTGGTCTATGCGATCGATTTGAATATTTATAAGGATGAAATGTGGAAAAGATACGTTTTATTTGGTATTTTTAGACGCGCTAATTGGTCTTTGATTCATGATTATGCAGTGAAATCGTGGGGAAAATTCAATGGAACTTTAGGTAAATTTACCAGCAATAAATTTCCAATAATGTTCAAAAAAACCACAAAAGAAGGGGAAAAACATGTTCCCTAAAACCCTCGTTTGATTTGCAAGGTGTTTATTTTAAGCTACTTACTTTTTTTAAGTATCTACGGATGAACTTTTTTATGTAGCTTGAAGTTGGAAGTTGGACCATTTGCAGGTTTAGCAAAAAAGCGCGTAATGAATTTTCGTTTTAATAAGATTTTTTAACTTTCCAGATGGGCCAAGTCAGGAAATCGGGACGGTCATCGAACTAACCATCTCGACCAACCATCTTCTAGGAGACTGTGGCTCACTGCATCAACTTGGGACATTAATGGAGGAAAATTCGCTCTAAAACAGTGAACTTTTTCCGAAAAATCGCACAAAATTTAATAAACGCAGTTTAAACCCTTAAGCTGAAAAATTTGTTTTTTAATTTCCTTTTCCACCCTCGATTTGATTGAGCCAAGTGATCTCAATGACTTGATTAAATCCCGCGTACAAAGTGTCCCAAAGAATTTGCTTTAACAACTAGCTGGAACCTTCAAAGCCAGTTTTTTTGTAAACCAACAAATTTTTATGGAGCAGTATCCGGTTCTTGGACGGTTCGAATATCGGTTTTTCAGGAAAAAAAACCCGATGGTAAGTATCACGAACCATTAATTTCCTATGGGTTCATGTCGGTTCAGAGTTCACACGGGTATTCCTATGTAGAACCCGCTAGAATCAGTGCTCTCTGTTTACCAATGTATGTTGCTTTCTTAATTTACACTGAAGTCACGACTGCATCGCGATTTAATGGCGAAAAATGCACAAAATAGGCGATTGTGTGTTCTTATTTGTGTAGTAAGGAAGAAATTGCCCAAGAAAATAAGCATAGTGATTATCTGGTTCTCTGCGGGCGTTATTTCGCAACACTCGTGTGTTCATCAGGTTCTTTGGTACTTTGCGATACGTCGAGTAAACGTTAATGAAAACGACACGTGCCCTCAACTAAAACTTCGCAATATTGGGAGTTAATCAATCCGGGAAAATTAGCACGTTTGTTGCCAACCCGCCAAGTTAATCGACTTTGTTGTTTGCAAAGTTTTCCCGAATTCTTACTGTTAAAGTAAGTCATTACTGAGTGAATTTTGATTAATATTGATCATTTTGCACTGTTTTTGGAACGTTTGGAGAACGTTTAAAACCGGTCGAATGTGTGTGCTTGTTTACAACTCCCCATCATTGTGGCAAGTTAATCTGGATAATGAAAATAATTCTTGACATGTTTTTTAATTGAATTGAAATAAAGTCACTTTTCTAAGGCATTTTTTTTTAAATTCTTCAAGGTCCTCAAATTAACTCACCTTTTGAAACATTGCTCTTAAAACTGTGGATATTTTAATAGTTAAAAAAATAAGAACCCTGCCTATGGAGAGAATGGGTGAGCCGGGTAGCTCACTTCGAACTGCAGCTGGTCCCAAGCCCGGATAAAAGAGGAGGGACCTCAGATAAGGCTAGCGACCTGCCAGAGGGTAATACAGTGCTCAATCAGGGTGCTACAGTGCCGCATCCTTTTCAACTTGATTATGGACAAAGTTATAGAGGAAGTAAAAAAGGTTGGAAAGGGATACTCACTAGGGGACAAAGAACTAAAAGTAATTTGCTACGCGGACAATGCCGTGCTGGTCTCAGAGGGTGAGGACAACCTGCAGAGAATGCTATATCAGTGCGAAAAGACAGCTACCAAATACAACATGGAGATATCGGTAGCAAAATCAAAAGTGCTAACCATCTCAAAAGAGCCCAGAAGATGTAAATTGGCTATATACAATAAACCAGTAGAACAGGTTATGAGCTTCAAATAACTCCTCCTTCAAGACCTCCAAGAAGAAGTAAAGTATCAACGAAAGCAGCTTTAATATCAGGATTCCTTAGAGATATAATATGGCGAAACAAGCACATGTCCATTAAAAGCAAAGTCCTGCGTGAGACCTGCAACTTATGCTGTAGAAACAAGAGCCGAAAACTCCACAACAAAAAGGATTATCCGCACAGAGATGAGGTTTCTAAGATCCATAGCAGGCTACTAACGGACCACAAAAGAAACGAAGGCTTCCGAGAACTTTGCGATATCCAAGACATAGTTAGATGGTCCCGAAACAGACGTCGCGAATGGAGAGATCCTGTTGAACGGATGGACGACAACAGATTACCGAAGATTGCAAGAGATGGTCTCCCAAGATCCAGCAGAGCATCTGGACGTCCACCCATACGTTGGCATCAAAGCTGGAATTCAGCATCCCAGACACAACTCTAAGAGAGTAGTGAACAAGGCAGATGCCCTACAAAAAGGAAGAAGAAGATAATAATGTTTTGGTTTTTAGCAGTGTTTGGAGCTAGATATGATGTGACCACACCTTCATTTAATGGAAAATAAACGACTGTTTTGATTTCTAACATTAGATTCTTCCCATTCCTGTGCTCTTTTCCATTTTATTTTAATGGAATTTCCATTACCCTGAACAAGGAGAATGCATGCTCAACCATTACAAATGCTGTTAATAAATGATATATTAGCTAGTTGAAAAATATGAGTGGAAACTCAAAACTAATAATTCACACCACGTTCAATCGAGCCACTAACCACGACCATTTAAGGCATCTGAGTAGATAGCAGTTGGAATTAATTAATATTAATGCCTTCCGAGCCCTGCCCCCAAACCCAACAGGCATCAGATCTTTTCGATAATGATAATTAACTTGTATCGAAAATGTGCGTCGACACACCCGTGCATCTGAGAAGTTATGATTGTTTTTTTAACAACCAAACGGGGCTTCTCTCTGGGCTGTGTGTGCTCACAAACGTGCATAAAAATCATAATTAGATGTAATTTTATTTGGCATATCTCGCACAGATAGAAGGATGCCTGCCAGATAAGTAACCAATGGTTAACGTGTTTGTTTTGTGTGTACCGCCAAAGCAATAATTTTGATCAATTTATTGAACGTCCATACAGGAAAAAAGGTATGGCAATTTTGCATAATGCTGGTATTCGCTTTATGCGGTAAATAGGGATTATCGTCTGAATGTCCAAACAATGCAGAAATAATAACAGTATTCATTTTACACTGTAAAATAATCACGGTTAATTTATATTTGCGTTACTGGCGGATTTTATCAGCACTTAAAACTTGGCGTTTAGTAGTACCGAAACCGAGATAAAACCCGCTCTCTGCGAGAGATGCTCTCTAAGTACATCTAAATTC
The DNA here is from genome assembly GCA_024550625.1 of Dendroctonus valens. NCBI lineage: Eukaryota > Metazoa > Arthropoda > Insecta > Coleoptera > Curculionidae > Dendroctonus > Dendroctonus valens. The sequence goes on along the minus strand of JAJTJO010000323.1, from coordinate 198,607 downwards.
GCGTCTATTAAATTCATTAAGTGATAATGACTGCAATTAACTCTCACCAACAATTCGACGGCGTTGAATAACGAGCTCTGATTTATGATACTTTCTAACATTATGACACAATATAAAATCAGGGATAAAAGATCTCCAGCTACCACATAATCAGGTCCTCGGTTTCGACAAATTGCATACCATTAGTAGCATCTATTCATTGATATATCGGCGGCTGTTTTTTTCCTTTTTGGGTGCGTAATTATTGGAAAGGTAACGTTCAATTTGTTCATTGTGAGCACATATTCAGTATGCTCACAGTAATAAAGGGCGTTTGGTTCAGTTTTTTTGCGCAATATTTCAAAATTCACCTAACTACTTGCCTTAACCATGACAAGAAATAGTAGTAGTAAACATCTTTATTTCTAAAAAAAAGGCTATCGACCTATCGGTCTTTCTGCCCTTGTTTAATACATGTAGTCTTAATCTAAATAAAAAACAAATATGAAAATTCTCCTATTCTAGGTTAACAATATTATTAAATAAACTTTCCAATTCTAATGACAAGAAAAAATTATTTTATTGTGCAGTAGTCAGTTGCGTTTGTAAGTGTTCGAGTAGCGTTGATGTAGGGAAACGGAAGCGGGATTGTCTGGTTGGTCTTGTAAGACAAAGGGGATTCAGTATGGTCCAGTTGTAGGGGTTGTTTGTCCATTTTGTCTGTAGATGTATGAGTCTTTCCGAAATCTTTGTCATGTTTGTGCGTTCGTATAGTAGTTGGGTGGAGGGGGTTGTGTAGTGGGTTTTGGGGGTGTCTTATTAGTTTTATTAGTCTTAGTGCAATTTGTTCTGTTGTTTGTATATAACGTTTTGTCCTTTCTGTTCCGTTGGTCATGAGTATATGTCCATAGTCTAGCAAGGGGCTACAAATAGCTTTATATATTTTGGTGGCGGTGTTTGTGCTAATTCCTCTGTCTTTGTAGGTTAGTGATCGGAAGTGTTTTGTTCTCTTTATTGTTTCTGCCCTGATGTTTCGTATGTGTTTAGTGAATTTAAGTTTGTGGTCAATTGTGATTCCAAGGTATTTTACGTCGTTTTTTGGTTGTGTCGTTTGGCCGTCTGCAGTTATTGTAGGGGAGTCAGCGTTGAGTCTGTGGTTTGTGAGCAGAAGTTGGTTTTTTGACGCGTTTGGTGTTAGTCTCCATTTATAAAACCATGTCATAGTGTTGTTTGTTAGTGTTTGGAGTCTTTGAGCTGCTCTCTCAGTAGTTTTGTCATGTACAATAAGTGCCGTGTCGTCTGCGTATTGTAATATGTATGCCGATCTGTCGATTTGATTTTTGTCTGGTAAGTTGTAATTGTATATGTCATGGCAGTATATATTGTAGAGAAACGGTGAGAGCGGGGATCCTTGAGGGAGCCCTTGTTCAGGGAAAAAGAAAATGACAGTGTTTTGTCAATTCGTACTTGTAGTTGTCTGTTTTCTAGTAAGTTCTTTATGGTGTGTAGTAGATATGTTGGTGTGTGTAGTTTGTATAGTTTATATAGTAAGCCTCTATGCCAGACACTATCAAAAGCTTTGTTAATGTCCATAAACAGGCAAGCTGTCTTTCTGTCAGTTAGGTGGGTTGTTTGTATATTGTTAGTCAGAGTGAAGAGTGGGTGAATAGTCGAGTGCTGATGTTTGAATCCGAACTGATACGATGGTATGTACTTTCCGACCAGTTTTCCCAGTCGCTGCCTTATTATGTACTCAAAAACCTTGCTAAGTACTGGTAGCAGTGTAATTGGTCTGTAATTGCTCGGTTGTGTATTGTCCAGTCCATTTTTGGGTATAGGGATTATTAAGCCGTTTTTCCATGTTTCTGGGATTCTGCCATTTGTGATGCAGTTGTTCAATTCAGTTAGGATCAGTTTGTGTGTTTCTTGAGTTAGGCTTTTCAAGAGTTTTGCCTTAATTTTATCTTTCCCCGACAAGAAATAATTGCGTTTATTATGCGTTTCATTCGGGACATGATAAAATTCTAATAGAATTATGCTTACTTACTGGATTTGTTTCTGTCACGTAATTTACCAATATTTTGCTGGCCGGTGTGCGTTCCACCTAAATCATGCACTTGCCCATGCTTCAATTAATTTATCCATTGGCTAGAATTGGGTCAGGTCTTAATTTATGTATATCATTGCAAATTAGTTAATTCTTGTACACCGATTTTTTTTAGTTTCATTCGCGATCTTGGCTATAGACGTTGTTTTACTTAACAGCATTTAATTGAAACTAAAAGCTTCATTAAAGTGATCTAGCGCGAGCGGATTTCTCGCTTAATCGAGCATCAGACTCACCAGCTCAGTGTAAAAATACGTTTATATTAAGTAATTTTCTGTAGAGCACGATTCATTAAGTGAGTCGTTTTAAATAAGATTTAAAAAAATTAGTAAAGGCTCGTTCACACGGTGACACTAATTCCCTGACATCAATGTCGCCCACAACAGTGTCATTGTCTGAACAGTTGAAAGTCACACTGTCGCGACGCTATTGTCAGATGTCAAAATGGTTTGATATGCGACACCGTGACCTGGCTGTTGTCACGGCATTAGACGTGACGGCATTAATGTCACAGTGTGAACGAGCTTTTAATGATAAAATGAATACAATTTACTATGAACTTTTTCCAAAAAAATCTGTTAAAATTTTCATTGTTTTTATCTTTACAAATTTTCGAAGTTTGGGAAGTTACAAATACAGGGTGATTCAAAAGTGGCGTTATTCCTTTTAAGGGGTTATAAGGGCTTACTTGGAGCGTTCGAGAAACATATTGAAAATATTTTTTTCCAAAATTTCTAGAAGTTATTAACAGTTGAAAATCGAATTTCAACTTTGTTATTAAGTATTATTTTAAAATAGTTCCATGTTTGCTTGGTAGCCTTTTGGAATACTTAACCATTCGAAAAGAAAAATTACGATCTTTGCTTCAAATTGCGAAAAATTTTTATATTAAAAAAGACCTCTCCTACAATTTTTTGATGAAAAGTCAAAGCGGCAATGATGTTTTTTGTCATTAACAGATAATTCCAGGTAGATAACCTTTGTCAATAATAACAAGCAGTTGTCAATCTGTGACTTACTTTGAAGCTCCTTTCACAAAATGTACACCAACATCGAATTTGTGAATATGTGATTAGTTATGGGAAAATGCCACACTAACATAGCAGAAGGTGTAAGACCTTACACCAGCAAAGGGCTAGAGACACTGGACGATTGGCTCCAGGAATTGACGCAGATTGTGGACGATCTAGAGGTGCTCGGGTTCCAGACACAGAGGCACAAGTATTGGAGATAATTGCAGCAGAGCCTTCCAGGAGTGCTCGGAGCATTGCACAACCACTGACACTTTCCCATGGCCCGGATAATTGTCCCTATGACTCCCCAGAGGAAGGGCCACATTCCTACCATGTATGTAAGATACACAGGACACTAAGGACACATTAACTCTCTGATCTTCCGAACACCGGTACAAATTGAGCAGAGTTAATTAACCGAATACGAGAAGCTGATCAAAAGGTGATCCCAGACTGCGGCGAAGAGTGCACAATAAAGTGATTGGGGAACAAACATGTCTGGAGTTAAACGGACAGAACTTCGTCAACCTCTTGTGATTTAACAACTTAATTGTATTTTATTTGATTAATATTAATCATTGATACATAACCTTACACAGGAGATGTTTGTTTACATGTGAGGCGAGTTTAGGTATATCACTCATCTGCCCTAAAAGGATGGCAGCACTGACGGCAAATTGACAGAGTTATCCTAACCTCAAAATATTTCTATTGCTTTCTCTTTCTTTGTTTTGTGTTTATCCATGGTTACTACAATTTTCAACAATTAAGAAGTAACAGGTATTTACGTAATGTCAATTAGGCAGATTACCTTGAAAAGCATCGTTGCCGTAAATTCTGATCTAGTTTTTGGCAAATATCTCAGTTTTTGATAAGAATTAATTTTTTTTACTATTTTTCCTGTACTCCCAAAACACCCCCAGAGAATGACGCCACTTTTGAATCACCCTGTATATTACTTTGTGAAATGGTGTAAGTCCACTTTCCTCAAAGACATACTACATTTGGTTCAACATTGTACTAACATAATTTCTTTTTCTTCTTGCTTCAACCCTTAGAGGAGTAGATGTCATCCATAGAATCTTAAATAGGAAATGGGGGGTCAAGAGACACATGGTTTTAAAGGGCCTTCAATTCTCTTTCCAGTGGTATCCTACTTTGTTGCTTTTTGCCCAGAGGTGTCCGACTAATCGCGTTTCAAAGTTGCAAGAAACAATTAAACTTTCCCGCAATGGCGATGTTGGTTCCAGGTTAGTGTTTTCACAAATAAATTTGCATTGACTCTCCTTGCAGTACACCGTTAAAATCGTTGAATAACACAAATTGATATCTCATTTATTGATTATTTTACTTCGACAAAGATAACTTGTTATTTGCGGATTTACGCACTCAGCAATGTTGCCCATTTTCCTCTAAACAATAATAAATTCGGGTTTCTTACGCCAAACTTCACCGGGAATTGACCTGCATTGTGTTGTAATTCGCCTTTTAAGATCATCGATAACTCTGCCTGTGAGGAAACTGGGTGGAACTAAACACACATAAACAAACCCAAACAAACTCGAATTGATCATTTTATTAGCGGATGCAAATAAGAGTAAATTTACCACATTCTTAGTTCGCCTTCCTTGGAATAAAGTGTGAATTTGCCACTTTAATCGAACAAAATGTCAATATTTCACACTGAAAAAGTTCAAGGAGGAGTGTGGTTGACTTAATCCGAAACTGTAACAATTCCCGGTGACATAACGCCTTTAAACCCATGTCGGCCGTTATGCAGAAACCGTAAATCCTCTTAAACCCATACGCTAAACCACAGTCCAACTGAGTAATGAATGAAATCAATAAGTGGATTTTCTTGTTCCATTAAAAGTGGCTTACTGTGGCACGAAGCGACAAGGAATTTCATAATCATCAACTTTGATTGGGACTGTCTGTTTGCTGATTTTTCAGAGAAAATAATTCTGCGCAATTCCCTTTCCTGATGGCCATTGAAAAATAAATTCTCAGCAGAAGAGTGCAGATTAATGATTTCATTTATGAACGCAAAAAACAGGATTGAGCACTTTAGGGTTTAATTAACATCTCTTGATGCAAAAAAAATCGGTAAAATATTAAGATTGATTTTTAATCGCCACCTATTACAGTATCTAATTAACAGAACCGAGCATTATTTATTCATTAATAAGAGCTGCGAGCTAAACCCCGTAAATCACCCACGATGATTGCACGGTAATTTACCATATATTTTTTAAAAATTACCCCTGTAATTAAAGGGGTTTAATTAGCAATTGAAGACGTTCAATACTGTTTATCCTCAAGCCATTTACAAATGCCCGAACATTCGCCTGTTCATAAATCGTCAAAATTCTGCCCGATTTTGGAACCTTGCAGTTGAAACAGTTTTTATACGATTTATTAATATACCAACTTTTTAAGTATGTAATTAAGCGGAAAGATTTATTAATTAAAGACGTTCTTCACCGAATATTTCAGGTGGGCTTAAAACAGTCAAACTGTTCTTTAATATATGGATGCTTTAAATGTAAATATTTCCCTAATTAAATAATGTTAAAAAGAAACCTTGTTTTAATGGAAAAGATGTAAGAATCTGGACCTTCACATGTTCAATAAAGCAGAGAATGAGTTAGGAAAAATGCAAAACATCTGTATAATAATTTCGGTTGAAATATTGAAGTTACAAAGAAACAATGAGTTAAGAAGTGAAAGAAGACTTTGCATAGAAGAACATAAGTAGGTACTAGAAGGACCAAAATTATTCTGTGGCTAAGCCCGTTGCTGAAAACATCAAATAAACGCAAGAGGAAAAATCACATTAAACACTATTTAGGAACGTTGACAACAAACCTACTAACAACACGGCTTTAAGGTAAAAAAATGCTCAAATAAACACCAATTTTTCACGTAAATGCACAATCCATTTCAATAGAAACCATACAACAACAACAACTTTCGCTAGCCATAGGAAAATTTAGCCCGGAAATAAAAAATGCTTTCTACCGACATACACTACCCAAATTCATACTGAGACTCATAAAACAAAAGAGAGAACTGTACAGACTGTATACAAACACTCAAAATACCGACCTAAAAAAGACACTGAACCAACTCAACAGAAACATTAAAACCTTGATTGGACAATACCGACAAGACAAATGGCTAGAAACATGTAAAGAAATACAAAAAGGCAAAGGCAAAACATACTGGCGAAAAATTAAGAAACTGGCGCAATACAGGAAGACTGGCACTACTGACACAATTGACGAAAACGGAATAGAACGGTATACAGACAAAGAGAAAGCTGACGCGTTCGCCAGACACTATCAAAGGGCCTTCAGTATATCGACAAACCCTAACTTCGACAATGACAACTGGAACTTGATCAACGACTGGTACTTGAACTATTTCAACAGCTCACCAAACTATACATACAAACTGATCACAGACACAGAGTACGATGAAGCCCTAGCGCATATCAAAAACACAGCACCGGGAGAAGATAAAATAAAGGCAAAACTCCTTGAAAAGCCTAACTCAAGAAACACACAAACTGATCCTAACTAAATTGAACAACTGCATCAGAAATAACAAAATTCCAAAAACATGGAAAAACGGCTTAATAATCCCTATACCCAAAAATGGGCTGGACAATACACAACCGAGCAATTACAGACCAATTACACTGCTACCAGTACTTAGCAAGGTTTTTGAGTAGATAATAAGGCAGCGACTGGGAAAACTGGTCGGAAAGTACATACCATCGTATCAGTTCGGATTCAAACATCAGCACTCGACTATTCACCCACTCTTCACTCTGACTAACAATATACAAACTACCCATCTAACTGACAGGAAGACAGCTTGCCTGTTTATGGACATTAACAAAGATTTTGATAGTGTCTGGAATAGAGGCTTACTATACAAACTACACACACCAACATATCTACTACACACCATAAAGAACTTACTAGAAAACAGACAACTACAAGTACGAATTAACAAAACACTGTCATTTTCTTTTTCCCCTGAACAAGGGCTCCCTCAAGGATCCCCGCTCTCACCGGTTCTCTACAATTTATACTGCCATGACATATACAATTACAACTTACCAGACAAAAATCAAATCGACAGATCGGTATACATATTACAATACGCAGACGACACGGCACTTATGGTACATGACAAAACTACTGAGAGAGCAGCTCAAAAACTCCAAACACTAACAAACAACACAATGACATGGTTTTATAAATGGAGACTAACACCAAACGCGTCAAAAAACCAACTCCTGCTCACAAACCACAGACTCAACGCTGAGTCTCCTATAATAACTGCAGACGGACAAACGACACAACCAAAAAACGACGTAAAATACCTTGGAATCACAATTGACCACAAACTTAAATTCACTAAACACATGCGAAACATCAGGGCAGAAACAATAAAGAGAACAAAACACTTCCGATCACTAACCTACAAAGACAGAGGAATTAGCACAAACACCGCCACCAAAATATATAAAGCTATTTGTAGACCCTTGCGAGACTATGGACATATACTCATGACCAACGGAACAGAAAGGACAAAACGTTATATACAAACAACAGAACAAATTGCACTAAGACTAATAACACGAATAAGACACCCCCAAAACCCACTACACAACCCCTCCACCCAACTACTATACGAACGCACAAACATGACAAAGATTTCGGAAAGACTCATACATCTACAGACAAAATGGACAAACAACCCCTACAACTGGACCATACTGAATCCCCTTTGTCTTACAAGACCAACCAGACAATCCCGCTTCCGTTTCCCTACATCAACGCTACTCGAACACTTACAAACGCAACTGACTAGTGGACAATAAAATAATTTCTTCTTGCCACTGAAATTTTATTTAATAATATCGTTAACCTAGAATAAGAGAATTCTCACATTTGTTTTTTATTTAGATTAAGACTACATGTATTAAACAAGGGCAGAAAGACCGATAGGTCGATAGCCTTTTTTAGAAATAAAGATGTTTACTACTACTACTACTTTTCACGTAAATTTCAACAACCCAAACCGGCTGAAAAATATTAGGCAACCGTTAATCCGGGTGCTTCTTTTTACAAATTATTAGGCATTTACTTGCAAATTTCATAACGAATTCAAATAATTACAACAATCTTCGGTTGATGGTTTGAGAAACAGCCATGAACCATCCGAGTTGGAGTCGATTTCGCCATAACCATCGAAACTTTTACTTTAAACTTGAAACTAATCATATAAGCGTTTGCTTTAAAGCTGAAAAACTTCGAACATTGTCAAACATCTGTTTCCAACCACAAACGAATGGATTATTATGCGATAGTGGGCAATAAGCGCCACCATAAAGTCATTAAACCTGAGTGATTGACGGGAAAATGATATGGGGAGAACCTGTTCTCCTATCATCGATGGAAACCGCATTTGTCTATCGAAAATAGGGTGCATGTTTGCGGTTACTCAATAATGAATAATTGAGCAACGGAAAAAAAACCCAATCAATTGTCATGGAAAAACTCTGCAACCGTGTATCAGATTCTTGTCTTGGCTAATCACATATTCGTGAAAATATGATTTCAGCTTGCATAAGACCCCACATGTTTCCCATAAATTTCAAACGTAACGCTTTGATCGTTTCACGTGCAACAATAATTCCACATAATTATATCGTGTGGCGTGGCCAGGCAAAACACACTGTCTAAGTCTAAGTGCCCGATTCGCCATCCGTGATTTGCTCACAGACGAAAATGGGGAAAAAGAACGGAACCGTTTACGATCTTCCACCATGTAGGTTAGTAAATCTACGGGCGCGATACGATCGACAAGTACCCATCCTCTTGCGGAATATCTCTATTAGGTTCCGAGGCCATGTAGTTGGGCATTTAACCCCCACATGTAGCTGCAAATCAACAAGATCGATCAGAAGTTTAAATAGATGTTATCGTGAGCTTGCATGTCTTTCCCAGAATCCTTATAAGTCAGTATCTATTCCGAGGAATCTCAAATCCCATTGAATCTTCATTGATGTTTGGATGTAATCAGAAATTCGTATTTTCCTAATGAAATATGCAATATTTCAGCACACGGACTATTGTGAAAGTCTGCTGAATTGGTTTTGTCTTTGCCAAGACTTGATTGCCGAAAAAATTTGCCCTGGCAAGAAAATGGAAAAGAGTGGAGAAGAATGGCAAGAAATTAGTCGAATATGGCTTATAATGTCAGGAAGATGAAGATGGCAAAAACCAAAGAAATAAAAAAAAAGAAATTGCGGTCGAATATGCTTTTTCGGCGTCAAAATAATGGGAAAAACCCATTGTCAAACTTTTTCTTCTAGAGGTTCCGCCTCTTTCTGAAACAATTTTTGCAGAATGAGTGCCCTGCCCATGGATGGACTGGGATCGTAATGGGGGTGGAATTCGGAGACATAACTGTTAATATCGAAGAAAAACTTTTCCTTTTGGTCATTATCCTGCCGGCTGTTGGACACCTTGCTCTTATTGACATTAAATTCGTTTATTCAGTGTATATATTTATTTCCTGTAGCTTCTTCCGATAAAGTCACCTCCAGATATAACTTCCCTCTGCGCCTTGGTCCTCTTGTTTTGTACTTGAACCTCCTCTGAAGTCGAACACTGTGTTATTTATTCTCTCATCTATTATTGTGTATAGTCTTTCAAATGCTTTTTTGGGTACCAAAATAATACAGGGTGTCCAGGAATGACCGCATGACCAAAAGAATACTGCGGCATTCTTTAGATTGGAGTTTCCGAAACTTGACATTTACATGCCCATTTCTTCGTAGGCCCTGCGACTTTTTTTAGGTGTTAAAATAAAGTTTCGATAAAGTGGAAAAACGATACTCATAAAAAATGTTGGTGACCGGTTTTTTTTAGGTGATAAAATAAAGTTCAGTAGCAATCAACTTAAAACCAAGTGTTCTGTAAAAATTTCTGGGTTTGCAAAGTGTTTCATTATCGAAAAGTTTGGGGAAACTCTGCTTTAGATCAAAAGAAATCGATCTGGTGGAACTTTTATTAAGAAAAAGTATCTGGCTCCTCTGCAAATGATGGTCAAATTTCTTCGAAAAAAATATTGTTTTTTGAAATACTGAGACACTGATATGACGGATTTTAGTGAAACTCGCTGTGAATTTGTTCTCGTGTAAGACTCATACTTTGATGAAGCAACCGAGTTCATTCGCTTTGGGCACGTAAGGAATTCTTGAGTGTCTTGGTACAAAAACTACCAGAATGTTTTATTCGGTGGCTGACATCAATTAATTTTTTTGAGTTGATGCAATAGTCATTTTTTAACATTTCTGTCCTCTATTTAAAAATTATTTCTGTTTTGAATCAAAGCAAAATATGTATCTTATATTCGTTCGTTTATATTCGTCTTATTATTTCCAGCTCATCGCGTTCAATTTCCATTACCGCTCGATTTGGGTTTTTCCCGTTTAAACGTTCTTGAGCTCTTCATTTTTCAAGAATTTTCTTCACATCTATTGAAATGCGATTTGCACTCTCCTTCTTTCTAATTCCTGTCATTTCTTCTATCGTTGTTTTTTCGTGCATCTCTATTTCTTCATATTGTTTGGAAATCGACCCTGCTTAATGAATTGTTTTTGAACAATTTATTAATTTTGTCGTATATAAATTAAATAACTTATGATTAATACCAAAAAACGTGAACGTATGTTTATCTCAAACCGTCTAATCTGAAAATTTTGACAAATATGCAAAATACACCGATTATCGAATGAATCAGACACAACTTGTTCTTCTGCTAGTTGATCTTAACACATTGGGTGAATTGAGTAGCCGAACAATTGTTACTACCGGTCCCAAGCACGCATAGATTGTGGATGGTTTATGGGCCAGGTTAGCAGCGTACCCATCGTAAAAAAAGCAGAAGCCCGCTCAAAGTACCGTTAAAATGCTTCGAAACTCGAATGGATTTATTATACGGGGTGTCAATTTGAAAACTTCCCACCCTTAATATCTTTCTTGAAGTTCAAAATATGAAAAATCCGAAAAACACGTCAATTTTATTTGTAAAGGGGAGACTTTAAATAAATATTTTAAGCCTTCTTCTTTCAACCCCCTAGAAGGGGTGGATATCACTCATAGAATCTTAAATGGAAATGGGGGTCAAGTGGCACATCGTTTTAAAGGGCCTTCAATTCTCTTTTCAGTGGTATCCTACTTTGTTCCTACTACTATTGCTATGGCTCTCCTTGCAGTACAAATGATTAGAAGAGTAGGTGACACCGTTAAAATCGTTGAATAACAGAAAGAACATCCTCTTTCAAATAAAACGGCTCATATATTGACTGACTTATCTAAATATAACACAACATAACAGCAACAATAAAATAAAATAACGTTCGACCGACAGCTGCAACAAGCTGCAAACTTATTTTGACCTTACACAATACCAGATAGTAACTAATTACCAAACGCAATTTGCATAATCATAATTCATTGAAGAAGAACCAGTAAATTACGGTTTGGATGGCAGAAATTTTTGTTTCGATTTTTTTTTTGTTTTGGGCATCGAGCCGAACCGGTATTGTAAATATGCAAATCGATGCAAATCCGGCATAGAAACGGTACAAAATTTGCAACACGAAGACTTTCGAGGGCCCACGCAAACAGAGATGTTACCACACTTGCAAACGATCGTTATTAAAATGGTTTTCTAATGTTGTTTCAGTGTACCAGCAGTGGTGCAACAATGGGAATTGATAGCGGTTTCGGTAGTGCAGATATGGACGGTGAAAGTGGCCATGTTTTCGAAAAAAGCCAAACATCATTGAATTGACCGAGTAGTTTAATCATTTCTAGTGGAAAAATGAGCTGATGATTCTTCAAGGTTCTACTTAATCGCCAACATTTGCTCTCTCAATCTTCTTTTTATGGACATTATCCAACGCTTGTTTTGGGTCCTATTTTGGGGACCAGTACAACTTCAATCCTCTGTTATAATACTTCAAACTTTTACCAACGTTTCTCTAGTAGACCGCAGGGAAATATTCAACTAATTGTGGCGGGCATTAATTTGAGCATACAGTGAAATAAAAATGCTTCTATTTATCTTCCAGGTATGAAATTTCTGGCGTTATTTGGGATCAAAGGTTATCAGATTGGTGCAGATTAAACACCTGCAGTAACATCATACCCAGGTCGGGTATCTGTTGCAAAATAACTGCACCCATCTTAACAACTATGGGTTCGACCATCCCATTTATTAAGGCTGGTATATCGGATGCGTCAAACACAAATAAGCTGTGAATTTTGTCAACTTTCCTTTTAAACAAGGCAAAAATTATGGGTTTTTTGGTTGAAAATATGAAAAATTATATCTTATTGTATACTTAGAACGAATAAACTGATATTGAATAAAGTGAATCTAAGAAGCGGTTTTCCAGTTTGTTCACCAGAAATTTTCAGACTTGCAAGGTAAGTTTTCACTACAATTAAAGGACGTGAGCAGAAAATGCGGCCTTAAAGACAATTGGAAAAATGATATCAAACAGTTGAACAGGAATCTAGCACACAGTCCATAAGCGTCACATTTAGGAGGCTCAAGGGATATTTTTGTGCACGTGGAATGAAGTGGAAGCATGCAGGGACAGAGATGACACAAAATAGAAAAAAACGCAAAACCTCTAATGAACGGAAGAAGAGACAAAAAACCACATTGACTGGGACCAGGAATTTTAATACCAACATAACCGCTAAAGAAAAATGCAATTTTTAAGAAAAATCTGCTGATTTTTGCGATGAAAATGCACGAAATCTTTTGAAAACAGCAACCAACTTGTTTTAGTTTCGCTCTTAAAAAAATTGCTTTGAAATGACAAAGTAAAATACTTTGAAAATTGGAAGAAAATACCGAAAAAGACACCAATCTCAAGCGCAAAAACACTATAAAACCTACCCAAATCCCATGCTTGGCGCAAAGTAGCCAAAACCTACACCAACGATCATGAAAATCCGAAATGGCCTCACGTTAGAGACATAAAACCTGGCCCAAATTACCATCATTTCCATCATTACTGTGCTCTTTGGCCTAACAACTGATCTTCTTGTTCACGAATTTAAATCGTGTTTCTGGTTCGAAACCCGCCTGAAGTGCGCCTAATCGCCGTTATTAATTTTCCATAAAACACACTATTGTAGTCCGAAGTCGCACTGTTGTAATTGATAAAGCGGCTCGGCCGGAAATTTATGCGAGAAATGGACTCGTGAGAGAAACAGCGCTTTCCAAACCCTGTCATAACACACCAGGAATGTCTGACTTATGGCTGGACAATATCGCAAATTATCTTAGAACCTTGCTAGTCTTGACTTGTGTGTTGCGCATTTGACCCTACCAGACTGCAACTTTACATAATGATCAGAAGACATACAATCAACACCCATCTCGATGGTTTTCTTGAGGTTCAAAAAAACCTAATATATTCAAATAATGAACCAGAAAGGTACTAGAAGAGACTGTTTTTCTTGCCTGCCAGCTAGTTGTCCATTTACTTCTTTACGGCCATCATTTAAGTGCATCAATCATAATCATCCACCGCGTACTTTCGACCCAACTCAGGCGCATTTAAATGGCTTTGGACAAAACAACCAGTACGAACTGTCCCGTGAATCATATTTACTATTATTGCAACTGCATTCCGGACAATTAAAGGTTTAGTTACTCGAGCCGAATCAACAAATTGTAGTGGTTTATAACTCTTTTTTATGCTGATTGCAAAAGGTTTTATTAATCGACTTAAGCGTGCTTTATTTTTATGGCGGCTCATTTTTTTTCGCGGACAAATTATTGTCTCGGGACACGAAGATAAACACTGCAGAATGGGCGTGCCAAGGATTCATAATTTTCGGTATTTAAGTTTCTGTCCGGACAACCATAAGAGCGAAAATACTCGGGTGAAGGGTAAATAAACAGGCGGAATGGTAGCTGGATAATTAACTTTTATGTTGCGAGATTGCAACAAGATTTTATCGAGAAAGTGGATACATTTGCCTTGTTTTCGAATCCTCAATGTCCACATTTTAATGGGTTTTTAATTCGTTTCTTCGGATTTTTTTAGGCAAGCAACAATATCTTCGGGCGTTTTGCGGATGCGATTTAATTTTTTTTTATTAATTAGGGCTATTTTGGAAATCGTTTTAAGTATTACTGGAACCCTTTTTTAGTTTTTCAATAATGTTTTGCCTTCCGTTCGAGGGCAAACGTTAAAAGAAACTCGATATAATGCTCCTAAGCAGACAAAATCTGAATTGCAAGAAATTTATTAAATTGTTCTGGAAAAAATGTTGTCGCCACCTTTCCACGGTGTCCTCCACCTTTTCAGTGGTTTCTGAATATCCAGGTTCTGAAAAATCCAAGCCTACAACTACTTTATTTCGAACGAATGGCGATTTTTGGGTTTTTTGGCTGTCGTCGATATGAATTTAGTCCTGACGTTTCGTTAGCACGCATGGCTATCATCTTCAGAGGAATGTTTGCCGGCTAAGCGAAAATTGTTGCAATTAAATTGGTGAACAAATTCAACGTTTCACTGACAAATTTTGACCAACTTTGAAACTGGATAAATTCTGATTACTGCGTGTGAATCAATTTCTGTCTGAAGCGTTATTTAGTGTAAGTTTTTTCGATTAGTTCGTCTTTTTGCAAAAAAATTGTGCTTCAGATAAAGTTTCTACAGGGTGAGAAATGTTCCACATGCTCTGAGTCGGACAAACAAACGTTTATTTCCATTTCAGTAGCACAGACATTAAGATAAACCTAATATCTACACTCTAAGAAGAATGAAAAATCTGGTGAATCAAGAACACTAAAATAATTACTGAAAAAGCGTACTAACATCAGCTTAACTATTGATCAAAAGAAAGGAATTTGTCCTGAATAACATCAAACTACAAAAATTCGCAAAAAAACATATTCAAAAACTGCAGATGAGTTAGAGATGAGTCGCGGTAACCGAAACACTCGATAAATTAAAAAAAAATCCTAATGGAAGAAGAAAAGAAGAACAATGTGAACTTTTGGATAAAGAGTAACAAGCAGGGTTCAGAGCTTTATTATCCTGCAGCATCAATCAAAATTGTAAATCTATTTTCAAAGTCTTTTTCAATACAAAAGACCTTCAACAGCCTCCCACTATCCCCTTTTCGAGTATACATACCTAACAGACGCCCTTAGAACCCGGAGGAAAACCGATCAAAACTGGAAGTGTCCAATAGAAGATGATCATACCGTATACTTTGCAGATGACCAGAGCTTCATAACTCAAGATGAGGACTTGGAATACAAGAATCGTAAGTTATTGGAGGAATTGCGAACATTTTGACCCACAAGTAAGCCAAACGAAAAGAGAAGAATAGAAATAATCCCCCAAAGCAGAAAATAAAACCTTAGTAAAAACAGGAAACGGACGACAATTAAAAAAATGAAGGAACAAGTTCTATACAGTCAACAAACACAAGAAGCAGTTAAGAAGCGGAAACATCCTGAGCATACCAGACTATCGAATCCCATAAAAATACCAAAATGATATAGAGCGAAAGAAATAGGCGGAAATCAGCTGGAATCAACCGAATGAAGTCAGAAAGAAACTTAAGAAAAAATTTGGAAAATCATTCAAAATCGGTTGTAACCAAAAAAGAAAAAAACACAAAAAACACCAGTTAGCGATCAATTTTCGACCTATATCCGAGTGAGCCCCCGCTTTTTCGTAGGCGTGCTTGCAATTATGCAATTCTCGCTGCATATTTTCACCTGATGCAGCATGCAAATCGAAGTGGGTTCGACCATCTCGGCACCGTCTAGAAATGGATGAACTCGAGGAAAAATTCGAAAACTTTCCTCGGGCCCACACACCGCACTGGTAGGTTGGCTTGTCTTGTAATTTTCCCGGAAAAATCCAGAAGAACTATTCATGATTTATGACGATTACTAATGGGTGAAATTGGCTATGGTTGGTGGGTATCATTCTATTCTTCGATGGTCGCTGTTCGGCTAGTTGAGGAGGATTAATGATTGGCACAGAGTCAATGTTCGCGGCAATTAAACAAACCATCAATTAGAAGAAGTGATTGAAGTCGTCCAGCACAGAAGGATGTTCGAATTGAGTTTTTTGGCCACGGACAACACGAAATGCGTTTCAAAGGCCGACTCTCCTTAGCTTGTTTAACCATGTACGAAATGCACATTAAATATAAACGTAATTAATACGGAGAGCGTCGTTTCTTTTTCCTTCCAGAACACGACATAAACTATTCCTGCATTAATTTTCTGTCACAATCGGCAGGAGTTGGATTTATTCGATGCCTCGGGAATTACGATAATTACGAGATAATGCCTTGGTCGTGCCTAACTTTGCGTTATAGGACACGATACATGTTTCAAGAAATAATTGATTTCGCATAGGAAATGCTATTGATATCTACATTTGGAGTGATCAACGATCAGCATCTTCAGGTTTTGGTTCAGGAACAGGCTGCTTTGGAACTGTGTTACCCTCCAGAAGAGATAAAATTGAATTCCTTTCGCCACCCACAAGAACTACGAGCGTTTCAATTACGCGTAATAATAATGTCAATGTCGTAATTGTTAAAATATCCGTGTCGAATGCGCATTAGCTACTCTACATGACTTTATGACTTAAATAAGATTTAGTGCATTTTTTTCGAGATTTATCAGTGTCTGGCTTTATGGGCGTTTTCCTGGTCACCCAGCACAAATAATCATGATATAAGAGCATGAGTGTCCATTTTGCTGCGTTTTTCCCTGTTACTAACTGCATCATAGATATTGTTGCTCTTTGTTACTGTTGATCGTTTAAGAACGAGTCGCTTTTGACCCCAGTGGGTGGGGAATCCTGACTTGCCACAATGCCATAGAATTCCTACATTAATTGCTTAAGAACGCGTTTTTCACAAATTACCAATTGCTCAAATCTGCTCAAACCCATCAATTCTTCAAATGGCAAAATTAGTTTTGTTTGTTTTTGTAGCTGCTTCTCTTAATAAAACCTTTTACTAGAATTTTATGGGGCTTCATGGTGCATCAGATGGCAAATTACGATTTGTAAACATTGTTTTGCGATTAACGGGTCTTTATTTCTTTATAGCAATGAATGTACTAGACAGGCTTCTACCATGTACAAAAACTTCTAGTTTATTTTCAGTAATTTTTAGTTTTGTAAAAGCCAATTATATTGTTTTATGTGGCTCCTTCTGTTTTCATGCAAAGAGTCATCCAAAATGTGGGCCGGCAAAGTTATACTCTTTTGAATAGAACACCCTGTATATTAATGCATTTTGAGATCGTAGTAAAAAGATATTTCATAAAGAATTTGACTGCCTGATATTCGTATGAAAATAGAAACATTTCAAACCAGCGGTAATGAATGATTTGTAAAAATATAATAAAAATGAAAACGATAATATCATACAAGCAATTAATTGAAGATACTGCAAGAAAGTATAGAAACAATCACAAAAACATTCGAAAATACTGTTAAAAAGTAAATAGCCAAAAGCACAATTCAAATCAGGAAAAATTTTAAGAAGCTGATAATAAAAATCGGGACCAGAAAGCTCTGGAGTAAACAGAAAAGTGAACAAGAAAAGCACATATCATTATCATCAGAACAGTGTAAGCGTTCAAGCAAACCACTTCTGAAGATGCAAGCCGCACGTGTTTGCGAAACGTCAAGAAGAAATTCTACCGAACGACGGCCTAAAAACCCGAAAAACCCACTTGTTCCAAGAAAAGCACAGTAAGGTGACAACGGGAAGTGTCAACTGAAGTAAAGATGAATAAAAAATCATGAAAAATATACTGTATTATGATGGATAAAAAAAAGAACAAAGGATAAAACTAGTAGCAGTAACAGAGAAAAGTAGTTGAATAAAGTTTAGCGAGAAAATAGAGAGAAGAAGCAAAGTCATCCAGAAGTTGCTCCACATCATGAAACACGTAAGGAAGAAAAACCCCCGGACACAATATGCATTGAAGACGAAAAAGGAACTATAACAACAGAGTAAGAAAAAACAAGAAATTATTGGATTCGAAGGAGCAAAAGAACGAATTAGGTGCACCAATACAAAAACCAGAAAACGTAAAATCACCAGGTTTTGCTAAAATAACGACGGAAATGATGAAAAATGAATGAAAATTATGGAAAAAAACGATATAATATGTACCTAAAATAAAATATGAACTCTATATCTAAGAGAAGCAGCTTTTATAGCAAAAAAAAGCCAAAAAACTGGATTAACTTTAGGACCAAAGCGCTCATACTTGTTGTAGTGAAAACGTATGAAAAGAATTCGAGAAACAGACTGAGAAAAAGTCTAGCCTGCACCAGAAGAACCGAAAGCGGATTTTGAAACTGAAATAGTATTGAATTTTGAACACTGATTACACAAAAATCCACACGAGAAAAAACCCAATTTGCAAAAACCCGGAAACTGCATTTCCTCAATTTTCCGAAATTTTCTTTTTTTAATTGTAATACGCATTTTCTGCAGCAGCAAATTTGAATGCGGATTCTTAACAGAATAGTAGAAATGAAAATAGAGTCATTGTAAGAACGTGAAGATAATAAAATGTAAATGATTGAATATGAATGGAATTAATTAAAGATCCAGACAGATAATATTCATATGCTGAAAGAATTATTGTTGTCGTAAAAACTGTTTTATGGTTTTTCGGGTTGCAACCGCTAGGTTTATCGCCGAGGCAAGGCCGAGAAGCTACGGGATCTAACCAAATTATCGCTTTAAATGTGGCTAAAATGCTAAGTGAATATGCGGGATTGCAAAAACACGTTCGATAAATTTCTGTTGATTGTTCCAGCGCTTTTCCATTGGAAAAATAAATGTAAATAAAAAATAGTAGCATGAAATAAATCTTCAAGATTTACGATATGTATCCAACTAATCGTCTTCGAAGCTTCGGGCAACAAACAAACAGACGTTAAACTGAGCTAATTTACTTTTAAAGCCCATTTCCACAGCACAGATAAATATAAACAGCAATTCGAAAAACATACTTAGAAATCAATATTTCCTTTCCCAAAATGCCCGAATGACACTTTCGTGCTAATTGCCATCCTATGGCCATTAACACGTTTAACAGGCATATGAAAATTCTGAGAAGTCAGAAGCTCTCCACAGTACCATCTACCTTATAGTTCGTATTAACGATTCGATCATTAGAGTGTCCGCAATTCGAATTTATGGTCTGCACGGTAAACGGACTTTTTCACCACCAGTTGCCGTAATAAGTTTCACCTCTGACCTGGTATTTGCGGATTTGCGACTCGTAACGCATAAATAAATTGCCGGAAAATGTAAGAGAACAAACGAAACCCTAGACGAGCTCAAGATGGATGTGGAGAAATCTGAATACGTCAAGTTGGAGATATGGAAGCATTTTACACGGAGCACGACTTTGCCAATTAAATAATAATTGGCGACTATCGAGGATTGGGTGATAATTCAGTCAATCAAATCGGGAATGTGTCTGAAAAATTTTATGTAAGAGCGTGCCGAACGCTTTTCAGAGATCCAGAAAAGCCGTTGAAATGACACAAGGAAACTTGCAGTAGTCGGGAGGATCGAAGATAGGAGGAGATTAGAGGAAGCGAACTCATGGGGATGTTGGAGCCTTCGCGAGAAACTTTAAACTGCAAATTAATTTAATAGTTTATTGAGAAATTTCTGCGGATTTTAAACAACGAACGGCAAATAAGCGCGAGTTCAAAATTTAAAAAAATACGCATATACTACATGCGTATAGGATTTTTGCATCCTTCAGATGCGTCCTTACTTTATAGTTTCTTTACTAAAATAAGCAGGTAAAATGAAAAATTCCCCTTAGAGTTCTCCTGTAAAAAAATTGATCACAGAAACGTTCTTCATTCTTCAGTGATGTACCGCGATGGACTTACATTGGAAAGATATGCAAGCTCCCAACAGAACCCACCGAGAAAACGGCAGGTACCCTTCCTTCCTCGTAGAAGTTTATTTTACGAGCCCAACATTGATGGCTTCTTTTGCCATTATAAAGTTGGTACGAATCACGAAACTGTCGGTGCGACCGCTGCACATCCAGCGATTTATCGTTTTTGCAAAGAGAGATTATTGAGAAAATGGGTTCCCACACATCAGAGCCCCGAGCGTTTGGTAGAAAGCCATTCGAACAATCGCTACTTCCTTAAGCTGAAAATCGAAAAAAAAAACCGTTTTCCCCAAACACACAATGAACGCGATTAATTTATGTATATCAATCCGCTTAGAGTTAATAGTTCTAACACGTTATTATCTAATTTATTCGAATGGTTGCAAAAAACGCCAACACGCCACCAGTAATTATTTATTACACTTGCAAAAGTGAAATAATTGCGCAATTTGGTTTAAATCTCGTGGGAAAAAGATCGGATTTCGTGTTTAGGGTATTGGTAATCAGTAACAAAGGTTTTCCAGCATTAACCAGCTTAAGCATGCCAACAAAAAGACAGGCTTAACCTTAACAAAGAGTTTCGTTCAAAAAATATTCGCTTAAGATCTCAAGACAAAGAATTTAGCGCAACAATAAAGCTTTCTTTGTAAAATTCTGATGCCTTAGCTTTCATTCCAATTCCAGACCTGTTGCAGTCGGGCCTAGATATCTTACTCCCGTTGCTGGGAAGGGTCTTCAGGGCCAGCGTGCCGATGGGATATGTCCCTATTGATTGGAGGTCAGCGGAAGTCGGTCTTTATACCGAAACACAGTAAAAGAGGACTACACCTGGAAGTCCAAATCATTCAGACCCATAAGTCTAACGGTCTTTCCTTATGAAAAGATTTCCCGTTAGAAAAGATGATAGACAGGTACCTAACAGAGGAACTCCTCATCAGGACTTCCACTGCAGAGTAACCAGCATGCATACAGGAAAGGAAGGTCGACAGATACGGCTCTCCATGCCCTTGGTGCAAAAAGCTGAACAGGGACTACAAGATAAGGAGGTGACACTGGCCCTCTTTTTCGAGGTGGAGGGGGCTTTTGATAAGGCCTAGAACAAGCAATATCTGCAATGCTCTAAATGAAAAGGGGCTCCCGGTCCGGTAATAAACTGGGTCCTGAGTGCGCTATGGAGTCGCACAGCCAGTGCCTGCCTGGGGGGGCGACCGGCTGGAAGATCGAGGTGCGGGGGGGCTGTCCATAGGGCAGCTGCATTTCCCAGACAGGGGAAAGCTCCTGGGGCGGTAGAACATTGAGGGCTTCTACGCACAAGTCTATGCGGACGACAACCTAGTCCTCGTTAAGGGGAAGTTTCCGGGCGTTGTCTGCGAGAGAATGTAGGTTGCATGTAGAATAATAGAGAGATGGTGCACCGATCAGTTAATCCCAGCAAAACGGAGATTATGCTCTTTACAAGGAGAAGAAAAATAAAAGATTATAGGGCGCCAATGTTGTACGGAAATCCTCTTACCCTCGTGGGAGAGGTCAAGTACCTAGGCGTGACCCTAGACACTAAACTCACGTGGAACCCCTACGAAGAGAAAGGCTACCGTCACTGAGGTCACTGAGACCGGCGCTGGGGAAAAAACTGGGGCCTAAAATCATATGTTATGAAGTGGTTGTACACTGCCAGTTATAAGACCAGGGATCGGCAATGGTTCCGTGGTCTGGTGGCCGGCGGTGGACAAGGCGTGCACATCCCGGAAAAGGGCGGGTCTGCAAAGACTGACATGGCTAGCTATGACCGGCGCAATGAGGAGGACACCGAATATAGCATTAAACATCCTCCTGGGCCTCCCTGAGCTAACCCTGTGGATACGCAGGGAGGCCGCTGCGGCGCTACAGAGGATAGAATGGGGAGCGCCATGCGTCGGGATCTTCCAATCCTAGGTGCAAAGGTGGTCCCACCTGACAGCGGACTTAGGTTTGAAAGGAAATTTAAGGTGGAAATCCTAGCAAAAGAAAGTTGGAATACTAGGACAGTGGCTGCCCGAAAAGGGGTGCAATGTTGGTACACCGACGGCCCACGGGCGCCCAATACTGGATGGTCTGGTGCAGGCGTGGACCGGCAAGACACCAACAGGGGAGCGTCCTTTTCGCTGGGAAGCTGGACGACAGTGTTTTAGGCGGAATTATATGCATTAGTTTATTTATTATTTGGTTTATTTGAACCATTTTGTCCGTTCTTCCATTGTTGAGATTATTAGATAGATGAGTTAAAATCCCAAACAGTCTTTATTAGAGAATATTTCTGAAGCCGCTATAAAGTGGACAACAATCACCTTTTAGCAGACCAATGCACTAGTTTCCTATGTAACTCACATACACTTTTTCTACACACACTCACAGTACATTCATGTACTTAACTAAATGTATGTTGAACGTAACTGAACATGCAGCTCCTAGTAATTAACTGAAAATACAACCACGATGTCCACAATTTCGACAACAAATGTACAAAGTGTTTACCATTCACTCCAACACACTTGACGACCCACTCAGTAAACCGCCATCGAATTTAAAAGAATAACTCTTTGGCTGGAAGCGACTCAAATTTATGCCGTCATAGTGTTTCTCTAGTGTTTGCGATTGCTTCATCAACCAATTCCTTCATGTAGATTGTAGCTCCTTATAGAAAAATCAAGTGGATTTAAGCCCGGACAATCAGAAAGGAGTCAATTTCAATTGCCTTTGGTTTAAATTTATCTTATGAAACAGTCCCACTTTTCACATTGTTTTTGCTATTTTTCAAAGTCTAGTCAATTTTGGCGCCACGGCCATCAATTATGCCACGGGAAACATACAAGAAAAAACGGCTCCTATGCAAATCTGTCCCGGATAATTCGCTCTCATTTGCCGGGCATAAAAAGCGGGTAACATTGATTTGTTTAGATGTCGATCGAAACGATATATCGTGCACATTTTCGCAACAAACCGCTTTTTTCGAAAGCGCACATTTGCATACGCTGAATAATAATTAGTCGCTCGAAATGGCCGAGATTGGCATCTAAAAACGAGCCACTCAGATGAGGGTTGTCAATTAAGAAATCCTGTTTTTTCGCTATTGATCGTGTAAAATCAGCCATTTGGTGGCAGGTGGTTTTTCAGTGTCTAGACGCGTTTTTCTAAATAGTGATTTTTTAGGGGTTTCCTCATCAGTTACTCATTACTCGGACAGACTAAATAACGTAAATATCAGCAGATTGTAAAGACCAGCAGTCTGGGCCGCAAGTTGCTTGCGGTCTGGAAAACAACTTTCCTGAAATCCCTGCTTATCAATGCAGCAGTACTCAAGAAATTTGCAGATTCATTTCTGCCGATTTCACGGAAATTAGCAGGAAATCATCAAAACAGCTTCCAGTGAAATAAGTCACTGAAACCGGTCACACAAAGATCTAGCCCAAAACCCAGATTCGGATCGAATCTAATCAAGATCTGGTCGGATTATCCAGGTACCGAGCGCGAGGCGATCGATATTGATTTGCGAGACCCCGAAACAATAGAATTATCGGTTGTTTACACGGAAATAATGTGGAGACGTGATTGTCTGCTCTCGGGGTATTGTTCGATTTTCGAAAAAAAAACCACTCCAACTCGTATTGGTCGGCAATGAAAAATGATCGAAATCAATTGGATGTCGGGTGTCGGAATCGAGATTCACGTAATCAGGGCTCGAGCAATTGCAAGAAACTTTCTTTGGATTACGATTGTTCAAATCACGTTACTTCAGTTGGGTTTCACTTGGCTTTATTTGGAATGTTGATAGATATCCTTTCACTTGTTCATTTCTCACTCAAATCATTCCTACAACCAATTTTAAATTGCGCTAATACGAGAGTTAGCACCTAAGAGGCTTTGCTAAAGAAAGTTCAGCTCTATTTCGACTCTTGTGGACAAGATTCTGAAGAAGAAACCACTGAAAAAAGTGGCTCCATAAAGAACTGACTAAAAATTGCACAAGGAGCAGATTCGATTTCTGCTGGATTCTTTTTGGTATGGGCCGGGCGCATCTACTTATGCTATAGAACAGATAGAAAAAACCAACTGCAATTAAAAAAGGTTGCAAGAAATACAATGATGCAACGTACCACAGATGAGAACTTCCGCCTCGGAAAGACTAAGAAACTCATGAGAAAGAAAAGCGTGATCAAGAACCGACTAAAAGCAAACAGCAGAGAGAAAGCAGCAAAGAACGGGGACCTCATAGTGGGTGAAACAGAGTTGCTCGAGGCTTCATGGCGTGCTCAACCTAAACCAAAGCAGATTAAGCAGAAGATGGGTATCAGACTGCAGAATTGCCAGTAGAAGAGCCAACGGTAGAGGAAACATGTCAAGCAGTCGACAAATAAAAAAACACCATACCCGCAGATCTCCTCAAGTATGGAGGAACCCTACTGCACAAAAAACTGCACAGCCTTATTATCCTCATATGGAATGAGGACAAAATTTCAATGAAATGGGGAGAGATTTTAATAATCTCTATCCACATAACAGACAGGGAGACAGAACCAGATGTTCAAATTACAGAGGAACCTCTCTGCTTGATGCTGCCTCCAAAGTGCTATCAAACATCCATCTCGAAAGATTAACTCCGTTCATCGAAGCATCTGTGGGTGAAGCAGGCAGGTTTAGGAGGGGCAGGTCTGCAGTTGACCAACTCTTTATCCTGAGACAAGTTTTAATCACAACTGTTTTATTTGTCTGGTTATTCTTTGTCCACTTCTTCGTTGCCTTCGGTTTTAATAAATGCTTCCTCACCGTCTTTATTGCACATGCTAATTGCATATCAACTCGGCTATAATGACTCAATTCGCACAAACTCATTGCGGCTAAAAGATGCAAAGACAATCGATCCAGACATCAACGTAAAGAAAATGTTAATTGCATTATTAGCGGGGCCGAAAGATGCCAACCAGTCGATTAAAATTTCGAATCAACCTCCCGTGATATAAATAATGCAGTCATGCTTTTATTACTTAATACTAAGTAACGTCCTTAATCTTTCATGTGAATAGCTGGAATAAGCACATGTTAAGTGGAAACGGTTTCATGATTTGCATAAAGTTGAGGGAAGAAATTTGCCTCTTCCGTTCAGCGGGGCTTATAATTAATGGTACTTGCCTGAGAACGTGTTATAAAATAGTCGAAGACTTTCAGTTAAACATCGTCTAATTGTTGATGTGTTTAGTTTAATGGAGGTGGGTTTAATGGGCATTTTAATTACGGAGTTGCGTGCTTATTACTCAATTAATTTTACTTAGAGGATTAATTGATTTTTTCTCTAAAGTCCAGCAAATCGAAAAACCTGTGTTGTCTCCTACTCAACAAGAACTTAACTGGTATGATAAAGCTTTATCCGCTCTCATTCAACTTTTTCCACACATTCTATGTGCTCGTTTATCTTCCGTTTATCTTCGACCGAAAATGGTGCCTCCACACCGAAGAACCGTGTAACCAAATCTCACTCTGCTATTGCATAAGGTGGATGAAAAGAGTATCCGATTTCTTCCTTTATCCTGTCGTTTTCAACTTATTATGCTTTCCAGTTAATTAAGTGTCTCTGGGCTCGATCCCAGATAAATCTGTTATAACCAAACTTGGATTGTTGTGAAGCACTACCACAAAGTGAATTTTGATCCTCACTTTTGCCGATTGAGCCTACTAACTTTGAAGAAATGAAAAATGTCCAATGCGACGAAAAGAACGAAAATATAGAAAGGTCAACACTAGAAATCTGCACATCATTTTGTATCAATATTATACAGGGTGATTCAAAAGTGGCGTCATTCCTTTTAAGGGGTTATAGGGGCTCACTTGGAGAGTACGAGAAAAATATTGAAAAAATTTTTTTCGAAAATTTCTAGAAGATATTAACAGTTGAAAATCGAATTTCAACTTTGTTATTAAGTATTATTTTAAAATAGTTCCATGTTTGCTTGGTAGCCTTTTGGAATACTTAACCATTCGAAAAGAAAAATTACTATATTTGCTTCAGATTACGAAAATTTTGATATTAAAAAAGACCTCTTCTACAATTTTTTGATCAAAAGTTAAAGCGGCAATGATGTTTTTTGTCATTAACAGATAGTTACAGGTAGATAGTCTTTGTCAATAATAACAAGCAGTTGTCAATCTGTGACTTACTTTGAAGCTCCTTTCACAAAATGTACACCAACATCGAATTTGTGAATATGTGATTAGTTATGGGAAAATGCCACACTAACATAGCAGAAGGTGTAAGACCTTACACCAGCAAAGGGCTAGAGACACTGGACGATTGGCTCCAGGAATTGACGCAGATTGTGGACGATCTAGAGGTGCTCGGGTTCCAGACACAGAGGCACAAGTATTGGAGATAATTGCTGCAGAGCCTTCCAGGAGTGCTCGGAGCATTGCACAACCACTGACACTTTCCCAGGCACCGGATAATTGTCCCTATAACTCCCCAGAGGAAGGGCCACATTCCTACCATGTATGTAAGATACACAGGACACAAGGACACATTAACTCTCTGATCTTCCGAACACCGGTACAAATTGAGCAGGAGTTAATTAACCGAATACGAGAAGCTGATCAAAAGGTGATCCCAGACTGCGGCGAAGAGTGCACAATAAAGTGATTGGAGAACAAACATGTCTGGAGTTAAACGGGCAGAACTTCGTCAACCTCTTGTGATTTAACAACTTAATTGTATTTTATTTGATTAATATTAATCATTCATACATAACCTTACACAGGAGATGTTTGTTTACATGTGAGGCGAGTATATCACTCATCTGCCCCAAAAAGGATGGCAGCACTGACGGCAAATTGACAGAGTTATCCTAACCTCAAAATATTTCTATTGCTTTCTCTTTCTTTGTTTTGTGTTTATCCATGGTTACTACAATTTTCAATAATTAAGAAGTAACAGGTATTTACGTAATGTTAATTATGCAGATGACCTTAAAAAGCATCGTTGCCGTAATTCTGATCTAGTTTTTGGCAAATATCTCAGTTTTTGATAAGAATTAATTTTTTTTACTATTTTTCCTGTACTCCCAAAACACCCCCAGAGGAATGACGCCACTTTTGAATCACCCTGCATATGTTTGAATAGAACATATTTTAGAAGCATTTTTCAAATTCGACAAAACTAGTCCAAATCTTGCAGGGGTTTCGAAATTAACCCTCAAATTTGCACCAGCAAAGAATTCAATATTTTCGAATCAGACAACTAAAAGCGTTACGAAGTTCCATCCTCTTTCGCTGAGCAGTTTAGTAATCTGACAAAAAGTTGCGAAAATATCTGCTTCGAAACACAATCCCCCGATTGAAAACACTTTAAGGTAACCAGAAAAATTCGATCATTGATAAACTGTGTGCTTCGCTTTAGGAATCTTTGCAGGCAATTGTGTTGGACATTTTCAATCACTTGCCCATGCCCAGGCCGGTTTAATTAATTATAGAAAATGCGGCATGATTTCTATTAAAGCGCCACAGGTGAATGATCACAATTAATATAAATAAAAGAGTTGCGGGTGGCCTGGTCGACCTTAGCAACAATTTTATTAAAAACCGCAAAAGAACCGACAGATAAGCATTAACGTTCCCTAGACGGATATTTGCCTGAGTTATGGTTATTGGCACTTACAAACCACCGTGATTCACAAAGCATTTGAAGAAAAAATGCTGTTCTATTCCTGATCATAATGTGCATATTAGGTCGTTATTATTAATTATGTTTTATTATTTTTATGGCTGAGGAAATCACATTAAATTTGCCGTAATTTTTCCGAGTATTAATTGAAATGAGTTGGTTTGATTGATTGGGTTGTTCCATTAAATTTTGATCGTATCAATGAATTAAACTAATCGAAACACATATAAACAGAATTATGGTGTTATGGTTTAGTAGATTATTAACCGTCATTTGTGTCTTAAAATGTTTATGACTTGAGTAAATTAAAATTTATTATCTTGCAGACTGGAGTCTAGGACATAAATGTCCAAACTAAAAATTCACATGAATACGTTGTCATTTGAAATTTTGCTTTTAAAATGTGAATGCGGGACAATCTAATCGAGTCCTTGTGAGGCTGGCGCCTGGACGTCGATTTTTTTTCCCCCAAAGAGAATGCTTGCGAACTTTTTATGCTCAGAGCACAGTTTTGCGTCTTTAACAATCACTTTCTGCACCATACAAGTACAATTCGATTATTTACAGTTTTTAAAGGTTATGCTCGTTATTGTTCCCCTCTTCATTGCACTGGACAAATGCGAAATAATGGATTTATGATTATGAATCTTATTTGAAGAAGCATGAAGATAAAGAAAAATATTTTTGAGTCGGTGACGATAAAAACGTATCATTTCTGGCATTCTAAGTCGGCTGATTTAGGATTTAGATTTCCTTTTTTCGTAGAGGAATCGAATTAATGTTTCTCCTCATTTTCTTCAAATAAAATGTTTTATAGTTAGTCTAATTTAGTAGAAATTTAGAATTAGAAAGGTTCAAGCAAAACTGAAACAGAAATGGTCACTTTCTAGATTGAATTAAGAAGGTTGTGTGGTAAACTTACATAAAACGAGAGGTAAACAGTCCATCCTGCTGATAGGTAAATACAGTGTGACCAATTTAAAAGCGCGCCATCTTTAACCGACGATATATTCTTTATTATTGACTCAACTACTTTATATTTGCATACAGGGGATCTTCTTAGGTCGGAAGCCATCGTTTGCGCTCAAAAACTCACATGTAAAATTTTGATTTTTGATCGAAGATTTCATAATATGCATAGAGGTCGATTTTTGAAAAATATCAAGTTTCTCAAAATGCCTCGAACTCTACCTCATTTTTATCTTCAGGAAACGAGGAATGCGAAACACTAATTGAAAAACACGTAAAAAGTCTCTAATTCTAAATAATGGATATTTTTGGTCCATTTTTAGCGGTTTTTGATCTACCAGGATCTTTAACCGACGATATATTCCTTACTATTGACTCAAATACCTCGTATATGTAAGAGTCGATTTTTTCAAAAAATATTAAGTGTCTCAAAATGCCTCGATGCTAATTGAAAAACACGCAAAAATTCTCAAATTCGAATTAATTGACCTTTTTGGTCCATTTAAAGTTACTTTTGACCTATGGGGATCTTTAACCGATTCTAAAGTCCTTATTATACACTCAAACACGTTATTTATGCGTACTGGGGATTTTTTTAGGTTGAAAGCAATCGATTGTGCTCAAAAACTAGGCATGTGAAATTTCGATTTTTGACTGAAAATTTCATAAGGGGTAGAGATCGATTTTTCAAAAAATATTAAGTGTCTAAAAATACGTCGAATTACACATTATTTTTGCCTCCAGGAAACGAGGAATCCAAGTCGCTAATTAAAAAACACGCTAAAATTCTCAAATTCAATTTAATTGAGTTTTTTGGTCAATTTTAAGTTACTTTTGATCTATCAGGATCTTTAACCGATGCTAAAGTCCTTATTGTTCTGTCCTAAACTCAAACACGTTATTTATGCGTATTGGAGATTTTCTTTGGTTGAAAGCAATCGATTGAGTTCAATAACTACGCATGTGAAATTTGGATTTTTGACTGAAAATTTTATAAGGGGTAGAGGTCGATTTTTTCAAAAAATATTAAGTGTCTCAAAATGCCTCGAATTAAACATTATTTTTGCCTCCACGAAGCGAGGAATGCAAGACGCTAATTGAAAAACACGCTAAATTCTCAAATTCGAATTAATTGACCTCTTTGGGCCATTTAAAGTTACTTTTGACCTATGGGGATCTTTAACCGATTCTAAAGTCCTTATTTTACACTCAAACACGTTATTTATGCGTACTGGGGATTTTTTAGGTTGAAAGTAATTGATTGTGCTCAAAAACTAGGCATCTAAAATTTCGATTTTTACCTGAAAATTTCATAAGGGGTAGAGGTCGATTTTTTCGAAAAATGTCAAGTTTTTCAAAATGCCTCGAACTCTACATCATTTTTATCTCCAGGAAACGAGGAATGCGAAGCACGAATCGAAAAACACGTCAACAGTCTCTAATTCTAAGTAATTGATATTTTTGGTCCATTTTAAGCGGTTTTTGATCTATCAGGATCTTTAACCGATATATTCCTTATTATTGAGTACCTCGTATATGCATACTGAGGATCTTTTCGAGTCGGAAACAATTCATTGAGCTCAAAACACACACATTTGAAATTTCGATTTTTGACTGAAAATTTCATAAGGGGTAGAGGTCGATTATTCAAAAAATATTAAGTGTCTAAAAATAGCTCGAATTACACATTATTTTTGCCTCCAGGAAACGAGGAATCCAAGACGCTAATTGAAAAACACGCTAAAATTCTCAAATTCAATTTAATTGAGTTTTTTGTTCAATTTTAAGTTACTTTTGATCTATCAGGATCTTTAACCGATGCTAAAGTCCTTATCATAGATTCAAACACGTTAATTATGCGTACTGGGGATTTTTTTTTGGGTTGAAAGCAATCGATTGAGCTCAAAAACTACGCATGTAAATTTCGATTTTTGACTGAAAATTTCATAAAGGGTAGAAGTCGATTTTTCCTAAAATATCAAGTTTCTCAAAATTAAAAAAAAAATTACATCATTTTTATTGCAAGGAGGTCTAGAATGCAAAGCGCTAATTGAAAAACACCCGCAAGCCCATGATTACATTTAACAATTTATTAACTATTAAATTGTGGAAAAGTTTGTAGTGTAAAAGCGCCATCAATTTCGGTTTTTCTGCGTTGATCGCCAAAAATTTCCTCAACTTTAAATTTTCTTCGACACATTTCTGTTGCGTCTTTGGATTGCTATTCAAATCCCGTTTTGCTGGAAAGATTCTAGTCACGGTTTAGTGGGAATAATTGTCACTTTTGCCTTCAAACCCTAAGAATTTTCCTGTTCTGTCCGAAATTTTCAACTAATTTCAGCGATATTTTAAGAATTTACTGGAAATAATTGTCACAGTTTTAAATAAAGCAGCTGGAAAATGGTGTCTCTTTTTTCACCCAATTGCAACGTCGACTGAAATTACAATTCGATTTGTTGAACAATTTATCAATTTCGGGACTGCAAATGATCGAATCACGGATTTAAACTTTATTTAGTTATTCTAAATCTGACTAAGTTGCGAAGTTTTTGGAGCAAACTTGTTCAGATTAACGATGGTCGTTTAGCGATAATTTTTCGAAACTTTTGACAAAAAGTAGAAATCAGTACAATTTTTTTTCTGAATTTAATGCAATTTGTCGTCACCGTTGTTGAATTGATTTATTTAAGGCCATTAAGTCGGTTTTAGTGTAAATAACTTCTACTTTTGCAGTAAAAAAGAGTTTCGGTCGATGTTTCAGTTAAAACTTCCAGTAAATGAGCTTATCAAACATGGAAAAAAGAAACTACTGGTAAATGAAGTTTTCTCGATCTAATTGCGCATTTTTCGACGTGGAATCGAACTGAAATACAAACATTTCATTCATTTATGGGTTTTTGAGCTGGAAGTGGAAGAATGGCCAAATGATTATGTTGTTAAATAGCAAGAAAACAGAAGTTATTTGCGCAAAAACTGTAAGTGCTGCAAGATTTTAGAGCTTGAAAATATCGAGAAAGAGTTATTGCTTGATTTAAGCAAAAAAAAAAAGATTTTAACTTGCTGAGGAATGAGTTATGCTTGTTTTTGTACCAAAACTTCCCAAAAATGCGGATGAGTTTTCCCAAAATATGAGTGTTCCGTAGGAACAAGTTGGCAGCAGGTTTTGCTAAAATTCAGCTCAACATTCTTCAATTTTGACCATTCTTGGACCAAATCATCTTCTTTTGAGCCAAAGAATGTGGCAGTGTCATCTGGATCATGACTTTGTGGGACGCCCTCCTGTACATAGGGGGTCCAAAAATGAAGCGCAAAAAATTCAAGGGGCCATTCTTCATGAAGAATTCATCATGAAGTTTCATGTTCATATAGCAGTTTTCCTTAATCTTGAAAATAACGGAGCTGCCGGGCCCTTTTTCGGACATCCTGAATAATCACATATAAAACTTAAGTACTGAATTTATTGTTCACTGATAGACATTCTGTGAGGGTGCATTTAAATGAGCCACACTGTATCTGTAGGCTTTCAATGGAATAATTCGAGTGTTACTAGACTGTTGAGCACATTGTTTACATAAACTCATGAATAGTATTATGTATCCGACGGGTAATTAAAAACACATCCAAAACGCATCCTTCACGGCCGTTTTAGGTCTTGGGGGCTCGGCCGGTTCGCGACAATTGACCAAGATGTCACATTCCTCGGCCTGTCTCATTAATTAACGTAAATTAATTAATTTGCCGAGCCCGTAATTGAGCACGTAATATTTCCAGGAACCGAGTCGGTTTTACCAATTAAACAATGGCAGGTACTGCTGTTAAGGCCCAACAAGGCAAGAAGGCCCGTGACAAGAATTACCGATGCGTTGCAGTTTCTGCTACCTGGTTGCTAGGTTATTATTGCTGAAGAAGATGCAGAATGCGTTTGCTTTTGCGGGAAGCAATTAAAGCCATTTAGCTATGCACTCGGAATTATTCATTTTCAGTTGCGACTTTTTTTTCCCTGATTGATTGATTTCAGTTAATCTGTTTGTTTCTCAGGCTTTACTGTGTTGATTTGCATGATTGCTGGCAGGTTCTCTGCTGACATTCCACAAGTCCCGGGCGATAAATAAGAAGATCTGTGGGCACGAACCGAACAATCTCGAACAATATTGAAGTCGTGCCGTATGAAATATAACAATAAATTAGAACGAGAAAGCGACAAAATATTGAAAATAGTCGGATATTATTTCAAATAACTAACTTATCACGAACGTATAGATATATTGGTAAATTAAAGTAATAAAACTCGCTGTAATGGTGGTGTCTATGGGAAATTGTGGACGATTCTGCAATATATCTCATAGTTGAATTTTATTTCGCGGTTGTGTAATCGGCAACAAAGAAAGGTGCTGGAGAATGCTGCTTTTGAGCTAACAATCATTTAACTCGTGTAGCCTCCTGGTTCCTGAAGTGAGGACATGGAAAAAAACTCCTCATCAATCCAAAACATAATTTAATTAACCTTTTATTCTCGAGTTCCATTTCGTGCATCCCATTCGAATACGGATCTACCCATTGTCCAACAGATCAGTCCATCAAGAATACAGTAGCGGTTAAATTAGCAATAATTCCACGACTGGCCTACAGTAGTTGATTAATACGGCCAGATAAGATTAGGAAATCATGTAAACAATTTTATACAATACCAGAGATGGTATCGCTAAATTCAATTTGAACTGTGAATGTATATCTTTCCTATTTATCTTCAGCTTAATATTTGGACTTTCCGGTAGGTGTTGATGATCTTAATTCCACACAAAGTAGGCTTTTATTTTATGTTTTTATCGGTCGTTTCAAGGCTCTTCAAGCTAAATGTTGTTCATTTTCATATTCACTTGACTTATTTAGCAGGGAATTTCTCGAAAATATCACGTTAAAAGTGCCTCGAATTCTACATGATTTTCATCAGGAAAAAAGTGAGGAATGCACGCCACTCTGGGAGTCCCAACTTCCAAATTATTGACATTTTTGGGTTATTTTAACCCAATTTCCATCGGTAGCAATTTTTAACCGACGATGTCTTCCTTCTTAATCTCAATTTCTCAGCATCAGATTGAGCTGGAGCCCTGGATAGAGCACGAAAAGCGCTAAAAAAGCGTATTAGTTTCGTGTGGGTTTTTTATGCTTGCAAAATTAAGTCGCCGCCTTTTTCGTTGTATCTCAAGATCTATTTGACCCACAGAGTTCGTTTTTCCACCGTTGGATAGAGACTTAAAAACCTGATTCAGAACGTGGAAAGTGAGTGAGGAAATAGTGGCAGTTACGGCTTAAAAAACAAAATATTAACATCATATACAGTGAAAGATCCGATATGCGGACAGTCACGGTTCCACCAAAAATGTCCCGTTATTGGAGGTGTCCGCGTAATAGAGATCTGTATTTAATCAAAAAGCAATATTTCTTTTCAGCTTCTTTATTATTTTCGTATGTTTTATAATATTTTTCAACATAGAAACCTAGAATGTTATTGTGCCGGTTTATTAACATATTTTAAAATACTGGTTTGCCGCGTTTTTTGAAATTTTTGCTGAATAATGCAATGTTGAAAATGGGTTTCAAGGTTTTCAAGACGCTAAAACGCAATAAAATCATAGTTTGAAAACGTTTTTAAAAGGGAAATTCATCATACGATGTTAAGAGTGAAGCATTAGGTACAATTGCCAACGTTTCTTCTGATTCGTCGTCACCACTACTCATGGAAAGTTCAGCTATGGAAAGGCCGGTAGTATCTGGATCTTCTGCATTCTTTGGATCCTTCTGGATCACTTGCACCTAAGGCTGTTGCATGACGCATTAGTCCGGCTAATAGTGACAAAGACTGCTCATCTTCTGGATTATAATCTTGTGGAATTTCTCCTGCAGTATTCTTGAATCCAGCTTTTATAAAGTCTAGTTCACCCTATTCAAACGGATTTAAGCGTTTGCGATCCTTAACCTTATGTATATATTCTGGTAGAGTCAAAGACTCTATACTTACAGACTGTTCGGAAACGTGCAAATTCGAGAGAACATTTCATGTCGATTTGACCTAAATCCTTCAAACAAAATTGCTTTTTAAGAGAGGTAGAACCCTTTGAAGATGGACCTTGAACATGCTCAGATTGCTGGTTCTCTACAGGTCTCTGATTTAGAAGAACCCTATGGATGGAAAAAATTGGAAAATCGACGTCAAATAAGTCTCTTCACAAGCCAAATAAAGAAAGTCCCGACTTCGATTTAACATTTATATCTTCCAACAGCAGCAAGCACCCAAGCACATCTCACATCATAACGCATCCTGATAGTGTCTAAGTCACGGAAATTAAGCCGACTTCCGGCTACTTGACGCAGAAACGCGTCTTAGCGGCAAGTTATGTACCCCTGTATAATTGCAGTGAGTACTGCTGAGCTACCGTTCGGTACCCATCCAGTACACCTGTGCGCACTTAATTCCATGCTTTTTTCCGCCCTGATTTATGAGCATTCTGCGGCTCACGGATCGGATTTCAACCAAAAAAAGAGCCTCTAATTGATGGTACTGTCAGCAGGTGGACGAAATGGCGATCTGTTAGAGATGATATGATTGCGTAAAAACCGATATTTAATACGAGTACTGTCGGCCGGCAAACAGCGGATTTATACAGTCAGTCAGCGATACAGATAGGAATTTTCGCTTTTCAGGATTCTCAGCTTGAGTTTTTCTCAGGAAATTGTTTCAACCAGGTTTTTTTCCTGTTGGAACGCATGTACACGATTTGTCGTTGTAGAAACACTCGTTATCAGAGCAAAAACCTGGCAAAACTACAGTTGCTGATTATTTGCCTCAAATTTACGGTTAGAGGCCAGAGGAAACTATTGGAAGAAGCAAATTTCACAAAGCGTTTGAAGGCGAAACAAAATTCGCTGTGGAAAACATTTACTAAGAACAAATTTAACAGTTCAATACCGCAGCTTAACATACAATTCAATTAATCCAGGAAAGACATCTGAGAATAAAATTGGAAAGAAACTGAACGCACTTGAAAACCAAATAGATTAAATGAAAAGGGCGATTATTTGGAAGGTTTCTCTTCATTAAGAAAGGAAAGAAAAGACCTCAACATTGAGGTACAAACCCTCACAAAGCAAGCAATAAATTCAACCAATTTAATCAACAAAACCTCAAACTTACAGGAAATACATAAATAGTACATCGAAAATCCTGATAATAACCGACCATGGGGGCGACCAAATATTCAATTAATAGCAGGAAAAATGAGCATAATTATTTTTTAAACACGATCAAACTCGCGATGATCTTAAAAACTAAATCTTCAATTATAAAATTGAAAACTTTCATAGCTAAATATTTCAGTGCGGTTTTATCTTTTGGAACTTTCAGTAGGACCACTACATCTGCTAATTCTAGCGTTGTTTGTTGTCTCAAAATTTAAGATCATTGAAGCAGGAGAATTATTGCGAAAAAAACACTCTTTTCTTCTGTTTTTTCGCAGGCTTCATTCTAAAAAGTTTCAGACAGAGTTTCGACTAGAGACTCGTTCTAGATAACATAGATACCTTGCAACAAAACGCACTTTAAACCGGCTCCACTTGATTTTTTTCGCATGTCCAAACCTGGATCGTGTTACAATCAACGCCATTAATTAGCCATACAAAAGTATATATTTGCTGGTAACGTTCTAACCGGACTCGTATTAACATCGGCTGATAAGGATCGTGTTTTAATTTTAATAATGGAGAGTTATAACCCGGCAAATCTGCATTATGCATGCAAACGATTATTTAATGTAAACACTAGCGAAATTAACGCGCTTTGTCGAAGAACCGCATCATAATTTTAAAACTGGTTAAATAAATGTTGATGTCCATCAGTTTGGCAACTTTTTTAACTGGAGGCGATCGGCTACTTTTACTTTTAAGTTAATAAATGAGACCGTTTTTTCTACTTTATTTTTTTTCCTTGCTGCTGCTGCTGCTGCCTCAATTACACAATGTTACAGCTGTTGGACGGTGAGTCGGGAAATTAATTAAGAAAGTCGATTTAAATCTGGTGCATGTAAACGGTAATGGGTTTTTGATGCGCGATTAGCACTGAGGATAATAGTGTTAGGGAGGCGATGAGGCAAAAGTCTTCTCTAGGGCCAACCTCCGAATTCTTCAAGCCTCACAAACATAAAATGTGTATAATTTTTTATAATTCCGGGTTTATTTTAATAACGATGAGTAATTTACTGGGCTCATTCAATTCAAGGAAATTCGGCTACCACCCGGTAGACCTTTTCGCTTTCAATCTAACAGTAGATTAAGAATAAATGTGCAATGCTGTCACATAAATCCCGCACGAATTACAATAGTTTTCGGTTGATTAGAATAAAGATGAATTTTGAATAAATCAAAACTGGAAGGTCGATGTTGAAGCTGAAATGTATGCACATAATTAGCTAACGGCATCCATGTGCCGAACGTCACGGTGTCGAATTTAATGCAAATTGCCGGGGCAAAGACGGAGATTAAACGGAAACATCATGTTCGAACAATGCCAGAAATCGTACCCAAAAACTAATAACAACCTCATTGTGATGATTTATTCTTACAGAGCCTGACCAAGGGCAAACTCGAGCTTTTAACACCGAAATACCGTTTCGCTTTTTTCTAGAACACGACCGCTTTGAAAAAATTGATGTGTATTGTATTGTTTGTGTTACTTCTTATTACAGCTAAAACTCGTCCTCTACTTTTCAACATTAGTCCGGTCGCTTTTAGCAAAACTCACGCAGGTAAAATTCCCCAATTAGAACCTTTTGTTAGACAACGAATTTCCAGCCACGGTTTTAAATCCAACAATGCTAAATCCGGAGGGCTGCACGGCCCTTGGAGGCACCCCAACAAAGTCGCTAGAAAACTGTACCTTCACCGTACTACAGTCCTAGACTATAACAAAGAACAGTTCCATTGTTAAACTTCGCCTGTCTTCTTCACCTAAAGGACACCTAGTTGCGAAAGAGCGTGCAGTTTTGCTTGTTAGGCTTTGTAAGGCAATTAGCAAACGGATTTGACAGGACAGTCGAGGTCCTTTTGCTCACGCCGTCCATGTATTTTCGAAACAAATAGGCTGCATTCTACACCTGATAGAAGGTTTAAGAACACTTTTTTTATTTGTAATCATTGAAAATTTCCCAAATGGTTGCGAAGACTTCGGCTGAACAAAGGAGCATTGCGCTTATGTATTTATTCTGTTAACTGTTTTTCATGTTTGTTATTTGCTTTGTTTGCTCGTTGGTTTCATATCGGAATTATAATATACAACTCTGAGAATTTTGCTAGTTTCATTTCAGGAAAAATCAGTTCTGGATTTGATCGCTCAAGTTTCTTAAAAACAAACGGACAAAACAGGGAGAAACAAATAAGGAAGGGAGGAACAGTAGAGGAGAGAGAAATATAAGTTTGAAAGTTGAAAATAGAAATGCGGAGCGTTAAAAGCTGAACCAGAACTGGAACAGGAATTAGAAGAGCCTAAAGTGTAGAGGAATAAATGCAGTTGCATTAAACATAGCCGAAGTTAACGGAAAATGAAGAGTTGTACTATTTTCAAACATGTACAAATACAATTAATAAAAAAAAAGGTACAGAGTAAATAGAAAGAGCAAATTATAATGGACACAAAAATCAAGTGAGGCTAATAGAAACTGTAAAGTCATACAAATTAAGCAATAAGGAGACTACAAGAAGATCTGAAAACGCAATGGCAGGAGAAATAAAAAAGCGATGAAAAAAGTTACATGGGCAAATCGCAATACAAATATTAGAATATCACACTAATAATAGAAGCCAGTAAAATAATGGAGCAATAAAATATTAAAGCGCTCGTACCAAAAACAAACATAAATAGTTGGATAAAAAATCATGAAAATCAGTAGTAAAAACAACCGGAAGCTGCTGTATAAAAAACAGAAAACATGGAGAAAACACAAATGGAAATTCAATAACAGAACAAGAAAAATTCACGAAACATTGTGGAGAACATTTCCAATACTCCAAATACAACTAGAGGCAGAAACGGCAGAAAAAGAAAGATGTAAACTGAAGAGCGGGAGATCTTCCTGTTATCATAAAAAATATTAAATAATCAAAAAGAAACGATATAATTCCAGTATGCACAATAAAATATGGAAACTTGAATAAACTATTGGCAAATTACACTAAAGAGATTAAAACAATAATAATAGATAGGATTTTTAAAAACATACAAAAACAAGAGCAATAAAAGAGACTGACCATATGGGTGACAGTGCTTATGACCCTATGGGTGATAGAAGACTGTGATCCTCAGGAAGCTGCAAAAAATAAACCTCTGGGAATAAGGAGCTGGCAGAACCAAGACTCTTAACATTTTGAACCATTGACTGAAGTTGTGCGTACAAGACAAGATGGTAAAGAAATTCCACTGCATATCACCGGAGGGTCCGATGGTATTGGAAGATGTACAAACAAGAGCATTGACAAGGTACTGTTGTGGTCGGAACAGAAAAATTTTGGAAAGAACAATTTTAAAGCCAAATGAGGGAAAGAAGAATCTTAGTGCAAATGAGGGAAAAGAATCCCTGGCCAAGACCTCAAATAGAGGAAATGCTAAAACTTAGCAGATATCAAGTAAGGAGGATTGTGGCCTTAACAACTAACCCGCCCCCTTTTTAGGTTGGGTGTATCCGAACAGCCCACCTGTTAAACTGCGAATTCGAGCTCTTCTTTTTGAGCCTACTTCTCAGCATATGCTACAAGAAGAGGAAGACTACTGGCAAGTGAGGACGTCGCACCAAATCTCGTCATGTGTACTCTCGTCGTAAAGCTTTGAACAATAAGTGAGCATTTTTAAGTTGTGCGTACAAGACGAGATGGTAAAGAAATTCCACTGGATATCACCGGAGGGTCCGTATGGTATTGGAAGATGTACAAACAAGAGCAGTGACAAGTACTGTTGTGGTCGGAACAGAAAAATTTTGGAAAAGAACAATTTTAAACCAAATGAGGGAAAGAAGAATCTTAGTGCAAATGAGGGAAAAGAATCCCTGGCCAAGACCTCCAATAGAGGAAATGCTAAAACTTAGCAGATATCAAGTAAGGAGGATTGTGGCCTTAACAACTAACCCCGCCCCCTTTTTAGGTTGGGTGTATCCGAACAGCCCACCTGTGAAAACTGCGAATTCGAGCTCTTCTTTTTTGAGCCTACTTCTCAGCATATGCTACAAGAAGAGGAAGGACTACTGGCAAGTGAGGACGTCGCACCAAATCTCGTCATGTGTACTCTCGTCGTAAAGCTTTGAACAAAAGTGAGCATTTTTAAGTTGTGCGTACAAGACAAGATGGTAAAGAAATTCCACTGGATATCACCGGAGGGTCCGTATGGTATTGGAAGATGTACAAACAAGAGCAGTGACAAGTACTGTTGTGGTCGGAACAGAAAAATGTTGGAAAAGAACAATTTTAAACCAAATGAGGGAAAGAAGAATCTTAGTGCAAATGAGGGAAAAGAATCCGTGACCAAGACCTCAAATAGAGGAAATGCTAAAACTTAGCAGATATCAAGTAAGGAGGATTGTGGCCTTAACAACTAACCCCGCCCCCTTTTTAGGTTGGGTGTATCCGAACAGCCCACTCTGTTGAAACTGCGAATTTGAGCTCTTCTTTTTGAGCCTACTTCTCAGCATATGCCTACAAGAAGAGGAGGACTACTGGCCAGTGAGGACGTCGTACCAAATCTCGTCATGTGTACTCTCGTCGTAAAGCTTTGAACAATAAGTGAGCATTTTAAGTTGTGCGTACAACACGAGATGGTAAAGAAATTCCACTGGCATATCACCGGAGGGTCCGTATGGTATTGGAAGATGTACAAACAAGAGCAGTGACAGGTACTGTTGTGGTCGGAACAGAAAAATTTTGGAAAGAACAATTTTAAACCAAATGAGGGAAAGCAAGAATCTTGGTGCAAATGAGGGAAAAGAATCCCTGGCCAAAACCTCAAATAGAGGCAATGCTAAAACTTAGCAGATATCAAGTAAGGAGGATTGTGGCCTTAACAACGAACCATGCCCCCCTTTTTAGGGTGGGTGTATCCGAACAGCCCACCTGTTGAAACTGCGAATTTGAGCTCTTCTTTTTTGAGCCTACTTCTCAGCATATGCTACAAGAAGAGGAGGACTACTGGCAAGTGAGGAAGTCGTACCAAATCTCGTCATGTGTACTCTCGTCGTAAAGCTTTGAACAAAAAGTGAGAATTTTAGCTCCGAAATAAAAAATAAACAAAAACTGGATCGTTTCTCGCTGTCCTACAGCCTCATAGTACACAATTAAAACAATCTCATAGAATAATTCACATTGGAAGCCAGAAATAAAATGTTTCGCTTTAGGTTCGTGACAAATCGTAATGGTAGTCGTGTATATTGCGAAGATAACTGCTCGCAGATAATGGAAAAAATTATTGCAACAAGACCTTTTCGTACCATTATAATTATGCCCGACCGACAACTACAAGAAATAAATAATCTTATTAATTTCCCACTAAAAGGCATTCCGTTATTTATGGGGGTTGGTTTGATTTAAGAGGCAATTAATTAAAAACCAATAAGTTTTTTACGATTAAAATGTCAACACGTGCAAAGGCCACAATGTAACGTAAGGTCGATGCATGCGTTTGTTTGTTTTTATTAATCGATGAGCCAAATGCAGTTGCTTCGGTTGGAAGTTGTTAATGGATGAATCTAGAGGGCAATTAATCATTTTGTGTGTTAGTAGGTCCTAGCAGGAAATTGGCAAGGCAATATCTAGTGACCTAGGTCGGTTGTGAGGTTATGGCATCATTTTTTTAATGCCGCAAAAAATGTTGCCTGTCCAAAGTTGCATAACTCCTACACCTTGAAATTATTCATATTGCCGTCTAGACAACTTTTCAAACCTAATACCTAATCTGCCGAAGGTTGCTATTTAATAGAAGATACTATTCTTAGCCAAGCAAATTGATTTAAATACATGTCAAAGTTTTATTTATTGCACACTTTTATTCATTTTAAACAACTGTTATTCGATGATCAATATTTTATTACTTGATTATGCTACATCTATAATCAATAAATTTATTTCCAAACTGTTTTGGGTAACGCTTGATTTATCAAGGTTGCTTCAGCTGTGCAACAAATGATGAAAATTGCCAAGATTTCAGTCACTCAATTCCTCATCATTAAATTTTATTGGGGGGCAATACGCAATTGGAAAACGTCGCAACAACCAGAAAAATCCCCAATAGACTACTTGAATTTTTTAAATAATTTTGTTCAAAGTCTGAATTACCAAAACTTCCGCACTTTTTCAGCGTTTCTTGTTCTAGTAGCTTCAGAGCTAAAATATAAATATTGCTGCATATGCTGGAATGCATGGAAATGGCTCATCATTTCTTTAGAGCTGATTTTTACCAACTTCTATCGCCTACAACGACCAAGAGATGTTTACCTAGAGCTTGATCTCATATTAAGCCTGGTTAGCAGATTCTCCTTCAGCAGGATTACGTAAATACCTGTTGCATCATGCATAAATCCGCAGGTAAAAATAACAGGTGGTATTTACAAAAAACAATTAATTTTGATTTGGATTTGAATGCTAAGGAATTTTAAAAAATGCGTTGTCCAAGTTTGGGTTTTTGAAGCCGGCGTTCTCTATCTGAATAGAATATCTAGATCTAGATACAGCTGCAAAATCTGCCTCTGAGAGTTATTGTTGCTGAAGCTAAAACGACAGTTTAAAAAGAAGCTAAAATGTTTCGAAAGTTTTCTGATAAAACAGTCCCCCACTTTAGAGTAAAGCAAAGAATGATTGTGGAGCGTTTGGTGCGAAAATCATGCCGATCGCAACAAGTTAGAAGTCACAAATCGTGGCCGAAACGTAATAAAATAGACACTAGTGCGGGCTCGGCGGCTTAAATCGGGCCCAATTCGTGAACAAGAGGCCGACCAGGAAATGGGTCCGGGTCGTGACACGATCCGCTTCTTTGATACCGGGGCACTCCTTTTCATATCTCCTTTTTCCTAATCTCTTTCGCGGTTTAACAGCCCCAGATCGGGCGCTTTTTGCGCGCTCCAAATTGCTCAACATGTCACGGGTTTTATTGATGGCCGCCACCTTAGTGCTTGATCGATCGATGGCATAATTATACAATTGACATTATTAATGCCGAAAAACCATTCGCTTCAGGTTTTTCCACTTTTTTAATTCTTTGTTTCAAGCGGTTTTCTAGAATACGCGACTCTTTGTTTTAGCTCCAGTTAAACACACCCAGGTCCCAAGGAATTCGACAATGCAAAAGTCACGTTTTATCTGACTGTGAATCGAATGAAAAAAAAAACGCTGATAAAACTCAAATGTGTTAAAATACATGTAAAATGTGTTGTTTAGAGGTTTCCTCCGTTCATTTTCTGGCAATTCAAGTTGGCTTCTGGCAGTTTTTTAGTTTTAGTGCAGTTTCTAAGGCCAAAATATCTAAAAAATTAGGAGCAAAAGCTCCAATCCGAAAAAAACATTTCAATTAAATTAAACCTTCAATCGTCTAGT
The DNA here is from genome assembly GCA_024550625.1 of Dendroctonus valens. Taxonomy (NCBI): domain Eukaryota; kingdom Metazoa; phylum Arthropoda; class Insecta; order Coleoptera; family Curculionidae; genus Dendroctonus; species Dendroctonus valens. The sequence goes on along the minus strand of JAJTJO010000323.1, from coordinate 155,196 downwards.
TGAAATGGCTAAGTTATTTTTGGCAGAAAACTGCAATTATTTCAATTATCAACTCATTTTTTGGCCAAATTTTCGCATGTTTCCTCACAAAATGTCAATCAAAAGAATCGGTTTCAATTTGAGATTCAGATTAAAATTTCGTTCTCAATTGTAGATCGTACTTATCGCAACTATTGCAGTTTAGCACAATAATTTGGAGCAAAAGTCCTCACGCATTTGAAGTTTTCAAGTACATTTATGATGCTAAAGTCGTTTAGGTTGAAGAAGTTTAACCAACTTCGAAGTTTGTGAAAAATACCATCTCCTCCAGCTGATACTGCAGGGCAAGATCGAGAGCAAACGAGGACCCAGCCGAGGAAGAACTTCGTGACTCAAGAACCTTAGGCAGTGGACAGGAATGACCTCTAGCACCCTGTTCAGATCAGCAGCAAACAAAGTTATCTGGACAAACGTGCTAGCCAGCATCCATAGAGGATAGATACTTAAAGAAGAAGAAGATCAACAAGCAAATGTATTCTCCATTTCATGTAAACGTTTCTGCACCTTCATGCTAAGAACAATCTGCAATTACTTCAAGTGTTCACCGTCATAACTGTAACCATGTTTTCTGATGTTCACGTATTTCAATTAAAGCTTCAATAATTGCCAGTTCGACCAACAATTGCAGCTTGGAACTTTACTTGCAAATCAAACCTGCAATCAACATAGAATTGCAGCTTGAATATGTAGATAAGAATAAAATGGTAGTTTGAATCTACATTTTTGGAAAAAAAGTTACAAAAAATCGTTCTGTATATGAAATATGTATAAAATTTAATCAATTGCCAATTAAGAATGATTTGAAACTAAAGTATCTTCAACGATTTTTCTGAATAAACCACACTTGCAGGTTGTGTCTATTATTGAAGACCTCGGTGCAAAAACCGGACAAGTCCATTTTTGGTAGAAATGGCGTTTTCCGTTCAAATATATACATTAAAACATCGCCGATCGATTGGTACAAGAATCAGTCCTAGTCCAAAGAACCAGCCGTGGCATTCTGGGTGCAAGAAACAGCCAAGTCCAGATTTTCCAGGTCAGTCCATACCTGGAGAACCCAGCATGCGGACACAGTTTCTTGCCTTGCGACCGTTCTTTCGGTCTCATTGAAAAAAAGAAGAGAAATAAAGAAAGAGTACACGTCCCAGAAGAATGGAAGGGTTTAGAGCGCAAAAGATCTAAACGATTTCGCGTAGTTGATGTAAACCAGGATATGGTCAGAGACTTCTCAAGCACAGACAGGTTCAAATTTCTTATTTCAACCTAGCGAATCTTTAAATACGATAAGGGATCTGGCTGCGTTGAGTGCAGCCTTGCTATAGGGATGCCATTGTTCACTAGATTTTCCGCACTGAAATCTGGAACAACTGTTTTGTGACTACCAAAATCCAAAATGATCCAAGCTTATCCTTTACTTATTAAAGAAAAGTCTCAACACGTCAAAACCCTCGTAGAAAAATATGTTCTCGGCACAACTTTGGCATTAAACACTCTTTAATGCGTTTGTTGTGCCGAGCCCTTCGGGCACGACACAGATTAGAAGACAAAAAGTGAACCCTCGACAAATTTAGAGCGGATTTTGTGCCCAATTTCGACATGAAACACTTTTTAATGCGTTTGTTGTGCCGAGCCTTTCGGGCACGACACTGACTAGATGGAAAAACTGAAAAATCTTCAAAAAAAATTGTTTTTTCGGAAAAATCTCATTATCGCTCGGGAAAATACGACATAAGTAAAAGAAGACTTCCCCTTTCAGAAGTCGGTTAAAGTCCACTATAATTTATTTTCAAAACGGCGCGTTTCGGTTATTTTATGTTATAACCATCATCAGGTATCAAATACCTAAAATTTAATCAAAAATCAAAATTTCACAACCGTGTTTTTTGTTCTCACTGGCTTGATTGCGACCTCAGAAGCTCCCTAATATGCAAATGTAAAGTTTTTGGGCCCATAATAAAGAAGAAATCATGGGTTATAAATCGGTACGACTCAAAATGGACAGAAAATGTTGATTATTTCGGATCTGAAGAGTCTGGTGTGTTTCTTAAGGACCTCTTTGCATTCCGGACCTCTTTCCGGTGAAAATGATGTAAAATTTGAGACACTTTGAGAGATTTATATTTTTCGAAAAAATCAACCCTCCCCCCTTATAAATTTTCGATCAAAAATCAAAATTTCACAACCGTGTTTTTGTTCTCATTGGATTGATTGCGACCTCAGAAGCTCCCTAATATGCAAATGTAAAGTTTTTGGGCCCATAATAAAGAAGAAATCATGGGTTAAAAATCGGTACCGCTCAAAAACGACTCAAAATGGACAGAAAATGTTGATTATTTCCGGTCTGAAGAGTCTGGTGTGTTTCTTAAGGACCTCTTTGCATTCCGGACCTCTTCCGGTGAAAATGATGTAAAATTTGAGACACTTTGGGAGATTTTATATTTTTCGAAAAAATAACCTCCCCCCTTATGAAAATTTTCGAACAAAAATCAAAATTTCACAACCGTGTTTTTTGTTCTCATTGGATTGATTGCGACCTCAGAAGCTCCCTATTATGCAAATGTAAAGTTTTTGGGCACATAATAAGGAAGAAATCATGGGTTTAAAATCGGTAACGCGCTCAAAACGGCTCAAAATGACAGAAAATGTTGTTATTTTCCGATCTGAAGAGTCTGGGTGTGTTTCTTAAGATCTCTTTGCATTCCGGACCTCTTTTCCGGTGAAAATGATGTAAAATTTGAGACACTATTGAGAGATTTTATATTTTTCGAAAAATCAACCCTCCCCCTTTATGAATATTCGATCAAAAATCAAAATTTCACTACCCGTGTTTTTTAGTCTCATTGGATTGATTGCGACCTCATAAGCTCCCTAATATGCAAATGTAAAGTTTTTGGGCCCATAAATAAAGAAGAAATCATGGGTAAAAATCGGTACCGCTCAAAAACGGCTCAAAAATGGACAGAAAATGTTGATTATTTCCGATCTGAAGAGTCTGATGTGTTTCTTAAGGATCCTCTTTGCATTCCGGACCTCTTTCCGAGTGAAAATGATGTAAAATTTGAGACACTTTGAGAGATTTTATATTTTTCGAAAAAATCCCTCCCCCTTAGGAAATTTTCGAATCAAAAATCAAAATTTCATTGCAACCGTGTTTTTTGTTCTCATTGGATTGATTGCGTACCTCAGAAGCTCCCTAGTCATGCAAATGTAAAGTTTTAGGGCCCATAATAAAGACGAAATCATGGGTTAAAAATCGGTACCGCTCAAAAACGGACTCAAAATGGACAGAAAATGTTGATTATTTCCGGATCTGAAGAGTCTGGTGTGTTTCTTAAGGACCTCTTTGCATTCGCGAACCTCTTTCCGGTGAAAATGAATGTAAAATTTGAGACACTTTGGGAGATTTTATATTTTTCGAAAAAATCTCCCCCTTATGAAAATTTTCGAACAAAAATCAAAATTTCACAACCGTGTTTTTTGTTCTCATTGGATTGATTGCGACCTCAGAAGCTCCCTATTATGCAAATGTAAAGTTTTTGGGCACATAATAAAGAAGAAATCATGGGTTTAAAATCGGTACCCGCTCAAAAACGGCTCAAAATGGACAGAAAATGTTGATTATTTCCGATCTGAAGAGTCTGGTGTGTTTCTTAAGGATCTCTTTGCATTCCGGACCTCTTTCCGGTGAAAATGATGTAAAATTTGAGACACTATGAGAGATTTTATATTTTTCGAAAAAATCAACCTCCCCCTTTATGAAATATTCGATCAAACATCAAAATTTCACTACCGTGTTTTCTATTCTCATTGGATTGATTGCGACCTCATAAGCTCTCTAATATGCAAATGTAAAGTTTTTGGGCCCATAATAAAGAAGAAATCATGGGTTAAAAATCGGTACCGCTCAAAAACGGCTCAAAATGGACAGAAAATGTTGATTATTCCGATCTGAAGAGTCTGAGTGTGTTTCTTAAGGACTTCTTTGCATTCTGGACCTCTTTCCGGTGAAAATGATGTAAAATTTGAGACACTTGGGAGATTTTATATTTTTCGAAAAAAATCTCCCCCTTAGGAAATTTTCGAACAAAAATCAAAATTTCACAACCGTGTTTTTTGTTCTCATTGGATTGATTGCGACCTCAGAAGCTCCCTAGTATGCAAATGTAAAGTTTTTGGGCCCATAATAAGGAAGAAATCATGGGTTTAAAATCGGTACCGCTCAAAAACGACTCAAAATGGACATTTGCAATTGAATTGAGCCCAGTTGGATTTGGCAAGTGTAAAAGTTCCCCTAACGAGCCAGCATGAGCGATTGAAAAAATCTGCAAACGTTTTACAACGAAAAAATCAAAGAACTTTTGCTGTCTCTAATTGAGCGAAAATCCCGTGAAACATTCAATGTTCTTGGAGAGAAAACTGCATAAAACCCAATGAAAGAATCAGCGGTATGTAGTACCATAAGCCTCAGATGAGTCAGGCTCTCAGAAACACATTTTTGGAGAAAAACCCACTGCTGAACCGTCACGTGAAGACGAAATAGTTGAAGATAGATCCTATAAGTCTGATTCAAAAGTTATCATTTAAAATTTTTTTTTTTTTTATGATATTTTGGTGCAAAAACCGGATAAGTCCAAATTTTTAAAAACATCTAGCTCCTATGTTTTTTTTATAACACTGTTTTTAATTTTGCACTAACAATTTAAATCCATATGTCTTAAATAAAAAGCTGGTATGCTATCTGTTTGTCATAAACATAAAAAATAGAAAGTTTTTGTCAATTTCCCGAAAGTTATGAAATATGGACTCTGATGTAGCAATTGTTAATCAGAAAGATTCGGAGATAATTTCTTGACCGAGTCAACAGCAATTGAACAAGTTGTTTTGGGGGATTTGGCCTGGGCAGTTATAAGAACTCAAAACAATTTTCATTCTGAGCTAGAAAGATCACAAAAAAAAACATTGCTCCACAACTGAATTTGAATTGATGCTTGGTCGTTAAAAAAGCGTTCTGATTTCTTATCACTGCCCAGACCCGGAAGCCCAAGACAACTTGTTCAATTTTTTAACAGAAAAACCGTTAAAGTCATTTTGGTTTCGAACCAATCTTTAGTAGATATTGGACTTCTATGAAGAGTCACCGGCAAAGTTTCTATGGAGAGCGGATGCAAAATCCTGATTTTTTTGCAGGACAGCAAAAGCTGTGGGGCTTTAGAGTGCACTTTTTTGCAAATTTATCAACTTCAAACCAGTCAGAATGGAAAAAGCAAATGCTTGACCAGCAACAATTGAGAGCAAAAACTAGTCGACTCTCGCCACCACTGATTTACCGATACAAATACAATAAATTATTAGTCCCATTCATTTTTCTGTCGGATCCATCAATCATACTTTCCCGGAGTTATCTGCCGCTAATGCGACTTATTAGAGTCCGAACTAGTCAAAACATTTGTAATGCCATTGTTACGCGTGTCTTTGTCTGCGCACCTACGAAAACTGCCAAATCTATAATTGATTAAAGGATATTGATGGCTTTTTGTTACGCGGCATTAGATCGGGCATGCACGGAGGCCGCCACATGACCAAACCCTTTGTGGTGTCGGTTTGATTATTTTAAATGCACGGTCATGAATCGGTTGCATCATCTGGTTTGGACCATGACTATGTTGGACAAATTCCGACCAACATAATCCAGGCTTCTTTCGAATGCAATTCGAGTGCAAATCGCAACATGGCAATTAATTCCTTTACCGACATATCATCTGATAAATCTCATAGGAGTAAGTCTATGGTGGAACATCGGTATCTAAACGTGTGATCTTCGTTGCTGGCGAGCGAACGGTATTATTTGTAGTCTTCGCTGGAGAGTTGATGGTACTCCTCCTATGGAGCCTGGTGGATCTTCCTCCTGTCAGTTTTCTGAACTTTTTGGGAGTAGAAAATGAAGGTTTCGACTCCAGAGAGTGATGCAAAACCGCTCGAAACCTGATACTGCTCGGGCCTAATGCCGAACCAATTGAGCGTGTAGAAAATAATTATCGGCCTGCCAATAAGCAGATGGTTAGGCGCACTTTGCAATAATTACACAGAGAAGTGAACTGTTAAATTCCAGGCTGTTGGCTGAGATTCGTGTAAGAGTGGTCCTTGAATGCCATTTCGAAAGTAAAGGCAATTTCGACCGCATCGCTGCGAAAACAATTCGGAAATTCATTTTCAGCTTCACGTTCATCGCGTTTAGGTTGAGCTTCAACGGTTCATCTGTTGCTTTCAATTAGGCAAGCCACCTTCGAATCCTACCCATTAGCGCATTCGTGCCATACTCCACTTTGTTCTTAGAATACCTTCAAGGGTGGCACCATGAGAACGAAACTGCACTCGTTGCGAAAGTCCATACAGAAATGAGAAATGGCGAACATGACCGCACCTGCACCAGCCGAAGATCAAGCTGTGCGAAATAATGCAAAATTATTATAATGTGCAACCATTAGAATATTATTGCTTCGTGTTGGGTTGCCTGCGGTACAGGGTGGTCAACAGTGCTTGACTTGAGGATTTTTTTTGTTTGATTATTGTTCCTTTGAGTCTGTTTGCGACATCTGAGCTCAATATTTTACTTGATTATGAGTCAAAGTGCGCTTGTTAGCTGTTTCACATAGAGATGGGAGCTCACACTAGGGCCACATGGTTAGGCCACCACACATACCGAAATTGTGAGAAATGTTAAGATGCAAAATAACTTTTTTTACAGAAAATCCCACTCGCGGAAAGTTTTGCCCTTTTACTGTCTCAAGCTGGTAATTTCTTCAGGTCGCAACTGCAACCAACAAGTAATTTCCTCAGGCACCACCCAGTAGATAAAATCAACTCAGTTTCTATTTATACGATTCCATCGAGACAAACGTTCGTGAATAAATTGATAGGTTCATTAATAGTCAGACCGACGCTGAAATTAATTTGTTGCCTTTTGAAGCCCGCTGGGAAATTTTCGATTTATTAATTTTAAATGAACAATTGCAAAATCATCTAATTGACTCCTTAATTGCCTATTTAGTAATGAATGTGGTATCTTGTGAGGTGTGAGATAATGATATCCTTTTAGGGTTCAGCGGTAGTAAACTAGTTGATCTCATTTCCGAAGATTTTTACAACTTTGAATACATTTTTCTTTGGCTCCTTGTAGTCTTTTTATTACTAAAATGCGATATAGACTTCAAGCACCAATAACAAGCTCAACATTGACTTGCACATTTTTTTATCGGATTAAATCGGACAAAATTTAAGTCATACGATAAGCAAAAAAGTGTGATAAACACATGGTACAGTCTAAATCCGTGTGCGGGCAATATCGACAAATATATAAAATTATAATAAAAGACAATTTAATAAACACAACCCGAATTACGACCAGCAATAACGCACTAATAATTAAAATTGATTAATAAATAGCTCGTTCACTAACTCACTAACTTTAGGGCGCTTCGCGCTTGCTTTATATAGCCGTTTGGCAGCACTCGAATATTCTGGTTCAATTACGGAACATTCCTGATCCAAATCCGTCGAGCGTCGACCTGTCTCGATCTTTCAGTAGTCATCGCGGTGACAGCGTTGCCGCTACGGCTTGTTTTTCTTACTTAATTAACAGAGCACAGACAGTGACCGAAATGTTCATACAACCTTTTTGTCAAAAAATTTCTTCGCAAATAAAAAAAAAGCTTAAGTAAAATTCCCGCGAAAAATGCAACTGTTTATAAAAAATTATACTCTCGAAAGGCTCGGGATAAACAGACGATTAATGATCCAAGCTACTCAGAAGACATCATGCTTTAACATCGTATACTTTTTTCTCTCTGGGCTAACCCATATTGGCCGCAGAAAGACTTAAACTTTTAGAAGCTAACAGGACTTCAGCTAAAACTTGAAAATCTACATAACAATTAAGCAATAAAAGCTTTTGAAGCAGCGAAGGAAGGACCCAGAAGACAGAAAACAAATACACAAAATGCATAGGCACCAATTGGACTGAAAACTGCAGAAGTCTAGTGCAAGCGCCAAGAAAAGACAACTCAAAAGACCCAATTAGCAAGCCAGGAAAAACCAAGTAGAGTTTAGTGAGTGGAAAACTGAGGGAATATTTGGTCACGGAAGAATAACAAAAATAAAAGATTCTCCACTTCTTAAAAAAAGGAGTGTCAATTGCATTTTCTTCAAGAAATTTGAAAAAACAACAGCAAATTTTCACGTGTTTGGTGGAAAGTGTGAAAAAAAATTTAATTGCATTTTGAGATCGTTTGACAAGAGCAACCCGAACAAACCAAGCCTCAAATTTCACAAGCCACCGCTAATTTTCTATTGTCTTCTGACCTTAGACACCATCGACCCATTAATCACCCAAATCTTTTATGACACTCTATCCTTGGTTTGCCCACGAAATTAAATCATCCAAAAGAAGAAACAGCACTTGAAAGTGTAATCTAATTACGTCTAACCCGAATACGATCTGCAACGTTTCAGTTGCTGATCTTGCAACATCTGCCCAACCCTCCAACCAATTACGATTGACAAACATTGAAAACTGAATTTACTGGGAATTTTTGAATAAAATTTGTTTGTCAATCAACTACTTACTAACTCTGGTAGATAAGGGACAAGACAGAGGAGGAGGAGCCTTTTAGGAGCCTAATTTTTCTGCGTAGAGACATAAGTTTCTATACAAGATTTTCACTAAACATCAGGTTTCAAATTATGCAATATTTACAAATTTATTCCAGGCCATTATCTCAAGTCGAATCGCTTGGCTTTGAAACGTGTGGTCCACATTCGTCTAATTTGAACAAATTAACGTCGCAGTTGTCTCAATCAAGCCCCCTTTCGAATTTCGTGGTGACGATACCGATCGGCCATCTAACAATGTAGTCATTTTTCCTTCCCGGCCCAGCGTAATCGAATTATTCACTTTTCGAATCCATATCGCGGCCTCATCGGCGCCCAGAGCCGCAAAGTTGGGAAACTTGACATTCTTTTGTCGACCAAAATCGGAACACCAAATCTCGAGATTTATTACGCATTTTGTCAACCGGCCCATTCAACCACATGAATTTGTTATGCGATGGTGATAGGACAGATAATTTACGCATATGAATCAGTGGCGTAGAATACAAAAAAAACAGTTCTTTGATCTCTCTCTCTCTCTCTCTCTCTCTCTGGGTAGGACTACAACCCTTGGTGGGTTTTGGGTGCGTTAACGATTTGCCTCCATCGGTTCCGGTCCATCATGGCCTCCCTCCAGTCATCTACCTGCATAGTCTCTATGTCCTTCAAGATGTTGTCCCTCCATCTAAGTTTCGGCCGCCCTAGCGGTCTCTTCCTTGCTGGGTTTTCTTCCCATACTATCTTGATCAGTCGATCGTCAGATGCTCTTTGAACATGTCCGGCCCATCTCAGACTTTGGGATTTTATTGTTTTGACTATATCTGGCTTTTGGTATAGGTCCTGGACCTCTGCATTCGTCCTTATGCGATATTGCTCCGTGTTTGGATCCTTTACGGGGCCAAATATTATTCTCAAGATCTTCTTTTCAAACCGCTTTAGTAGAAGCTCGTTGTGCTTCGTAAGGGTCCACGTCCCACAGCCGTAGCAGATAATCGGTTTGATTACAGCCTGATACACTCTCAGCGTTGACGCTCTTGATACGTTTTGGATTGCACGAGGGTTCGCATAGCAAAGAAACATCTATTGCCACTGCATCTACACCTCTTCGTTGCTGTCATTGTCTGAGCATATCGTGGCTCCAAGGTACTTAAACTGTCTGACACATTCGAAGTTATAGGTGTCCATCGTTACGTTCTGACCGATTCTGTCCCTGGTGGGTCGGCGGGTAATATGCATGTATTTGGTTTTTTCCTCGTTGATGTTGAGGCCCAGTTTCGTACATTCCATCTCGATTTTCAGGAAGCTTTCCTTGACTCCGACAGTACTTCCTGCGACCGCGTCTATGTCGTCCGCGAAGGTCAGGATCATCTGTGGCCCCTGGTTAGTATATACTTCCGTGGTGATGCTCGTCTTTTTGATAGCCATATCTAGGACTATGTTGAAGAGTATGGGCGACAGTCCATCTCCCTGTCTCAATCCACTCATGACCGAGAATTCTTCTGCTATCTGGTTTCCTACTTTTACGCGACACCTGGTGTTGTTTACGCATAGTTTCGTGAGACTGATGCATTTTCTGTGGTATTCCTATACTTGCTCATGGCTATCCAGACACTGTCGCGTATGATTGTGTCGTAGGCTTGTCTGAAGTCCATAAACAGCTGGTGTACGTCTTTATTGAATTCCCAGTGTTTCTCTATTAGTTGCCGGATTGTGAATATCTGGTCCACTGTTGACCTCCTTGGTCTGAATCCACACTGATAGTCCCCAATCTGTTCCCCCGCATACGGTGATATACGGTTCAATAGCACATTGGAGAGCATCTTGTATGCTGCGTTCAGTAGGGATATTCCCCTGTAGTTGGTACATTTCATGCGGGCCCCCTTCTTACGGATGGGGATGATGATGTCTTCGTTCCATTCGTCTGCCAGGGCTACTCGTTTCCATATGGATAGTATTAGTTTATGTAGTTTTTTATGGAGTTGTATTCCTCCATATTTTAGGCACTCTGATGGTATTGTATCGCATCCAGGGGCTTTATTATTTTTGAGTTTGTTGATTGCCCTTATTAGTTCTTCGAGGCTTAGCTCTTCTACATCTATTTCCGCAGTCTGGTATGTTGTGGTCACTGTTGTTATGTCGTTATCTGCATTGAGGAGGTTTCTGAAATATTATTTCCACGTTTTAAGTATTTCCGTCGTGTCAGTTATTAGTTCGTCCCCATCACTTTTTAGGATACTGCTTGTTCTGGGTTTATATCCTTTTTTCATCTGCGATTTTTCTACTATTATTGCTTTTGGCATCCTCCTCAAGTTGTTGTAGTACTTTGTTCTGGGCCGTTCTTTTCTTGTTCCTCATAAGTTTCCTTGCCTCCTTTCTGCATGTTTGGAATTTTTCTATGTTGGCGTTACTATTGTCTTGTAACATGCGCAATCTGGCTTTATTCTTAGTGTTCTGGATTTGTTCGCATTCCGCATCATACCATTCTGTCCCTTTTGTCCTGTTTTTCTTCCCCAGTGTTTTCTTCGTGACTGCCAAGATAGTGGATCTAAGGGTGCCCCAGGCTGTTTCTATGTCCTCCATTTCCTCAATTTCGGGGGTGTTCTGTCGTAGTTGGTTTTCCATTTCGGTTTGGTACCTGGTTCGTGTTTCGGCGTTTCCAAGTGTGTTTACTTCCCATCTTGTTGTACTTGTGACTTGCTGTTCTTCCGTTTTTGTGCTCTTAAATACCAGTAAATGATCGGAGTCCGCGTCTGCACCCCTTCGGCTTCTAACATCCATGACATTTTTTGCATATCTAGCGTTGACCAGCACATGGTCTATTTGGTTTCGTGTTTTATGGTCATTCGATACCCACGTCTCTTTATGAATGCTTTTATGTTCGAACATCGTTGATACCACCATTAGATTATTGGTCGCTGCCAGCCCTGCCAGTCGTTGGCCGTTGTCATTTGAAATATCGTGGAGGCTGTGGTTTCCGATGCGGTCTGAGTGCAGGTTCTTTGCCCAATTTGGCGTTGAAATCCTCTAGTAGGATGAGCATATCTTGTCTCGGTGTGGTGCTAATCGTATCCTCCAGCTGGTCGTAGAAGGAGTCTTTGTCGGTCTCACCTCTTTCCTGTGTCGGGGCATGTGCTGATACTAGTGAGCAGTTGTGCCATTTTCCTTTTACCCTAAGATAGCAGATTCGTTCACTTATTGGCTTGAGTGATATTATCTGTCCCATTAACCGTTCTCTTACTGCGAAGCCTGTCCCGAATTCATGTCGCCCGTCTTGGTTGCCGCTAGAGAATATCACTGATTAACTGATGCTGAGATTCCCGTTATCGGGCCATCGGATTTCTTGTAGTGCCGTGGTATCGATGTTATATTTCTCTATCTGTTTCATGACTCTCTTTGCTTCTGCTGGTCTGAACCAGCTAAGCACATTCCAGGTTCCGATATTCATATTCCTTGTTCGTTGCTTGAGTCTTCTCCGGGTATCCGTCCTTTTCCGAGGCTGGTCGTTTCGTTTCGTAACATTCTGTCTTTTATGAGATAGGGTTGTTAGCCCTACGCTTAACCCTCCTCCTTTACCCGGGCTTGGGACCGGCAGTGACAGCTGTTGAGCTACTCCAGGCGGAGTTGCAGTTCTTCTCGTGAATAGCTACTAAGGAGGAGCGGAAAAGCAAAAAATATGCCTGGCGAACGGTGCAGGTGATGAACATTCAAAATGGTTCAAGATACCCGTGAGGAATTTTGCCAGCTAATTACAAGAACATTCTAAGTGCAAGTGGCACCATTTGTTTGCTCTTGTAAAGCCTTATTAATAAAACAATCAATTCATATGGTTGCCAGGCTGACATATTTCAGGTCATTACAGCCATTCGTTTTGAAATTGTGCGGTTTAGGTTTAAATAGACGGAACATGAAGTCCCATTTCTCATTTGCAACCTGCACAATAAATAAGCGATATGAGTGGGCGCGGCTACTATTATTAAACTCTCGTCTTACAAACCCGACTTGTCCGATAAGCCCCACTTAGGCAAACTGTTCCGGATTTATGGCCGATATGCGCATTACCTGACGTTTTCAGCAGAACATGCAAATTTGTAACATCAGATCCGATTACCCATAAAGAACCCATTGCAAATCTGGTTAAAGTTGCAAATGGCGAAAGGTTTCAAGTGTGGTTTTTTGCAAAATTATTTCCAAACTGTTTTCTTGCTTGGACACTCAACCAACGCAAACCCAAGAAAAGAATGCATCCAGACAAACAGCGAATCGAAGAATCTCATCGGAACGCACCTACGTAACCTGTTTGGCAATAGTTTCAGCACATGCAATCTCATAATAAACTTTAACAAAATAATTAACTGCATACCAGTGTTAAACTGATTAAATCCTGTCAATTTACCTCACGCATCTACAAATTACACCCAATTACGCTCCGAGACCTATCGAGGTTTATTTCGGCCCATAATCACTGTAATTCTTGTGATCGTTCACTGTTTACGGGGTCCGAACAAATTGTGATGTAGAATTAGCCGTATTATTATCGGGGAAAATTGAACGGCCAGAATACAGAACGTCAAACAAGCTGGGAAGGTGACGATACGATCATTGATGTCGGCTGATTGCCGCTTATAAACTATGCAAATGAAGCTGAGATTAAATCGGCATGATGTGTAAAAACAAACGATTTATTATTCAAATTGTGCACGAAACTACTGGCATTGGAATCCAAATTTGATTAAGATTTGCATTTAAAACAGCGCCAAATTAAGAAAATCGCCTTTGCAAACTCTCTCAGATGAATGAATGAGTTTTTCAATCACCCTTGACTAAAATCAGTGCTTCTTTCGATCTCTCAGAGGCAATTATTGTGTTATTTTCGATCATCTCCTGTAAATCTATGTGTTATGAATATTACCCTTCGGATACCCGCAAATAAATGATTTCTCGGCTATTAATTATTATAATTATTTTCATGCGGTCCCATGGCGAGATACCGTTAAACAGATTTAATAATATCCTTTTCGTTAGGCATTCCACCTTGAGAAGACCGGCATTTCTCATAGGGGATAGTCAATTACTTCGATTTCGAACTAATAGGTCATCAGGGTTTGATTTTAATCCGAGCATTTCTCTGGAACCAAAATAATTTTTCTGCCAGTTTTCAGATAATTTCAGTCCAAAATCTTTTGCCTGAAGCAATCCGAAACCGATGCCAAGGTTTGTACATGAAAAACGCCGTTTCTTAAATTACCAACTGCTGATTATCTCAAGGCAGTTCGGCCGACGAAAGGGACAAATATCCTCGGATAATCCAAAAGCAGTTTCTACAATAATTTACGTGAATTGATTGCCAAAAAAACCGATAAAATTCGATCCAACACATTGTTCGTCGTGTCGGGCTTGTTACCTCTTTTATTGCGGCTCAAGTTATTTCCAAATGAGTGTGATTTATTTGCGCCATTTACATTCCATCCGACTTGGGAAAAGAACGAACACCACTCACTAAGTGACAATTATGGATGGTCAGTTACATGAAACGTCTGAACTGTGAATCTATTCTAACATTGAAATTGCCAAACAAACTTTTCTGTAGCATCAGCAGCAGTTAAAATGGATTTTTGAAAAACTTACCTCTTGCACCCACACGCCGGCGATGATAACATTCTGGACCTGAAAAAGAAAAGTGTATTAAAGTGTTGAGAAACGATATGCACGAGCTAATGAGACTGGAAAACACTACGTTTATTGTAAACTATGCAGATGATACAAGCTTGCTAACTCCAGAGTCAAATGAAGAAGGCACTTAAGAACTGGAAAGCCTTTCGGTTTTTTTAGGGCACAGAGATCAACGATCATCATTTCACCATTCAATCACGAACCCGATTCCCGCGTTGCGTATCACGAACTTTAAAATTTTTAATTATTTTTATTATAATTTTATAAAGATTCTTTTAAATATTGTACTTTCCAAAACATTACATTTAAGTAATTTGTTGTACACAAGAAAAGGGCGGCACCTGACACATTTAGTTGCAGGTAAAAAGGAAATATTTATTTCCACGTCAATCCTAGGGAGTTTAGCAGCAAAATATACAATGTGAAAATAGAGAACGATTTCAATGGAAAAAATCATTTCTAGTTCAAAGCGGCCGGACAAGAAATCAATAACAGGTAAATACGTCTGGAACCTAGTCAAATCCTTCTGAGAGCAAAGCCATAATCCAGCAACATAAGTAGAGAGGATCAGGAGGATCTCAAACGGATCAGTAACCAACCATGTCCGTTGGTAGCTTCAAATCAGATTTCTTATGTAATTATACAGCTGAATGCAAAATCTTTCGAACGGAAAAAAATTGATAATTTGAAACTAGTAAAACTGAAAACTGAATCTAAAAAAAAAACTAGTAAAAATAATTTTTCCACATGTCCCAATCTGCGATCCTCGTCTTCACCGATCACTTCTTGGTTCCTATGTAGGCTCTTCCACAGGAGCATGGGATTCGGTAGATACCTCCAGTGGCGAGGTAACGTCTTCTGTTCTTAACCGACTTTAGACATTCCTGGATCTTTGTCGTGGGCTTGTGGATCGTTTTTATGTTATGTTTCTCTAGGATCTCCTCTATTGGAATCATTTCCGGACTGATAGCAAAGTTCCCTCCCGTGGCCAAAACATATTGCTCCTCAGGTGTTGAAGTATGACTGCTGAGATTAACCACCGTACGTGCTGGGTCCAGGCCTGGTGTGGTTTGAGTTCTTCTCTTTAATTTTAGTTTTTCCAATTTTTCAAACTTTTGCTTTTGCCTCTGATTGGCTCTCTCTAGTTCTCTTTGCATGCTGTTGTAAGAGATGGCGTCGACCTTATTCAAGTCAGATTGACGAAGACCATTTCCCAGTTTGTAGAAAATGCTTAGCAGTTTCTTGTCCGTTGCTGCAAGTTTCTTCTCACATTGTGTATTCTTTCCTTTAGAACTGACTTTTCACTAACCTCATGTTTTAGATTCTGTGTGCTTGTGTGGATTTTAGAGTTCTTTTGCACCCTTGGAAACCAGGTATGATAGTGGCATCCCTGCATCGGCTTAGAAAAGCAAGTGAAGAAAGGAGTTGTGCTTAGAAGAAAAGATCAGTGAGGGTGGACCGTGGAAAAGAGTGAAACCATTCAAAGGACCTTTCTGTCTTTCATTCCCAGAGTTGCGGATAGAATTGTAAAAAGTTTGATACAAGCATGCACGAAAAAGTTATGACTCTGCAAAACAGAAAAATACCTGTGGATGTAGGCAGAGCCCTTTACATGTATGAGCAAAGCAAAGTCCAATTTTAATTTTCAAAACTGTGTTATTGAATGCTAGAAAACCCCCGAATACAAATTCGTTCAAATTTCGATTTTATTTCAAAAAATACTAAGAACCAACGAAATTTAAACTGTAGCTCGATAAGTAAGGCTTTGAGAATTCATGTTTGGACTTTTTATCTTAGAAATTGCTGAGAAATCGCCCTGTGAAATATCGGACAGTTATGGAAAACAAGAGAGAAAGACAAATTAACAGCGTGAACAAAAGAGCCGAAAAGAATAACACCACTACATGCACCAAATCCAAAGGTAATTAAAACTGTAAAAGTAAATCACTAGAGAGAAACTAAAATGCGATTTTTCTCATTGCGAGAGCAAAAGTATTAATTTGATCAACGACTTTGACCATCAAATTTTTAACTCTTGTTTCCTTTCCTTGTTAACTTGTTAATGCCAATTCCGTAGGTTTTTTTCAGTTTCACTTGTGCGAACTCTCAAGTCTGTAACAAGATCCGAATGAACACAATGGCGGCTAAATATTAACTAAAAACAGTGTACTAAAGGTTAAACGATGTCCATAGGAAAATCCTGATTGTTTTTAGCTTTTTAGGGCCTGATTATGCAGAAATGAATACTTTCAAGCCATCATTCACAACAATTTCAACAGCAACTTAGAAATCTCATGAAAATCTCTTCCCATCTTCTTCACGGGTCTTCCTGCATGTTCTGACTCTTCACTGATGTGCACTTAGTGCTGTAACTGCTGTCGTCCGACAATAAGACGCACAATGATGAAACCGAGTGAAATTGAACAAATCCACCACTGTCATCGTAGGAATGATCAATAAATTATCAGTTCACGCCCGATGAAAATCGCAATAACCCGATTACCATAAGAACCTCATTTCTTTTCCGTTTGCCAACCTCGTAATTATCAGCACGATTATTAATCAATTCATTACGATCAAGTTAATACGTGTCCACCTCCTGTCTCGCTGTCCTGCTCGATGCGGTTCTGAGCTGGCTCCGAAGACCTTGCTTTGTCACGTTAACATCTAATGGTAATTAACCATTGGACTTTTCTAATGCGACCCATTGTCCCACGTTACGTAGCACAGTAGCGGCCATTTCTGCCCGGTTTTTTTCTTCCACTATTAATATCACCCAGCGTTTTTCATTGCGGGCGTGTTTTCTGCAATCCTATCCACTTGTCGGTTCGATTTGAATTATTCGTTCCACCGGTGGATTTATTGACAGGATAAGAAGTGCCGGTTTTTTCCTAGGGCGGTTCCATTCAGCAGGAATTCACTGGTCGCATTCCTTGCAGATAAGCTGGGTTTTAACATAAATATCATACATCGCATTGTCCCTTAGAAGTGGCTGGGGGGACAAAACGAAGATGGTATCTTCGAATACCATTTAAGCAAACAACAAAAGCGATTTCTTGTTAATTAATAGGTGGCAGTCAAGTAGCGAGCCGGGCAATTGTTGGAGGCACAAGAAGCCCGTTATTATTAAGGATAAACACAATTGCAAGGCGCGCATTCACAACGCCATATGCATAATAAATTTCCCCATATTAATTGCTGCCGCGATTATTAACAGCGATTATAATTAAACGTCTTCACGCCCACTATCTGGCCCTTGGAAATTGCTTCGGGCGTCTTCAGAGGAAGATTTACTTGTGTTAGACGAAATAGAAGTGGCAACTTTGATGTGGTTTAAGGTTCAAAGAAAAATGTAGGAAATGGTGATTGAAGAGTTGGTAATAACCGGAAACAAATGAGTGCTATTGTTAGGATATGGTGGAAAGAAACCCAAATGGAACCAGAGAAAACCCTAATCAGGATTAATTAACTAAAGAGTAATAGGAGGAAGATTAGCAAAAAATCGCGAACCCGCACGATGCAGACATGATCTGAATGTTCGCTGAAAAAGAGTTTGTGATTTTTGGAAATTCAAATAATAACTTTCGTCAATTTCAACAAACATCTACAAAATCAAAATAGAAACAAATTAATTGAAGCGAAACAGGTACAGTACAATTTAACAATTTTGGACGGGAGTACAAGAGAGTACAACTACCAGAAGAATATAGTAAGGAAGCAACTGAAAACCTAAATAAAATAATAACAAAAGGAATGTACCAAGCAGCCAAAGAAGCCTCAGGTATTAAAGAAAGCAGAGCCAGAGAGAAGAATTATTGTTGGCAGAGCAGCAAGAAATGAAAAAAAGAAAAGCACAAGTTATAATACAGTTGGCTGAATACGGAAGAACAAGAACACGATTGCTGGTCCTAGACCATCAAAAAATTAAAAAGGGAGATAAATGCATATATTTAGGAATAAAAATGCCGAGGACAGCACAAACTGAAGAAGCTATAAACCAAACAACTGAACTCAATATTAGATAGCCAAACATAAAACCAGAGACCAAGACACGAATATATGATACCATTTTGAAACCAGTTGTTCTCTATGCAGTTGAAAAGGATTTTTGGAGAAGAGCGGCGGGAAAATCTGAATTGGAACAAGTGAAAAATGAGCACAAAAGAAAACCAATGAAAGTAAAAGAAACAATCGTAGAAGACATCGAGGAACAGCTTTTATTTATGCTACCTTCCAGTGCTTCGGTCTCTCCATTCCCTAGGTTTTAATTTGCCGCGAAAGAAACCATGCTAATACTCATCCAATTTCCAATTATTCTAGGACACAAATTGTAACTCATCATGACATCGATTCAGAGCCGCAATCCCATACCCATTGTTGTCGATGTTGGGAAACAGATCGATTCGCCTTGCTCATCGCAACCAATCGAATTATGCGAATATTCAGGTCTTCTATTATCTAAATTCAATTATTGCCCTCGTTGGGCAAGAATCGGTACGTGGGAGGATCGGCGAAAATTTCCTTTGGGGGCATCTAACTGCATGGGGGCGCATTGAGAACCGTTCGTTTATTTTAATTTCAATTCTTCAGCAAATCAATCGTGCTTATTGTTCTAGATGCTATTGGAAATTGAAGCGTTTGATTTGAAGATTTAATAGAATACTGGGCTTTTTGAAGGGCATGAAGCTCAACAGGATTGCAACCAGTCATAAAGAAAAAAGTCTGTGATTTTTTTCATTTGCCTTCTTGATGGTGGGTCCTAATTCCTTCATCTCTTTTGCTCGATATCCCATCGAAATAAATCATAAAAACAATTAACCACGCGTTAATTTTCAATTTGTTTGTCTGGTAGTTTTTCGGTACATTAACTTCTTGTCAGCAGGAGATAAGTTTTTAATTAAAATGTGATGTCAAAACCGTGGTAGTGGCGGATTAACAAAAAACGCCATTTCTTTATGTTCGCGTACTTCAGCAGATTCACGTCCACTTAAGTGCATGTAAATGTGTTGCAGTCAACGTAATTATTGTTAGTTATCCATCCATCTGTTTTCTCTTTGTTTTGATAACTGGTTTCGTTTGCGACTCATCTACGTAACGTTAAGTGTACGGAGTTAAAGCACGAAAATTGCTTGATTATCTCAGTTTATTATGGCTAACGCATCGTCGCTTCAGTAGAATTTTCTGCCTCTCAATTCGTCATTGTTAAATTATCACTCTGTATATGAAAGTCGTTGTCGCTAGGCCATCATTCCCTGATATTTTGATTCGTTTTAGCAGTTTCTTAGGTACCAAATCCCATAAAAATCAGCTACAATTCAAAATTACATCACGATTTGTTCCCAGTTTCCATAAACATGTTGCAACTAGATTTTTAATGAATTTTGCTTTTGCTCTTAAATATTTGCCATTTTTATAACAACTGAAGTAGCGCGACTACATCTGATCAGGTCTTTTTGATCAAAATTTTCTCAATAAAGTCCATTATTGAGTGCATATTTATTACAAACTGGCATAAGTCCATGGCATCGCAAAGAAAAACGCAAGAAGAGAACTCGAAGAAAGAAGAAAAACTGAAGAAGCCAAATCTGTTGCGGGTTTAGCTGGGACAAATTTGAATTAGTCTGTCAGTTATCAATGTGTTTCAGTTTCCTCCTCGATTTCACGTTGAAATTTGCAACGATATCATTCATGTTGGAGCATGTTGGAGATCTACGGATGAAGCGACTTAATTGTTATTCTAAACCTACTACAGAAAGCTTAACTTCTGAATAAAGAAAAAATTCCTTAATTCAAAAGTGTCCTCAAAAGTGGAGCGGTTAAGGGGCCTGTACGATCTCCTGATTTAACCGCTATGGGTTTTTAATTTTGAGGATTTGTGGAGGAAGAAGGAAAGCTTGATTCCATCCATGATTGAGAAGCTTGAGAAATACATAAACGAGCCTTCGAGCATACGGCAGAATGACTAGTTTCATTGAGAAGCCAGTTTCGACATACAGGAAGCAATTCAAAAGCAGAGAGAGAAGAAAAACTAAAGAATATTAGTGAAGATCAAACGATTCTGGAATTTTTTTCAAAACATTAGTATACAGTGTACTAAACTATTTTATTTTTATTTTACTGGTTCTATTTCGTAGTTTAGTCTTCTAGTTCTAATTCATTTCAAAGTACCACTTTTTTCCTACTTTTCTGCGCCAGTTTCATTCTACTTTTTGCCTTGTATAGGATTCCTCTAACTTTTTCTTTGAAGGAACCAAGACGCATTTCTGGCAGTATCCATTAACTTGGGTTTCCATTCGCAAAATGCAATTCAAAACTGATGTATTTCGGAACATTTTTAAAGTCACCAGGTTGATGATCTCAATGGAAAAATATACAGGGCGGTTAAGACATGGACAAGAACCCATCTTGGACGCGATTGCAGGTCGGAGTGTTGCACCATTTAAACGGTGCAAAGAAGTAATGTCGTAGGCAGAACATCGAACCTCCTAACTTTCCGCCCGTTCCAATTATGCGGCATCTATTGTTGCCAATTTTTTTTATCGACTACAATCGAATCTATGGAGAGATAAATAATGCATTGCGGACGACGGCGCTATTTATAGGTTAGTCACAATAGCTGGCGTGGTGCATACTTCATTGTTTTATACTGATCGTAGAAAAAAATCGAGCATGCTGGTTGTTGCAACGCGATGACGTTTATTGCGTTATATGCACCGTCGTCTTTTATCATTCCATTTGACAAATTTCTACTAAAAATAATATTTTTTTTCTTTTAAAACTTGTGAGTTTTTTAAGGACTTTCAGGCCATGGTGCAAAATAATATCTTCCTGATATACAACGAGTGGGTGGCATCTTCAAAGTGGCGAGGCTCTCGCAAGACTCTTGCAAGAGATGGTTCGATGTTGAACCGCATTAAATCGGCAACAAAAAGTTGCAAGCAAAATCATATTCCCGAAATATCACACAAGCAACCAGCTGGAAAGTCTGGGCTTTTTATGTAAAAATATACCCCGACCGTTCAGATTTTTTCTTGCAAAACCAACCAGATAGAGAAACTTGAAACGCTCCATTCGATAAGCTGAAGCCACTCGGTTTGGCCGCGAAAAAATGTGCTTGAAATAATTGGAAAATTGCCAGCAAAGAACAAGAAAAGAGCAAAAGAACTTTGGAATAAAGAAAAATGTTTTGGGAGGTTGCAAATTCTAAAAAAAATGTGAAACACACCTACAGTTGCGATTGAAAAAAACACGAACTTTTTCATTGGAATATGATCGAAAAACCTTCAAGTCGTCCGTAAAAAGACAATATAAAAATCCTAAAGCACACTTAAGAAAGCGGACACTTAGAAAGATATAACGAGAATCGAACGAAACGAACTGTGTATTTACGTTCGCGAAAAATCCTTCCAAAATATGGTCGTTTGTGGTCAACAAATAATCAGATTGAATAAAAGGTATTTTTGATCGAATCAAAATCACTTCGTTTCCAGGACAAAATCAGGGAAAATCTAATGAGATGCTGAAAAATATTCCTGAAAATCGACATTTGAAAAGACATCAGGCAGTTAACGAACTCTTGAGGTACCACAAAAAATAGCAAAAGTGGCCGATACGAATCTATTTATAATTTAAAAATTATTAATTCAAAGTCTAACATAGAAAAAAACCATTGTAGTGATTTTGAGCAAGGAATGTCTGCTAAATGGGGAAAAGTACAGTTGAGTATGGAAGACACAGCCCTGATAATGAAAAAGCCTTGTTGCGATTTAAAAAAACGCTATTTTTGCAGTGCAATATGATCCAAAAATGTTCAAATCATTCGTAAAAAAAACCTTATAAAAATCATAAAGCAAACGTACATAACACACGCTTGTGAGAAGAAAACAATTCCAAAAACTACTGCGCTTCCAAGACAAAATCGAAGACGATTATCGAAAATCGAACGACACGAACGGACGAACTGAAGAAAAAATCCTCCTGATAATCGGCGTTTGTGCTTAACAATTAATTAGACTTTAAAAAATCAGAAAAAAAACAATGAATTTTGAGATATTACAGGAAATGACAAAAGTGAACAGTGAAAAAATTTAACCAAAGAAAAGATCAAGAATAATATACATAGAGAGGAAGAAACCAATAAAAAAACCCATTCAAATTGTTGGAAATCGCTTGTAATTTTGGAAAAGCCCTGGACGTAGCAAGAAATGTCTTCTAAATAGGGAAAATACAGTAGAATATGAAAAAACGTTCAAATTTTTTAAAAAGCCTATATAAAAAATCATAAATACGCAGACAAAAACTATGCACACCACGGGACTGAGCAGCTCAAAACGCAAGAAACATACATAATTTAAAACAAAATTGAATTATTATGGTCGTTAAAGGCCAATTTAGTGTCTTTTTTTCACAAATTTTTCGAGTTTTTCGATGATTTTTGGGCGATACTAAAATAAATGGGAAACTTCAGGTGCTTTGAGGCACGTGATAAATCGATTTTCCAAGTCCAATTGCTTTTTGCGCAAAGTTTTTAGAGCCTATATACTTAAGAGCTTTTAGAGATTTACGTTCGAGGAAAAATCTTTCTGAAAATCGACGTTTGAAAAAATAAGACATCAGGCAGTTAATGGGGTACCCCAAAAAAATGGCAAAGGTGGACAATACGAATCTATTTATAATTTAAAAATTATTAATTCAAAGTTTAACACAGAAAAAAACCCATTGAGTTTAATGTAGTAATATAATAATTAATGTAATTAAATCTGTAGTGATTTTGAGCAAGGAATGTCTCCTAAATGGGGAAAAGTACAGCTGAATATGGGAAAAGTACAGCTGGAAACAGCCCTGATAATGAAAAAGCCTTGATGCAATTTAAAAAAACGCTTTCTTCAGTGCAATATGAAGAAAAACCGTTATAAAAAGCATAAAGCAAACGTACATAACACACGCTTACGAGAAGAAAAATTACTAAAAACTGCTACGTTTCCAAAACGAAATCGAAGAAGATTAACGAAGATCGAACGACACGAACTGATGATCGAAAAGATGATCGAAAAGAAGATTCTGAAGAAAAATTCTTTCTGATAATCGACGTTCGTGCTTAACAAAGAATTATACTTTAAAAAATCATAAAAAAGAAAACAATGAACTTTTGAGATATGAAACAACGTTCAAATTGTTCGTAAAAAGCCTAAATAAGAAATCATAGATTCGTTGACAAAAAACAAGCTTCTATAATGAAAATCTGAAATTTAGACCGGTTTTTAGAAGGATAAACAAGTTAAAGCCTTTTTCCCATAAAAAAATCAGTGGGAAACTTGAGGTGCTTTGAGGCACATGATAAATCGATTTTAAATGTCTATAAAAGCGATTTTCACCCGGGGATAAAGCCCCAGAAGAAAAAAAGCAAAGATCCGGCCTAATACACATTTTAATAACCAGTCAAATGTGAAGGTAGAAACAACTAGACACACAAACTGATGATGGTGGAGAAAGACACCCAAACGTATTTGTAATATTTTAAATAATAAACAATAAAATTGACTGAAACCCAGGAGTATTTTGAAATAAATTAAAGTACAGTCAGGAAAATATACACAACTAATACACATTTCCATATGTATAAATGCTCAAAAAAACCACCTCATTCCGCTCCAATTTGCTAAACTGTAAACGAATCCAAGCAAGCTTTTTATTGTAGGGGTAAAATCCGTTATGGGCAGTTCATTGAGTTTTTTTTGCCAAAAACGCAAACTTTATGTATAAAATTCAGCCTGAATATGGCAAAAAAAGCCGGCAAAGATCGGCCCCGTCACGCAACTGAATATCAAGCTCAGTTGCGCTTTTCGAACAATTAAAATTCACAATTTAAGGCCCCCAAAATGTCGATAACCATCTAAATTGCATGTTTTTGGATCGTTCCGAACCGTCGTCGGCAGTTTAAATTAATAATGGCCAATATTAACTAAGTACCGTCGAATTTTTCGCAAACCCCTGACGAGTCATAAATTACTCGGTACTCCTGATTGAAATTGAAAAAGCCCACTGAAAATGATTTCGAAGCGATTTTTTCCAACTTAATCGCTCGAGAATATTCTTGTTTTTTCCGTTCATTATCTTGTAATTAAATCAAGCCGCAGAAGACACACACACGAAAACAGTGACGTATTGACTAGTTGGGTGATTTCTTCAGCACAATTTGAAGATTTACAACTTCTTCACTTTTTTTTTTTGGGTTGGTTCATTGGAAATTTACGGCTAATTAATCGGCTAATTTTCCTGTCCAACTAAATGATGCTTCAAGAACTGGGGGCTTCTTTCCTGGTAATGTATTGCGGTCAACCAAATCAATTATGCGCCCGTTCAGTGTTTTGACAAGGTTGATATGGATATAATTGTGGCTCAGGTTTGCGCCTCTGGGACCAGATCAAATTATGCGATTTTATATTTTTCATTTTTTTGCCCGCTCGCCAAAGTAGAGCAATTTTCGAACCGGCCAAGATCAATTAAGATCGAAAAACCGCATTATTTATCGAAGACGGATTTTCGATGGCAAATGGAAAGTGAAAAGCGGTCAAAAGCGCGCTATTTATTACAGTTGGAAACATTTTAGCATCAGCAAATAACACTTCCATAGGCAAAATACAGGCAAAATGCAAATTTAATAACGCAAAGTTTTGCAAATATTCAGGGCATTGATTTGAAAAACTAAGTCGCTCGAGAGCAATTTTCCAGTAGTTTATTTGCACACCTGAACTCATTAGCTCAAAGTGTCCTCGTTATGCTAAATAATCGGCCACTTTTTGTCTCCTACTAGTAACGTAAATAGCAATTTAGCTGCTTCGTAAATATGTCTGCAGGAAGCCAGGATTTGAGCTCAAATGGACGAAGGCGAGCTTTTCAATTTTGATTGGGAGCGGCTTTAGCTGCAACTGAATTGCCAACTAGTGTCGCATTGAAATCGTCATTCTCCCCCATATTTATTGAATTTAATTGCAAAATGTAATCGACCAGCAAGCTGATTTGATTTCGGATTCGAGCTAATTACCAGCAATCAGATGTCTAAAATATAAAGAAGCTCCATCAATGGATATTTATTAAAAGTAGAAAAACCGGTGGCAATCGACAGTTTGACCACATTAAACATATTTCACTTGAACCCGATCGTGTCCGACGATAAAGTTGCCTGTTGAACAATAAATATGCGGATTTTATCTCGGCGAGTCGCAATTTCGATTCCCCGTAAGGAGACCGTGCAAATTGGATACGCGAAACGGAAATAAAAGTGCCGCCAATCGGCCGGTAAAAGTACCCAGTCAATAAAATTTTTCAAATTCCTGCTGGATTTTCTATAGGTGGCCACTTTGGTGGTCCTGCGAACCCAGTGGCGCTTTACGACGCCCGAACGCTGTTGGAACCTCTTTATTTCTCTCTGGCTGGATATTGACGAAGAATTTGCCCACTTGCGCGGTACCACCTTCAAAGTGATTGGTGAAAATTGATAAAACACTTTGACTTTTTCACGAACTAATAAGTTTTTAACGTTAATGCCTTTAAAGAGCTGGAATTTTCAACACTTCATTTTTATATAATTACTGGAGGATTCGCATCGCTTTTCTACCTCCTTTTCACCATTTTTTTAACATTGGCCAAGGAAAACGCTTTTAAGCTATGGCCATCGAGTCGCGTGACACCCTGTATATTTCCAAAAAAGTATTGATTAAAAGTTAATGCTTTAACCAGAAATATTCCGTATTTTAATTTGTAATCCTTTGACGGTTTATTCATTTTCTTTTCCGTTTTTGCAGTTTTATAATTTTTATAGAAAACACAGTAGCAATTTCCAGCAGAATCTAGTGAGTTTTTAAACAGTCTTCAGCTTTTAAGCGCTTAAACGATTTCTTTGTTGTGGCGTGCCATTTCTTAAGCGACACGTTATTAAAATGCCCCCCCCTCACCCCCGTATTAAAACAATAATTTATTAAAATAAGCTTTATATAATTGGCGCATTTGCAAAGAATTATGGAAAGAACAGAAACGTGCACTTGTTAACACAACCTTATCATATAATCAGCTAATTATGTTCGTTCTCGTGTATCCCGACAATGGACCATGCAGAATGGTAGAGCCAGAATGGAAGTGGATGTGCCCAGGATGCAAAAATGTATAGTAAAAATTAGTTCTGGTTCGGTAGCAAGAAGTGAATCTTTGTGATTAGTACTCGAAGAATTTTCAGAAATTTTGTTAATTTTCTTAATTTGTTAATTTAATTTAAAATTAAATGTTGAAGCTTTAATCTCTGTAAGTGTTCCAGGTTTTGGGGAAATTTTCTGTGCGAAACCACTGAAATAAACGCAAAAATTGCGGCTGCAAAAACTTGCTTCAATTTCCTAAAATTTGAAAAAAAATACTGGACATTTTCAGGTTTTATTGGTTGATTGCCCATTTTTCTGTTTCAAATGCTCATAAAAAAATACTTCCGTTTTAGTGAAAATGCTCTCAATTTTTTTTTGAATTCCACATTTCCATGGGCTTAAGCAGACGACATGGTCCTGTTTAGCAGTGATCATGAGGAGCTCACAAACAAACATGTTTGTGAGCAAACATGACAAAAGGAGCTAAAAGAAGCATCGCATGCAAAGGGGCTTCAGATGAACTTAGGTAAGACCATGATATGAGTCCTTATAACACCCGGGTCATCCTAGACAACATTAATATTGAAACGATAGAGATTGCGAGAAGGGTGCGCCTCACCTGGACCAAGTATGGTAACCTCTCTCACATCCTAAGAAATCCTAAAACTCCAATTAATCGAAAGCGGAAGGTGTTCGAGAGCTGCATTCTACTGAGAGGTCTATCTCTTGAGACTATGACCGTCACACAAAAAAGTGCCAATCGCCTGAGAGTGTGTCAGAGAGCCATCGAACTGCTAATGCTGGGTATTAGTCTTAGGGACAGAATAAGGGACGATGACATTAGGAGAAACGATGGCAAGGAATAAGTAGAGATGGACTGGACATGTGGCAAGGGGCGATGTCAAGTGGACATCAAGGCCATCCTCCAATGGCGAGCTAGGGAAACAAAACGAAGTGTTGGGTGACCCCAGACGAGGTGGAGGCACGACATCCAGAGACACGTCGGGAAAACTAGATCCAAATCGCCCAAGATCGACTACACTGGAGATAGTTGGAAGAGGCCTACGTTCAGGAGTGGACGATGATGGGCTAATAAGAAGAAGAAGCTCCCAATTTTTCACAATAAATCGAGTACTCAAATACGGCATTTGTGGATAATTTGGTGTATCAAATACTGCTAGCCCATCTCCAGTGAAGACATACGCCGCAGAAACAAAAGCGGAAAACACAACAACCAAACGCTTGCTAAGAACAACAGAAATGCGAGTCCTAAGATCCATAACAGGACACACACTATACGATATGAAAAGGATTGAGGAAATTAGAGATACCTGTAAGGTTTCGGATGTTGTAAGATGGACCAGAGCAAGGAGAAGAGCGTGGAGAGACCATGTAGAGAGAATGGCCGACGACCGAATGGCAAAAATCGCCAAAGACCAAAAACCTAACAGCTCAAGACTCCCAGGAAGACCACCGAAGCGATGGTACGAAAGCTGGACATCAGCATCCCAGGACTAGGAAGTTGAAGAAAAACACAGAACTCTGAGTCCTAACGTACGAGGAAGAAGAAGAAGAAGAAATACTGCTAAATTGTGGATTTTTTCAATTCATAATAAAATTTCTTGCAGGAATTCTTCAGTATTTGTTGGAAAATCACCTTATTTGCAGGTATCACGCGTATAACTAAGAAAAAATCCTGCGGAATTTACTTCAAAAAATTTTCAAGGAAAATGAGTAAATTACATTTTTTTTTCCGAAATCGCTCATAAATTTTTTGAAATAACCATTTTTTATCACCTTGAATTGTCTCTTTTATCAGCTTGAAAATTCTCCTACAAATGTTATTTTAAAAGCAAAAAGTTTCTAAAAATCATACTATACAGAGTGATTCAAAATTGGCGTCATTCTTTTTAAAAGGTAATAGGCAGTCACTTCGAGAGAATTATTAGAAAAAAGTTATTTTTCGAAAATTTATAGAAGATATTAACAGTTGAAAATCGAGTTTCAACTTGGTTATGGGGGAATGCCACATTAACATAGAAGAAGCTGTAAGAACTTACGCCACCAAAGGGCTAGAGACACTGGAAGATTGGCTCCAGGCAGTGGACGACAATAGGTGTTCGGGTTCCAGGGACACAGAGTAACAGGTATTGGAGAGCCTTCCAAGGGCACTCAGAGCATTGCACAACAACTGACCCTTTCCCAGGCACCCACAAACCGAGGAAGGGCTACATTCCTACCAGGGATGTAAGATGCACAGAACACAAGGACACATTAAACCTCTGGTCTACTGAACACCGGTACAAATTGAGCAAGAGTTAATTAACCGAATACGAGAAGCTGCTCAAGAAGAGTGCACAATAAGATGATTACACAGGAACTAACTTGTTTGGAGTTAAAGACAGAAATGTATGTTTATTTTTAAATACATTAATTCGAGGTTATGATGACAATAAAAAATTTCTCGTTGACAATATTGACATTTCGAAAAAGGTGATCCCTAATTTAACGAATCCTGTTGAATTTACCGTTTATCCTCATCTATTTTATTGCCCCTTTCTGTATATTTCCATGGTTAATGGAGTTTTTACTAATTTCGAAGCAATAGGTATTTACGTAATGTTAATTAGGCAGATTACCTTGAACAACAGTGTTGCCGTCCTTATGATATAGTTTTTTGCAAATTTCTCAGTTATTAATAGCAATAATTTTTTTTTACTAATTTTTCTGTACTCCTAAAGCACCCCCAGACAACACCTCCAGAGCAGTGCCGCTAATTTTGAATCACCCTGCATGCTCTATATTAGAAACTATATTTTTCAGCAACATTTTTTCCAATCATTCTTTTAGAGGCGCAAAAATTATTGACTAGTCCTCGATGATGACTCCCCAAGACATTTTTGAATTGCAAAAAAGATCATTTTTGTAGTTAAACTTCCGAGATTTATTAACGCTGCAATTTATTAAAAACTCTATGAAATTTCCTTGTGATATTTTCAGATGAAATATGGCCAATTTTCTACTCAAGCCTTTACACATTCTGATGTTAAATAAAAGATTCTGATATTAAAAATATTGAGCTCAGAATAAATCTTGAAGCACATTTAGTTTGCCCATTTGTAATAAAATTTATTCGCTGGTTTTCCATGTGAAAAACCTAAACACATTTTTTACAAAAAATAATCATCCAGCCACTGCTTATAGTAATAATTGAAAATCTAAAGTATCGACGGATTACACGCAACAAATAAATAAACAAATAATATAATAGCATTACTAATGCTGCTCCGCTTCTAGACCATCCAATTACTGGCAATTTCAACTGGAACCTGATTAAGTAAGGCTAATTTTTCTGTAATCGATTTAAGCCGTCATACAAATGATGCCTTAGCTTGTGGGATAACACTAATGAGAGATTTGATGATCGTAATAAATTGGATAAATAAATATTGCCGGATTGCTGTATGGATAAATTGCTAACAATAAATAGCGTACATGTGTGTGGTAATAACATAATTTTGCCGGTCATTAATGAGCTGCATGAAAAATGCTTTCCTCCGAAGATTATGGGGATCATTGCAAAATGTTCGAAATGTTGAAAAACTTCTCTGGTCGATTAAAAGTTGCGAGTAACATAAAATGAGAAAATGTTAATTGCTTCCTTCTTAGCGTTTCTCGTTGCGAGGATGTGACTCCGAGACGGCACAAAGCATAATCAGAACGCAAATTTCATGCAAGTTATCACTCAAAGGATGTTGCGTTTACCTGAACCAGATTTAGCTTTTTCTTGTGCGAAAAGCTTTTAATTGGAGCAGACTATCAGGCACATTCCGATTAAGCCTGGTTCAAAGGATGCACACCAACCATTTGGTTTCGACGAAACACATAAGGGATACCGTTTCTCTTAGTCGGAATACCAGAAGATAAGCCAATAATAATTACGATCTCGGTCCCATACGGAACACAAACATATCGTCCTGTCGATAAATTTCGATTTCCGACCAGATAAGGACCATTAGCGATTCATATCGACATTTCTAATCTCAATAAAATGATTTCGCCCGTTTAGAACGGGCAATACTTTTTGCGATAACCCGACGTTTACTATCATGAGAAATCGGTGCGATTATTCTTAACGGTGGACTTTTCACTGGGGAAATATGGGACATGACGTTGGTCACATCGTTTCGAATGCCTATATTCAGTGGTTCGAGTTTTTCAAATGTAAAAACAAAATAATAAATTAAAGGAGTCGATTCGTATTTTTTGAAAAAAAAATTATTGATAAATAGAAACAGTTTGGGGTTTAGACGTTTGCAAGCCTATCCACTTTTGGGTTTATAATTTACAAGAATTTTTATTTTATTGCACCAAACCGCTTGGAAAAAGTGAACATTTTCACAGTCTAATTACTATTTGCTCAAGAGGGTAAAATCCCACAAAAAATTCCTGCTGCTTTACGATATAACCGCTATTTTGCACTTTTGTACCTTCAATAAAATTTGTGTCCTTTAAGGGATCGATCGCAAGTCGCTCTTGGGTTTATTTCGTGTCGCATTTTATGCCAGTTTTTCAGGAAGCCTTTTTTATTCAAAGGTCTGACTCCAAGCGAGCAACAACAAAAAATCAAAATGAGAACCAAAACCAACCCTGAGTTGTTCAAGCAAGTTCTGAAAAGAACCTACTCTGACAATAGACATCCATAACCATTGAGGGCTTAACAAAAACAAAGAGGCGCTACTATCAGATTTCTGTATAAAGACCGGATGCGACATTCTGTGTGTACAAGAAACCCATAGGGATGTGACCCATCATAGTCCCCAGATTGCAGGAATGCACATGTTAGCAGAAACTCCGCACAACAAACACGGAAGTGCTATTTTCGCCAAGCCCGATAAGGCTATATCATCAGCATATTGCACCCAGATCAAGGGAATGGAAATCTTCACTGTAGAAAGAGGCAGAGTCACAGTCACATCCGTCTGCAAACCTCCTACATATGCGTTTGCTTTTGCACCGCTAAAAAACTTTGATTCTCAGACACATCGACTTGTCATTGGCGATTTCAACAGTCATAACACCTCATGGGGTCACTCTGAGACCGACAACAACAGGGAAGCACTGGAAGAATCATTTCGGAAGAAGAAGGGAATGATTTCTCCCTTATACATGATTCTAAACTCCCAAACTCATTCCAAAGTAAAATCTAGAGAACTGGAAACAACTGGGTTGGCAAAAGGGTTGGCTGGTCTGTGTGTCAAAAGAGTCTACGATCCCATACCAAAAACCCAACACCGACCGGTTGGCCTTGAAGTTTATGCTGCCGTAAGAGCACCAACCATTTCCTTCAGACGCAGATTTAACTTCAAAAAAGCAAATTGGTCAGAATTTGCCAAAATGCTGGACCAGAGACTTTGCAGTTTAGAACCGAAACCCGAAAACTACGAATAGTTTACCGAAAAACTCAAAGAAATCTCTAGAAATACCATACCGAGAGGATGCAGAATCCAATATACTAAGCTGTATGAACGTGACCCATCATGAACAGCATTCAACGCACTGGTTCCGCAGCCCAGCGATACAAGACAATTGGAGGGCCTAAACATGGCATTATTGACATACATTAAGCCCCAGTTAACCCCCTGAAAACTACCCATTAGGCCACAAAAATCCTGGAGGGGTAGATATGGACTGGCGAACGTGGCAAACATTGAATTTCTATTCAATGTTTGAACTGGAGTTGCAAATGTGAAAACCAACAAGATTAGATGGAGCCAAATAGACCATCAAGACTGCCGAGAATACAAGACATGGCGCATCTCACAAGCTGCAGAAAATGCCCCAACAATTGCTCAAAAAATATTTTTGTAAGTTTAAGTTTTTTGATAACACGAAGACTTGCATTTTATTGAAACACGTCAGGCAATAAACCTTTAAAAGAAATAAAAAATCAGTTATAAAAACGCACGGAAGTTCAAATTTATGTGCAAATACTTTAACTACTGGCGCGAGAAACTCATGGAGAATCTCACAATTTAGTTCGGCATTTTCTTAGACCGCCTGGTATAGGCGCGAGACAAAGACATATTACCAGCATTAGAATATGTATATTATCCGAAATTCCACCGTTTTAAATCATCCAATAGACACGATTTTCGACTAAGGATAGAATTTATGTAACACAACGGCCATAAATATGAAAACTATGGGTAAAAAGAGCGCGAGCGTGTTATTACGATAATAACAATCGTAGAGAATCGCGCACAGGCTTTTTCACCATTTTTGTTTATATTTCTCACGTTCCACATAAATAATTGTATATTACTGGCTTCTTTTATCAATTATTTGCCATCGTATTAGACGGATCTTGCCTCCGAGCCTAAAATTATACCGCAGACATCCTGCACTTGTTTTACTCGGTGCGATTAGAAAAGAACATTCAAAACAAAAAATTAGAGTCACAGAGTGTGAATATGGTCAATAAATCTAGAAACTTGTTACTGCCCATGCCTGAATAAGCAATTCGTCCCTTAAACAGACCAAGTTGACAATATTTCTTCTAATAATCAATTTCCCACGCACTTCTCGCTCGATTCCGGTTGCCAGACAGGCAATTTGTTCTTCTTTACCATCATTACGTATTAGTTGGCTATCGCGTTCACTTTATCCGTTCTTCAGGGTTATTTTTACGCAATTTGCTACCTCTTGGCACAGATAGAAAAATGCTCGTGCAGCTAGTCGATATCCAATTAAATTGATCGGTAAATACGCTAATTAATGCTAAACCATCAAGGCTTCACGGCAACTGATCGACAGTAGTCAGAATACGACTGACTTTGATAGTTTTTAAAATGTTCGTTCTGTAAATCGTTTCTTGTTATCTTTTTTTTGCTGTCAATTCATCGACTCTCAATGTACGACTCTTCAGTTGAGTGCAGTAGAAGGAACTTTCCAAAATAGTTGGATTTCTTCCTTATTAACTTCCAAAATAGTTGGATTTCTTCCTTATTAACCTGAAGAATGATCGAAACAGATTTCAATCGAAGTTCCCTAACTTTGACTGTGAAGATTTTCACTCACAGAAACTTTTTTTAACTCCGAAGAAGCCTGCACAAACCAAATTTTATATCAAGCTTAGAGCGGCCAACCTCTTTATATTTTGTTACGTATTTAACTCCATAAAGAAAGAAAACAAGAAACATTATCCTTAGGCATGAAAACATAAATACCTTATTGTAAGATGAATAAGAACTTGATTTACAGAGCACAGAGAGTGACAAAGTAAACAGAGCTCAAACTCAACGGGTAATAAAATTTTTCGCTCAGCCTTTTCGTCTAAAATGTTCTTCACAATAAAAAAATATATATAAAAAATAAAAAAAAGTTTACGTCAATATCGTGCGGAAAATGTGATTAGTCGATTTAATCGGCTAAACAGTCGATTAAAGAGTCAAGTTCCTCAGACGCCCTAAGGCCATAACATCGTATACTCTTTCTCTCTGGGCTGGCTACTCAATATTGCCAGCAAGAACATTGAAATTTTGCCCAAGAAAACATGACATTATTTGTACAATATGTTTATAATTTTTTAAACCCTGTTAAAACACCCTGTACAATATGTTTATAATTCTTTTCCCATTTTTGTCCGAGAATAGAGCTCTTATTCGATCAGCAAATCCGATTACCAACTGAAAAATTATTCACACTCAAAGTTAGGGAAATTTAAGGCGCAAAAACACTTGATTACTACAAAATATCGCGAAAATAAACCTGTTTTATCAAAATCAAATAAGGATACCTAATTCAGTTGGTTTGCACAATGCGAAATTTGCACAGATAAATGAGAAAGAAGCTTTTTTAGAAGCAGAAGTTTTAGAAAGGGATTCTGAAATCTTACTTGATTCTTGACAAATTTAAAACGTCTTTCTCATGCATTAAAGTTATAATAAAACTTAAAATAAAAACAAGTTTAAATCACATGGAATGGACAACGAGCAATTGAACTGCGAGCAAAGAAATCGGCAACAAGAACAAACCAAAAACAGATTTGGGAGCAAGCAAAGGAGGGAAGAAAATGACCGTTTACATGTCTTAAGAACAAAGAGACAACAACAGCACACGAAAAGATCAAATAGTAAATAATTATAAACCCAAAAACAAAAAAAGTTCGAAACAAGTCAAACTAAACTATGTCTTTTGCTACATCTCCTATTTTACCATTGTACTGAAATACTGAAATGCGACGTTACATGGTGTAATTCAAGAAGTTGGTAAAAGAGAAAGCAAAATCTAATTGTCGAGTCTGGGGTTGGACTTCGAAAAGCGCCGCCTTTGCGACGCGTATGGCGCAACTCACTTTGTTGGTAAGTGACATAAATTTACAACTATTTTACATTTCGCTTTTGTTCCACGACTGTTCGAATGCAAATCCGTCCTGCAGCCGACTTGAACTGTGGCATTTCGGGCCGAATCATCGCTTGCTTCTAAACGGGCCATTTTTTCCGCCCGTTTTCATCCGTCATGTCCAAAGCGATCAGATCGGACAAAATTACATCGGTCATAAGCGCACCTCCTCTACACCCACTGCACAGGCACGAACGTGTAGAGTGACACCCTTCAATTAGTGCCGATTTCTTTAAATTAATTCATCCTTGGTAAGCAATCGAGAGGAATCGACACGATAAGTTATGGTAGATAGATAATCGACGATCGCTGTCAAACTTAACGATGCCAAAGATCATTCTTAGAGGCATGAATGCCCACCAGCTGTCTGAACTTTTACCCGTATTTTACTAATATTAACATGAAATATAATAACAATTTTGTTTAGCAACTCAATGCACTGCATGCGGGTTCGTCTGAAGCATGGCTGGTAGTTTTGTACAATTTCTCTTTCTCCTCTTTTAAAACATACGACGTCATGTTTTAAGGATGAACTGACTTGAATGAGTGAAACTGTTCTTTTTCCGTAAAAACATATTTTTTCCTACCCCGAGCAATTCAAAATAGGCGTCATTTCTCTTCAAGAAATGTGTTTTTTTGGGTCAAAACTGCTTTTCAAGTGGGGAACAATATACAGGATGAAAACAGAAGCATCAATAAAGTGCGGGTGATTCAACAGATCCGACGTTTCTCTTTAATTTACAGGATGACTTAAATTTGGCACAGACCATTCTTTAAAACGGTTTTTTTTGAACAAAAATGTTTGAAAACGGTAGCTAAGAATCCGCAGTTTTTTCACTTGCAAAAAAGGCGCAAATAAGTCGCCCCCTTTTTCGCCGCATCTCAAGATCCATTTGATCCACAGAGTTGGTTTTCCTATCAAAAAATATCTAGATTCAGAACAGGAACTGGCCACGAACCAGTAATTCCATTTCTTCTATATTAATTACTAATTCTATATTAATTACGATTTGCCGATCTAATGGGGCAGTACCAGACTTTTTTCGGTGTTTTTAATGGGTCCATAGCTGCAAAAAGGTTAGAAAAACGCTTCATTATTGGTAGATAACTGACTAAGAAAAATGTCCAATTCCTACCCAGTGACTAGTGAAAATGGCCAATTTATACGACAAAACTACTTTGGATTTCCTCCCTGGTACTGGGGAATTTACTAGGTCGAAAGCAATCATCCATTGTGCTCAAAAAACACAATTGTAAACTTTTGACCGAAAATTTCGTATGTCGAGATCGATTTTTTCAAAAAATCTCGAGTTTCTCAAAATGCGTCGAGTTCCACGTGTTTTCATCAGGAGGAAGCGAGTAATGCAAGGTGCTCAATGAAAAAGACACTGGAAGTCTCAAATTGTAAATAGTTTTTAACTATAATAAAGACTTTTTGGGCCATTTTAAGCAATTTTTTTGGTCGCGATCTTTAACCGACAATTTCCTCTTTATTAAACACCCAAGTGTGCATACTGGGGAGCTGCTGAGGTCGGAAGCAATCAATTGTGCTCAGAAAACACGCATGTTAAAAGTTGATTTTTGGACTGAAAATTTTATAATGGATAGAGATGGATTTTTTCGAAAAATATGGTCTTCCAAAATTCCGCTAAAAGCCTCAAATTCCACTTTTCGCAAGAAACCACTAAGCTCAAAAAATACGCATGCAAAATTTTGATTTTTGACCAAAAATTTCATAAGGTTGATTTTTTCAAAAAAAATCAAGTTTCTCAAAATGCCTCGAATTCTACATCATTTTCATCAGAAGAAAGCGAGGAATGCAAAGAGACTCATTGAAAAACACGCTTGATTGCTCAAGATACCAAAAACACCTTTAAGAGCCCAAAACTTTGACTTTCCTCCACTTTCGTAATCTCAAAACCAGCTATTCTTGAGCTCGTTTAAAGTTGAAAAGTGTTCATAACAAAATGCCCTTGAAAGCTGAAAATCATCATTATTTTCCATTTTCTTGAAAATCCAAACGAAAATCCCCTATAGAGTGTTTCTTCCTATAAAAGAACCAACCCAATCCCATGGTCAATAAAGTAGCAAATTAACATATGCTCAGAAACTTTCAATTCTCTAAATCTAGCCCTTCTTTAGAAGCAAATTAACTCGCATTTTTGATCGCAGTTAATATCTGAACCATTCGTGCATTCGATCACATCGCAAATGTTGCCACTTCCATTGAAAAAACCCATCTTGTTGAAGCAGCCAAAGTTCAAACTGTGCCATCAGCAGTTAAACTGAACCTGAAACCCCGATTGGCCTTTGGCACCCTTTGCATTACCCACGACAATAAATCGAAGATATAAACGGCAAAATGCAAGTGTGTTGTAATTAAAATACGCCCATTTGTCCCCCCAGTTTTACTTGAAAGCTGAATCGCAACTAGCCTAGAACCAATGGTAGATAAGTGCCTTCTAATAACGGCTTGAGCAACTGATATCGCTCCTGGGGACAAGTTACACGATGTAACTGTTAGTGCTCGTGTGCCGCTTTCTTTTTGAGACAAACAAGAAGGTTAATTAGCCTGCTATGGAATTTTATGCTTGAGATCTGATATAATAGCGAACTGATGGAAATGGTCGGGCTCTTTTCTGCAAATTGCCATCTTCAAGAACGAACACTGGGATATGGATGAGGAAACAAGTGCTGGCTGAAGAGCAGTGAAATAAAACAGCAAATTCTTGCTTCTTTGTTTTAAGGAGGTTTATGAAAGCACATCTGAACAGCTAGAACCAGCTGAACAGATAGAAGAATGATCCTGATTTGTTCCAGTAGAAGAAACAACTGTGGCTCTTATCCTCAACTCTGTCCTCTTGCAAAATCAATCATAGGATGTGAAAGCCTTGATGATAAACGAAACTATTGATATTTTATCAAAAGAGATAGACTTTCGAGGCCATTCCTTGAAACAAGTGGGTTTTTCGAGTTTTTAGGCCATCGTTCGGTAGAATTTCTTCTTGACGTTTCGCAAGCACGTGCGGCTTGCATCTTCAGAAGTGGTTTGCTTGAACGCTCATCAGAACAGTGTAAGCGTTACACTGTGTGAACGCGAAACGTCAAGAAGAAATTCTACCGAACTACGGCTTAAAAACTCGAAAACCCACTTGTTTTATTGATATTTTCCTGTGGATTTTCCCGGTCTTGTTCAATTACGGAACCCGACAGAAATAAACATGTAGGAAATAAGGCACGGACAAAGATGGGCTCACGATCGTCCAAATGAATTCCACGAACGGACTTCCCGCAGAGGTGGGTGCATGAAGATGTCCACATGACACGATTCTCTCTCTGTTAGAAACAATTCCGCCGTAATTCCTGTTCAAGTGCAGAAAAATGTCGATCTATCGGCCGAAAAGTCGTTGGATTTACTTTTATCTGGGCAGATCTCACGGTGGCTAGAAAGCGAGCAAGATCATAGATTTATCAATACGGTCGCCGCAAGATTAGAACGACATTTACAAAATTGATTGCCATTGAAATCAATAGAATAAACACGTTTAATCCTTGCTCGACATTTATCTTGATGCGATTTATTGCCGAAGAAACAAAGCATTTTTCTCTTGACGTATACCAACGATAAAGTGCCAGCAAACGGATATATTTCACTGCGATGGAATTTTTAAGGTGAGGACGCAGGAATTTCGGAAATTTCATCAAGCGCCTAACAGATAAAACAGCAACTTTTACATCAGTACAGCTCTTGAACAGTTTAGCATACAATCCATTACACCAGAAAAAAAACGAGCAACCGATTTGCAAACTGTATCTGTTGTAAAATATTGTTTTTGCGGGCTTGCAGGCGGTGACCCATAGGTTTAGCACCTAACGTTTTGTCTGCAACTGTGGCAGACAGTATCAAAGGCGATAAAGTAACGGTCGAAGTTGTTGGAGGGTCTAAACTTGTAAACTAACAAAATGTCTAAGGGCGGTTGACAAACTCGTTTTACTGTTCTCATATTTAATAAACTTGAGGAAAAGTGCCCTTAAATGTTTAAAGGGCAAGTTTTCCTTCCAGTTCAATAGTTTTAAACGATTTCAAATAATTTTAATCGCAACTGGTTTCCCCAATAAATGTAAGATAACACTTGTACTTAAGTCACCCGATAATCCTGAAAAAATCACATATTTTGTCTTTATATTATAAAATATAATCAAAAAACCGACGATCCTTTGCGAAAGCTTTAAGGCAAAAACTTGAAAAGAGTTTTTTATTGAGCATTATTTAAAACACATTTTTTTCCAAACAGGATTTGTATCAAAAGTCTAGTTCTCTTTTTTTTTCAGTAATCAGTTTTTTCGATCAAACTTCGTCCTAGAAATAAGCAAATGAATGCCGTTACCTTCAGGACTAAAACATGAAAAGACTGTTTGGGAAATTAACGAAAAACTACGGGCGACTTTAAGGTGGCAAAGACCCCAAAACATGCAAAATAAAAATTCCGCTGCCTCGTCGTGTTAAAACTATTGAATCTCAAATGCCACCTCAAAAACTACTCCTCATCTACAAGTCTTAAAATTGTGAATAAATGCAATAACGACAATACAGAAGAAACAAATAAATAGACATTAAGCAGATTAACTTTAGTTAAAAAAACTTTGAAACCTAAAATCGCAGGAAGTATTGAAACTCAAAATTCAACACAACACTCAAGAAAATTTCAAAATCTGAAAAAATCAGACTTACAAAATCAAGAATGCAACTGTTGTCCACTGAGCAAAAGAGCAAACAATAAATATTTAAAATTGCTTAAATCCCCGATGGAAACACAAAATTAATTAAAGAAAAAGTATGCAAATTGTGCTCTTATATAACAGTAGATACTTTCCTAAAAAAGGACATTAGTATAACTATATACTTTCAATAATATATAAAACAAAAACAATTAACAATGAAAATAAAAATAAACTTCAAACTCCCTATGCATAAAATATATACAAAAATATAAAAAAATCAGACCTAAACTTGCCAATTTTGGGTTTTATTGGGCTTTCAAGCCAATGGAAACAGTATTTCTAAAGCTTTTTTAAAGAAAATCGCGCTTGAAACAACCATTCTAGATTTGGCAATCAAAAAAGGGAAAGTCAAATTGAGGATAAAGCAAATCCTGTAGCCGATGATGATGATGATGATGATGACAAAATTCGCAGAATATGTCTTGGCCAGATTGCACGAACAGTGTGATACATATTAGAAACATTCAATTACGCTATAAATTTCGCAATAAAAGCAAATCGAATTTGTATTACTGATCCACGCACCTTTAAGGTGAAATAACAATATCCGAGCGATACAAAGAAATCGAAACGAAGCCTCTCCATGCCGGTGTAGAACCGAAGGAACATTCCCATGGTGCGGGTAGCGTTAAAAATCCTTTAATCTTCCAATTTCGTAACGACATAAAAACGCAACAACAATGGCAAAAGACACAGCTTGTGCATGCATAAAATTCAATCTAAACCGTACCCCTTATTGAGATATTTCAGCTATTCACGATCGCATTTGAGGACGCAATTTACCATTAACTATTTATTATTCGGATTATTTTATTGCATGTTGCGAATGGGGGCGATTCTGTTTTTTCCTGCCAGTTGGACAATGATTTTGCAATGCTTGCGCTCTTATACAAAGTAGATGAACAGTTTTATAACGAAAAAGGAAATTCAGCAAATCAAATGCAAACGAAATCCTCGATGTTGAATCGCTGCCAAACTATAAATTTAAATCGGATTTCTTCTGCACGTCTTGAGGGCACCTGAAATATGTTTCTGT
Organism: Dendroctonus valens; assembly: GCA_024550625.1. Classification (NCBI taxonomy): domain Eukaryota; kingdom Metazoa; phylum Arthropoda; class Insecta; order Coleoptera; family Curculionidae; genus Dendroctonus; species Dendroctonus valens. Next base: position 114,489 of record JAJTJO010000323.1, on the reverse strand, counting down.
TGCAAACGTTTATTACCATTATTTACATTTACCATAGATTAATTGAATACTGTAATAAGAATGCCTGTTTTACAATCTGTGCATGGCATCATTGGGCTTCCTAGATTACCATAAATAATTCTCCATCATAGTTTATGAGGCGGATTTACATATTAAAATCGATTGGGATAAACATGAAATTAACTGTAATAATAATATTTAAACACTTGCTTTGTTCAGTAAGGTGTGCTCAATACGTGGTTAGCATGATTTGAACAGCAAGTAACAGTTCGTCAGAAGAAGAAGCAAATTTTAATTAGTTTGTATCATAAAAAAAATAAAAATCTTTAAGAGGAGGCGGTAAAGAATTCAATCGGAATAGAGCAATAAAAGTCTGATGGAAAAAATTGGAAATTTGCTTGCAATATAAAAGACCACTAACAGAGGAAAACTGCAGTAACTGCAGAGAAACAAGAAATATTTGGCAATTAAGAGAATCAAAGAGTAGTGGAAGAAATTCGCCTCAAACTGAAAGAAGAAACCAGTAAACAAAAACATCCAGATCAAAAAATGCCGCTGTAAAAATGGGAAATCTTCATCATCGACAAAAGAAGCACAAAACATTCTAATGCAGACAGGAAAAAATCAGAATAAAAATATAAAATACAAACCTAACATGAGAAGAATAAGTTTATATACAGTTAAGACAAAACATCTGACACAAATTGCAAAAAGAGGTTTTTTCGTAGTTTCTTCCGAAACTGGCATTGAATTTCCAATTAACGGAAAATAAAATCGTTCAAATAAATGTGTTTTAATAAATTGTGGGCTTTTAATATCACATTTTTCGAACAAAAATAAGTAAGCAACGATGCGATGCGAGAGAGATCTTCCCGAGTTGAAAAATTTGAAAAAATCGATTTCACAAAACTAAACAGAATTAGATCTCTCAAGAAAAAGTGAGGGAGTGAGCGTGTCAGTTAAACTATATGATAAAAAAAAAGAACCGAGAGTTCTATATGGAAAATGAAATTTGTTTTTCAAATTTGCACTATTTATGTTTATGAGACCGATTCCCATAGACAGAAACCAGTGGTCAAACGTGCTTTTATGCAAATTTTGAAATATTTTCAATTTTAAACATTTTAAAAGTGAAAGAAACGAAACAATGCCAATATTTTATTGAAATTTTATAGTTTTTCGGAATTTTAAGGCCAGAAAAAGTGATCAGTTTCACACATTGACCACGAAATCCCAACTTTTTTTATAATTTACAACTTTTGTTTTGATTCTAACAATGTAAGTTTCTCTTCTCTCTAAAATATACAATTTTCGACGTTATTTGAGTATATATTTTGTATTTATAGTGATATTTGGAATTATTCAACGATTATTTAAATATATCTTTATTATCCTGATTGCTTGCAGAAATTTGCAAGTTTCTTTAACTGAACTTAGTTCTTTCTCTCAATAATCTTCCCATTTTATGTTCCTTTTTGGGTTATTTCAATGATTTTCAGCGGTGATTTGTTCAACTTTTTTGTCCTTCTTCAGCATGTCGGTTAACATCTTGCCTGAGTGTTTCACTTAAATAACAAATCAATAAATGTATGCAAATTCAATAAAATCTATAGTAAGAAAATGAAAATTAAATTAAAAATGGGTAAAATTTCGGGTTTAATTAAAATATATTTTTAAATTCTTTGTATACAGCTTCGCTTTTGAATTACAGTGGTACCTCGATATACGAGTGCCTTAATATACGAGTGTTTTGAGATACGAGGTATCGTACACTACACCGCTGGACACGATGCCAACATGCGAGCGCATGTTGGTGTCATCTGCAGCGTCTAACAGTTTCTCCCATCTCAGACTAGACCTCAGTATGTGTGCTTGTTTCCCTCGTTTTCGAAGCATTTTTGATAAGTTGGCAAAAAATTGTTCTGGATCGTGGACGTTTCCCGACCGAAAAACTGACCAGTTTCAAAAAAAAAGAGTTAAAAACCTCGGCAGACACGATGGCACATCAGTAAACCCCACAGGGACAAAAAAAAAAACACTAAGCAAATTCCCGGCAATTTCCGAAGAAAATGATACCAAATGTGTTTACTAAACCGCTGTTGAACAATCCCATGTTTTTCAGTTTAACCGAGTGTCAACATACGAAGAATTAGGATTTTTTGAAAAGCTGTTACAAAATTGAATTGGCCATGCCCAAAAACGTATCAATCCTCGCCTTGATCCCCATTCATTCCGCCTTGCTGATTTCGAAAATTGAAAAACCAACATTCTAATCCACCTAAAGTAACAAGAACGACTGTTTATTATTATTTCGATTAATTAAGCTGTCACAATATTTCAACAAATCCCCAGCATCGTTCTCTCGTTCAGGTCCACGTTTCTTCATTTTAAATCTCTTACTTAACCTGTTCTAATGGTCCATATTGTTGACAGGTTCGCTCAGCAGGGGCGTGAGACTTTTTTTCCGTCTTTCCGAACCATCGAACGGGATCCGATAAAGAACCACCGTCGATCACCGTAATTAAAGTCGTGAGACGAGAAAGTGTTTTTTGGGTTCGTTTCGTCAAGTCGTGAAAACCAGATTTGACTTAAGACGAAAAAGAATCAGCTTTTTGTATTTTCGCATTGTTGTGCGTGCGTGTGGACCTTCAGCCGGCTTAAAATTTTCGAAGGTGTTTTGCTACGCATCTGGAAAATGTCTAGATCTGCCAGAACATTCAAAATGTTCTACTCAATCCGTTCCTGTTTGCCACGGTCGTTTTCCTACTTTCGGGACAAAATGCCTAATTGTGTCTGGTTTGTGCTAGGTCAGTGGCGTTATTCCAGTTCGAAATTACGGAATTAATTAAGAATCTCCAAGAATAGCTCGAGAACTCAGACAGACCGATTCGGTCCTTTAGTTTGTTAAGAAAAGCGCTTTTCTATTTCGCAGACGTGTGAAACAGGAATGCGATTAGTCTAGGAAAAACACTATAAGAATCGTCGTCTAGTAATACGCGGAGTAAACATGTGTCACTCGTTTATAATAATGTGCACATTTCGAAGAATGCGTGTTATTCTGGCAAGCAACTTCGTCCAATAAAATCAACACTTTAAGCCTTTGGTTCGATTGTAAATTTGCCTGCTTTCCTTCGGCAATAATTTATCACTTAACAGTTTCCTGAATTTTCCTTTTAACTACTCCAGGTTTTTTATTAATTTATTTATTAGGTTCCCTGATGGACACAGCGATGGAGAACACGCACCATCCTCAAGATGACAACAACATCCTTTCAACATCGACTCGGAATGGGCATTTTTGCTGCCGGAAGGGCAAAATGTCAACTTTACAAAGACCGTAGCGTAAAATTAATTAAAATATTACCGAGTCGGCCATATAAATCATGATATTCGGGTCAGATCCTTTAGTTGCAATCGAGCTATTCTCCAAGTAGGACTTGAAATTCACGTAGGCTCAATCTGGAAATGGTTTTCTGTTGCAACATCCTGCATTTGTATTTCTGTTTTCTGCACCACAGTTAATTCAAATTAGATATTCATCTGCTAGAATAAGCGTGGAGATATCCAAAAGGAACATCTGGACAGGATTGTTTCATTCTATGTCTGAATGCTTCTAGGTGATTCTGTTCTATTGCTTGCATCGAGCGATCCTCCTCTTTAGATCTGTTTAGATTCTTCTGCATTTTCTGTTATGAGTTCTGAGTATGTGCACATTTGACTTCCTCAAATTGCTGCTCAAAGTCGTCTTTAGTTCGTTTTAAAGTTGCATAAAATGTCACAATGAGACATTTTCAAGCGCTCATATGCAGAGCAAAAAAAGAAAATCGACAGAAGGCACGGTGAGGCTCAATATATCTGGGAGGAATCCAGGGATAAATCTTCATTTTTTTCTGAAAGTCAATGTTTCATTTTCCATCTCAAACCTTCCTCGTTTTCTATTCCTGGCCAAACAGCTTGTTTGTAGCTGAATGGTTTGGTTGCGTAATTTCAGCAGACATTCAAACAACATTCCAAAAAATCTAACCAGATTTATGAACTAGTAATGTTCCTTTTAGGGTCTCTCTACATAGATTCTACATTGTCTTTGATCTCTGGTGATCTGAAGATTAGAGTTTTTCAAAGAGCCTCAAAGTCGTCCCCATTGCATTTTATCTCCGACGATGCTAAAAATAATGCAAAAAAACCTTTTGCTTGTTGGTAAAAATTTGTGAGTGTGCGGACGAATAATTAAAAAAAATCTTGAATAAATTCCAGAAGTAAATTACGAAGAAAATAGATTAGGAACTACGTGAGGGTGAAACTGTAACAATATTTGCTTTCATCGTTAAACTACACTCTTCAAAGTCAAAATGGAACAATTGTAGACCCACAAAACACAACAATTTAGGAAAGATGAAAGGTGACGATACACATGGAGTAGATTAGCAGTGGAACGACTATACATAGAAACAAACAATTTACAAGAACCGTCATAAGTCAAGAAACAAATTTTGAGAGGGTGAAAGTAATTGAGAAACGAGCAGACTGATGCACACAGTTGGAAAAAGGGGAGAAAAATAGCAGCAAAACCCACAAATAAATGAAAATTATCGCTAAATGACTTAAATAAAAATTCAGTGGTTGCACCTCAAATGCTTCTACCCTTTCTCATTTTGCTTTTAATTAATTTCATCCTCTTGTTTCGACGTTGCTTCGTTGTGAATTATCATCATTTTATTGCAAATATTTATATATTATAAATTTGAGTTACAGTTTTACACTTCGATTGCCAATCATGGAATGACTCAAAATTCATTTAGCCATTAGAAAAAAAGTCATCAACAATAGCTTTTACACATCATTGTACCGGCAAAACCGTTTTAATAGAACCACAATAGGCCACAATGTAATGGTTGTTATTGAATTGCACAAGCCCGCCCCGGACCTGTAATTTATGCGTTTAATAACGCCGTATTTCGATACCAGAACTGTATTAATGCGAAATAATTAACTTGTAATAATGTCCATTTGGACGCAGTAACAACTTGGTGGGTGTAATTGTGCGATACGTTTCGTTTGGGATTTCGTTCAGATTTTATATCTGCTGTTATGAAATGTGGTGGGTTATTGAAAAACTGTGAAAATTCGAACCAGATGATGGTGAAGAAGCAGAACCTCCACTATCCAAATGCAATTTTCATATGCAAAAAATTTCAATGCGAAAAGCAGCGTAAAAACTCGAAAATCGAAGGAATAGTCATGTTCCCTGAACATCACACAAAACAGCCACAGCAACCAGCTGGAAAGTATGAGCTTTTTATGCAAAAATATACCCCAACAGGTCAGATATTTTCTTGCAAAACCAACCAGTTACAGAAACTTAAAACGCCCCATTCCATAAGCTGTGGCCACTCGGTTTGGCCGCGAAAAAAGTTGCTTGAAATAATTGGAAAATTGCCAACAAAGAACAAGAAAAGAGCAAAATAACTTTGGAATAAAGAAACATGTTTTGGGAGGTTGCAAATTCTAAAAAAAATGTGAAACACACCTACAGTTACGATTGAAAAAAACACGAACTTGTTCATTGGAATATGATCGAAAAACGTTCAAAGTCGTCCGTTAAAAGCACATATAAAAATCCTAAAACACACTTAAGAAAGCTCACACTTAGAAAGATATAACGAGAATCGAACGAAAAGAACTGTGTATTTACGTTCGCGAAAAATCCTTCCAAAATATGGTCGTTTGTGGTCAACAAATAATCAGATTGAATAAAAGGTATTTTTGATCGAATCAAAATCACTTCGTTTCCAGGACAAAATCAGGGAAAATCTAATGAGTTGCTGAAAAATATTCCTGAAAATCGACGTTTGAAAAGACATCAGGCAGTTAACGAACTCTTGAGGTACCACAAAAAATAGCAAAAGTGGCCGATACGAATCTATTTATAATTTAAAAATTATTAATTCAAAGTCTAACAAAGAAAAAAACCATTGTAGTGATTTTGAGCAAGGAATGTCTTCTAAATGAAGAAAAGTACAGTTGAGTATGGAAGACACAGCCCTAATAATGAAAAAGCCTAGTTGCGATTTAATAAACCTCTATTTTTGCAGTGCAATATGATCCAAAAATGTTCAAATCATTCGTAAAAAAACCCTTATAAAAATCATAAAGCAAACGTACATAACACACGCTTGCGAGAAGAAAAAATGTTCAAAAACTACCGCGCTTCCAAGACAAAATCGAAGACGATTAACGAAAATCGAACGACACGAACGGACGGACAGAAGAAAAAATCCTCCTGATAATCGACGTTTGTGCTTAACAATTAATTAGACTTTAAAAAATCAGAAAAAAACCAATGAATTTTGAGATATTACAGAAAATGACAAAAGTGAACAGTGAAAAAATTGAACCAAAGAAAAGATCAAGAAACATATACATCGAGAGAGGAAAAAACCAATAAAAAACCCATTCAAATTGGTGCAAATCGCTTGTAATTTTGGCAAAGCCCTGGACCTAGCAAGAAATGTCTTCTTAACGGGGAAAATATAGTTGAATATGAAAAAACGTTCAAATTTTTTAAAAAGCCTAAATAAAAAATCATAAATACGCAGACAAAAAATAACCGCATCACTGGACTGAGCAGCTCAAAACGCAAGGAAAAATACATAATTTAAAACAGAACTGAATTGTTATTTGGTCGTTAAAGGCCAATTTAGTGTCTTTTTTTCACTAATTTTTCGCGTTTTTCGATGATTTTTGGGCGATACTAAAATAAATGGGAAACTTCAGGTGCTTTGAGGCACGTGATAAATCGATTTTCCATACTCCAATTCCTTTTTGAGCAAAGTTTTTAGAGCCTATATACTTAAGAGCTTTTTTTAAAAAATAATATGGTCTAGTCTTGTAGTGTTCATGGATAGAAACTCTTGATTTGCAGAAGAACATCATCTAGCATATTTCCTGCTCGCAGATCGGCAAGTTCCTTAATCTCTACTATGCGAGTAATCATCAAGCTGCACATTGCCTTAACAATTGTTTGAACTTAGGTAACATCGGTCAGTAATTAGCGCACTAATGATAATGACGGAATGACCATAATGACGTAATTCCGGGCTGTTTGAAGACGCTACCAGAGTATCGGACGAAAATGGACGCGCAAATGAGGTTGCTTTTTTTCCTCTGTAAAATGCCGCCGATTCATCAAAAGGAGCTTCTTAGATGCCTAATTGGTCCGACGTGGAAATATTCGAAGATGCTTTCTTTAGTTGGGAAAGCTCGATAGGGTTGGGACCGGCCGACTACTCGTAATAGGAACGATAATCGCCACTTAAATGGAAATTAATCAGACTTGAATTGTTTAGGTGGATTTCTTCGTGGGATACCGTTGTCGGTTTTGTCTTCAATGTTGAAATTTATCACGTTTGTCATTCCTCTTTGTTAGCAAAAAGGAGAAATCTGGTATAACAAACACCGATTCGAAAGTTCCGGGTTGGAAAAATCCACAAAACCAAGCAAGAAATTATGGAGTATACACCCTCACCTAATTCCTAATGTATTTTCTTAGTAATTCACTTCTCTTGCTGTTTGTGGGGTTTTTTTATGGTTTGCTATGCGATTGTTTAATGCTGTTTAGTGCCTTTTAAACAATCGCATCGAAATCCCAAAAATAACTGTAAAAACAGCAAAAATTGCTTTATATTCAGCAATAAGTTTGAACCAAGAAGAATTTGCAAAGTTAAAAAGTTAAAATGTACGGTCACAACTAAACACTAAATACATTGTTTGAAAAAAAAACTCGATTTAATCGGGAAAATTCAAAGAACTGACACCATAACAATTAAAACAAAAAGGAAAATATCAATTAATTCAAATAAAAACACAATTTTTCTCGCTCAATCACTCGAAATGTTAAATTTAGCTTAAAAAATCTGATTTCGATAAGGAAACCAATCAGTCATTACAGAAAATAAAAATTTGCAAAACACAACGAAAAAGCTTGCCAAAATAGAATGATGATATTCAAAATAGATAGAAATGAAAAGAAAAATCCACAAAATCAGCAAAGCAATTGAAATTATTGAGTATAAAACCACCACACAATTCCTAATGTGTTTGCATAGAAATTCCCTTCTCGAATTGATTCAAGCATTTCTCTAGAGTAGAAAATCTATTGAAACAACGTTAAAAACAAAACAAAAGAAAATTTCCAATTAAACTGGAAAAAAGCTTGCAACAAGTTCTGCTAATTCCGGCTCTTTCCTATCAAGCTATCAACCTACCACTGGGCTTTTCAGCATAATTACAAGGAAAACAATTATTAACTATTTGATAAGATCGAAAAGTGTCCCGTTCTAAGCGGCCTGTTCCAGCCAACTGATTATTACTCGCTTCGCAAATACCTCGACTAAATTAAAATAATCAGATTTCCCTTATTTATTGCCCGATTAGGGTCTGTTTAATTCGCCGCGGATTACAGTAATCTCCTCTTGACTTCAGGCTAGCAGCTGAAACGCAAAGCCTTGGACTAAAACCGTCTTTAGTCCTGGCGAAACAATTACAATCTAAATGAAAAGACTATCTGCAAATTGAAGAAACGAAAATCGGGCAGGTCAAATGTGGAAACCGGGCAAAAATCATATAGTTTGTTAACGAGATAAATTGGTATGTTTCAAGCGCTTACATGAGGGGATTTAGCAACTTGAACTGGACCTGATTGATCGCGATTTTCACCACGATTTAGAAAGGAATTACATTGACTGCAGTCATCAGACTTTGGCTAGTTGAAGATATACAAGCTAGTTTTCATCATCCACTCAATCAAACCAAGTAAGAGTCGTGGAGGAAGAACAGAAGCAGATCAGAATATTGATATACCGAAGCGATTAGTTATGGAATACACATTTAGTATCTGGTTTCCTGTTGCACCATTCATTGCCAAAGATCGCTATCTTCATTTCTTCGATTTATGCCGGAGGTTGCGGAATTGCAATCACCACCAGTCAGTCCTAAACGCACAAAGATCAAGGCAATCGATATATAATTTATAACAATCGTTTGATGCAAAAATCATCAACATGATTGGCCGGCAAATTCCGTTGCCACAAACGTTTCCTTGTTAGAACAGTTTTTATCATAACGAAAAATCGTTACTTTTCTTAATGAAGATGTAAATGGTCTGCATGATGTAAATGCCCTGTTGCGGCCTAATGGACAAGCGAGCACGATTTTTTTCCTCTGTCATTGTTGATTCGTGGATTGTTGATGATTAATTTGGTGGTTTTGTTACATGCTAGACGAGGCACGGAAAATTGCAACAAAATTCGTGCATTGTTTTTAAAAAGCCGCATGAATCAATCATCGAATAGTGGAAATAAGCGATGAATTTGTCCTTTTTTAATGGAACACTCAGTATATTTATCTATGAGTAAAAGGAAGCAATATTTTGCGAAAGCAATTTAGTACAATATCGATTTATTTTTGAAAAAATATAACAAACTTGGAAGCTTATTTCTCATTTATGCACGGCTATAGTTTAAGAACGCGTTTCTTGGTCAATTTAAATTTTAAAATGCCTTATACATTTTCCACCAAAAGTCGCTCTTAAGCTATGGGTATCGACTCACGAAACACGCTGTATAAAAAAGTAACTTATTTCCATTGCATGCAACACCTTGTATTTTTGAAAATTGGCTCATGCAAATTTAATTTTCCATGAGCAGCCATTAGGCAGTTGCTTAATATTATTATACAGGGTGTTTCATACTAAGATGGCAATGGGTGATTTTATACGGTATTCGAAATTTTTAACTCAAAGATGAACACGCATTTTGCAGTCCGTGTTTCTAAACACTTCGAAATAATGACGAAAATATACAGAGCGATCATCTTTAAAAGCGCGCCTCATTAAACTCAGAAAACGCTTTTTTGATCAACAGAAAATCAAACTTTCTGTTGAGTTTAGAAACGTTTCTGTCCCTTGTTCCTTTTCGAGGAAAAAATTATTAAACAATTAATTCCCTAAAGTAAAAACGCGATTAAAGATCTACGAAGTTTTAATATGCAATGTCATGTGTTTAAATTATTTTTGTTTTCAATTTAAATTTTAAAAAATAATGCTCTGTTTTTTCGGTAAAAGATGCCTGTTTAGGTGCTTGGATTAATCGCTCAACAAAAAGCGGCAGAAAAAAACACAACTTTTCTTGGGCCAAAGTTTCCACTGTATTTAAGGGCTCTAAAAGCTATAAAAAGTTCTATTTTATATATAAATTAATGCAGCAAATTTGTAAAATTTTTATTTTCCGATTTGTAACGGTTGTGACTGTTTTGTTGCCCTGTTGTTGTTTATTGGTAGGAAAATAGACAAAATATTGGCTAACATCAATTGATGATTTAAAAAATATTTAAAAAGTTGTTTGTTTTTAATAAATTGATTTGTAAAAGTTGAATTATTGTTTTCAATAATTTCGTTTTATTAGTCATAAAATGCAGACTTTGTATTATGCACAAAAATTTATTTTTCAACTATTAGAGAGTTATTGAACGGTCAATAAGGGGATGCAGTAATAAAGTTTGTGGTATTTTGACTCATACGCCGGCGCAATTGAGTCTTAAATAAGGGACCCCTTAATAAGGATACTGTCCTGTGCTGATTGTGCAGCGATACTGCACGTTTTATTTCTCCCTTAAACTGGCAGTTGACATTTCTAACCTCTGTGTCTAACGCCCGCGAAACAAAACCCGGTTTCAGATACACGTGTTTTTCAATTGAGAATTTTTTTGAATGAGAAATGCTCAAAGTGCATCAAAAATCCAATAAAAAAGGTAAATAATCAATTCAATCATAATCAACAACGTTAAATTCTGTAAGGTTAAAGGTTAGAGTCTTTTAATACTGAAAGCAGTGAACTAGACATTCCAATAACTGTCATTTCATTAACAAAATAAAGGTAATGCAGTATTAAAATAAGGATTAACCTTATTACTGCATTACAGTATTTATAATTTCCAATAACTCTCTATTTACAAGTCAATTTTTTTTTATGTTTTTACTTATGCAAATTTTAATTTTTAAAATTTTCTGGTTTGGAGATGTTTTCCTGCTGCTTATTGTAAATATTGATAAATCCCAGATCCTCATGTTTAAAGAAATATTTTTGAATTATCTGTACCTAATACGTTCCAAAATTATATTACGATATAAAGCTCCAACAAAAATATAAAAAATTCTGAAATTTTAACACTCAACAATAGAAATCATGCGTTTAATTTCCGCAAAAGGATGCTTAAATTGACAGTCTTCTACATATAAATACACGATTTAATAAAAATTATTAATGAAAGTACTTTTATTTTGAGATCTTTCCTTAGACTCTGTAAAACTGTTCCTTTTGATAAAAAAAGCCGAATTTCCCAATTAAAAATCTTAATATTTTAAAGAAAATTAATTTTTTTTTTATTATTTATTTATGAAGTTCTGAATTTGCTGTTATTTTCCAAATACATTGTAAAATTATCTAGTTTTCCATTTCCTACACGGGCAATTAGAGTTTTGTTTTTGAAAATGTCCTTTTTAGCGATTGAGCCCACAATTAGTGCCACTGCTTCCAGGCACTTTCCATACCATTTAAGTGCCTTGCAAGCGTCGCCTCAAGAGACAAACTGATTTTTTTGCCCGAAAAAGGTGCAACTTCCGAACCTCCAACCATACATTATCAATACGCAAATTACACGCCTCACTCAGACCGCGACACTTCGGAAGATAACCCATTGCGCAAATAATACACTTCCAACAATCAATCGGCGCCTAATTAACAAAAACAGCCTTAAAAAACGCCATTCCGTGTCATCTACAGGGTGTGCCCTTAATTGCTGTAGAAAGCCTTTTGGGGCCGGTATTGATTAGCGCAGCATCTGCTCGAGTATTTTTCTCTTCGGCTAGTCAATTGAGTCCGCTTGGTTCACCTGTAAAATTCGCGCAAAACCAATTTAGTGAGGGCATGACGGAAGCCCAGGTACGTGACATCATTTTCCTCAATTACTGCTGATAGATTCATGCTTAGGTAGTACCCGACTGAATTTTAGATGAGTCTGCATTCACTTGCTCAACATCACGTTGTAGGAGACAATCAGCTGATTCATTCACATCACTTTCGTATCGAATAAAACCAACAAAAATTTTTGCGATTATCAAGTTCTGTTGGGAAAGAAATTTGTCTTTTATGAAACGCTACACCTGCAAAAAAATGTCGGTTTTCCAGTCTTATTGCTTTAAAGCAAGACGATTCTTCGGTGGTTGAAAATAATTTCTTCTTGACGTTTCGCGAGTACGAGTGGTTTGCTTCTTTAGAAGCACGATTGGTGTGCTTGGTGTAGCAACCACCTCTGAAGATGGAAGCCACTGATGTTTGCGAAACGTCAGGAGGAACGTATTTACCACGATGGCCTAATAGCCCGAAAGAGTCGCCAGTTTCAATAACAAACGATTCTATTTTGCACAGGTATTTTGCAAGCAAAAAACTGGACTGAAAACAGTAAAATGCCCGACAAATAGTCACGCCTTAGTATGTGTAGAATTTCTCGCAAAACCCATTATTTATTACAGATTGATTTTAATAGAATGTCGGGTTTAATTTCATGAAAAATCTGTAAGGAGATTAGCAGGAACAAAAAAACTATCCACCGTGTGTCATTTTGTCCCAGTTCGTTTTTCCCTGGACATTCACCTGGAACTTGTGTTGTTGTTTTCTTAGCGAACCGAATTAATTAAATTTAGACCGAGCAGACGTGCATTCGCATTTAGATAATGCAGAAAATCCAATATGTCCCACGAAACAATCCGATTTTGAACATTTTACGACTTCCGCCTTTCTAGTCCAAAATAGTTGCGCGTCTATTATCCGTCGAGCAAAATCAGATGCGAATTGAAGCAACAAAAAGACGGGCAATTAAAATGTCTTGTCGTGTTTTATGACTATGGCATCAGCTAGAAATAGCCGGAATTTGAAAAAGTTGGAAAAATACGGATTTCCAAGATACTTCTAGCCCGACCCGCTGGTTTACTTGCTTTTTTTCGCTTTGGCAACGATATTCCAACAGCAGCAAAATCAAACAGGATTGGCTTCGACTAATTATTTCAAACAAATCTAACAAACATCTTAAGTTAAGTTTTCCATCAGGGAGTAGTTTTCCCCAAACATTATTCTTGTGATTTTTAATACTCGGTTTTAGCTTTACCAAATGGTATTATTAGCTTTAAAGCTCAATAGCAGGGTTTAAATAGCCCTTAAAATATGGTGTATACAGTGTATCCAGTATAAAATGATGTACATGGAGATATTGGAAACCGTTAAAGATACAGAGTGGACCAAATGGGGAAAAAGTTGCGCAATCAAGTGCCTATAAATAATCTATCATCAACTTCTTTGAACTCGGAATAGCAACGGATATACAGGGAAAAAAAGACAAAAGTGCTTTTAAAACGATACAATAACGAATTTTTCAGGGTGGGGGTAAGAAATGAGTGTGAATTTGGAAATAAAGTAAAAAATAATCTAGGCCCACTATGTTCAATGAGGCCGAAGTCAACTTTTGTTTTTATTATGGGCGCCATATTGAATTTCTGCATTTTTAGATACCCCTTTAAATATGCTCTTCAGCCATGTATAACATGTTTATGTTCGGTCAAGATAAATAATTAAAATTAAAAAAATTAAGATTCTATGGTAGTAGGCATTGATATTTCTCTTCAATTTCCCCATAGTGACGTTCGTTGTCTGTTTTAATTACCTAGGTAACTGTCAAAGTAGAATTTATTGTCAGTGTCAAGTGTTTGTAATTAATTGTGTGTTTCAAAATGAATCACTTTTCAAATTACGAAAAATACGATATGTTGGAGTGTTTTATTCTCTGTCGTCGAAATGAAGCGAAAGCTGAAGAAATGTGTATTTAAATAAATATCCAGAAAGGCGACAACCTGGTAGAACTATGTTTAGGCGTCTGAAAGACAACCGTTGTAGCTTACGGGAGTTTTGCTAAGGTAAAGAAAAACAAACTTCCAGACGAAAATAAAGAAAATTTGGTAATGCAAAGCGTGGTTGAGACACCTCGTACGTCTTTACGTCAAATTGAAGCCACAACAGGTGTTGCGTGGTCAACGACGAATAGTATTTTAAAGCGTCATAAATAGCACCCCTATCGTGAACTGCCCTGCCAGGGACTCCAGAATGGCGATGCGATTAGAAGAATGGCATTTTGTCATGGTTTATTCAAAGAAATAACGAGATACCAAACTTTTCCTTAAAAGTCCTTTGGTCAGATGAGAGCCAATTTACTAAATGTGAACTATTTAGTCGTAAAAATACCGTTTTTCGGTCAGATGAAAATCCACGGATAGTTCGTCAAGTTAGGCACCAAGTTAGGTTTGGATTTAACGTCTGGTTAGGTATTGTGGGTACCCACGTGATTGGGCCATTATTTTTTAATGAGAACTTAAATTCCGAGAGATATTTGAACTTCTTACAAACTAACGTAGCGGAAGCACTTATGGATGTTCCAGTAGCTACCCTGCAAAACTTGTATTTCCAACAAGACGGCGCGCCGCCACATAATGGATGTATTATCACAGAATTTTTAAATCACGAATTTCCCAGCAAGTCGATAGGCAACCTGGGACCAGTAAGATGGCCTGCGAGATCCCCTGACATAACACCGCTTGATTTTTTTGCATGGGGTTTCCTCAAAATGTAGTATACTGTAGGTCATACGAAACCGAAGAGGAGCTGAGACACGCTGTTATAGAAGCTGTTAACAGAATTACCCCAGAAATGAACAGAAAATCCTGTGAAGCAGTAATGAGACGATGTATGTTGTGCGTGCGAGAAAACGGTGGCTTATTTGAACACCTACTTTAATCCTAAAATGTTACTTGTTCTTTTGCAGTGTTCGATCTATGATCAATAATAATTAATAGAAATATCAATGCCTACTACCATAAAATCTTTATTTTGTTAATTTTAATTATTTATCTTGACCGAACATAAACATGTTATACATGGTTGAAGAGCATATTTAAAGGGGAATTTAAAAGTGCAGAAATTCAATGTCGCGCCCATAAGAAAAACAAAAGTTGACTTCGGCCTCATTGAACATAGTGGGCCTAAATTATTTTTTACTTTATTTTCAAATTCACGCTCATTTCTTACCCCCAACCCTGAAAATTTCGTTATTGTATCTTTTATAATAAACACGATATAAAGGATTTTATAAAACGCACTTTATTCTTTTTTCCCTGTATATCCGTTGCTATTCCGAGTTCAAAGCAGTTAATGACAGATTATTTATAGGCACTTGATTGCGCAACTTTTGCCCCATTTGGTCCACCCTGTAACTCTAACGGTTTCCAATATCCCCATGTACATCATTTTATACTGGACACACTGTATTTTTATCTATTTTTTATTGGATAAAGATTGGATGGAGAACAAAGTAGTGCATCTTCTCAAGAGCAACTAGAAAATTGAGGAATTTAAGACATTAATTGTGTGTTTATTAGACAGAGTACTGTTGAGTTGCAAAATAAGTTTTTTTGCAACTATTTAAAAAAAAACAGAATTAATTGCTCCTTCTCTACACCGAATTTGTGAACAATTGTCCTAAAATTAGTTAAATTTTTATATTAACGTGCAATGTTCTGAGTTAAATTACTCAGAAGGCACTAGGTTAGAACAGCGTATACTTTTCTCCTGCCTGAGCTACTCGATTTTACCCGCAGACGGATCTAAACTTTGACCAAGAAAACATGACACTTTTGAAACACCCTGTACAATACGTTTATTTATTTTTTTGCTAATCTTATAACTTAAATTTTGTCCACAAATAGAGATGTGACTCGATGAAAAAAGTGTCCAAATCATTAAACAAATCGAAATGCAAAAAAATGGACAAATGAATCGAAAAATAATTCAAGCCAAAGAAATCTCCCTGCCACCTAATCACCGTTCAAAAACCAGTGAACGGAAATCAGGATAAAACAGTGTTTTATTTGGACCTTTTCTTGCGCCCATTTGAAAAAAAACAAGAGTTTTTTTTAATTTACTTTGAACCTTCGGTTGAAAACCGTTGTTGGACCGACTAGCGGCATCTCATCACTGTGCCGCAAACCACTATATGCTGTTCTTTTCTTGCGAGTAAACAGCGCTTTGATAAAACCCACAAGCAAATTATGAAAATTTTCTGTTCATTGAACGCTCCACCAGTGGAAAAAGTAAGTCTTTTTTTAACTCCCATAAAAAATGTTTCGAGAGAAAACAAGCCCTATTGTCAACCAGCACCATCTATCGTCACGACCAGTTCCACAAACCGATCGATTTGAAGTTGCCGATAAAGCAGTTAGCCACGAGTGACACGCCAACATTCTGCTGTCACTGGCTTCAACGGTAAACCGACATCCGCCGAACGAAATAGTGCCGATAGGTAATTGCAAATTACCAGAAAAATACACCGCTTTTCAGGTGCGAGACGTGCAAAACCTCACGCAGTAACCAACCCGAAACCAACGTGCGATTGACATGCACTGACAACGCGGTGGTAATTGTTCGAAAAATCGGTTGGAATAATTCGAACGACCGGATCTGTCAAATAAGGCGTAGGAATACAGGTCCGATTCCTTCCCGCAAAAGTTCTGCTGTTGAATCATCTTACATGTGGTGTTAGCCGGCATATTAACTGAAAAGTGCCAGTGAAAGTCAAATTGCACATCTAGTAAGGCACGTGGGACCCCAGAACTATGCATCAAGAAACCATCCAACTCATACAGGTCTTGGAAAAGACCGTGTCACCCGGTAAGCGCCGTTAAAACGCCTCGATCTGCTCAAGGTGCCAATTATCCTTCGTGTCATTTTTACCCTTGTTTATCCGTGCAATTTCCGGACGAAACGCACTTGATTCATGCGAAATGATAAGCTTGCAATGGTGGATTTGGATTTGTCAATCGAACGCGATAACCTTCTATACGGTTAAGGTCATTGGCCTATTTGGGTATCAAAGGAGCCCCATCGAGGTTACTGGATGTTTAGTCCAATTGCACTTTGTGCTCGGCCTATGTTTCCACAACAGAGAACTCATTTTGTTATCCACAAGCTGTTAAAGCCAATCTCTGTTCGGGGTTCACATGGAAACATCCGGATCCTTCGACAACTAATGCTGCTGCAAGGGTTTAATAAGTAACCCGTTTCCTGCTCCTAAGCTCAATGAAACTAAAACTGGTGCGTCTTTTCCACCACAAACTGGTTGGACCGAAACATCCAAAATCCTTCTAACCTGAAATTCGCTGGAGCTTTGCAACGTTCACTTATAACATGCAATCTGGCGAAAAAAGCCTTTCAAAACATTTCGGGCCTAATAACAGTCGCCTTCAACAACTACAACTTTTTTCATTGGCCAAACAACTACCAATTCGCGATTTTGGTGCCACATCTTATATCCCTATCGGTCACGTGCACCTACCAGATGGTGTTCTGACCAATGAACATACAGAAGAAATGTGGGTACACCTTTTCATCAATTTATCACCATCAGAATTTAACTTAATGTGGTTTTGAGAGCGATTAATTTGCTGATATGCAGGGTGTCCTTTATGGTCAAAAGGGGACATTCTTTGGCTCAAATGAAGACCATATGACCCAACTTTTATTAAGAAAAATTTCAAAAAAATTCCTGAGTTTCAGTCAATTTTATTGTTTATTATTTAAAATGTTACAAATACGTTTCGGTGTCTTTCTCCACCATCATCAGTTTGTGTGTATAGTTGTTTCTACCTTCACATTTGACTGGTTATTGAATTCCATATTTTATTCGATCGGCGAATCGAATAAAATATGGAATTCAATAACCAGTCAAATGTGAAGGTAGAAACAACTATACACACAAACTGATGATGGTGGAGAAAGACACCGAAACGTATTTGTAACATTTTAAATAATAAACAATAAAATTGACTGAAACCCAGGAAAATATACACAACAATAATTAAGAAAAATGTCCGTCATATTTTAATGAAGCTCGCTGTGAATTGGTCCTATGTAAGACTCATGTTTTGATGAAGCAACCGAGTTCAGCCGCTTTGGGCAATTCTTGAGTGTCTTGGTACAAAAGCTACCAGAACTTTAATTGGCAGCTGGAATCAACTGATTTTTTTCGAGTTGATAATGAGGCCAGATTTTTATCCTCCAAATGAAAACACGATAAAAAATGTATACAACAAGATCTACTTATTAAATAAGGCACTAAAACTACCAGACTATAAACGTGGTTTGCATCAGAACACCCAAAACTCTTCAATCGCAGTATGAATGCGATATTAACGCGGCTAGACGAATTATGCGGTTGTTTTAGCGCAGCAAATTCAACGTGACACTATCTTTCAGTTAAAAATGACCAAGATCAAGCGTCTGCATTCTTGGAACAGGCAGCAACAACCAATTTACTGGGCTTTATCAAGACGCTATCCGACATTCTACGACATGGTAGCAACAGTCCGGTTGCTCGAATGGCTGCAGGACTACAGCTCAAAAATCAACTAACCGCCAAAGATGAAACTACTAAGCAACTGTACCAGCAGAGGTGGCTGGCATTTCCCGAAGACATCCGGGGTTATATCAAAAAGAATGTAAGCGGCAAACAAGGCGCAAAAAAGCGGATCTAAAGCAAGTAAACACTTACAGGTTATTTGCGCTCTCGGTTCGGAAAGCAACCGGCCATCCTCTTCTGCTCAATGTGTCGCCTATATTGCTGTAGCCGAGCTGCCGCAGCGACAGTGGCCGGACTTGATCGCCACTCTGGTCAGCAACGTGATCAACGCCACATCTGAAGAGCAAAAAGAGGCGTCTTTAGAAACCATCGGATACATTTGTTCAGTGCGTATTAACTAACACATTGATTAATAGTAACTAATAAAAATACTCTTATACAGGAAATTGATTCAGATGTTCTAGTCTCACAAGCTAGCGACATTTTAACAGCGATTGTGCATGGGATGCGAGTTACAGAGCAGAGCAATCACGTGCGGTTGGCTGCCACGCGAGCTCTTCTCAATTCCCTAGAGTTCACAAAGGCCAATTTTGATCAGCCCAATGAGAGAAACTACATCATGGAAATCGTATGTGAAGCCACTCAGTCACCAGACCCACAAATCAAGGTAAATGCTTCATTTCAACCAATGAAGCTATTAAACGTTTTTTCCTAAATTCGATTTCTTCCTTAAATTGTGCATTTCTCTTTCAGGTGACTGCCTTGGAATGTCTAGTCAAAATAATGTCGCTCTACTATCAGCATATGGAACCCTATATGGCAGTAGCCCTATTTCCGATCACTTTAGAAGCAATGAAGTCCGACAACGATGCAGTTGCTTTGCAGGTGAATTTACCGGTAGTTTCAAGTCCATTTCAACATTTTTATGCTTGATTTTGTTTCAGGGCATAGAGTTTTGGTCCAACGTCAGCGACGAAGAAGTGGACTTAGCCATTGAAGAGAGTGAAGCTCAAGAATGTGGCAGGCCCCCATCAAGGTACTTACCTCGACTTGACTTTGTTGGTGACAAATTAACGTTAATCGGGTTTCAGAGTATCTCGACATTATGCCAAAGGAGCCCTTCAGTACATCATGCCAATCTTGCTAGAAAAACTGACAAAACAAGATGGAGGCGACGATGAAGACGATTGGAACCCCAGCAAGGCGGCAGGAGTCTGTATCATGTTGCTTGCTACCTGTTGTGAAGATGAGATCGTTCCTCACGTCCTGCCTTTCATTAAAGGTGAGCAAAACAAGGAAATTTTTCCATTCTCAAATTAAATATTTGTGTTTCTAGATAATATTAGATCTGAGAATTGGAGATTCCGCGATGCCTCACTGATGGCTTTCGGCTCAATTCTGGGAGGATTGGAAAACGCCACTCTAAAACCTTTGGTAGAGCAGGCAATGCCCACTCTTATCGAACGGATGTACGACAGCAGCGTTATAGTGCGTGATACAGCTGCATGGACTTTTGGCAGAATCTGCGAAGTTATTCCTGAAGCTGCGATAAACGAGACCTATTTGAAGCCACTTCTAGAAAGCTTAATAACTGGTTTAAAGGCTGAGCCCCGAGTTGCTGCCAATGTGTGCTGGGCATTCTCAGGTAAATGCATTCTGCGTGGTTTGTCGTTCGTATTATTTAGATATGCTGATTAGGTTTGGCTGAGTCGGCATACGAAGCTGCAAGCAACGAAATTGCCGGTGGAGATGACACTACACCAGATACCTATTGTCTGTCGCAGTACTTCGAGTTCATTGTGCAACGGTATGGAAATTCAGGCTTATTTGGTTTGAAAGCTACAAAGAAAGTTTTTTAGATTGCTGGAAACGACTGATAGGCCCGACGGTGCGCAAGCAAATCTACGTCCTGCAGCCTACGAGGCTTTGATGGAAATGGTCAAAAATTCGCCCAAAGATTGCTACGTTACTGTGCAGAAAACCACCATGGTCATCATGGAGCGACTGCAGCAAGTGAGTTTTTTTTATCAATCTTGTAGCTCGCATATCACTGTTCATGTTTGTTGCAGGTTCTGCAAATGGAATCGCACATAAGCAGCCACAGTGATCGGTCTCAGTACAACGATCTACAATCGCTCTTGTGTGGCACATTGCAATCAGTCCTTCGGAAAGTCACCCCCGAGGATGCGCCCCAAATTTCTGATGCCGTAAGTTCGGTCCACCAAGCAGTTTTCTCGAGAGGTCACCAAACATTTTTGTCTAGGTGATGACCGCTCTGTTAACGATGTTCAACTCCAACAAGAGCGGCGGCGTTCAAGAGGATGCTCTGATGGCTGTGGGCACGCTGGTCGAACTGCTGGGGGAGAATTTCCTCAAATACATGGACGCGTTTAAGCCCTTTTTGTATCTTGGCTTGAAAAATCATCAGGAGTATCAGGTAGACGGTTTAGCTAAGGAACCCATATTTTTTGTCTCAGTGTTACTTGCGGGTAACCATCCATTTACCTCTGAGCGTCAGATGAGACATACATAAAACATGTTTTTGCTGTGTTCTTCCACAACTTGTTGGAGGATCTGTGCTAAAAACATGGTACACATATGATTCTAAAAAATAGTAGCGCTCTTTAAGATTATTTCTCGACAAAAACGCAAGCGTATATTTTTTAATTTGATTTCTAGGTGTGCGGAACTGCCGTTGGGCTGACAGGAGACATCTTCAGAGCACTCAAATTGAAGACTCTTCCGTACTGCGATGAAATCATGACCTTGTTGCTTGAAAACTTGGGAGAACCAACGGTGCATCGCAGCGTCAAGCCGCAGATTCTCTCAGTTTTTGGAGACATCGTTCTTAGCATTGGCCCAGAGTTTCAGAAGTACTTGGAGGTGGTTCTTGCTACTTTAGCTCAGGCATCCCAAGCACAAGTAAGAACATATCAATGGAATTGGTAATTTTTTTAACACATTTCGATTTGCAGGTGGATCGCTCCGAATTCGACATGGTGGATTACTTGAACGATCTGCGTGAAGGGGTGCTAGATGCCTACACTGGCATTATTCAAGGATTGAAAGGCGATGGTCCAACTCCGTCCCCGGATGCAGCTCTACTGGAGCCCCACATACCATTTATTGTGCAATTTATCACAGTTGTTGCTCAAGACACCGAACATTCTGATGGAACCATAGCAGTGGCTGCTGGTTAGTACTCGTAAAATATTTATATGTATTTGACTATAAAATTAGCTGTTTTCTCATGTGATTTGTATTGTTAAAGGAATCGTGGGCGATCTTTGCTCGGGCTTTGGACCGCCGATGTTACCCATGCTGGATCTGGAGCCGATTAACGAAATGTTGGCACAAGGTAGAAGGTCGAGAACATCTCGCACCAAAACATTGGCCTCCTGGGCAACTAAGGAACTTAGGAAATTGAAAATGAATTCAGTCCAAGCCCCAACGGCGCCGGCAGCCAGTTGGTAAGTCTGTATGCTTTCACACAAGTCTAAATGCTTTCACTTTGTCTTTTGGTATAAGCAAATGCATTTGCGGTCCTTGCATTGATTTATTAAGAACACTCAATTTTTCAAAAATGTCAACCAAATATGTAAGTTTAACAATAAAATTATCGTCCCTAAACATATTGCCGTCTTCATTATGATTTCCTCGAGAAACAGCAATTTCTTCTTTGAGTTCAAGTACCCTTTGAATCACTTTTGAACGAGATAGCCAGTGCACTTCTTCACTCTTCACACAGTTTTGCGAACAACCCTGTTTTTTATGTAATTTATAACTTTCGTTACTTTTGCAAAAACATTGTTAAGTTCCTCGCTTATAGTTTTTGATACGAGAGCTGCTCTGTGGAGCATGCAATGTGTCCAGAGAACCTCAGGTGTTTTCATTTTAACTAGTGTCTAAAGGCCAGTTTTGTGTCCCGCCATTGATTGTGCACCGTCGGTACAGAGCCCAATGCAATTATTCCACATTTTGTCGTTCTCATTAAAAAATCTGTATTATTTTGAAAATTTCATTGGATGTGGCTCTGTCAAGAATTGGTTTGCAAAATAAGATATCTTCAATTATATTAGTATCGTCAACATATCGAACATATGCAATTAAATGTGCACCTTTAGCTACATCAGTAGCTTCATCTACTTGTATGGCGAATTTTGAAGTACGCATTCGAGAAACTAATTGGTCACAAAGATCTTCATATGTATCATCAACTCTTCTATTACTGTGTATATTTTCCTGACTGTATTTCAATTTAATCCAAAAAAATTCCTGGGTTTCAGTCAATTTTATTGTTTATTATTCAAAATGTCACAAATACGTTTCGGTGTCTCTCCACCATCATCAGTTTGTGTGTAAGGCTGTTTCTACCTTCACATTTGACTTACTTGAGTCAAATGTGATGGTAGAAACAGCCTTACACACAAACTGATGATGGTGGAGAGACACCGAAACGTATTTGTGACATTTTGAATAATAAACAATAAAATTGACTGAAACCCAGGAATTTTTTTGGATCAATTCTTCTGCCAATTATATTATCAGCAAGCGGTATTTGTTGCAGCTGATTCGCATAAGATTGGCCAAACATTGTTTTGACTATTTCAATAGCTGCTGGTAAAACTAAGGTTTCTGCTATTGTGTGAGGTTTTTTACATTGCGCGAATTGGAAAATTGTTTACTGAAACTAATTTTCGCGGCTCCCTTTAGACTAGTCCGCGCCTCCCAGTTTGGAAAACGCTGATCTAGAGATTCAACTAAACATTCACCCTGTTAATTGTTAAAAATTATTGGTTGACAATATGCTTTAACGTAACCCGTACTGTTTCTGTGCAGGAAGGTTGTCGAGATTCAACACAAATTTTATTGATGGACGGTAATTGTAAGTTTTGTGTGTGTGTGTGTGTGTGTGTCATTGTTAACCAACGCCATTGCATGAGCTGCATTGCTGTTTTGAGCGACTGCTTGAAAGCGTTTTGTTTATTTTATCCTCATTTTGGTGTTTGGTTGACAAGCAAAAGTAAGACTGTTTTTCTCCGAATGAGCGATGCTGGAAGTGTTTATGTTCGTTGGACTCCAAAAGGTAGTTCTTTGGACTATTACAGATATTTTCAGGTGCGTTTTGTTTTTCGAAGAGCGTGTTTTTTTAGCAAAATAATAAAGTTCATTGAAATAATCAAAACAAAACCTTGCACTCAACTCGCAACTTTTTGGTTTCGCAGACACGAAACTGTTGAGTTTTTCTGGCTTTTAGACCGTCGCGCAATAGAATTTCTTTTTGGCGTTTCGCAAGCTACCAGTCTAAAGCAAGGGCCACGAAAGAGTAACTCTATAAATTGATGTTTATACTTCCAGATTCCATAGAAGCCGTACCCAATGTCCATTACCACACACTGACCACTCATGGACAACCTCTAAGCACGTGGTCGATGTAGTCATGTACATGTAAATCATAGTACTGCCCGTACTATGATTTAGTACCAGTTTAGTACTTCGCCTTGGTTTAGTGTGCCGCGAGAGACTCAAATGTGTCGTAAAAACGTTTAGTTTTAATTAATTTCAAGGTTTTGCATGAACATGAAAGTCAAATCGCTTCTTGGATTGTCTGAAGGGAAAAAATTGCGCGTTTTTAAACAGAATTGATTTTATTTTTCGTACAGTTTTGAAACCGAATAAAACGCGCAGTTTTTACTAAATTATATTTCTAGAATCGTTTTGAATTGAACAAAATTGTATTCTCTTGTAACGAATGTTCGGCTATTTTTACAAAATGATGCTTAAAAAAAATTGCAAATTCATTCTCCGCCACCAATTTATTCATGCGCCTAAAGAACAATTGTAAGAATAGTCCAGCTGTCTTGTTACCTTATATACTTTACACTATATTATTAGTAAATACCGCTTTAGTAAAACTGTTTAAATACTTGCGAGCGTTTAAATGTTGTTCAAGGCAAAACGAGTAGTTGATACTTTCATTTTTATTCCATTTTTCTGGCTCAAAAAAGCGATTCTTGCCGACCCTCTACACTTATTTATTTACGAAAATCAAACGCAGGGGGTGCTGGTCGTTATTTTGGGCCTAAATCGGTCCAGTACGAAAGTTTTGATAGTGAATGTGTCTGGATCGGTGCTGCGAGGAATTTGGATTGAAAGTTTCATTATTTAAGCTTCCTGAGTTCAAGTATGTAACGATTCAAATCAGGACATGTGAATGGTGAAGAAAGGTGAGAAAAGTTCTGCTCGTGGCGTGATGATTTGAAAAGTCGATGGTAAGTTTTGATGAAAGGTTTTTGGTTCAAGGCTCGATTGTGCCTTGTCTGGGTGGGTGGGTAGTTGTGTGTCAGAAATTAAAGGATTGTTACTGATTAGTTACTTGTTGAATGCTTTCTGGACGTCTGGTTGATAAATTATCTTTCAAAACTAGAATGTGGCTTGCAGGTATCAAAAGCTGAAAATTTCAAACAGTGATTTTTTAGGGTCTATTTTAGAAGAAATAACGTGATAGCACATTCTAAGGATTCTCCTAAACAAGGGAGCTTCATTACTTTGTAATAAAACCAACTAATAATTTTGGAAACCGCCGCAATTTGTCAAATTGCGTTGGTTTCTACAATAAATGGTATATTTATGGCTTGATGCATTTGATTATCTCGCTATAAATACACGATATTTTATGTGACCAGAGAATTTTCATGGGTTTCCAGAACAGTTTGGTGTTTTATCGATAATTTTACCTGCCAAGTCCTTTATATTTCTGGCACAATGTGTGAACCAATCAAAAAGCTGTCGCTTTCTGGTAAAGCGACAGCTTGGGGAGGGCTAGATTATAAGAACTAAAGAATCTGTGATTTGGAAAGGTTTCTAAACGTTGCCAAAAAAGTGAATTCCATTAGTTTTTTAAATCAATTACATAAATAATGTTAATGTAAGTAGAAAAGAAACCTTTCCAATGTAAACGTAATTATAATTGTAGCGGATTATAATTATCGATTCCTCGTATGTATGTGATATTTTGCTGTGGGTAGCGTCGGTTACGAAACGGGAAACATTCCAGATACCATTCGGGTAGATTTTTTTACCAACATATCGCAAAACTAGTCTGTTTTATTCACTTCGAAATTGAAACATAGTTTGATCCGAACCCCACAGCGTATTCAAGGCTGTATGCAACTTAGTATGTAAGACGTATGCTCGTTATTTTGTATGTAAGATTGTAAGTATATATTTTTGAAAATTTTTATTTAGTACGATAAGGTTTTCCATAACATGATGCGTAGGCCTATACGTGTTGTTTTCTTTTAAGTTCAATCGCGTGGAAAGTTATCGATCGTTTTAATTGTGAAAAAGGCTAAGTTTGCTGAGTATGTTAATGAATGAATACATTTTGAAATGATTTTAAAACTTGATTTCTGCATTTGCGAAATGGGCGCGCGAATCCGGACTGCCAAATATTCAGCAAACTAGTTTTAAATTGAAATAAATAACCATTAGGATCTTATCAGGAATGCAAAAGGGTTTAACAGCTCTTATCGGAATACTACGCCAAAACTCTTAAAAGCTCTCACTAACCAGTTTTAGTGAATGTTTCTTCAGTAAAACCCTTTTGCTTACTGGCTTAGTATTGTGAACAAGTAGGAGTCTTTTTTATTTTTGGGCATCAATACACCTGAAGTCATTTGAAAAATCAATCAATCTCTGGTCTGTTCAAACCCATTGTCCAAATCCTTTCCACATTTTCAATTTCAAACACAATTCCGCATATACAGTGTGTCTAGTAAAAGCGCCCGGATTTGTTGTTTCCAGCCCTGATTTCTGACCAATAAGTAAGCAGATGTAAGCTGGCGTGTAAACGTATTGAGATGGTGCTGATGACTGCGGAAGGCTTGCGTGTTTCGTTTTGCTTGTGCCATGATTGTTACCGCTCATTTTATAGGAAATTTCGAGGCGATGTTTGACAATAGTCCTGTTAGTGTGAAAATGAAGACTGATCCCTTATGATAGTGAATAAGTTTAGCTCAAATGCCGTTTGCGAGTTGTTGCATCAGGGCTTACTGTCCGCAGCTCTATTCCAAGTGTTTTCGTCATGTTTTAGTACTATGTTTCGTTGAGGCTGTTCCAGACGATTGTCACTTTACCAATCAGAAATCCATATTCTGGAACATTCTCGACGTGTCCGAATGTCGGTAATTGTTTAATTGGCTTTACCTAATTTGAATTGTCGATTACTAGGTGAATTGTTAGAAGGAAAACGGTGTCGAGTTTCGATTTTATTTGATGCACGCCCGTTTAGTTAGCGTACATATAATTTCCACTGTGGAATCAAACGTTATGAAGGAGATTTTGTAGTTCGCATATCAGGAATAAAATCTCATTTGGGTCCAACGTGTTTTATTCGTTATAAATGCTCTCCTGCGGAAAATCCCTAATCCTATTCAAGAGTCCTGTAAAATACTGTTTGCCCGAAAATACTCGGAAGATGTTCTGAAGAAATTAAAGCGAAAACTGCAATAATTTGCAGGATTTAAAAGAAAATATCGGAAAAACAAGAGGATTGATTTGCAGATGGTAGCGAAAAAGTCGTCTAAACGGCACCAAATCATGACAAAAACTCGATAATCCTTAAAGCCAAAAAATTGCAAAGAAGAATGATCACAATGTTTGCCATCTGTGTCGGATAATTAGCCTTATTAGCCACACACTAAAAATCAGAAGAATTATTCAACGGCGTATACATGGTGACCCAAAAAGTAGATTTTAAAAATCAATTGAAAAAATGTACAAGCTGCTCAATTCCAATGCATTCTTCAACTGAAGGCAACCCTAATTTGCAAACGCAAAGCCAAATGGCTCTCTTGTCAGTCTCTCTGTCTGAGTCATAGACTCATTATCCGCCTTTTTCCTCGCCAGCATTTCCTCCAGGAAGCTTGCATAGTCGTGCTGCCTGGGGAACGCTTTCGCCAACGCCAGTCGCCATATTGTAGTTGTCGAGCCTGTTAAACCATGCCCTTGCAATTTAGCCTGCATAAAATAGGCTCGCTCGTACGCCGACCAACCATGATTTTCGCCAGCCATCGATCGACATTACAATCCTTGCTGTCTGGATCAAATGGCTCCAGAATTTCGCCCCCTGGCCTAGCCCTTGCAGGACCACGGCATGCCCCAGTACACGGCGACGACCTACCGCTACCTTCACGACTTGGCACGGACTCATAGGACAACTCAAACGGACATACTAGACATAGCCCTGACAAAAGGCATTTCTCATTCCGTTAACATACAGAACTCTGACTCCGATCACAACCCCATAATCATCGACATCAACGAACAATGTACAAACAACCCCTTAGCCCCAATTACATACACCGACTGGAAAGTCCTCAGATATTACCTGGGCGAGATTCAAACTCAGGACCACTCTCCCAAAAACGCAAAGGAGCTTAACTGCCTTTCAGCCTTCCGCCAGAACTTAAACAACTTATTAAAAACAGAAACAAACTAAAACGCAGGGCCAAGCAATGAGGAAAAACAAAAACACACTTCCCCCCAATACATGGAGAGAGAGGACTGGTCTATACGGACAAGGAGAAAGCGGAAGTCTTCGCCGACTCCCTAAAGCACCAGTTTTCTCCCAACATGTCCCAGACAAACGACCCTGAATTCGAAAAGGAAGTTAAAAACAACCTCAGAGAAATCAAACATAGACAAATTCCCCCAGACTGCCCCCAAATCCCACCCGTAACACTGACCGAACTGAAAAACAAATATCCGCCCTCAAAACCAGCCAAAGCTTCCGGACCAGACCAAATTACAAACAAAATCCTAAAACATCTTCCAGAAAGTCTCCTAAACCAAATCCTAACTTTAATAAATGCCTCTTTCTCCCTCAGAGAATTCCCTACGTCCTGGAAAACCGCCTCTGTCATACTAATCCCCAAACTCACTAAAAACAAAACGTTCCCCCAAAACTGGAGACCTATCAGCCTCCTCTCTACGCTCTCAAAACTCACCGAACGACTATTCTTTGAACGCCTCAACGATCTACCCTCCCAAAACCACACGATCCCTCAGGAGCATTTCGGTTTCATGCAAAAACATGATGCCGTACTGCAAGCAGCCAGGCTAATTCAAGATGCCACGATCGCGCTCCAGGGAAAGGGCTCCACTGGCATCATTTTCCTGGACATAGAAAAAGCTTTCGACAAAGTATGGCACGAGGGCTTGGTTTGGAAACTCCAAAACATCCACAACCTACCCCTAACCTTTGTTCAGTTCGTGACAAACTTTCTCCACGAGAGAAAGTTTTTCATAACTCTGAACGAAACAAAATGCTCCACCCGATCCACAAAAGCAGGAGTCCCCCAGGGCTTCCCGCTTTCCCCAACTCTTTACAACCTATACACAGCTGATGCTCCAAAAAGCACCCATTCCAAAGTTGCTCTTTTCGCTGATGCACGGGCCTCTATTATTGTAATAAAAACATCAACTACATAATCCCACCTTTACAACGACACTTAATCACTTTCCAAGCCTGGACCGACACCTGGAAAATCAAAATTAACTCTGAAAAAACTAAAGTCATGATAAAAACTAGAAAAACAGTCAACACAAACACTCCAAAACTAACACGGAACAACACGCAAATCGAATACACAAAGGCAGTCAAATATCTTGGCATAATAATAGACTCTAAGGTAAACTTCTCTCATCACATAAACAAAAGTATTAAAACAGGAATTCAAACTGCCGCCTACCTAGACCCTCTTCTTAATCGCAAAAGCACACTCTCACTACAAAACAAAACTATAATTTACAAACAAGTGATCAGAGCACAAGTTTGTTACGAGGCACCTGTCGTCGGCCAAACATGCAACACAAACATCAAGAAACTCCAAACATTCCAAAACAAACTCCTACGTCGAATTTCAAGCGCTCCTTGGTACATTCGAAACATCCAAATCCACAAAAACCTGGAAATGGAAACGATCCAGGAATTCATCTCAAAACTACACAAAAAGTTCAAAACCAAAATCCTCGACCACACAAATCCCCTAATCCAAGAGACTTTTTCCCGAACAATCCCAAAACTCCACTTCAAATTTTCCAATAGTCTAATGGCAGACCCCTTTTGGGAACACCCACCTTAAGAAAAAACCCGGCTAAATGAAAAACTAAATTTAAACACATTAAAGATAAATAAGGCCAAACCACAGAACCACTTTCTTCCAAACTACCCAAAACTTCCATTTTCTTTTTCAGTGGATCTATTTTTTTTTATTATTTTTATCTTTTTTTCCTCTCATTAATCTCAGGCAAATAATCCCCTTCCTCACCTAGACTTACTCATAGGCCAGCACTAAAGACTAAAAGCCTTAACTGGCCAAGTCTGAAAAAAACGTTCAACACGGAACGGACTCATGTGAATTCGCCACTCTAGTGCGTTCTTCCAACATCGCCAGTTTAACCGCCATCGCCGTTTCTTCCGCCATCAGACTTCGGATACTTGCTGCCAAACCGCCTTGCAGAAGATCCTTTACCGCCTGATTGACCGCCCTGGAGGTCGCACTGGACCTGTCATCAGGAGTAGAGCCAGTCTCCGCCTCATCCAGCTCACACTTCAGAATATCCTCCACATCCAAATCATCGCCCTTGCCGGCCATTTTGGATTGTTCGCCGCACCACACAAACTGGTTTTTCTTTTTCACAACACCACACCAAACGATCACTCGTCCCAATCCGCGAGTTCACTTATTCCACTTCTGATATTGTTAGGCTAGAAAGTCTAGTAACTCTTAAATCACTTTTGGATTGATCAGGGAGTAGTTGGGTGAATAAAGGCGTTTGAACGATTTTAGCCCAATCCAAAAGTGACTTAAGCGTTACTAGACTTTCTACCCTAACAAAATCAGAAGTGGGAGCTAAATATGCTACTCCGACAAAAATACTCGAAACTATTGGAATCTTACATTTTGGACAGAGCCTTCAGAGTAAAACAAGAAGAAACATTCACTGAAATAAAAAAAATCAGAGCAGGGGTACCACAGAGAAGTGTCCTAGGACCTCTCCTGTACCTGATGTACACCAGTGATTTACACTACTCAGATCTTAATACTATAGCTACCTTTGCAGACGATACCGCTATATTAGCGGTAGGGAAACCCCATGAGGCAGCCGCAATTAAACTGCAAACATCAGTTTCACAAATATATGATTGGACCAAAAGATGTCGTATCAAACTAAACGAGACCAAGTCTGTACACATTAACTTCACAAATAAAACTAACCAGCAGGAACCAATTCACTTAAAAAATGCTCAGATCCCTTATGCAAACTCAGCAAAGTATCTGGGCATAACATTAGATGCAAGACTGCGCTGGAAAGCCCATGTTAAGAAAAAAAAGGAAGACCTCGATATAAGATATAGGAAAATGTACTGGCTACTGGGTAGGCACTCCAGACTATCAACCTACAGCAAAGTACTTCTGTATAAACAAATCTTCAAACCAGTGTGGACTTACGGTTTACAGTTCTGGGGTTGCGCTAGCAAGAGTAACATCCTAATTATCCAGAGATTCCAGAATAAAGTACTGAGAAACATTCTTAATGCGCCTTGGTACATCAGGAATAGTGATATTCATCGAGACCTTCAGATGGATACTGTTGACCAGACTATCACGAGATTTGTAAGGAGTCACGAACAACTGCCTCATCAACACGTGAATGTCGAGGCGATTCAGCTCCTCGACAATACCAACCTGACAAGAAGACTCAAGAGGGTAAAGCCTTTTGAGCTATGTAAGTGACTATGTCAGTGCAAAAGCAGAACATTGTGCGGTTTTGTGCTACACGGTAATTAGTGTAGCTATGTCACTAGACCACCAGACTCTAAGGTACACTAGTGGGTAGGACCTTAGTTTGAAGATTTATCCATAGTTAAGTTAGGTTAGAACAGAATTACCCATTGATCAACTTTGGAGTTTCAACGAGGAGTTTAATTAAAAAAAAAACTAGACTTTCTACCATAACACACACACCACACCACATACCAACCCTAAGAATATATTAAAGAAACCAATGCGGGATTATTATTATTATACTCTGGATTTTCCGTAATGAAAAATCCAATAAAAGCATGTTCACAACGAAAAGTTGTAAATTATGTGCGTGTCTAACGCGTTCAGCTTAGCTTATTTTATGTTTTACTTTACACTCAAAAATATTGAAGATTTGAGGTTGCTTCAAACAAAACTTGTCCACCTGATGATACTGCTTCGTTTTGGGAGAAGAAAATAAAGTTCCATTGCAGGTTGGGTTTCATTGTTAAAACTAAGTTTGGTTTTCTGGGTACATGTTTGGACAAATAATTCTGTCATCACCTCAGTTGGATACTTCCCAATGAAGAAATATAAATTTTAAAGTGGACGCCAGGCTTGAAGCTCGACCAGCCCTTTATTCAGGTATATCCAGTGGTGTGGGGCGAAATTTGAAAGAAGGGCAGCAATTTATAAATGCACTTTACGTTCGACCACTAGTGTAAGTAGTAGAAAACCTACCATTTAGGTAAGTAAGTTACATTTTACGCATTGTAACTCAAACGCACAGTTCTGTCAGGGCTAATTTCGGTCTAACCGACATGTTGTTATTCGTCAAGTAAGATTGCTAAATTAGTAATTTGAACCTCAACTGTTTCTAAATACCTCTTTAGAAAATGTTAAGCGACAGTGAAATCGAAACTTTACCACCCCCAAAAATTATACAATTAGCAGAAAGCCACTACGAACGACTTGCTACCAACAAAACACCGTCCAAGATCTGAAGTTTTTTTTGGAGAACGTATTGTTAGCTTCCTTCGAAGAATTATCATGTAACATGAAAAAGCCTTCTTGGATTCTTTCTAGGGGAAGCAATGGTTTCCTTGCTTCCATGGACCCGCACTTCCCTGGGCATATCCATCACCACTCGGAAACCCTTCGACCATTTTAGGATTTTTTGCAATTTATTGCATTGTCTAGTCACATTCATTGTTTTGATGGATGATAGTGCGAAACGATCTTTTTCCCAAACAGGAAGTAAACAGACAGAAACTCGGCCATAAACCACCATAAACCATTGGCCGGTTGTGTTTGTTTGAATGGGACATGAAGGCAGGTTTGCGAAACACATGCGGTGATGGTAAACGTCAATTAGAAGAAACTAAGGGAAATTATTGGCTCTGGTAGAAATCGGTTTTATGGGGGCATAAATATGCAGGCGAGTACAATAAATGCTCCGCTATCTTTTGTGACTAAACATGATCAGAGCTGTGTCAAAAAATGACAAAACAAATATCGGGCAACCGGTTTTCAGTTCACCAAAATTGCTGTTTAATGGGAAACGTACACATTCCTTGAAAGTGTTTCAGTGGCGTTTCTTAGCAAAGCTGGGACAAACTGATCTTTCCGAAAGCTTGAAAACCGCATGAGACTTTCTCTCAAGCCAATGCTATTGTCTTTGGCAAACATTTATGAGGTCTCTAACTTGATAAATGGGCCAATAAATTTCAACCCTCTTATTCAATTTATACAACAATGTTTTCTTGGCCTTGACTTACCAGATCGTGACAACGAAACCCTGCCATTCCCTTGGTGCGAGCAGGTACTCTGAAACAATAAAACAGCCGTATTTTTTTGTTTTGGGCAACAAGTCGATTTTTTCCCGTTACGTCAATGGTAAGTGGTCACTTCTACGCATAGTCTGTTTAATGTCGGGCGCTAATTGAAAAAATAAACAATTTCAAATGTGTTTCTCTGAGAGCTGCTGTACCTTCGGTTGAAAAAAGCAAAAGAGCAAATACGGTTTCAACATTACCAGGAACGATTTAGGACCGTTAAGACGTGATATTTACGGTTTGATCATGCATTAGGAATAAAGAGTATTTGTTCATTTGGTTTAAACAAAAAAGGGAGCAAGGGAGCACTTAGTCGACCAATTTGATTGAAGAAATTGGGTATATCGATGCAGCTCTTTGGACACTTTTTTAATGTGCATTTAAATCTGAGTGCAAAGTAGTCGAGAAAGCAAACTACTGTGATCTGTAACTCCAGTCCATTTTTTATTAAAAAGCCGCACTTTTCAAAGCTTTAGAATATCTATTTTCGCCTTTCTAAAGTAGCTTGAAATGCTCAAGAAACATCTTTCCTTTTGTGCTCTTAACCATTTGTGCATCTCAGTGTTAATCTCTATCTAACTAGCTGTTAATCTGCGACTGGACTGGACCTTTGTCCGGTCTGCGCTAGGGAAAGTGACTAATTCAGCACGTTGTTACAATTTTCACACCAGCCAACCACCCATTTTGCTCTTATACAAAGTGTCTCACACATAAATACCGTAAATTCATGGGTGAATAGACCATGAACAAATATGAAAAAAATCCAAATAAACATGGGTCCGCAAGCTTCGTTTCCGAAATACAGGGCGTCAAATTTTACTTAAAGAATACAAAATTGTAAATTTCTCCAAAAAGGTTTGAGAAATCTTAATGAAACTTTGTGGGAAACTTTGAAACTTTCATTGTTAATAATTCTAATTTTTTTTGTTTTTTCTAGTGGCATGCATACTGCTATGTTATTGGATATTTTTGAAGTAAAAAATCGTACACCACTGGTTTTTTGAAAAATGAAAATTACATCTTAATTGATGGTTCAATTCTGAAGAAAAAAGTACTCTAATCTTCCCTTTTTGTCTGTAAGCAAAGGCGATTATATGAGAATTTTGAAGAATGGGCACAGTGTGCTCTAAGAAAGTGACAAATTCATAAGGTTGTTGGGATTTTCGGGGCCTGGGCCGGGGCAATTGTTGGGCGTACGCAATTTAGACACGGCGCCTTGTCGGGTTATCGCCAAAAGTTACCGAAAAGGTGCAAAATTGGCCTGGAATTCTCAAAACACGTGTCTATTCAGTTTCGCAATGGAAAGATGCAAGAATTTTAGTGTTTTTGAAAATGTATATCTTGACCTCAAATGGTGGATTTTGGAATCACTGCTTAACTTTAACAAGAAAATACCAGAGTTTTAAACAAAAAAAGCTATTTAAAACCTGCGGTTCCGAAGACATCTTCATGTCGTGCAGGTTTATGGAGTTTCGATCCCAAAAAAAAAGAATCTTTACGACCGCTTTAAATCGAAAGCTCCCTGTTAGATAAAGAAATTGTGCTGCCATTGTAAAACTATATATTTACATTTTATGTCGTCCCACATGGCTTATGGAAACAGTTGGAAGGTTTCAGAAATCACCAACATTCGTGCGTGTTGAACAAGAACCAACGGACAAAAGGCCGCGCAACATAAAATCCTGCTGGACATCAAACGAGCCGAAAGGATGTTTTTCTACCAGTTCCAAGGGGTAATAAAGACATTAAGGCGAGAGTGCTCCTGGCCGGTGATTTTTTCCGAAACCGTACTGAAGGCCTAATAAAGGCCGAGACGCCGCAACCAGCGCCTTCAAAGTGCCGGCAATTTTGGATGATCACAAAAAAGACATGTTGAGGTAGTCGACAAAGACTATCAAGCAAATCAAAAATTATAAAATGGCAAGAAATCGGGGCGCTTTTAAAGCGAAAATAGTTTCAAAAGTTTGAAGCTTTTGCTAGACAAACCATCGGCAGGCATAACTGATAAAAATAAGCAATAAATTGTTTAAGGAAAATATTGGAGCAAATATGTCTTATCCGAAGTTAATAGAGTCCGAGGTACATGGAGTCAAAGTTGAAATTAAATTTTCGTTTATTTTTAGTATTATTCGTAACCAGCTTTTGTATTACCAAAAAAATTGTGTTTACAGATTTCTTAGATCGGGGCGTTAGCTGCAATAGTCTGGAGAAAAGTCTCTCCAAAATCTCGTTCTTCGATATTTGCTGAAGAAAACATGTGCATTTGGTTCAAGTCGATATCTCGCACCGTTTTCGAGATATTTCACATTGAAACCTCTAGTGATTCTGCAGCAGTTAAAACTTTCTTGTGCATAATAAGTTAATTTACGACAATATTAGAGACCCAATTTGAGTTAGTTGAAAAAACCACTTGCGGTTTCAATGTGAAATATCTCGAAAACGGTGAGAGATACCGACTTGAAGCACCTGCACATTTTCTGTTTAGGAGCTATCCGAGAACGCGATATTGCCGACAAACAGAGGATATTTTAAAATCCAAAAAAGATATAATGTTTTAAATGGCTCTAGGAACTACAAGCTGAGTAATAGGAAATAAAAAAATTTAAAAAAAACCCCAAAACACAAAATTTTTTTGGTCATAGGAAAACTGACTAAGAACCTATTGGAAGAAACTTATTGGACAAAATTGCCTGAAACGCAAATTTTTTACCTAGAAAATATGTGAGTGAATTTTGTTGCATTAGTTGTTTGGGGAGAATCAAATGTTACCATTTTGAACGTTTATTTGTGTGGTCATAAATTGGTCGACAAAATGTAAAAATCGAAACCATTCTGATACCCCGCTGCGAAGCGTTTCTAACACCAGCCATTTTGGGTCTAGAATAAACATTTTTGTCCCTTAAAACCTTGTGGGTGGTCGACTTTTTTGCGCAACATTTAAACGTATTTGACTTGCAACTAAGAAATATGAAATTAGAAACTCTCTAGAAGTTTTGCTTTGCTTCGAAATGTTTCCAGAATTTTCGGTATTGACTGAATAGGCCCTGAGACAAGAAATTCAAATGTTTTAGGGTAGCAATCAGACAATTAAATAATCAACATCATTCCCTTCGACTGGCAAACTGAACTGGCAGTTTGTTTTACCATCGATTCCCAGAAGTCCAAGAACTTACATTCGGGTTGAAAAAAAAATCGAAGAGATAAATTTGCCTCCATCATAAAACCTTCAATATGGTGCTATACCAAAGCGGTATTCCGTGGTACCCGTCGGCCAATCAGAATAGCTGACCACTCGAGAAGGAGGAGCGACCGGTTGAGGACTTGAAATTTAAGTTATTTACCCGATAATATAACATCAGTGGTTCGAAAAACTTCAGAGCAGTTAACGGATCGGTGTGAAAGATTGACAAACACTAAAAAGTATAGTGCTTAATTGGATATAATTCACACTAGCAGTGAATGTATGTATACAGATTACACAAACACATTGGGACTTATTGGAGCTTTAAAATTTATATTAATTGTTTAATTCATTCCAATGTATTCCTGGGTTTTCAGTCAATTTTATTGTCACTAATTATGGTGTTATGTGATGAGCCCTGCGTTTCGTCCCGGGTCTACCTATTGGACTCGTCAGTGTGTCGTCAACTGACGAGTCCAATAGGTAGACCCGGGACGAAACGCAGGGCTCATCACATAACACCATAATTAGCGACAATAAAATTGACTGAAAACCCAGGAATACATTGGAATGAATTAAAGTACAGTCAGGAAGAAGAATCTACAAAACGAAGATTAATTGTTTAAGAGACTTATTGAGTTTTTGTGTTTGGTGGTGACATTTTTTATCCGGCGGAGGACTACAAGTTGTGCATGCAGTAAGTATTCATCGTTTATTCGCTAATGTGAGCGGCAATAGACAAATTGTTTAAAAAAATCCATGAAAAGTTACGGTTTCACGTAAATGGTAGACAAAGTGCGGCGGAAAAGGAAATGGGAAATGAATGGAAAAGAAACGGCGAAAATGCTCGTTTACACTACTTTTGTTTGATATCGGGCTGCTGTTGCTCTCGATAAGCGCACAGTTTACAACATGTCATCAAACCGTCGGAAAAGGTGTGTATCAAAATTTGAAAAAAATGACAGTGTTCGGAAATTATTTTTTTTTTTTAATTTGTAAGTTACAAGGAGGCAAAAAACAATTGGTGGTTGCAAACTGAGTTAATATAAAACAAGTGGGTTTTTCGGGTTTTTAGGCCGTCGTTCGGTAGAATTTCTTGACGTTTCGCAAGCACTTGCGGCTTGCATCATCAGAAGTGGTTTGCTTGAACGCTTACACTGTTCTGAATGATGAGTTTAATATATTTAATAAATTTATTTATAAACCGCACAAGCCAAAAACAAATTCTAACAACTATTGAAATAAATTTGCAACAGGCCATGCAGGAATGTCCGTTTTTTCGATTTTCAACATACCTTAACCCAAAAATGATAAAAATATACACACTTTGTCTGGTTTTTATGTCTATATATATATATTTGTTGTACTTTGTTATCAACATTTAACTTTTGAACGTGAAGCTTTTGTGACTCATGAAATTAAGAGGAAAAAACCTTCTGAACTAAACATGATGCCGAAATAAATCTGCAAAACTTTAACAATTCGAATTCTTACGGCAGTATTTAAACCGCAGTTTGAAACCAACTGCAAAGCTCGGTTTTTGTACAAATCATTAATCAGCGGACGAGATTTGTGGAAATTTCCAACTCAAAAGAGAAAAAGTATCCTAAAAGTGTAATTTCGAAGCGTGAAAGAAAGCGGCAAAATAATGAAATAATACGGGTTTAACTACTGGATAATTCATTCCAATGTATTCCTGGGTTTCAGTCAATTTTATTGTTTATTATTTAAAATGTTACAAATACGTTTCGGTGTCTTTCTCCACCATCATCAGTTTGTGTGTATAGTTAACACTTTAGCATTACTGGATAATAGCGCGTATTGTTGATATCTGATAAAACTGAAAAATAATTCTAGAACAGGGTTGAATCCATCCGGAATTTCACCAATCTGTTTTCATTGCCTTCCTACAGTGAGCGGCAAATTTATTGCATGTAATTAGTCAAAAATGCCTCATAAAAAATTAGAATTTTTCAGAAAACTGAATAAAACTACAAAAAAGGGGAGTTTCTATTTAAAAAAGTTAACTGATATCATAACTTTTTACTTTTTGAGTCACCATCTATAAATAAAAATTGGTTCAGGGAATGCACAATTAAAAACAAAAATCGACGGGTCTGAGCGATTTTTCCGAAAATAAACACCTGATTTTTAATTAATTATATGCAATACATTTGCCGCTCACTGTCTCGTATGAAAACGAACAAAAACTGGTGAATTTTTCGCGCTTAAAAATGCGCCTCCCCGACGGCCTAAAATCCCGAAAAACTATCCCCGACGGCCTAAAATTCCTAACTGCCTTCAACCTAGTATGAGTTGAAAAAAAGCGAGTTTTTCCTTCATTCGCTTCTTGTTCTCTCAACGTAATACAACTTTGTCCGCAAAAAGCTGACAAAATTCACTTTCTTTTGTCGAAAAAGTTCAATTCTAGACTGAACATGCTTCCGAGGGACAAAACTGGGAATTTTTCTTCCAAATTGGTTTCCTCGTTTTTCCAATTCTATCCGCAAATCTATATTTCTATTCCATTTCAATTCTGAATTCTATTCACTATTTTATTTCCTTTAAATACCATTGTGTAAATCATAAGTGGGTAGGTTCCGACGGTCGTCTTCACTTGCATTACGCTGCGCCATTTCTTATGCAGGATCTGGGGTCTACGTATGGGCTGAGGTTCCCGAGTTTTACCAGGTTTTACTATAAAATTTCAAATCGTCTGCCGTAGGGTACGCGTGATTTCGTCTAAACACCTCGATGGGTCACGAATTTTTTTGGGAAAATCTTATCCGCTGGTGGCTAAATACATTTTCTGATAGATTTTCTTGGCAGTTTTCCAAACATTTACTGCTAATAAACCATCGCGATGGCTTAATCCCTCATAACAAGTGCGTTCTTTTCGTTTGGTTGGTAGCAAAGCATGTGAATGTTTAGATTCACCCGATCTTCACTTGAAAATGTTAAAAACCTTTTTGTGCAAAACCTTGCAACCTTGCAAAGGTGTTGCGTATCAACGGAGACTACATGAAACTAAAGCGGCTGTAAAACGCAGCTAGTAGAGCCAAAACGAACAAAATATCGTAAATTTTCTAGAATTTTCTAGAAAACACTGGAGTAAATCGGTTCGCGTTGAGCCTACCCACAGTTGTTGGAGCTAAAGTTGAAAAATTGCAAGCATTTGCGATGTTTCAAGGTGCATTGACCTAACATTGTCCCTACACATTGGTACACTTTATATAATACTTACTTGCTTAAGCAGGAATTCTGATAAAATCTTGGAAAATATTCACACACACTTTTCACACAAGATATTTTGAACTGACACTGACAGATCTGTCAGTGTAAAAGCGGTTCGATGTCATAATTTGCATATTTAGACAACCAACATTACACAGTCACATTTTTCGATGTCATCGCCTAGGCAACCAACATTACACTAGCGCTCTAATTGCGATTCAATAAGCATGGGTTCAAAGCCCTCGAATTCGAAAAATCCTCAAAAACTCACTAAGGCGGTTGATGTAGGGTTTGGTAATTGAGTAAATGTGTGGTAATTCTGATGTTTTTGGAAATACATGAGAAATATCCTCTGGAACGTTAATTCCGAATGGGGCAAAGCTACTGGAACGAAATTTTTCTATCAATCCTCAAAAGAAAAACAGGCGATTTGTCATCAAATAGCGCAAAACATCCTGGTTACGTTGAAATATCCGTGCCGTCGCCATTATTATGTTTGCTCTGCCACGTCACGAGTTTGCTCTATTGGTTAGGACGATTTGAAAAACCGTTTTTAGACCAATAATGGCCAATCTAATTAAAAGTATTTTAATTCTGTGTACCTAATCATTTAGAGGGCGTAATTCAGTCTCAACGAAAACATTTGATTTCGTTTCGTCATCGAAATCGGCCAAAGGTGATAATCGGGTCCATTGTGACGTACCTGTTTGGTGGCCAGCACAATTCCAAGCTTAGCGCTGATGGATTTTGCGGGTGTCCTACCCAGCTGGTACCAAGGCACGTTACTACGCGTCATATTAAGTAAGCACTTGATCTTTTGGACGAAGGACACTGTCTGAGTAAGGCTTCATCTGCTGATGAGGGCGACTGGTCGTAGTTTTGCAGTCTTGGTCTTGCAAAAAGCTAATATATGGAAGACCAAGACTCTTGCGAAGCTCTCTCTGGAAGCGAGCTTACATCAGTTTGGAAATTCAGTCGAAAACCCCCATCAAACCAAATGAAATGTTAAAATCCGCCCGATTTCCAACTCTCATCTAAGTCAATATTGGTAGTGTTATTATGGAAACGCTGCTCGATTATTGATTTGACATGGCAGGAGATGGCCGAAGGTTGTTTTTAGAAAACACGCTTTGCATCTAGATAGAAAAAGCAAATAAAATTGATGACGAAGATGAAGAACCAAATGGCACAGGATGTTGCTGATAATTCCAAAAAATTCCTGGGTTTCAGTCAATTTTAATGTTTATTATTTAAAATGTTACAAATACGTTTCGGTGTCTTTCTCCACCATCATCAGTTTGTGTGTACACACAAACTTGATGATGGTGGAGAAAGACACCGAAACGTATTTGTAACATTTTAAATAATAAACATTAAAATTGACTGAAACCCAGGAATTTTTTGAAATAAATTGAAGTACAGTCAGGAAAATATACACAACGTTGCTGATAATGTGAAGGAGAATTAAAAATTTGCATTTTTGTTTCAGGTTTCACAAATGGCCCAGCATTTGTTAACAATGATGGATACAAATCCAAGAAATAGGGACGATATGCGAGATATAATGCTTAAATTAGATGATCGCGATTTATGGATCAGGTTCAAACAGTTCACCAATGAGATGATCGTCACGAAAACCGGCAGGTAAATATTAGCCACCCAACATTTCATGTTGGAATCACCATTTGCATTATTAATAAAAGCCATTAAAATGTATCTTAGAATTTGGACAAAGCTACCCAAACACACAACCCGTGGAAATTTTATGTGCGCACTCATGACAAAATATCGTTTTATTCTCTGTTTGCGCAAATAATGAATGGGTTTTATGGATGTTTTTTTTATTATTTTCGTTCTTGTCTTGCTGGCTCCAATTCAGTTTGGGCTGAAAGCTTTTTGACCTCCTTGACTGTATCAATATTTGATCTCGAGGAACCACAAGAGAAGCCTTTGAATTTTAAATTACCCGTTTCGGGGAAATATTGTTTGGTCGACTATTTTCTTTACGCAGTTGGAACGTGGAACAGTGGAAATGTATCAATCAACAAATGTTGAAAAATAATCAGATATACGTGTAGTCGGGCTGCATTTTTAACATTAATTTATCAGTTAATTGTTGCTTTTTCTGGTCACAAGTAGTTTTCTACTAGATCAGCTTTGCCACAGTTTTTTTATATTAATAAACCAGCCAAAGATCATTATGAAAGCAAGCACACAATCCAGATCAAAGCAAGTTGTTGAAATTGTCTATTTTGTGTGTTTGCCTTCGAATCGAAGGACGAAAAATGAAGAAATCGCTCAACAAATTCAAGGTTTTCTTTGAGAGTCTGAAAATTGCCCAATCGAATTACAAAACCATCTTCAATGTCTTTAATAATCGAATCAGTTTGGTTCAATGCTGATTACACCGAAACATCAGGATTTTTCCTTGAAAATGGCAAATTTAATGCGTTTTGATTGAGCATTTCGTCAATTCTCACTTTGTTTCTTCTATATTCTTCTGTTTTATTTTGCAGTTTTTTTTAAATTGTGAAATATTTTTGTAATATGAGTCCAGACTGTTTGGTCTTTTTCTTGTCCTTATTCCTTGCCTTCTTAGAGACGCTTGTTTTAGTACAAATATTAGCGTGTTTTTTGATTTTGCTTTTAAAATATGTTGAATTTAAGCGACGGTAAATAAAAAAATTCTGGAAAAGAACAATTTTGCCTCTGTCACATAAAACTGTGCGAAAGATCAAAGTCGTTTTTTTTCAAAATTATGAGGACTACTTTACACCTTCGTGCATAGAAATCGGCCCACAGTAAACTTTTGACTTTAACTATATTTTTTAAAAAAACTATTCATCAGATCAAAAAAAGAAATATGCTGTTTGAAAGACAATTTAATATGTTTTAATGTGAGTATAAATTATTGTGAGTATCTTATGTTTAACATAGTGAAATTAATGC
Source organism: Dendroctonus valens (assembly GCA_024550625.1). Classification (NCBI taxonomy): domain Eukaryota; kingdom Metazoa; phylum Arthropoda; class Insecta; order Coleoptera; family Curculionidae; genus Dendroctonus; species Dendroctonus valens. The sequence goes on along the minus strand of JAJTJO010000323.1, from coordinate 71,968 downwards.
ATTTAAAAACAATTTAAAACTTAACACTTAACTTTTTAATAATGGGTATGACCTCCTCTTTCCCTAATAACTTCTCTCATACGATTAGGCATAGATCTAACAAGTTTGCTATTGTTTCTCGAGGGATGTTAAACCACTCTTCTTCTACTGCAACAATAAGCTCTGGGATTGAGTTTGGGGTATGAAGTCTCGCTCGAATTCCTCGTTTTAGCTCATCCCATAAGTTTTCGATCGGGTTTAAGTCAGGACTGTATGCTGGCCACTCCATAACCCGAAAACCTACTTCTGCAATGTAATCTTGCACGATTCTTGCGGTGTGCGGCCTGGCATTGTCATGCTTAAAGGTAAATTCGTCTCCAAGGTAGTCGCCGTAAGGTACCACATGAATTGCTAAAATCTCCTGGATATATCTAACAGCCGTTAAACCTCTTCTTCCGTGAACACGGTCGCCCCTACGAATGAACTCAGGGTCGGTTCGTGGTCCTATAGAAATTGCACCCCAGATCATACAGGAACCACCTCCATAAGCACTTCCGCTCTTCAAAGCCCCAATCTGCAAATCGCTCTCTTGGTCTTCGGTACACTTTCCTTCTTCGGTCGCTACCATGGAGGCATATTCTGGTCTCATCTGAGAACAGAACAGATCCCCATTGTTCCAACGTCCAATTCAGATGATCCCGTGCAAAACGCAGACGTGTTTACCGACGAGCTGGAGTAAGTTTTGGACCAATCGCAGGTGTTTTAGGGGTCAGGCTATTTTCCTGCATTCTTCGTCTTACTGTCCACTGACTAATAGCCACTCCTCGCACCTCACGGAGCTGTCGTTGCACCTGGACGGTATTAAGATGACGATTTCTTAATGCTGTTGACACAATAAAGCGGTCATCACGAGCGGTTGTAAATCGCCTTCTGCCTGTTCCAGGTCGCCTATGAAAGAATCCAGTCTCCTCATAACGTTTGCATTCTTTCTCATTTCTTTTTTTGATCTGATGAATAGTTTTTAAAAAATATATAGTTAAAGTCAAAAGTTTACAGTGGGCCGATTTCTATGCACGCAAGTTCCAAAAAACGAAAACTCATTGGAAAATACATTTTGATTTTAATTTAATTAAAACTAGTTCAAAATCAACTTTGCTAAACTATTTATGCATTTAAAATAAGAAATCTTGTTTGAAACCAATCGAACGTCGAAAAACCATTTCAAAAAGTGTCAAACAACAAAGCAGCCAACAGATTTAAACAGCCCAAAAATGTCATAATGACATTTTTGACGTTGACCACTTTGAAATGACTAGCTTCTTGACATTTTTCTGAACTATCAGGGCTTGCATTTTCACAATTTTGTCCAAAAACGATTCCAATTAAAAACCTGTAAAGCAGAAAAGGACGAAAATTGTGAATGAAACTTGCCAAATAAAATATGTTCACATTAATTTGCTCAGTAGCGCAAATCAGGCCGATGGTAAACCTCACAGAAACTTTTTTTTTTGCGGGAAAAAGAACGATTTTGCTACCATCCTTTCGTTTAAAGCTCAAATGCGTTTGAGCGATAATTGAATAAAAATTGAATTTAACTGAACCAGTTGCATAAATGACGAAACTGGAAACTATCAGTTAGTACGGTGTTTGTGATATTTAGCGCAACTTTATTTACATTTGCTTTTCTCATCAGAGAACTGCTAATAATTAACGAAGTCAGTCGAAATGAATCATGCACATTGAAAAGTAAATAAAGGAAAATACACAAACAATAAACAACAATCAAAATGTGTTGATCAAATTCAATGTTTTTATCCAAAGAAATTTGTAAATTGCAACAGACAATTCTGTAAGAGCGCCCTTGTTAAAAGCATGTCTCATTTTCGAAAATGTTTTGGTCTTTTTCTAATTTACTGAAATCAAACCAAAAAACATTAAAAACTCGCTAAAATATTGACGCAATTGAAATACGAATTAATGTGATAATGAGACAAAAAAGCACTCAAAAATGTCAAAATCTCAACTAGTCAGTTGACACTTCAAATGACAACTTGTCAATTTGACAGTTTTTTACTTAATATTTAAAAAAATGAAAAATTCCCACACATATTTGCACAATGACGCTCCCCAATTAATAACAATTCAGTCGTAAATTAATGATCTTATAATAATTCCGAGTATATTTTCGATTGATTAGCGGGTAACTAACAACGAACGTAGTAACTATGTGTTAATTTCGATGTTAATTCGTGGCATCCACTATAAAAGTAAAAGTTTATTGATGAAGAAATGCGACACCTAAGCATAATGCATTTATCAATATCGGACTGACGAAGAAAAATTCTATGGGTTTTTTGTGATATTAAAAGATTTAAGAAGAAATTACAAAACAGACAATTAATAATGGCTATGTTTTCGATGTACACGGAGGCTCAAAAGAGCAAGTGAGCTTTTTAAAGGTCGCACGCAAGACATGAAGATACGAATTTCTACGACTATTTTAATGCGGTAATTTTTGCACATTTAGCTTGAAGTGAGAGAAAAGGTTTCAGGAATTGAGAGGTGCTAACCCTTTAATTTTGACTCCCAGGACCACGAATTTCTGTCCTGTGCTACTCGGAACCATTGTCTTCCTGTGCAACTTTTGACATCGTCCGACCATCTTTTCTGCGGTCTTCCCACACTCCTCTTTGTTTCTCTAAGGTCTCCAATGTGACAGTCTTATTGTCCACCTGTCTGTATTCTGCCTTGCAAATGTGCGTGTCCTACCCATTGCCATTCGAAGTGCCATTATTCTTTTGATGACTGTTGGGCCTGTTCTTTTTCTGATGATTTGGTTGCGGATTCTCTGTTCTCAAACCGAGTATTCTTCTCTCCATCCATCTTTGTGTCACCCTTGGTCTTTCTGCACTTTTTTCTGTAAGGGTGACAGTTTCTAAGCTATAAATAGCAACCACTTTTGAACATCCGTGTAGGTTTCTTGAATTCTTTTGAATTCTTAATTAGTCGCAATAACTAATTTGTTTGATTTTTCAACAAAATTGAAAGAAATGAAGATATTTGGCTTCCAAGTGCACTTTTTAGATGCGCAAAAGTCTTAAAGATAACGAAGCTACGGACGGATTTATGTAGGAGGTACGGAGTTTGAAACTCGAAACACTCTTTGGCTTGAAAAGAGTGCAATTAATTGCGCCGTTTAATTTTGAAAAATAATTGAAAGAAATAAAGATATTTGGGTTTCAAGTGCACTTTTTAGATTCGGAAAAGTCTTAAAGATAACAAAGCTACACACGGATTTATGTAGGAGGCACCGAAATTTGAAATCGGAAACACAAACGTTTTCAAAACAAGGTCAAGAAAAAGATGATTTCCTTTCATGTGGAATCCCTGCAATGTCTTAAATTAAGTCAATAAATTAATGAGAAAGATTGAAAACGAAAATAAAATGAATCTGAAACTTGAAACTTCTTCATGGAAACGTCTTCATGGAAACTTCTTCATGGAAACTTCTTCATGGAAACTTCATGAAAACTTCTTCATGGAAACTTCTTCATGGAAACTTCTTCATGAAAACTTCTTCATGAAAAATTCTTCATGAAAACTTCTTCATGAAAACTTCTTCATGAAAACTTCTTCATGAAAACTTCTTCATGAAAACTTCTTCATGAAAACTTCTCCATGGAAACTTCTCCATTAGGAAACATCATGGAAACTTCTCCATAAGGAAACATTTACGCATTTCCGCAAAGCTTTACTTTAGTGAAAATCGACTAAAACATCAACTTAATTTCAGGAGAATGTTTCCAGTAATAAAACTGAATGCAGTAGGGCTGGATCCGAAATCAATGTACACAGTGTTACTGGAATTTGTGCAGATTGATCCACACAGATGGAAATACGTGAACGGCGAATGGACACCAGGAGGAAAAGCCGAACAGCCACCCGTAAATCCGATTTACGTACACCCAGAAAGTCCTAACTTTGGCGAGCATTGGATGAAAGAATCGATATCATTCGCCAAGGTAAAGCTGACCAATAAAATCAATGGTAAGTAATCAATCGTCAAAGATTGATAAACAAAACCATGTTAACTGACACTTTTCCATTAGGCAATGGACAAATCATGCTCAATTCTCTTCACAAATACGAGCCTCGCGTGCATCTAGTCAAAGTGGCAACCGAGTGCAGAAAACCGATCACTTTGCCATTTCCCGAGACGCAATTTATTGCTGTCACCGCCTACCAAAACGAAGAAGTCACCAATTTGAAAATCAAATACAATCCATTCGCTAAGGCCTTTTTGGACGCCAAGGAGCGACCTGACGTGATATTTAATCAAAGAAACGAGAACTTTTCGTCTCCGTATTGTCAGTCGAACCACCCGGCCCAATATTCTCAGTGTAAGTCTTCCAGCGCTTACTAGAGGGTTTGTGGATTAAAGTTTAATTTTCTTCAGACGGGTCCTGGTTTATTCCGCACCAGTCCATCTATTCATCACCGAGCCAATTGGAAACCTACCCCCAGCATCGAAACTGTGCGAAACTGATTAGGCAGAAATCTGCCCCTTATTTGCTGAATAAGGATAAAGCGTCCCCGCAAGAGTCACCACCACTAAACGGTAAGTGAAGATTGGAGTATATTATTCTACTAGAGCGGGGTGGTTCTTCCACGTGAAAACTTAACAGGGATGAGCTATGACATTCATTGAGAATAAAGTCGACTTTCTTGTGTCTCCAAAAATATCAACTTTCGGATAAGCCATCCTTTCACCAAGAGCCACCATTTGACTAATACTCTCTGCATTTTCCGAAGTTCCCATTCTTAATAAATCACGGTGTATATCAAAGTGATTAACGAGCCGACAAATGTCCACATACATTGTTGCTCTGATACCAAAAGGTAGCTGTTAAATCTGAGGTCACACTGCAACTAGCTGTGTCAACTCATGGCTCCAATTATACCTTGACAATAGATTTTTTGAGATTTGTGCGATAGTCCCAGATGATATTCCGTTTCACTTTATTCTAGCATACAACCCCCCTGACCACATCCAGCAGCAGCAAATCTACAGCTCACCCAACACGCCGTACCCAAGCTGGTCATCTATGCCTACTATGCAGGCGCCGTCCGCAAATTCCCTCGTGAACTGTTGGCCCAGCCCCTCAACGTCGCCGCCGCCCATCACACATTCATGCACCACTCCAAACCAGTCGCCCAGTCCCCAAATGTACCAATCATCTCCTTGCGTCCCCAGTGCGTCTTTCCCCTACTTCTCCGATACTACCAACTACCAAAATCCCGATTACTTGATGAGTCCAGACTTGACATACACTCAGCTGGGAAGTACCGAGAGGAGCAGTTCAGTCGTTTACAAGAACGAGCCTGGACATTACTTGGAGAGTCTCAGAGAGACCGCTGGGATCAAGTCTGAGTGCCCAGGACGAGCGGACGACACGAGCGAGGCTGTCCCGTTGACATCTAGAGAATGGGGGCATGAAGGGAGTAGTTTGCATAATTAGGTGTGTTTTGTCCAATTATATGGATTATTCATGTACACCTAGGGACACGGATTACGACTTTATAGCGGTATTTTTAATTTGTGTTATAATAAATTTTAATTATATGTATAGAGACAGCAAGAAGTAAAGTCGTAACCAAACTAAATAAATAGATATTTTTGTAATACTGATTTTGTATGAGAAACTGACTCGTGGTTGACCCTTCAAGCGCAATTTTCAACATCAATCATCAATCTAATCTAATTAGGCTTCTTCGGCCCATCTTTGGACATATGCCTTCCCCAGTCTTTTGCATTCTTCCCGGTGTGTCGCCATGTTCTTCCATCGGTCTCCAGAGTGCTTCTTCAGGTCAACGCCCTCACCTCATTTGGGGTCTTCCTCTACTTCTTTTATTTCCCCAGGGTCTCCAGTTTAGAATACATTTGTTCCATCGTTCGTCTTTTTGTCTGGTATTGTGACAGGCGAATTTCCATTTTTAGTTTGCTATCTCTTCAGTATTCGTCATGGTTTTAGTTTTGGAGTAGTTCATATTAAGACCTATAGTTTTAGCTGCTGTGTCCATTTCTTCCAGCATTTCCGTCAGTTCTTCTCTCTTATCTGTTATCAAGGCGATATCATCTGCGTATCTGAGGTTGTTCAGGTGTTGTCCACATGTTTTTATACCTTTTTCTTCCCAGTCTAGTTCTTTAAAAAGATCCTCTAGGGTCTGGTTAAAAAGTTTAGGTGATATTGGGTCGCCCTGTCCTCATTTGCTCATCAGAGCATGAGACTTTACAGGGTTATGTACTCTCACACTTCCAAAACTCCAGATTTTAATAAAAAAAAACACTTCCTCACCTTCAAGGAGCTAATTCAAATACGAAATTCACTCGATCTATTAACACCAGACATACACTAAATCTCTAATTGAAACAATAAATGCCACATATTCCGTACACTTAGATATTTAAACGTGGGTGCCATCCAAGGAATGAACCTTGTTCAGCTTGTTCCCTTCCAGCTTGACTCGGGCGTCCCGTTTCCCTATCGGACTCCTCAGGGAGAACTTGGTGTCCCTCCTCAGGGCATGTTTGGGCGAATGAACCGGCGCTATTGCTTCAGATCGCTTCGCCTTGAAGTCGCACGCTTCCAGGGCGGCACCCTCCAGGACCACCTTGTTAGTTTCCTTTAGTGCGCGCTTCTGGCTGGAGGAGTTTGGCGAGCTTCTCGACCTACAAGAATTCATCAGATGAAGCTGCAGGCTTTGGAAATGTTCCTCACCTGTTCACTATCGGTTCCGATAGCAATCTTGGCACCAACTTGGATGGCAAACAGTCCGAGTGGTTTGAGGAGGAAACTGGTGTGTGAGGAGCCGACTGGGACACAGCCATGCGGCTGATGGTATTAGTGGTAATGTCCCGATCAATGGACTTAATTGATTTCATGTTGTCCAGAGTTTGCGACCCGAGTTGCCTCATATTCGGCTGGGATCTGCGGGAAACTTTGCATGGAGAGTTTTCTTGGAAGCGCACGAAAGAGCCACTTACCGAGCGTGCATTTGCTTGTGGTTTCCTCTGGTGGTGTTGCGTCGGACTGGACCTCCGGAGGATTTATTCGTAATCCTCATCGAACTGTAGTTGATGATTTTGCGAGTTATGTCGCTTTTTCCTTGGGTTCTTGCTCTGCCCAGTACGGCACTTCCAGCTGAAGCAATACAATTCGATATTTGCATTTTTTTCTTTCTACAGGGTGAAGCGCTGATTTTCAGCTTAAGAAATGGAAGAAAGTGAAGATGTTCAGCTGTTAAATTCATTCTTCAGCTGAGACTAGTTTTTGAGGATAGCGGTTTGATGCAGAACATTTAGGAACAAAAAACCTGTAAGACTCTTTAGCTTGAAATCAGCCCAATAAATAGCATTTTAGTTTTCAAAACAGAGGAGAGAAATGAAGAGATTTGGCGTTCAAATGCACTCTTCGGATGCGGAAAGTTCTTGAAAATAATGGCGCTACAGATGAGTTTATGTGGGAGACACCAAACTAGTCTGTAGCTTCAAAAGAGCGCAATTCAAAGTCGATAAAAAATTTTCAAAAATATAAGAAATTCAGTTTTTGGGGATTGCTGAAGATAACGGAGCTACAGACGAATTTACCGGAAAAACATCCGAACCTTAAACCCAAATCCACCAATGAAAATGTTCACTTCTAAAATGGCTAATTCAGAGGTCGCCAGTATCTCCTTTTGCAAACTTACGTGTATTTCCAGTGTGTTTTTTCCTAGTTTGGGCCAAGGCATAAACGACCGCTGCTAAAGTACTATAATTACTGGCTTGTCTCTGGAAACTTGCTGGCCGGGACACTTGTCTTCCCAACACAAAGTAGGTCTCCATCGGCCCTTTTCCCTTAACATTTATGATGCCTCGGTTTTGCAGTTGATATCCTTTAGCCTCCAACATCTGGGCAGTTTCTTTGGGTACTTGAATGTGCCCGATGACACCGGTACTGTCCATTCGGGACGCCAAATTGACTGTGTCGCCCCATATATCAAAAACCGGCTTTCTAGCTCCGATTACTCCGCATACCAAAGGTCCACAAGACACCCCTATTCGAAGTCCAAAGGTGTTGAAAGAGTCTTTGTTGATGTCTTCTAGTTTGTCCTTCATGGACATGGCATAGTCCACTAAAGCGCACAGATGTTCAATGTTGTCTATGCTTTTATCTGAATCCTGGAAAAATATTATTTGTTGTGGTTTAGCAATTATTCTGAAAGAAAAAATGCAGTCTGTTTTACCTTATGAGTCGGATTTAGTCCAGAAGCGGCCATATAAGTGGCGGTAGCGCTAACAGTCTTTATTTTCTCAATGGAACTAAATCTATCTTCGTCTAGAAGCTCATCAAAATCAGCTGAAACCCACGACTCTATTAATGAAGATGTAGCGTGAAGAAAATTATTTTTTTAATGGATAGTGGCTCTGTTAATTGGAAATGGTTTAGCAGAATTTGCAGCTGTTTGGAAATAGTAGAAGCATTGAATGAAGAAATTGCCATTTTCTTCAGAAAATGAAAAATTGCCCAAAACGACCTTACCAATGATTTCATTTAACAGTCTTATGCACTCCACTCCCTTGTTGATTTTTTCCGAATAAAAATCAGTGAAATTCGGTATTGAGGCAAAAAGCACTCCAACCTTCTCCCGATACTGGGAGAACAATTCCTGGAAAATGTCCGATTAGCACCGAAATTAAAAAAAAAACGCAGTGCTGGTTACATCGCTGTTTCTATCATTAGACAAATAGTGCTGAGCAACGTGATCGGGCAAAATATTGGTTAACAGTTGCATGTTATTCTGCTTGGTCTCCTCCATATCGGCCAACTCCCTCTCAGCCTGCTGTTTCCACAAAAAGTCCAATCGGGACGTCACTTCAACTAGACGGGCGTGATATGCGACCATTATAAGGAAAACGCCCAGTAGAATCAGCATCTGGGCTGATAGAGGAGTGACGACTCTGAAAATCAATAGAGTTTTCATGCTCAGAAGATGGTTTGTTTGTAAAAAGTTTTAAGAAATTCGAGTTTTTGTCTGACTCAATTTTTTTCGGCTGACTGCCGGATTCTTCCATCTTCCACACAGCTACCGAAACGCGCCTTAAAAAATCAAGTTATCCCAAAGTAGTAAAACTCAGTTATTTTACTGTGTTTTGTTCTTAAAACTCACCCATCGGTTACAATGGCGTTCACTTGGTCAAAGAACGGTTTGTATGGAACCAAGATCAGAATAGTATAAACGCCAACCATCAGCAATGTCAGCATGAGTTTCACCAAATAGTAGAGCTTCAAAGCAGTGGCCAGAGCAATCATGCATAGCACCCATGTGAAGACAATGTATTCTGGATGTTTGCAGTACGAAGAATCGCTGCAAGGCGTCGCAAAGGTGACATCAGCTACAAAAGTCGTTGTTTCCAAATCGCTTGAAACTGTAACACTTCTTTTGGGTCTGGTTTCTTCATCTGGGTGATTGGACGAGTTGCTTCTTTTGAGCAAAATCGCATCAATTTTGTCAACGTTTCCCGGGCGGATCAACGAGCGTTTTCTGCGCTTCCCCAGCAAAATTTGCGTAATGTTCCTCTCTGAGCTGCTGAACTTGAGCACAGTGTCGTTCCCATTGCCCAACTGGATAGTGCTGGAATCGTTCGAGAACAAATAGTGCAACTTATCAACAAAGGCTTTCAAGCATTCCCCGGTGCAATTCACGTTCTTCAAAGTGATCCCCGTGTTGAGTTTGGCGCTCAAAGTCAAATTCAGCGTCAGCTCTTGATCGAGATTCTTCACCTCGATCTCTGGCACATCGACTACGGTTTTCTGCAGCAGCAATGCAGCCTGCACTTGAGCAGCAGTGGTGGCACTGGTTGAAGAATCATTAGCTTGATCGTCGCTGACGCTGCATTCTTTCGCCGGGTAGCTTTTGAAGAGACTGACCGAACTGCTCAGCGACATCACGATTATCACCATGCAAATGAAAGCTGTTCTGGTGTTGCGATTGTGGACCAAAGTGGAGGAGATTTTTTGCAGATATTGGGGAAACTGATGGAACTCCTCGGCCATCACTAGAACGGAAGCAGCCGTGAGGAAGACGGTGACGATTATCATCAGCCAGATCACCAAAGGGGACAATGTGATGACGAATTGAGATATGACAATGAACAGCCAGATAATGTAGCAGCACAGCATGTTGGACTTGAACATGTCTTCCCTTAGTTGGCTGAACTGAAAGTGAAATACTTTATGGTTAAAAATGGGTGGTTTGATTGCCGTCTGCCTACTTGGTACTCCATGTCTTTGTCAATGAATCTTAAGGTCCAGGGATTGACGTTGGCGCTTCGCATTCGCTTGTTGCTTTCAATCTCGATGCTGTGATCGATTATGTCGTCCACCTGTTCAGCGAAGACTTTCTTTGGTGCATTCAACTCGTACTTTTGCTTGCCCTTCGGCTCTAGAGCCTCATCCAAGTCTGCAGAGATCGATCTGTGCAGCTAAACAATCAGGGATTATTTGCAATGTAAAAGCACAGTTTTCCCAACTACATTTTCGAAAGGAATTTCCGGGGTCCAATCGGTGGTTGTCTCTTCATCAATGGCGCTATGTTGAATGCCGCTGTCGCTTCTTTCCCGTGAAGGCGGTTGCGAGGAAGGAAAGCTGGGGCTTTTTGGGGTGCTCAGGTTGCTGACAATTTCCTCTTCTGGCCAGAGCTTATTGGAGAAAATGCTGCAAATTTTCGCAGGTTTTCACTAATTCTATTTGAAAACTGTAAATGCTTGCCTTGGCCTGGAAGCCAACCGTCTTCGAGGCGGCATCGGCTCGCATTGCTTGATTAAATAGGTAGTCACGTTGTTGTCTTTTAAGTAAGAATCCCGATCCTGACCATTGCCTGGTTCGACCTCGTAAGCTCCGTTGAGGCAATGGAAAGTTGCTTCAGAAATGTGAACTTGTCTGCAAGAGCCATGTAGCGATCCAAACATATCAACGTTAGAAGATGAAAAACTCACCCTGGTTTCCCTCCAGACTCCATGTGGTTTGCCAGGCGAACATCGTAAGACCAAATGTCGAATTGCCACTTTCGCAAGCCTAAAACTCCGCATAAAACCGAACCAGAATGAATTCCAATTCGCATGTCCAAGTCCTCGACCTGGCCATAGAAAAAGCGGGCTTAATTTCTGTACTGAACTCTTCAAGCAAACTTCATACATAGTTTTTTTTCAGTTTCGACGACGTGCTTAACATTTGCACAAACTCGAGTCCCCAACTTTCGCTATCCCATTAAAAGTTTCAGCCAAGTACGCGCTCAAAAAGTTTGCCGATGTATTTAAAAGCCCTTTAGCTGAGACCCATTTCAATATCTATCCCTTTTGTGTCAAATCACTTGGGTTTTTACAGCATCTAAAGGTAGTGAGAAACAAAAAGTTTTTGCAAAATGTAGCCCGTTCGTCCCGCTTTTTTTTCAGAAAACCAACTTCGAATTAACCTATTTCAAAAAAAGTTGAAGTCGGTTCTGTCTGCGATTAAGCAGCAAAGTACTTTGCACAGTACTAATGACGGGAACCAATTATTTGGTTGTACAAATCAACGGATCATGCACTTAAAAATTATCGGGTTATCTTAATGCGATGGGCAATGGATTCGAAAATTGTATTTTAAACTATTATTGCCATTTCCAGTCGGTTCACATCATTGTGACTTGGCATTATTGCCTTTCATTTCATTCTATGCTATTCAGCTAACTTTGGAGAAATTCTTTATTTTGGCAACGCTTGCATAATGTCTGCAGAAGCCAGTCTTGAGGTCATTATCATTATTTTGCCAACATTCCTGACGATGGCTTGAGCTCGAAACTTTCACAGCTTATAGAGCAGAGTTTTGGCTAGTCAACGCTAACAACAACGAGTTTCGAGTACTGAGTTGGAGTTTGGGAGAATTTAATTAATTTCAAACCGCTTCTGTACATTTATTAGAATCCAGACTTGAGGCCATTGCAATTATTTTGCAAAAAGTACTAGCGAGGCCTTCGAATCGAAACTTTTAGGGTTTAAACAGTGAAGAGTTCTCTAGACAACGAGAGAAAGAGCAAATTTTCAGTTGCTAGCTTTTGTTCGTTATTTTTATTATTAATTAATTCCTTGCAACTATTTCTTCTTGGCTTCTGTGTTTGCAGTTTATAAGACACTCTTTTTGTTCTGGGCAACGCAAAGTAGGTCAAAGTTAGCTCTCTGGGGGTTCAAAAAAAATGTCGACTGTATGAGCGATTGACTTTTTTTCAAAAGCTCCTGATGAATTCTATGCTTTAGTCAAGGCAAAAATCCGCACCCTTACAGTAGTGGGACTTTAGAAGAAATAAATTATTTTTGAAACCCTGCGATAATTGTTTTAAAATCCAACATTGGGGCAATTACGATTATTTTGCGCACATTTCTGATGATGGTTTGTGATCGAAACGTTGACGTTTTATAAAGTAGGCTTTGCTCTAGCCATGCCAAAAGAACCCGAAATTCGGCCTGCGGGAGTTTGAGAGAAACTTTTTTTTTTAAGTGATTGCTCATTTTTTAATTTTTTAATACTTGTCCTAATGATTGATTGGTGACGAAACTTTCTTAGCATATTAGAACGGTCTATTCTCTAGCCAAAACAAAAAACCGGCATGTCCGAACTTGTTGCGTTCTATTGAAGCGCTGCAAAAATTGTTTTAAATTCTAGTATTGAGGAAATTACGGTTGCTTAGTCCAAATGTCTAATGCCTGCTCGGGAGCGAAACTTTCACACTTTATATAGTAGATTTTCGTCTAGGCTTTGCAATAAAAAGCACTTTTTAGGGTTTAAGGCTTTTTAGGGTGTAAGAAATTATTTTTTTGTAAATAAATGCGCAAAACTTGCCTTGGAACCCAAATATTCTCATTAAACATGATCTGATGATGACTTGCTGACGAAACTTGGAGGGCGTATAGGGGAGTCTATGTTTTAGCCAAACCAGGGAAGTTTTAAATTGGGGCGGCGAAAGGCTTTAAAAATTAACAATTTTCATGATCATGAAAAATGATCAAGGTTCGCACTGTCGCGGTTTGAAACACATGTTTTTTTGAAATGGACCTTGGACTCTTTTTTTCAAAATTTTCAGGCAGGAAACTTTCAGAATCTATAGAGGAGCTTATCCTTTAACCATGACAAAAACCAGAAAATTTGAAGCAGTCGAGATTTGAAGAAAATTAATTATTTACTGAAAAGATTTGGGCATCAAAAATTACGTGTATTTTCAAAAATTTCTTCATGTGACTTGGGATCAAACATTTCACACTTTATAAAGTAGCTCTTGCTCCAACGATTTCAAAAAGAATCAAATTTCGGGCTGTGGGAGTTTGAGAGGAATTTTAATTTTTTAGAAAAAAAAACGTGCAATTGCAATAATTTATGTTTCAAAATGTCCTGATGATGACTTGGTGATGAAACTTTCTGAACTTTGGAAAGAGTCTATTGTTTAACCAATACAGGAAAAAGCAGATTTCCAGCTGATGCGATTCAGAGACCAAGAATTATTATCAAAACGTATCCACAATTGCTTTAAAATCTCGTCTTTTGTCTTTTTTTTTCTAAAAAATTTTCTGATGATGGTTTGGAGTCAAAATGTTCGCACTTTTTAAAGTAGAACTTGTTCTGAAGATAGAAAAAGTATCAAATTTCAAACTGTGGAGATTTCAGTTTTTTTCATAATTAAGGCTTGTACGAGACAAAACTTTCACAGTTTAGAGAGTAGACTGTTCTCTAACTAAGTTTTGGAAAAAATACATAGTTTCCAGTCCTTTCGGCACTTGGAACATTAATATTTTTTTTGAAAAAATTCGACATCCACCCCTTAAAAATTTTCGGTGAAAAATAAAAATTTTCACATGCGTGTTTTTTCAGCTCAATGGTTTGTTACCGACTTATGAAGCTTTCCACTGTGCAAGTAATAAGTTTCCAGTCTATAATAATGGAGATATCTTTGGTATAAAGATCGCGAGTGCTCAAGAACCGCTTAAAATAGGCCAAAAAAGTCGATTGTTTCGGTTCTGAAGGCCTAAGCGATTTTTATTCATTTGTTTGTTTCGTTCTTTGCTGGCTTCTATTGAAAATGATGTAGAATTCGAAGCATTTCGAGGGTTTGAATTTTTTTTGAAAAAATCGACCTCCACTCCTTAAAAATATTCGATGAAAAATAAAAATTTTCACATGCGTGTTTTTTCAGCTCAATGGTTTGTCACCGACTTATGAAGCATTCCAATGTGCAAATATTAAGTTTCCAGTCTATGATAACGCAGATATCGTTGGTTTAAAGATCGCGAGTGCTCAAGAACCGCTTAAAATAGGCCAAAAATGTCGATTGTTTCTGTTCTGAAGGCTTAAGCGTTTTTTTTTTCATTTGTTTGTTTCGTTCCTTGCTGGCTTCTATTGAAAATGTTGTGGAATTCGAAGTATTTCGAGGGTTTGAATTTTTGTTGAAAAAATCGACCTCCACTCTTAAAAATTTTCGGTGAAAAATAAAAAATTTTCACATGCGTGTTTTTTCAGCTCAATGGTTTGTTCACCGACTTATGAAGCATTCCAATGTGCAAATATTAAGCTTCCAGTCTATAATAACGCAAATATCGATGGTTTAAAGATGGCGAGTGCTCAAGAACCGCTTAAAATAGGCCAAAAAAGTCGATTGTTTCGGTTCTGAAGGCCTAAGCGATTATTATTCATTTGTTTGTTTCGTTCTTTGCTGGCTTCTATTGAAAATGATGTAGAATTCGAAGCATTTGGAGGGTTTGAATTTTTTTTTTAAATCGACCTCCACCCCTTAAAAATTTTCGGTGAAAAATAAAAATTTTCACATGCGTGTTTTTTTCACCTCAATGGTTTGTTACCGACTTCTGAAGCATTCCAATGTGCAAATATTAAGTTTCCAGTCTATAATAACGCAGATATCGTTGGTTTAAAGATCGCGAGTGCTCAAGAACCGCTTAAAATAGGCCAAAAATGTCGATTGTTTCTGTTCTGAAGGCTTAAGCGTTTTTTTTTTCATTTGTTTGTTTCGTTCCTTGCTGGCTTCTATTGAAAATGATGTAGAATTCGAAGCATTTCGAGGGTTTGAATTTTTTTTTAAAAATCGACCTCCACCCCTTAAAAATTTTCGGTGAAAAATAAAAATTTTCACATGCGTGTTTTTTCAGCTCAATGGTTTGTTACCGACTTATGAAGCATTCCAATGTGCAAATATTAAGTTTCCAGTCTATAATAAGGCAGATATCGATGGTTTAAAGATCGCCAGTGCTCAAGAGCCGCTTAAAATAGGCCAAAAATGTCGATTGTTTCGGTTCTGAAGGCTTAAGCGTTTTTTTTTTCATTTGTTTGTTTCGTTCCTTGCTGGCTTCTATTGAAAATGATGTAGAATTCGAAGCATTTCGAGGGTTTGAATTTTTTTTGAAAAAATCGACCTCCACCCCTTAAAAATTTTCGGTGAAAAATAAAAATTTTCACATGCGTGTTTTTTCAGCTCAATGGTTTGTTACCGACTTCTGAAGCATTCCAATGTGCAAATATTAAGTTTCCAGTCTATGATAACGCAGATATCGTTGGTTTAAATATCGCGATTGCTCAAGAACCGCTTAAAATAGGCCAAAAAGTCGATTGTTTCTGTTCTGAAGGCTTAAACGTTTTTTTTTTCATTAGTTTGTGTCGTTCCTTGCTGGCTTCTATTGAAAATGATGTAGAATTCGAAGCATTTCGAGGGTTTGAATTTTTTTGAAAAAATCGACCTCCACCCCTTAAAAATTTTCGATGAAAAATACAAATTTTCACATGCGTGTTTTTTTCACCTCAATGGTTTGTTACCGACTTCTGAAGCATTCCAATGTGCAAATATTAAGTTTCCAGTCTATAATAATGCAGATATCGATGGTTTAAATATCGCCAGTGCTCAAGAACCGCTTAAAATAGGCCAAAAATGTCGATTGTTTCTGTTCTGAAGGCTTAAGCGTTTTTTCATTTTTTTGAGGTTTTGAGATTATGAGGCAAAAATGGAACATTGTCGATTGCATTCAAACGGAAAACGAATTAAAAGGATTGCTAACAATACCATTAGGAAATCCAAAAAATTTCCGAGTCCGGCTCTGGCAAAGATATATATATTCTAATCAAAATCTAACAACAAAATAAATTAAATACTGATCGCTTATGTTAGTTGAAAATAAACGAAGCTCGCGATATCATTGCTTAACAAACATGGGTGAATTGTCGAGTGTCGATATCGCGAAAGTGGACAATCTAAAAACTCTCATTCGAGATATTGCCAAGTTGAACGCAACTGAGATCGAACAGAACAAATCCAAAACGAATGAGCCGGTCGATCTGAAAGTGGAAGAAATTGCTGCCCAGGTGATATCCCTTGACGTGTTTGAGGCTTTGGACACAGTCGCCGCCACTGCTCTTATAAAGTCCCTGAACGAAAACATTCAGGTGATCTTAGGCAAAGATGTCCTGGTTAGGAACCAGGGAGTTGGCCAGCTGGTGCCACTCTTATATGAAGTGTTGAGTTTGGTCTTCTCCCAATCTGACGAAGAATTTCGCAAGAACCACTTAAATGACCTCCTGGAGTTTTACTTCAGCGAGCTGGAAGTTAATCTGGAAAGTGCTGGATCCGACTACGTCCTCAAGAGAGCGCTGTTTAACTTCCAGGTGAAATACCTGCTGGTATTAGTAAAGTTCCAAGTCCTTTTGCAAGCACTACAAGACCAAGACGCCAAGAACCAGAAACGAGTGAGCGAGTTGGTGAAGAACCTGCAAAACTACTTCAACTTCCCGAAGATCAATCAAGAGGACATTTACATGGTGGTCAGGAACAAAGTAGGATCCAACAACTACGAGCTTGTTTCCTACGAGCTTATTCCTCTGGATGCGAAAAACGGACATTTAGGGGAATATTTCCAACTGAAGATCGACATCACCCGAAACGGCAAAAGCGAAAGGCTGGACCTATTCGCCAAACTAATCAACGTCAACCACGCCCTACTAAAGGACCTGCTGGAACGTGGACCATCGAAGAAGGAAGAATTCTTCTACATGGTTTTGTTGCCCAGAATGCGCGAGCTTGGCATGGGGGAGTTGCTCGACTTTGCGCCCAACTGCTACCTTTCACGGGTGGACGATATTTTGGTCCTGGATGATCTCACCTTAGCAGGCTTTGTGGGTCTCACTCCGAACATCAAGCTGGATTATAGCGCGCTTAAAGTGGCAACCCGACAATTTGCCAAACTTCACGCCTGCAGCATCATCATGGAAGAATTCCTGTCGAAACAGGCAGGCAAGCGGGTCACAATGTATGATCTATACAGCGAGTATCTTCAAGAGGTGCTGTTTCTTCCGGACGTGCCGGATATGAAGCGAAGCTTCGAAGGAACCATTGACAACATTGTGTACATTGGCTCAAGGTTCCCAGAGGTAGCGGGAAAGTATCCCAGTGAGGAATTGAGGAAAAAGGTGCAGAAAGGCTGGGACTTGGCCCTGGAGAGGATTAAAGCCTCAAAAACTGTGAAAAACGTCATCTGCCATGGAGATGTGTATGTTTCAAACATGCTATTTAACTTCGGGGCCAATAATGAATGTGAGGCGGTAAAACTCATCGATTTCCAGTTGCTGCGCTACTGTCCTCCCACCCAAGATCTGATGTTCTTTTTGTACCAAAACACCGTTAAATCCACTTTAGACCAATACAAAGCCGAACTGATCGAGGAATACTACAAAGTCCTTTCAAGCAGCTTGGGAAAATTCAACCTGGATGTCAACGAACTGTATCCACGGGAGGAGTTCGAAGAAAGCTTAAAACTGCTCAAAGTCCAAGGCATTTTCCATGCCTTCTTCTACTCGCCCGTGCAGAGCCTGGACCCGAAGCTGCGGGAAAGTGTCTTCAGCGACGAAAACGCCTTTGAGAAACTGAAAGAGAATCGATTTGGGCTCATCGATATTGGCTTGGGGGTGGAAAGTTACAGGGAGGCGATGAAGAGTCTGTTGACGCATGTTATTGAATTATGCGATGTTGGAGAATTATAAGGTTTAGGTTTGGATGGGCTGTTGTAAATATACGTTTTATTTATCCAACTGGTTTTTTTTATTACAAATAAGCCGATGTTTTGGCTACGCACACTCATTCAGAACTGCAGCTCCGGAGGGCAGATTAAGATAACTGTTGCTCTCAACCTTGTCCCTAACTGATTACCGCACTGAAAACCGCACTGGGAATTTTTGAGATTAAAAAAATTGTCCAGAGGAAAAAATGTATATAATCCATTGATAAACAACATGAACTCTTTGTAGATTAATGGGTTTAATCAGCTAAATAAAAATTAGTAATGCTTGGCAATTGCGTGCCCCTGGGAGAATTCCTGATGATGGCCAAATTCGAAATTTTCAAAGTTTATAGAATGGACTTTGGTCTAATTAGTGAGAGGGAAAACAGCTTTGG
Source organism: Dendroctonus valens (assembly GCA_024550625.1). Lineage (NCBI taxonomy): Eukaryota > Metazoa > Arthropoda > Insecta > Coleoptera > Curculionidae > Dendroctonus > Dendroctonus valens. The sequence continues at coordinate 53,473 of JAJTJO010000323.1, read as the reverse complement.
CGCTGCCAATATTGAGGAGAAATTAATTAATTCCCAACCCCCCTAGCCTTGACGATTATTTTGCAAAATCCTATTATGATGGCCTTGTTATGGAACTTCCAAGTTTAATACAATCAGTTTTGCTCTATTTCAGGCAATCGAAATTAAACCTGGACCTTTGGGAGCTTGAAGACAAAAAACTGTCCAAAGCACTGTTGTTGTAAACTGTCCTTTTGAGATTATGAAGCAAAATTGAAAAGTGTTGATTGCATTCAAACGGAAAACGAATTCAACAGCACAGAATTGGACCATTTGATAAGAAATTATGCTCTACAGGATTTGACAATTGTAGGACTTTTTACTCTACACGGGTATGTGTGTACGCCAATCCCCTTGAGTGGAAATGAGTTCTTGCATCTGCTTCCAATAGGTCTTAAAATTGCCCTTTCAAATGCCAATCCTACTGTTAAATAAGCAATATTGTCCCAAAAAAAAAGTTCCCAGTCCGGCTCTGGCAAAGATACATATTCCAATCAAAATTTAGCAACAAAACAAATGAAATACAGGTCGCTGGTGTTAGTTGAAAATAAACGAATCCCGCGATATCATTGCTTAATAAACATGAGTGAATTTGCAGGTTCCGAAAATGGTGTTGATGTCGCGAGCGTGGACAATCTAAAAACTCTCATTCGAAATATTGCCAAGGTGAACGCAAGTGAGCTCGAACAGAACAAATCCAAAACGAACCTGCCGGCCGATCTGAAAGTGGAGGAAATTGCTGCCCAGGTGATATCCCTTGAAGTGTTTGAGGCTTTGGACACCGTCGCCGCCACTGATCATATAAAGTCCCTCAACGAAAACATTCAGGTGATCTTAGGCAAAGATGTCCTGGTTAGGAACCAGGGAATTGGGAAGCTGGTGCCACTCTTATATGAAGTGTTGGGTTTGATCTTCGCACAGACTGACGAACAGTTTCGTAAAGACCACTTAAATGACTTGCTGGAGCTTTACTTCAGCGAGCTGGAAGTTAATCTGGAAAGTGCTGGATCCGACTACGTCCTCAAGAGAGCGCTCTTTAACTTCCAGGTGAAATACCTGCTGGTATTAGTGAAGTTCCAGATCCTTTTGGAAGCACTACAAGACCAAGACGCGAGGAACCAGAAACGAGTGAGCGAGTTGGTGAAGAACCTGCAAAACTACTTCAACTTCCCGAAGATCAATCAAGAGGACATTTACACGGTGGTGAGGAACAAAGTAGGCTCCAACAACTACGCCCTTGTTTCCTACGAGCTCATCCCTCTGGATGCGAAAAACGGACACTTAGGGGAATATTTCCAACTGAAGATCGACATCACCCGAAACGGCAAAAGCGAAAGGCTGGATCTTTTCGCCAAGCTAATCAACATCAACCACTCGCTACTGAAGGAGGTGCTGGAACGTGGACCGTCGAAGAAGGAAGAATTCTTCTACATGGTTTTGTTGCCTAAAATGCGCGAGCTTGGCCTGGGGGAGTTGCTCGACTTTGCGCCCAATTGCTACCTTTCACGGGTGGACGATATTTTGGTCCTGGATGATCTCTCCTTAAAAGGCTTCGTGGCTCTCACTCCGAACATCAAGTTGGATTACAGCGCGCTTAAAGTGACCACCCGAGAATTTGCCAAACTTCACGCCTGCAGCATCATCGTGGAAGAAATCCTGTCCAAACAGGCAGGAAAGCGGGTCACATTGTACGATCTGTACAGCGAGTATCTTCAAGAGGTGCTGTTTCTTCCGGACGTGCCGGATATGAAGCGAAGCTTCCAAGGAGCTGCTAACAACATTGTGTACATTGGCTCAAAGTTTCCAGAGATAGCGGGAAAGTATACCAGTGACGAATTGAAGATAAAGGTCCAAAAGGGCTGGGACCTGGCTGTGGAGAGCATTAAAGCCTCAAAAAAAGTGAAAAACGTCATCTGCCATGGAGATGTGCACGTTGCGAACATGCTATTCAACTTTGGGGCCAATAATGAATGTGAGGTGGTAAAACTCATTGACTTCCAGTTGCTGCGCTACTGTCCTCCCACTCATGACCTCATGTTCTTTTTGTACCAAAACACCGTTAAATCCACTTTAGACCAATACAAAGCCGAACTGATCGAGGAATACTACAAAGTCCTTTCAGGCAGCTTAGAAAAGTTCGACCTGAGCGTAAATGAACTGTATCCAAGGGAGGAATTCGAGGAAAGCTTAAAACTGCTCAAAGTCCAAGCCATTTTCCACGCCTTCCTCTACTCGCCCATGCAGAGCCTGGACCCAAAGCTGCGGGAAAGGGTCTTCAGCGACGAAAAAGCGTTTGAGAAACTCAAAGGAAATCGATTTGGGCTCATCGATATTGGCTTGGAGCTGGAAAGTTATAGGGAGGTGATGAAGAGTCTGTTGACCTATGTTATTGAATTATGCGATGCTGGAGAAATATAATGGTTACGTTTGGATGAATTGTCGTAAATATACGTTTTATTTATTGTCTATAAATCAAATTGTTTTTTTTTTTATGAGGAATACGTCCATGTTTTGGCTACGCACATTTATTCAGAACTGCAGCACCGGAGCGCAGATTAAGAACACTGTTGCTTTTAACCTTGTCCTTAACTGATACAATTTTGACTGGCTAATGTTTGCCAGAACCGCATTGGGAATTTTTGAAATTAAAATAAGAAATACTCCAGAAAAAATATATATAATCTGTTGTTATACGACATGAATTCTTTGTAGATAAAAGGGTTTGATCCGTGCTGATATCAGCTAAATAAAAATCAGTAATGCGTGGCAATTTGCAGCTCGAGGTGCTTATTTCACAATTTATTTTCACTTTTCAATACTTCGCTTCTTAACGATTGATTAAACTGATAAAACCGATAGAAACATCATTGTGTGTTAAAAATGAATTGTAACTTTTCCAGATAATCAAACAAGGGCATCGCACCATTAGAATCGAACTATTCCCTGAAAGACAATTGAACAAATAAAACCTCACGTGCCACTAGAAAGATAAAGTTGAAAACCCGATTGGAAATTAGGCAAGATAGTTGGCTAAATTTTCGCTTAATCCTTGAAATCTCCATGTGGTTGCTGGTATGCAGATAAATAACGTATGAATTCGCCGAGTCATAATGATATACGATATTATTATTAGTTGTGTAATGTTTCTGCTAAGTAATTACATAACCCGTTACAACGGGGCGCATTTTTTCGTAATTTCACCAAACGATAAAGCATAATTATAAGGCATTTTTCAAAATTTAATGTTCCTGTTTTCATTTAACCAAGTTTACCGTCCTTAACAGAGATTTATGCGGTGATTATATTATGTTGCAACAAATCGTTGAAAATTTCGGTTTTGTTGGTCTACCGGGAAATAATTCGTGCCAAAATTACTTTTGAAATCGCAGTTAGTAGAGGCTAGATTTGCCCGTAGTCCCAACCTTACTCTATGCTTCACTAATATTTGATTTGTCTTTCTAGAGGTTAAAAATTTATTATAAAACCTACCAGAAAAGAGAGTTCTGGAAACACTCTATCCAAAAGGTCATTACGACTTATCGGGTATTTTGAATCGTTTTCGAGATATAACGCCTTAAACTAGAAATGGCGCGAAAAATTAAGGTTTTTGCTTCTAACTTTTACACCATCACAAGTTTCGGAAAGTGCCAACGAGGCCGAAAAAGTGCCTTAAATTCTCTATCAAAAAGGTCCTATTGAGTATCCCGAAATTTTTTACGGTTTCCGAGATATGATTGAAAATATTCAATAAATCACCAAAAATGACTCTATCATTCTGGAGGTTAGAAATTCCGCTTGATGGCTTGTGAGAAAAAATGTCTCCTTGAAATCCTTCCAAAATCGTTCCCAACATTGTTCAGATATTTTTATATTCCACCGTTTCTGAGATATGAACTGTTTCACATGCTCACGCTTTCGTATTTGTGCCTATACCTTTTTTGAGGTTAGGAATTTATGAGCAAACCTGAAGCGGAAAAGACAGTTCTTCAAACACTCTTCAAAAGATCGTTAGCGCCGATCGAAAATTTTGAACAGTTTTCGAGATATAACCGTTTAAACTTGAGTTCAAAAACTCAAAAAATAGATATTTTTGCTTCTAACTTTGCAACCAAAGCAAATTTCCGAAAACATTAATATCACTAAAAGAGTGCTTGAAATACTGCATGGAAAAGGTTCTGTTGATTATTCTGATATTTCCTACGGCTTCCGAGATATGATTGAAAATGTTCAATAATTCACCAAAAACGGGTCTATGTAGTTCTTCAGAGGTTAGAAATTTTCTTGTTGGATCAAGGGAAAATAATACGTCCTGAAACACCCTTTTAAAATAGTTTTTACGAATTTTTCGATATTGCCAGCCGTTTCCGAGATATGAGCTGTCTCAGATGTTCAGCTTTTCTTATCTGTGCTTCTATCCCTTTAGAGGTTAGGAATTTCCAACAAAACCTAAACAGTAAAAAACAGTTCTTCAAATGGACTACAGAAAAAAATGATTCAATATTTCACACCGGTTCGGAAATACCGGCTGTTTTAAACTTATAAAGTTCCAAGACCCATTTTTGCTCCCAGCTCTTTAAAGGTTAGGAATTTTCCGTCAAACATAAATAGCAAATAATAAACGAAAATCTCTAGTTTTCAAAGTTTCTTCGGTATTGTGGAAAACTTTAATTAAATGAAAAACGTTTTTGAGACCTTATTTGAGTCCAAAGGCCCAGCCATATTTTAACCAAAAACTGAAGAATTTTCCAAGTTTCAGCTGGACATACTGAGGAATTAGACCAGATAGAAAAACACCCATTCAAGGAAGTAAACAGCATTTTTTTCTTGATCCCCTGGCGGAAAGTACGTACTTTCGCCACTGTTTTCGAAGGCGAAAGCATCACTTTTACCCATTACAATAGCTTTCGCCACGCACCTTTCTGACTCGGTAACTAGCAACGGCGAATTTCGTTGCTAAATCGTTTCGGACGTTTTTTCAACATTTTCAAAGCCGTACGAGCATCGAAATCAACGCGCCGAACAAAATTTTCGTCATCCGGTCTGGAAAGTGATAACTTTCGCCACGCACTCAAAAAAAACATAAAAAGAAACCCAAATCTAAACTGAAATTGAAAATCCGCAAACAAACAAAAAAACTACAATGAAAAGACCCTAAAACCTTCTCAGGCCACCTGAAAACATGTACAATTTTATATTTTAGCACAACCTAATTTTGAATTTGCACGTGCAAAAATCGTATAAGTACGATCCTGATTATACGCTTACGAGGTCTTTTGAACAATTATATGATGGCATGTTTTACTAACGGTAATTAGGAGCGAGGATAAAATCTTACCGCTTTTGCTCGTGTGCTGTGATCAAGGCCAGCCCAAATATCAACTTTTATCATTTCCCTGAATGTTCCCTACAAACTATTTCAAGTACATATTTAATCTTGAAATCATACAAATTGCCGGTGGCCCAAAAAAAAATCCACTTTTATGGAAGCAAACAAGTTAAGTTTATCACAATTTAAAGCAAATATTGACATCGCTGATAACCCGCTGACGATCTTCCGCTTAGTCTCAAATTAGAATACGTAAGCCAACAATCGCGGCTGGCAATTAAAGTGATTGCATTAGACAATTCCCAGTTAACTTGACTAGATGGCAAGTGAAAGTGATCAGACCGACGAACTCCTCCAATCGCATGCAATGGACGAAAACATTGGCATCGAAGACTTAACTTTGGCAGTGGAACGGAAGCTACAGCACAAGAACTTCACCATCCGGACTCATAGTTTGGACTACATGAGGGAAAGAATTGGACTAGTTGGTGACCACGCCCTCCTCACCATCACCATCTTCAACACTATTAAAGAAGCTGAAGAAACTTTGAGCTTCTTCGTCAAGCTGTTTCCCAAAGACGAATCCCTAGCTGCTTTTGCTCGGGTGACTGCCGCTTTTGACAAGGAGGAGCTCAGCTACGGATTGTTTGAGGAGTTTGAAAAAGCCGGCATTTCCCTGATTCAACAATGTGTTCCTAGGTGTCTTGTGTTGAGGCCCAGTAGCTACTTGGTTCTGGAAAATCTGCAACTGGGCAACTATGCAGTTACTGATAAAGCCCAGTTGCTAAACTATGAGCAAGTTACAGCAGTGCTGCAGTCGCTAGCTAAGCTACACGCCAGTAGTCTGATTTACGAAGAAAGCCTATCCAAGAGCTTGATAGCTAATGGGAATGAGGACACTTTTAGAGACAGACTATTCAGTGATAGTGAGGACTCCGATAGCAAGAGCCTAATGGACAGTTCCGTAAAGTGCATCCTGTCGGAGGTTGAGCTTTTCCAGCTTCCAGCAGAGTTAAAGAGTGGAAAATCAGCCGCGGAAGCCACCAAGGAGGTGCTAAGCCAGCTCACCCAAATGGTGAAACCTTCTGGTAAATTCAGAAACGTTTTTTGCCATGGAGACTTACAGGCGGCAAATTTCCTGCTCAAAGCCAGCAATCCCCCGCAGTGTAAATTCGTGGGCTTTCAAATGTGCCGCTACCTCCCACCTGCGCACGATGTGATGTCTTTGCTGTTTCTAAACACTTCTCGCGAGTTCCGCAAAAACCACCTTTACGAGCTAGTCGGAATCTACTACAGCTACTTGGAAAAAATCCTAAAAATCTTCGACTACAAGCTCACTGAGCTCATCTCGTTCCCGGACTTTCTGGATTCCTGCGAGGAGCAGAAACTTTTTGCGATACTTGTCACTGCCCTCATTCTTCCATTGGTTTTAAGTCAAGAGGAGAAGTTGCAACAGTATTTCAGTGACAAGGACCTCTATCAGAAACTGTTGAGAGAGGATAGAAGCCAGTGGGTTTTGGATCATGTGGAAGATGAGGAGATTTTGAGTCGATTGAGGGACTCCATTGAGGACTTGTTGGAGGAGTGCGATAAAGTGAGGTGACTTATTCAGATCGTACGATCTCTGTTTCTCTGTTGCGAGGTTAGTGAAGGATGTTAGGGTAGGAAAAACGTCAAAATGTCATCAGTTCAGTTTAGCTGACCGAAACGTCAAAATGTTGGTGTCCGTGTCATGTAGCTGTCATTTTTGACATTTTCAGGACAAAACGTCCTTTCAAATGGCTGTAGCTTAAAACTCAGTCATTTTTGGTAGAAAATTTTGTATATAATTTCCGTGCAGTTCCTGAGCGCCTTCAACTTCACCTATTGCCAAAACGGGTAGAACATTTGAGCAAATACAGTAATTTTAGTTAAGTTTGTTGATCTTAATCGAATATTTTGTTAAATATTGTTTTCTGTGTTTTCTTTGTTATTTAATAAATTGTTACATCATATTGCCTTCGCTTTTTCGTTTGAAATCAAACCTGATGACATGATTTGTTTTTTTAAATTTACTGCAAAAGAAAAACTGCATGAAACTGTCCTGGAATGCACACGTTTTGTTAAAAATGCTAAAAAACTATTGGTGCTAAATTTCCGCCCATCCCTCCAGATACGGCACTGTCTAGAAACTCGATAGTGTTACGAAACGAGAACATTAAGAATTAATGTACTCGCATGGTACGCATATATACAGGGTGCGTTAGTTATAATCAGACAAAAGTTCATATAAAATTCCATGCTTAGTCGCATCGGTTTGCTTTTAAAAAGAGTTGTACGCCACTGTTGCTTTCAGAATTTTTCAAAATCCCCCGGTATTTTCTACTGCAATACAGGGTGTTTTATATTCTGCAGGTCTTTTAAGGTAGTCTCTGGAAGGAAATTTTAACGGGATCTTTTCCAAGTAGACTTTTTCACATTTTTAGACTTTTAGATCGATCTTGAAAATAAATTAAATTTTTTTTTCCAAAAACGAAAAAAAATTATTTGCATTTACACGCATTTGTCTTAAACACTGACCTAAACAAAGTATGCTTTTAATATACGTTTAGAATCTCCGAGGTTTTATGTTTTGGTAATAAATTTGAGTTTGAGAGAAATGAGACTGATAAAAGTTACATGGAGAAAAAGTCAATCCAAATATGGGACTATTTGAAAAAGCGAATGAAAGAAAGCAGAATACGAGTAGAGAGAATGAGAAGCAACGCAAAAGTGAAAGTAGACAACTGGAACAGACAATTTTAAGCCGGCTGAACAAACATGAAAGAAAAAGAGAAAAAGAAGAGAAAAACAGAAAATGAGGCAAACTTTGCGACACTAAATATGCAAAATACTAGAGAAAACAAATAAAAGGTTGCACAGAGCACAGAGGCAAAGGCCACAAAGTAAAGAAAAGCTTTCTAAATAGCTGGACACAAAACCTTTTAATTTAAAATAAAAATGCACAATGTGCACCTATGAATAAAAGATTGTTTTAAATCGCTTACCTCCGTTTTATTCCTGGTATCTCTAATGGCTTTGATCATGTGCAAGCCCATTTCCACACAGCAATGAGCATGGTCCGATCGGGGAACTGGCAAGCCGGAAACACAGTAGTAACAATCCCCCAGGAGTTTAATTCTTAAACAGTGATTCTCCTGGGAAAGTTAAAATGCCTTATGAAGTTGGTTTTCAGCTTGGTAAACGTAATGGGACACGGAAAAGCTCTCTGAATAAATCAGCGAATACTTACAGCTGCCAGTTTATCAAAACGGGCGAAAAGTTCGTTTAGGATTTTCACTAGTTCCTGTGCAGTGCATTTTGTAGCCAAAACTAAATGAAGAAGTTTAAAAAAAAAGGTGAAACTTTAGAAATTGTCACGTGCTCACCAGTAAAGCCCTTAATGTCTGCAAATAAAATGCTGACATTCTCGTAACGATGGATGTAGATTTTGTGGAACTGATGCGGCTGGAAATGACCGCCGCGCTCCTCACGCTCAATGTCTCTGATCATTTCTTTGGCCACAAAATCCGGTAGAACTGGAAAAACAGCCATAAAAATCCACAAGAATAAAAGCGCAAAAACTCACCCGATAAAAGAAGTTTTTCCTGCTTGTCGTTTTCCGCCTGGGTTCGGTACCTCATTTCCATAGAGCGATGGGTTTCCAGGAAGGCTTTCCTCTGGCTCCTATCGGTTAAGTATTTTGTGTACATGCCCGCGAAATTCACACACATGTACAAAATGACATTGGCTACTATTCTTTTGATCTTGCAAGAATCTTCTTCGTCCAACTACAAAAGAACATTTGTCTAATTAGTGTTGCCATCGTTGGCTATTTTTGCTTTAAAATTCCCTACATTTAGGATATTTTTTATGCCTGCGATCTTAGATCAATTAGCCAGAGTTTTTTCTTCAAAAAAGCCCATTGAATATTCAGCATTTTTTTGAAAATAGGTTTTGTGCGTGAAGTTGTAGGGCATAGTTTAAGTTAAAATCTTCAGAACACACAGTGCTCTTCTTAAAACAATGTATTCCTCTTATTCTTATTCTGAAATTAAATCTACTTAATAACGTAATTAATAAATAATAGCTTAATTTCATAATTTAATACTAGTCTTATTTCCTGTTGTATTTAGCATTTCTGTATTAGTCTTACTTTCAGTTTGTTCGTCATTGAATTTTTGTGCAGACATTCGAAGTCTTTCTCTTATTTTTTTTACGTTAACGTCATCCAAATTTACGTTTTTGTAATTTGCTGATTTTTTAAATTTAGCAATTATTCAAATAAAAATCCTAAATTAAATCCATGAATGACAAACAACTGAAGTGCGAAGTTTTGAAACTACAGCTATCAGTGGCCTCTTAAACAACTTGCAGGAATTTGAATCTTGATACATTAGAAATTCTGTTCCAAAACACCAGTATTTTTTCGAGTATTTTCATTTTATTCATTCATGCTCTTTCAATTATTTATTTCTTCGACTTTTCAATTTTATATTATTTGGTGTTGTCTAATTTAGAGATTAGAAGTTGGTCAACTATACAGTAAGCAATTTAATTTAAAACAATTACGTTAATAATTAGCGTTTGCTCGTTACGTAATGACGCTTTTCTTAAGTGCAGGAACTAATTGATTACTAAATTAATTAATAGAACAATTAATTTCTTACATCTTTTTTATTTATATTAAGGTATTTTCATGGGAGTATCAGATTGATATTTCAAAGGTGCTTATTTGGCGTTCCTTTAAATGTTAAATTAGCGAAAATTAATTTGCAGATTTGAGATTTCAACTGAATGGAACCATCCTTTAATGAAATCTTTATTAAAAGTGTTTGAAACAAGCAAAACAAAACATAAAATAAAATATTGAATGAATTTAAGAAAACTGCTTAAACCTAAACAAACTCATCGTAGATTACATTCAACGGCTAGTCTTAAGTAGGTTTGGTGCTGGTGAGCTTTTCGCACTTTTACGCCGTATTAAAAAACAATTTGTTCCCGACGTTTTGCAAGCACGAGTGGTTTGCAACTTTAGAGATGGTTTGCCTGGTGCAGCAACAAAAAGAAATTCTTTTTCACGACGTCCTAAAACCGCGAAAAATCCACCAGCTTCATCCAGTTTGAAGGATGTGAATAATAAATTAATAACATCGGCGGTCGAGCGGGACGGCGAAATTTGGCAAGAAAAAGCCAAACATCCAACAATCTGGCTCATAATATCGCTCGAAAGCAAAAATGTGCTGCTTGAAGTGTGGAAAAACGCACTTTAACAGGAAATTTCTGGGAGTTTCCAGGATTTTTCAGTTACTAAGGCGAGGCGATTGGCCGATGGAAAGCACGAATTTTTCGAAAATTTGACAAGAAAAAGCCAAAAATCCAACAATCCGGCTCATAATATCGCTCGAAAGCAAAAATGTGCTGCTTGAAGTGTGGAAAAACGCACTTTAACAGGAAATTTCTGGGAGTTCCAGGATTTTTTCAGTTACTAAAGCGAGGCGATTGGCCGTTGGAAAACACGAATTTTTCGAAAATTTGACAGAGAAAAGCCAAACATCCACAATCCGGCTCATAATATCAGCTCGAAAGCAAAAATGTGCTGCTTGAAGTGTGGAAAAACGCACTTTAACAGGAAATTTCTGGGAGTTTCCAGGAATTTTTCAGTTACTAAGGCGAGGCGATTGGCCGTTGGAAAGCACGAATTTTTTCGAAAATTTGACAAGAAAAAGCCAAAAATCCCACAATCCGGCTCCTAATATCGACTCGAAAGCAAAAATGTGCTGCTTGAAGTGTGGAAAAACGCACTTTAACAGGAAATTTCTGGGAGTTTCCAGGATTTTTTCAGTTACTAAGGCGAGGCGATTGGCCGTTGGAAAGCACGAATTTTTCGAAAATTTGACAAGAAAAAGCCAAAAATCCCACAATCCGGCTCCTAATATCACTCGAAAGCAAAAATGTGCTGCTTGAAGTGTGGAAAAACGCACTTTAACAGGAAATTTCTGGGAGTTTCCAAGAATTTTTCAGTTACTAAGGCGAGGCGATTGGCCGTATGGAAAGCACGAATTTTTCGAAAATTTGACAAGAAAAAGCCAAAAATCCCACAATCCGGCTCCTAATATCACTCGAAAGCAAAAATGTGCTGCTTGAAGTGTGGAAAAACGCACTTTAACAGGAAATTTCTGGGAGTTTCCAGGATTTTTTCAGTTACTAAGGCGAGGCGATTGGCCGTTGGAAAGCACGAATTTTTCGAAAATTTGACAAGAAAAAGCCAAAAATCCCACAATCCGGCTCCTAGTATCACTCGAAAGAAAAAATGCGCTGCTTTAAGTGTGAAAAAATCACTTTTATAGGAAGTTTCTGGAAGTATCCAGAATTTTTTCAATTACTAAGGCGAGGATATTGGCCTTTCGAAAACAAGAATTTTTCAAAAATTTGACAAGAAAAATCCAAAAATCCAACAATCTCGCTCATACTATCGCTCGAAAGCCAAAATGTGCTACTTGAAGTGTGGAGAAACGCACTTTAATAGGAAATTTCTGGGAGTTTCCAGGATTTTTTCAGTATACTAAGGCGAAGCCATTGGTCGTTGGACAACACCGATTTTTCAAAAATTTGACAAAAAGAAGCCACAAATCCCACAATCCGGCTCATAATATGGCTCGAAAGAGAAAACGCGCTGCTTTAAGTGTGGAGAAACGCACTTTAATAGCAAATTTTCCGGATCTTCTAACAAGTGGGGAAATAAATGATAAAATTCCTTCATATGGTGGCGGAGCTAGATTAATCTCATGTGACCATCTTTTTCTTTTGACTTTTTTCACTCTTCTAATTACCGGTGTCTCCAATAGCAGCATGAGCGTTAGAAAATCCATGCAAAATACGACAAAAAATCGCGTTCACATGTGCAAGTACCCTAATACTTTGTCTTTTGATCCCAGTTTGGTTTTATTGAAGATGCTTATGGCTGTAAATTTATTTACAATATTGTTCGACACTATTTCTTCTGCTAGCGTATTCAGAAGGTTCACACGGTCAGAAGCCTGAGTCAAATCGATAAAACCCAGATAAACTAATTTGCAAAACTCTAAGGATCTAGAAAATATTGCATGCGTGGTGGAACGATTCTTCCTAAAACAACGTCTGATTCTCCCTGCTGTAAAACAATTTATTTGCATTACAAATTGCTGACAACAAGGTTTTGGTAGAATTTTTGTAGGCAATCGATCATAATTCCAAATGCGTCTGCTTCGCTTCTTATCTAATGTGGTTAATGAGTTGCCGTTGACTCTGCAAAGCCGCTCTAAAAATGTCCTTAAAGCGTGTTTAATTTAAATTGATTCAGGACGAAGAAGATTCCAATGTGATTAATGCTGCCTGCCAGAACATATGTACGCATTTCCGCATTTTCTCTTGATCAATTTCAGGGCATTTCATCGGAAATGCCATAAAGTTTCGATTTCAATCTATAGGTGTCAATTTTTTGTTGCTTTCACAGGTTTAAATAAAACATTTAGTACAAATTCACGAGGTGAATAAGGCAGTTTAAAGACACCCTGTGCACGCACATAAAGGGCCAGCAGGATATTCTTATCTCTTTGTGAATAAGTAACTTTTAAACATGCGTTTAAATGAGGGAGAAAACAGATTAATGCAAATAACTCTAGAGAGCTACAAGGAGGTTTGATGGCGAGAACTTTTCCTGACTTGGTTTAAATTCTGTCCATATTTCCTGCAGGTTTCAGCAGTAAAATGCAAATCTACATCAAGAGCTTTATTACGTTTCCTGTACATGTTTTAGAACATATGACAGTCATACTCTAGTACAGGGATGTTCTCTCAGAGGAAAGTTGGAGGAAAGAGGAATCAATCGTATCAACTGATAAAATTTTTATTTTTCAGTAAGTCAAAATGTATGCCATTCTCTTCTCGTCTGTGGTAGGTGTTGTCCCTAACGTGTTCCAATATTTTCGGCGTTATTTCAGTGATTTCCTTATAAACCGTATTTCTGAGATGCTGGCACAAAAAAATCCCGCGGTGAAAAATCTGGAGTTTTTGCTGGCCACTCCATAGCGGCTACCCAGAAAAGTCAAGTCCTTGTATTGGCGGGCGATGGCAGCCTGATGTGAAAGGGCCCGATCATAAGGTTCAAATCTTTTTGGAAACTTTGGAAACTTTGGAAAAACTCGTGCGGGAGATAATGCAAGATCTTGAAGCGCGCCATCCAAGAAAAATGGTCCTACAATTCGATTTTTCCTATCAACTTCCAGTAGATCTTCAACAGTCCCATTGTATAAGGGCGTTTTCTCTGCTATTTAAATATTGTTTTTAACTATTTTCATTAAAATTATTATCACAGGCCCGTTTCACCATCACCATTCCAATTCATCAAGAAAAACGTATTCTGCTAAAATCAATCTAAGCAAGCAACTTCTTAAACCGCTGGTTCATATTTTGTGAAAAGCCTTTGAAAATTATTCCCGTTCGATGCGCCCAACTGCGGGTTAATCCTCTAACAGGATTTTCAATTTTAGGGTCGGTTATTTAAATAAGGAAACTTTGATAAATGAACAGATGTACAAGGGCGATTTTCAGAAGAATACCCATCAAAATCTCCCCATTGTTGTAGCTTTAGCTCAAATTTTGAACGCGAAGCGGAAATAAAGATCATCCCATCAGAATTCAGTACTTTTAAGCAAAAAATCGATTCCGATTCCATCCATAAAATTATGTTTTTCCTCAGCGGCAATAAAATTTTAACAAAATAATTGCTTCTGCCATTTCCACAGAAGGTAATCAATTTGTCTCCTTTGCGCTTCAAGTCTTCGACTTGTTTTCCCGAAAAATTCCCTACTCTTGTTTAAACTGAAAACCCACATTAACTGCTTATGTTCAAACGCAAAGTCGCGACGTAATCAGGATTTGGGAGCGAATCTGCGGTAGTAATTATTCGGCAGAGGTGAGTTTATTTCGTCCCTGTTACGTTAGTTTTTAATGAGATTTAATGGAAACTGAATTACTGCGTCGACTGAAGAAGAACGCTTGGCGAGATTAATTCCCGACAAATTAAACGTTTAAAAAGTTGGCGGAAAAGACGCAGCATTTTCGGCAGCTACAAAAGAAGAGACTTTAGCTGTAATGGAAAACACAGTTGAAATTTTTGAGGGAAAAACCTTTGGATGGGGAAAAAAGGACCAAAATACAACAATTAGTAAGAAGCATTGGATGATTTTTAATCTAAAACTGCACAACTTATCACGAAACTGCTCAACGTCACTTTATAACCTCATTTCACAACATTAGTTTTCATTAAAATAATGAAGTGATTGCGAGGTTGCAAAAAACTCACTAGTTTTCAAGAATGTCTGGATATAATATTGCAACTTGATGTTTAAGGGAAGTTTCCTGCTGAAAAAATTTGTAGTTAAAGCTCGCTCACACGGTGACATTAATGGCGTGACGTCTGATGCGTCTGCTGTGGACGACACGCCATTAATGTCACCGTGTGAACGAGCTTTTAGTTCAAGCAAGTTTAAGCAGAGATTAGTTGATTAATCTCTGGTTTAAGCAGCTCAAGAGTTAATAGCATCGACAAATAAAATACCATACATTTTTTCGCTACTCTGTATCACCCTGTATATTCTTTGTTTGAAATTAATTAACAAATTCATATTTTCGCTAAAATTCAAAGTGTGCCTGTCAATTAAACACAAAGTGAACCCAAAATGAAAATCAGTAAAACAATTATTTTAATTAAATGTTGAACGTAAAGCTGTATGGCTTACCGCGGAAAATTGCTGAAAGTTCGTTTGGGAAAATTGAGCAAAAAGTCATTGAATCAATAGAATTGTTTAATATTAATTAAGTTTTTTTTGCGTACTTTCAACGGGGTTCACGTGCCGATGTAATTTGCCAAACCGGTTTCTTTGGTTAAAGTGCTGATTTTCTCCTTGTGCGTTTTTCTCGAGGCTTTTCCGGTAATTTCCATTAGCGGCTGGCAGCCCACAGAGGAAATAAACTCCTCCAACCGTTTAACCGGTTATTACTTTTGCAATTTCAATAGCAAATCATTTAAAATCGTGTTTCTTTCTGCAATGGTTGTATAATTCCTCTAGGTCGATGCTTATGTTATAGAACGACGTTTGTATATTAAGAAGTAAAGTCTCAAAATCCAATTAATTTGAACCGCTGGCAACTGGCAACAAGGAAGCTTTGAGCTTTCATGAGAACAAACGCTCTCCTTTCCCAAGGAACAAAGCGAGCGACAGAAAATGCTGCTCAAGCATGTTGTTCGGAATCATTAAAACTAAGGCTTTGAAGTGGAAATAGGGAAAGTTTTGCGTACAATTTGCTCACTAATAACGCAACATTACCACTAAGGTTAACAGCCTTACCTCGTACTTTCCAAAGTAGAAAATCCTCACTGAGACCAAGATCACATGACTCAAGGCGGAAATGCATCCGGCCATTATGCACCATCGTAGCGGAAGAGGCAGCATGGCATAGGAAACGAAAACGATGAACAGAACGTACCAAACCAGGCTCTCCTTCAGCCCAAATCCTATTCCATCGCTGGCAACACCTGAAATTTAATTATTTATTTAAGCGATAAAATTGTCGATTTTTCCTCAATTCAACGGGCCTATTAATATGGTAATTCCGTCATTTGCCCAGGGATTTGAAAATTGAAATGTAAACGGCAAGTAATCCGGAAATTCACCTGCTCACCTCAGTATTATTGATGAGTTGGGGGTTGAATTATATGAAACAGAAAACCGCGACAGGAAATTCAATCATGGTAAATGCCATAATATGGTTTATATCAAATGTTGCGTTCATTATTGAAACTGGGGAGTTTTTCGGGCTTGAGGACGTGGTGGAAAAAAGTCTTTTGAGTTGCGGAGATTTTCGTTTTTTTAAATAGATTCTTAACCGGTTTACACGTGGTTACACGTGGTACACAGAAAAATGTGTACGTGCATCAAGTCGATATCTCCCACTGTTTTGGGGAGTGGTTTTTTCGCTGTACGCCTTTATTGATGTTGATTTTATTAGGCCGTTTATGAAGCTGCATTTCTGCTGTATCCTGGTCTATATGACCTACTATCTATTGCTTTATAATTTGACAATATATTTTCCCAATTTCTCCTGGACTATGGAACCAAACGCCTTTTCATAGACAATAAAGATGCGCATTAGTGGTTTATTGAATAACTGGCATTCTTCTATCAATGCCTTAATTACCTGCGGATGGTCATTTGTCCCGAATCCTGCTCTAAAACCAGCTTGCTTCCTTGGCTGGTAAAGTTCCAATTTGTTGGTTAGGCGTTTTGTTAGTATTCTTTTAGAGACAGTAGACTTATTGGTCTGTAGTTCTATTCCTATATTCTATATTGCTATTCCATTTTCGATGTTTCCACCAAGAGATATCCTGGTCCATTTTCGATGTTTAGGTTTTATGAAGACACTTGTTCACAGAGAAGAGCTGGTTCGGAGGAAGTTCAAAAGTATGTCGCCGGGGTAGTTTTTTGTCCTATTGCATATTTTCCGATTGAAACTTCAGTCTCGTCTTGATTTGTTCCCCAGTTTCGTGTTAAAGTCACCGACCAGCAGGTTGTAGTGAGCTGATGACTCGTGGAACGCTTGATGGATGTCTTCATAGAACTGCTCTACCTCTTCATCCGCGTAGGTGGAGCTTGCACACATTTTAGACCCTATCTGGTGTTAATCCTTATCGTTATGATACAGACGTGGTCGAACTCAACCTTTTAATCTGGTTTATTTTTCGAACATCCTTTTTGTGGACAATAAATCCAACGCCTCCCAACGAGTGATCTGCTTCACTTTTGTAATACAGGAGGTGACCTGAATTTAGAATTATCTGCTGTTCTCCTTTCGTTCCTGGTCTCCCGCAGCCCAATGTATATATTTTAATTCTTCCTCTAGTTCTAGTAGTTTTGAGGCAGTCAGCATACATTTTGTATTATAGGTAGCAATGTGCAATTGTCGCTTATCGTGGTAGCCTGATCTTATCCGGGGATTCTTACCTCCCTCTGATCGTCCACTTGTTCGAGCGCTACCTTGGCTGAGGTTGAACGATCTGCCGGAGATATGGAAGGAGTCTTAACTCTCTTTAGGTCTGTCCAATGTACCGGAAAACTTTCTCGGGATTTTGGGCCATCGTATTTCTTCTTGACGCATCGCAAGCACGAGTGGCTTACCTCTTCAGAGTTTCAGCAGTTTCGGACCTAAAAGCCCGAAAAACTCACCAGGTTCAAGACTGTATCAAACTTTCGGCGTCATTATCGACATCTCCCTCAAAATGTCCCTTGTTTCGGCAATTAATAACTTCGTAATTATCTAACTTTCTAAAGCTAATTTAGGGGGAGTAATTGAACATCAAATACCTAGAAAGTCAAGAGCATTGTTCAGGACAGGCTCAATAGAGTTAATAGAACTGAAACCATTTGTTGGAACGTTTTCAGCATTCAGTCGTTGAAAAAACCTGGCGGTTTCTTGTTTTGTAGTAAGTTATATAGACGGATGAGGGTAACGAGTTGGCAAACAATAATAATTGAATTAACCGGGGCACTTACTTTGAGTAGTGAGGAGCAGCCAAGTACAGGCAGCGGCCCAATGCAAATAGTTATTAGCAAAACATCTCCACCAGCCCAAGACACATACGGCTATGTTAATTGACATACAGCAAACCGACCAGATAATTTCATCGGTATATTTGTCCAGAATTACGTGCTGCTCGTTTCCGGCCCAGACAATGATCAAAGCGACCTGGAAACAGAAAGACGATTTCACCGTTCGAAATCCTGAAAGTGTGGGAGTTTGTAAAAATTGAGGAAACTCAATTAAACTCTTCTCTTGCGGTGAAACTTTGCAATTAATGGCGCTAAAAGAATGAGGGGGAATTTGATTAACTGAAACACTTAGCAGTAAATTTTGAGTCTTTGGAGTTCATCCGGGTATTTTGCCAGGATTGGAAACACTCGACAGATGAATTGGACGATTTTAGCAGGAATTTTGCCAATTTTATTTAATGCACCTTAAAAATCTACAGTAAAAAACCATCTTTTGTCCACTTTCTTGCTACCGCCATTAATGCCATCCCCCCAATCCACTGAACTAAAATTAACGTGTCAAAGGTTAGTATCGGGACATGGATTTAATTATCGAATTGCTTAACGAGAATCGCCCCCATTGATGCGAATAGCTGAAGAGGAGATCCCGAACAACGCAAACATCAATTCTGGCTCGATGGACATTACTGAGACACTACTTTATATGGAGCACACATTTCAGATCGATGACCCGTGTGCGTCGATAAAATCATTCACTTTAATGAGTTTCTCTAACCAACTGTTGCTGATCGAAGAAATAAAATTTGGTGCTGACAATCTGTGTACGTTTTGTGACGGCTTTAGTCCAATAGCTGCACGAATATGCCCGCATTACCACAGCAACCAGGCTAATTGTTGTTTCAAACAATCAGGGGCTAGTTTAGATGCACCAACAAAGCAATTTCAATTTAAACTCAGGTTTTTTGGGTGGAAACATGCGGCGTTGTTCCTGCATTAAAAACCTCCGCTTAAACTGATGCATTTGTCTACATTTTTTTATGGGAGCAACACTGGATGTCACTGAAATAAAACGGCATTAAAATTTGTCAGAATTTGAGGTGGAAATTACAAGGAAGCCTATTTAAATATTCTACATTGCAACACCGCAAATGAGGGGAGTGTTCGATAGTAAAATTATAGTGTATAGTTTCCTGACTGTATTTCAATTTAATTCAAAAGAAATTCCTGGCTTCCAGTCAATATTATTGTTTATTATTTAAAACATTTTACAAATACGTTTCGGTGTCTTTCTCCACCATCATCAGTTTGTATGTATGGCTGTTTCCACCTTCACCTTTCCAATTTCCAAATTTGAAAAGGTGAAGGTGGAAACAGCCATACATACAAACTGATGATGGTGGAGAAAGACACCGAAACGTATTTGTAAAATGTTTTAAATAATAAACAATAATATTGACTGGAACCGAGGAATTTCTTTTGAATTAAGTAAAATTATAGCAAGAGTAAATCGGGTCGTTCCACTCGTAAATTTGGCAATTTCTCCTGTTGTTATTTAGTTGGAGTTAATTTTGTTCTTAAATGTCCGTTCCTATTTCAAAACTTGTTTAATTGTAAATGATTAACAGTCGGGAAAAACTGGTCCGGTCAATTGCATTTTTTCCTAAAAACTTAAGAACATTGCAGGATTTTACATAGTGACTGTTTGTGTAGTTTCAGTGTCTTTTCTAGTTTTCGTGCCGTCGCTAGTTGGCATCACACATCGATGCAATCGAAATTGAATGCGTAAAAAAACCCGAAAACAAAAACCCAGTTATTTGTATCAAGAATGTGAGGCTCAATGAGGATTCGTTGGTGCAAGCAAACTGGTCCCCATTTGTATTCACCTAACACTTGACATTGTTGCTGCGGCAACGCATCAATAGCATTGCGGCTATTGGACGGCATTTGAGGACGCCCCTAAATACTTATCGCTATTGTTGCCTGCACCAATCCGATTTTCACATACCTTTAGAAGAAGATCCACAATATTGACAATGATGAGAGCTTTCTGTCTTTGCCGATGGGAGTATCTTAAGTAGGCAAGTTCCAGATGGTTGCACTGGAAACTGTTGGTCAAGCTGGGCCAGTAGATGCCCTTGTACATGAGCCCCTTTTTGAACAGTGAGGCAAAGTCAGCTGGAATTGAATAAGTCAGTTGATTAGCATAAATTTCCAAGTTTCCCAAGCCCCATTACGTTTATCATTTGGTTCGCCGGATTCATCAAAGCACGCCTTATCCTGCGTGAAATATTCATTATACAAATCGCATTTCTCATCATACAGTCCGTTCGAGTGTAGAGTGGTATCGATATTCATCGGTATGCAAGTCTCGTTGTTCAATTTGTTGTTTTGCTTCTCCTAAAACCCAACTGATATAAAGGAAAATGCAAATGGTGCTTCGATTGTTCCTTACGTTATTCCAATTGTTGCAGTTCTCGTTCAGATTGTTCAATGTGTAGCTTTTGGGCGAGGATGGTGGCGTTAAAGTAATGGCAATGTCTTGGAACTTGGATTTATCCACTAGGGAAAGCGCTATTATGGATAGCCGGTTTCGGCGCCGCTCTTTTGAAACGGTTCGAACGGCCTTTTCCCATAGCACTTTACTGTTCCGCTTATTGTGCCTAAATAAAATAATCTAAATTACGCCTGGAAGGAACAGGATCTTTAAATGAAGACTGAGAATTCTGGTCAATTGCCACAGTTTCTTTTCATTTAGGGGTTAAGCAATTATCCAGCTGGATAAAGAGAGCGTCAACTACTCCATTCGCGCCGGAAAATGCATAATTAAATTAATCCATTATTCAAGAGGCCACTTGGCACTTCTTCCAAAATAGGCTCAGCAAATGGCGGCTAAAAGGAAAATGGACGGAGGAAATAAAATTGAATCAAAGATTCGATTAAAAGCTCTGCTCAGCAAACTAATTAGGTTACATTTTTTATATGTCCAGCGCGAAAAAGGCAGGAACTCTTTAAATCAAGGAAAAGGGGATTTTTTTTTATCAACATCAAAAGTTTCCTACTTGTTCTCTAAGTAAAAAAAAATTGTTATTTTTTTGGGTGAACCAGCTAATAAAAATAAAACTAATTATTTAAAGAACCGGGTAGGTGCGCTCTGCCACCTAATTCATTAAAAAAATTATCTATTTTTCAATCAGACCCGTTGGGACACATTAATTAATAAACCTAATTTCCAAAAGTTAACAAAAGCCTGAGAAAGTCCCTTTCAACTTCAGGGACTCAAAAGGAACAGTGATCTGTATTTTCATTAAGGGGCTAATTAGTACTTTGATTATAGAATGTCGTTGGCTCGTCTCGTGTTCCACTTCAGTCGCAGAAAAAATTGAAAAAACCCTTTTTAACTAATCGTGAAAATTAAGGGCAGTGAGTACCGCCTCTAAGAATCTGATTGGATTATGTCGAAGGCAAAGTAGCAAGTAAACCAGTAAAAAAATAGTAACAGTGGAAAATGCTGCAGAAAATGACACAAACATTAAAGACGAAGACTTTGTTGAAACCTAAACTAAGTTTTGGAATGTCAAAATGAATCAAGTTGAAAGTAAACTGCTCAACAACAGAAATGTTACACCCCGGATTTTTAAACAGTAAGCAAATTACAAATTTGCCCGGATTTTAAAACTGGATAAACTCGGATTGATGCCGGCGATTTCATTTCTGTTTGAAGCGTTATCTAGTCCAATTTTTGTTCTATCGGTCCGTGTTTTTACAAAAATCAACTAATTCAGATAAAGTTTCTACAGGGTCTGAAATGAAACAATGCAAAATTTTGTGTCCAAAGCGGTGTCGTGCTCGAAGAGCTCGGCACAACTTCCACATTAAACACTCTCTAATGCGCTTGTGGTTCTGGCGATGGCTTTTACGCTCGAAGCTTTTGAGAGTCAATTAAACACTGTCTAAGGCGTTTGTTGTGCCGAGCCCTTCGGGCACGACACTGATTTATTGGGCAAAAACCATGTAATTGATAAACTGAGGGTATTTTGTGTTCAAATCAGTGTGGTGCCCGAAGGTCTCGGCACAACATCCACATTAAACATTCTCTAATGCGTTTGTTGTGCCGAGCCCTGCGGGCACGACACTGATTTTTTTACCAAAAACTGAATAATGAGAGTGTTTTGTTCCGAAACCTGTGTGGTGCCCGATATTCATTATTCAGATAAAGTTTCTACAGGGTCTGAAATGAAACAATGCAAAATTTTGTGTCCAAAACAGTGTCGTGCTCGAGGAGCTCGGCACAACTTCCACATTAAACACTCGCTAATGCCCTTGTGGTTGCGGCGAGGGCGTAAAAGCTCGAAGCTTTTGAGAGCCAATTAAACACTGTCTAATGCGTTTGTTGCGCCGAGCCCTTCGGGCACGACACTGATTTTTTTGTCAAAAACTGATTAATCGACAAGCTGAGAGTGTTTTGCGTTCAAACCAGTGTCGTGCCCGAAGGACTCAGCACAACTTCCACATTAAACACTTTCTAATGCCCTTGTGGTTTCGGCGAGGGCGCAAAAGCTCGAAACTTTTGAGAGCCAATTAAACACTGTCTAAAACGTTTGTTGTGCCGAGCCCTTCGGCCACGACACCGATTTTTTGGCCAAAAACTAATTAATCGATAACCTGAGAGTATTTTGTGTCCAAATCAATGTCGTGTCCGAAGGTATAATAATAAATAAAGGGTAATAACTTCTACATTAAACACTCTCTAATGCTCTTGTGGTTCCAGCGAGGGCGTAAAAACTCGAAGCTATTGACGGTCAATTAAACACTCTCTAATGCGCTTGTTCTTCCAGCGACGGCGTAAAAGCTCGAAGCTATTGAGAGTCAATTAAATACTCTCTAATGCGTTTGTTGTGCCGAGCCCTACGGGCACGACACTGATTTTTTGGCCAAAAACTGATTAATCCACAAGCTGAGAGTATTTTGTGTCCAAAGGGCTGGGTACAACTTCCACATTAAACACTCGCTAATGACTTGTAGTTCCGACGAGGACGTAAAAGATCGAAGCTTTTGAGAGCCAATTAAACACTGTCTAATGCGTTTGTTGTGCCGAGCCCTTCGGGCACGACACTGATTTTTTGCCCAAAAACTGATTAATCGACAAGCTGAGAGTGTTTTGCGTCCAAACCAGTGTCGTGCCCGAAGGGCTCGGCACAACATTGACATTAAACACTTTCTAATGCGCTTGTTGTTCCGGCGTAAAAGCTCGAAGCTATTGAGAGTCAATTAACCATTCTCTAATGCGTTTGTTGTGCCAAGCCCTTCGGGCACGACACTGATGGCATGCTCCCTGTTGAACAAAAAATATTTTGTCAGATATCAAGATGAAATTCTTAAAAATATAGACTTATATAGATCTTAGATCTTGAACCGGTTATCAATTTTTTCATCTATTTTTTTATTTACAGGGTGATCCCAAAAAATCCACTTTTCGGTTTTGCTGCGATAAAATTTGCCCTCGTGAGCCGATTCTCAAAATCTAAAGCTCGTGTTGAAGCAAAAATTTCATGGTCGACTTAAGGCAAATATTCAATATACAGGGTTGCTTGAACGAATGTATTGTTTGAAAGTTAACTTCACTTTAATTGAGAGCATGCCAGAACCCCAGACTTCGGGGGCAGTTCTGATTTTGGTCACTTTTAATGCAACCCTGTATATTGAGTTTGTGCCTTAAGTCGACTATGAAAGTTTACCTGCAACATGAGCTTTAGATTTCGAAAATTGTATCGCTGCAGAACTAAAAATTGGATTTTTTGAGAGCATCCTGTAAATAAAAGAGATGTTTACGAATTCAAAAACGATTTTAAGCTTTGAGGCCTGTTTTTGTGTCTTTGGTATTGAAATCCAATAAGAATTTTTTTTATGTTCAACTAGGAGCATACTAAACTTGAAATGTTGCTTCCACCTTGTAGAAACTTTATTTTCCGTCGTCTATAGAAATTTGGTCCAAACGTTTCGTTAGCACGCATGGCTTGCATCTTCAGAGGTTTGTTCGCCGCCACACCGAACCCACATCTTGATTTAAAAAACTGCTGTTTTTCGAGTTATTAGGCGGTAGGAGTTTAGTGCCAACGTTTCCATAGGTCCGCATGGCTAGCATCTTCATTCGAAGAACAAGACGAAACCCAGTAGTTTTCAACTCAAACTTCAAAAGAGGTGATGCGGTGCGTAAAGGTTTTCTTGGCGACATTGGCACCGAAAGTCCACTGCCGATGCAATAACCACCTGATAGTAGGCCCAAACGCTTCAATTGTGTGACAAACCGCAGGCCTATAGGCTGCATTTCGTCGGTTATACACGAATATGCTCAATGGAAACTCACACTGTGTGGGTACTACAGCCCAATTTTTCAATGTTTTCTTTATGAAATCAATCAAATGCTTAAAGGATTTGCAGCCTTCGTCTAAATAATCGTGGGTTTTCGAGCTTTTAGACAACCGCCGATAGAAAGTTGTGTTTGGTTGATGCGACACGTTTCTGAAGATGTTTGGAATGCTTGCAAGCGAAACGTTGGAACGATAGTCAGTTAATAACCCGAAAATCAGCAGTTTTCCAATTCAATAAATTCCCGATGTAATTGAATGATTGTCGTTGAAGTGAGGGCTAAAATCAATAACACCATTAAACGAGAAAAAAACATTAATTATAACTGTAGCTGGCACTTTTCAAATGTTTGTATACAAATTGGCAACATCTGGCTGCCTTATCAGATAACTACCATTATCAGGCATTTAATACAATGATAAATATGCTTTGCCTGTGTTAAATTAGCCCGGGGAGTAAATGTGATTTTAGAATGATCCCAATTTATCCCGTTTAAGGGCACCTGGAACGAGAATGCAAAATCCGGGTCAGTGCCCAGGGAGGAAATATGGTCTAGATGCCCTGGATAAGTTGTTTTTTTAGTTAAAAATGCTTTTTTTCCTGGAAGTTTAGCGGCTGAACCGGGGTTAATGAATGGAGGCAAAGCGATCCGATCAATGGCTAAATCCTGTCGCATTTTATTACGCGATAATACGTGGAGGCATGAAATTTGAGGTCAAATACATAAATTTTACTTGCAGTCACTTTAAACTTCCAGATGAATTTAGTAGTATGGTGAAACTAGGACGTGCAGTTTTACGATAATGGCTTTTAAATAAGAGTTTTCCCATAATATCGTGCAATGCCATCAAGTAAGGGCTCCCTCAAGGATCCCCGCTCTCACCGTTTCTCTACAATTTATACTGCCATGAGATATACAATTACAACTTACCAGACAAAAATCAAATCGACAGATCGGCATACATATTACAATACGCAGACGACACGGCACTTATTGTACATGACAAAACTACTGAGAGAGCAGCTCAAAGACTCCAAACACTAACAAACAACACAATGACATGGTTGTATAAATGGAGACTAACACCAAACGCGTCAAAAAACCAACTTCTGCTCACAAACCACAGACTCAACGCTGACTCCCCTACAATAACTGCAGACGGCCAAACGACACAACCAAAAAACGACGTAAAATACCTTGGAATCACAATTGACTACAACTTAAATTCACTAAACACATACGAAACATCAGGGCAGAAACAATAAAGAGAACAAAACACTTCCGATCACTAACCTACAAAGACAGAGGAATTAGCACAAACACCGCCACCAAAATATATAAAGCTATTTGTAGACCCTTGCTAGACTATGGACATATACTCATGACCAACGGAACAGAAAGGACAAAACGTTATATACAAACAACAGAACAAATTGCACTAAGACTAATAACACGAATAAGACACCCCCAAAACCCACTACACAACCCCTCCGCCCAACTACTATACGAACGCACAAACATGACAAAGATTTCGGAAAGACTCATACATCTACAGACAAAATGGACAAACAACCCCTACAACTGGACCATACTGAATCCCTTTGTCTTACAAGACCAACCAGACAATCCCGCTTCCGTTTCCCTACATCAACGCTACTCGAACAGTTACAAACGCAACTGACTACTGGACAATAAAATAATTTTTTCTTGTCATTGGAGTTGGAAAGTTTATTTAATAAGATTGTCAACCTAGAATAAGAGAATTTTCATATTTATTTTTTATTCAGATTAAGACTACATGTATTAAACAAAGGCAGAAAGACCGATAGGTCGATAGCCTTTTTTTTAGAAATAAAGATGTTTACTACTACTACTGCCATCAAGTTTCCAAGTTAAGAGTTGAAAATGCAAAATCTGCGTGTTTTTGCAAGAATATTCCGAACACAAAGTCCATTGATTGAATTTGACCGTTTTTATTATTATTCGTTTATAGACATCAGCTTATTTTCCGAACAAAACCAATATTCCTGAAATATTAACCAGCTCTCATGCATTATCCCACACAGAGATATGATTTCCAGTCTCAAATTTTCAGAGGGGTTTGCGGCCTTAAGGCCTCTGTTTGAACATCCTCGAATAATATTTCTTTTCCGTCTAAAAGCAAATGAAAAAAGCTCTAAGGTTCGGGCCGATATCAGATGTCGAAAAGCAAATATCGAGCAGTCAAACTTTCGTATTTATTGTTCAATTGTGTTTTTGTTGATTGTTTTTTCATTCGAGTGTTTTAGCATACGCGAACCGCATTTTCCAGTAACCAATTCCTTGATGTTTATTTCATGCGGGAAATTGGAATATTAAATTCTCCATTTTGGGCATTTGAATGGCAAACGCTTATAATATGAGTGGTCAAAACTGGTTGAACATTCTTCGAGCCGGAATGGTTTAAGGTTGGCAAGCCGATTGTCAGTGTTTAATGTATTTTATCGGCTTAGAGAACAATTACATTTCCAAGTCCCTTTCCCCCATTTAAATCCACTTGAATTGTAGGCCTAATCTCTCAACATAATCCTAATCCTTTATTAAATTATTCCAAAATCTTCTGGAGAAACTTCGCAAAGCCTGCGGCTGCCATTCGAGTACGAAACCGGCATAAGTGTTGATTAAAATTTAATTTTCGGGCTTTGCTAATCAGTGACCTTCTGATGCTTTCATTCTCAGCGCGAATTGAATATATATCCATATTTATAAGAACGCCAACATTCAGAGCTATCGGTGCGTTATTATAAGTTAAATGGATTCAAGCACCATTGCGGAGCGAATCTTTATAAAAGAGATACTCAAAAATTGATTCGTCGTACCTTTCGCCCTTGTGAAGGACGAGGATTAACTTATTTACCCAAGCCGAGAGACGAAATTTATTTGCGAGTTAATATCGCCGAATGATGGACCGAAAAAAGGGGGCGGATATTTAAAATTCCCCAAGCCCAAGAGTTTCATAAAGTCGAGATTCACCTGGGGTTAGTCGATATTAATAATTTCGCTTCCCGAAATGCCTTCAGCCTATACGACACCACTTAGTTTCGAGAGTAATTTCAATTTTCTGGAAAGGATGTCAATATGCATGCTTACATAATAATTATATTGGAAGCAGCCCGAATTGAGCAGGAACATGCGAGTTAAAGGCAAGTCAATGCGGTTTATAAACGAGTTTTAATTTTACAGAATGTTGGATTATTTGGAGTCTCTTTGCCAGTGTATTTTGAAGCTTTTCTCCGTTGGTTGAAACGCAATTTGAATAATTTTTTTGGATAAAATTAAAGTTAATTAAAAGAAGTTAAGATAATTTTTTTTATTATTAAAGATCCCCCTACTCATTGGTCTCTTAACATCATTACAATCTGATCACTAGACGAGGGTGGATCACATTGAAACATATTTATTTCAGACATTGTGTATTTTACTTTCCTTGTAACTGTATTTCACCTTAATTCAAAAGAAATTCCTGGGTTCCAGTCAATTTATTGTTTATTATTAAACATGTTACAAATACGTTTCGGTGTCTTTCTCCACCATCATCAGTTTGTATGTATGGCTGTTTCTACCTTCACCTTTGGCAAGCCTGAGGTGAAGGTAGAAAACAGCCATACATACAAACTGATGATGGTGGAGAAAGACACCGAAACGTATTTGTAACATTTTAAATAATAAACAATAATATTGACTGGAAACCCAGGAATTTCTTTTGAATTTATTTCAGACAAAGATTACACTTTCTTACTGCTACTTATCTACGAGGCCTTAAAGCTAACATCATTGAAAACAACTTTTACAGAGTTTAACATCATTTGACCTAATTACACCTAACTAAAACCTAACTTAAACCTAAACATCCTCTCTTGCTTCCTAAACTACCTTATGTCTAGTCCGTGGTCCTCGTTGTGGTGCAGGAACTGGTCATCGCATTTAGTCCACGTCTTCTTCTTAGATTGTGTCCGCAGGGAGAGGTCTACGGACACGGTAGATCATCTTTTTGCAAGAAACCCTGACGGTGGGATTCTTGCTTTGCTGGCTCCTATCCAGGAACTTTGATGTTAAGTCCTGGATGTGGTCCAGCAGGTCTTCCATTTGGAGGTCTCTTCTCAATGTTGTGTTTCTTACGAAATATGGAGCCTTTGTTACTATCCTCAGTATTTTGTTCTGGAATACTGCCAGTTTTTGCTTCTGGGAGGCGCTGGACGTGGTCCATGCATGTGATCCATAGGTCCGCACCGGACTTATCAACTGTTTGTAAGCTCTAACCTTTGTCCGCAGGAAGAGCTTACTGTTCAGCAGAGGAGCAGGTATCTTTTCTTGGCGATGATGGCTGCCATCTGGTCGTGCCATACTAGGCGCTTGTCATAGGTAAGTCCAAGTTATGTTATCTTGGACCTCCATGGTAGCTGTTGTCCATCAAGCTCGAGTACGCTGCTTGGTAGGTTCTTCCTTTTGTTGGTGAAGACGATTGCTTGGGTCTTCCCCGTGTTGATCTACATTTTCCAATCCTGCTCCATTTCTGGACCTTGATGACAAAGACACCTCTTTGGAGTGGATCCAATGGCAGTGATCTATATCTTATGTCTCTTATCTCTGTATCTTCTGCGGTTGGTATATCTGCCATAAAGATGTTGAAAAGGGACGAGCCCATTACTGATCCTTGCGGTACTCCTGACGTCATCGGTCTGGTTGTTGAGACCTCCTCATCGATTCGGACTTGGAAGCTGCGTCCAGACAAGTAACTGCGGATGAGTTTGGTTTGGTAGTCCGCAAAGCCTGCTTTGGTCATCTTGGCAATTAGGGCCTGGTGCCAAACTTTGTCAAACACCTTGGACATGTCTAGGAAGACGGCTCCTAGACAACTTCTTCGGTGGTTTAACTGTTAGAGGATCCTTGTTGTTAGCCGGGCTGTGAGTGTGTTAGTGCCATGACCCGGCCTGAATCCATCTTGCTCATCCAGCAGCACTTTCTTGTCCTCTATTGTATCCTGGATGTGGTTCAGGATACACCTCTCCATAAGTTTGCCCATCATCGGTAATAGACTGATGGGCCTGTAGGACGTGAGCATCTTCCGTTTTCCTCCTTTTTTGGGAACCAATACCACTATTGCGTTCTTCCAGGTGGTAAGGAAATGTTGAAGGTCGAAGATTGCATTTGCCACTGTGGTAAGGTCCTCAATTGCTGTTTTTGGTAACTTTTTGAGGACCTCATTTGTTATGCCATCATGTCCAGGGGTCTTTTTTCTCTTCAGCCCCTTGATGATGTCCTGGATGATCTCATTAGTGACTCTCTTGGCTTTGGAGACTGCCAAAATGTTTATTTTTTTTGCTTGCCTTCTGAATTGGATTTTGTCCAAGAAAGGAGTTATGATTTGATAAAAAAATTTCAACCAACTGGATTTTGGACCGTGGACGCCAAGTGCACTGACTAAATGTGCACACGGGCCAGCTTATAAACGTCTCCAAACTGTGGATGGTACAATAATTGTCTTACACGTTTTGTACTGAAGAAGAAATATTTGAGGTAATTCTTCAATAACGAATTCATCCGAGGACGCTTAACCTAAGGTTTTTATTCAGCTTAATGTGGGCAAACAACGTTTTCTGTTTCCAACTTATTTTCTAA
Organism: Dendroctonus valens; assembly: GCA_024550625.1. NCBI lineage: Eukaryota > Metazoa > Arthropoda > Insecta > Coleoptera > Curculionidae > Dendroctonus > Dendroctonus valens. The sequence goes on along the minus strand of JAJTJO010000323.1, from coordinate 23,496 downwards.
GTGGACTTTGCGTCAGAAACTTATCAAACATTTTTAGCCCCTTATGTAATTTCCAATCTTGTCTTTTAATTGTCGAAGGGCCAAGTGCACTGACTAAATGTGCGCACGGGACAGTTTAGAAAATCGAACGCAAAAGTTGAAAAAACTGTGTTTAACCCAGATCCTGGCAAAGTAGGAATGAAAAAATGGAAGAAAAAACTAGAAAAATAACGAGCAAATTGGTACAACTAAGATGAAATCATTAAATATTCATTGCAGGGTGCGCTTCGAGCCAAATAAGACTTTTTTTGTAAACTTGCCAATCTTTGAAATCAGCGATCATGTTAGAAACATTCGCGTTCATCCATGCCAGAGCGAATTTCTGCGCTAATCCCAAATACATAATTTATTCCGTTTCTGCACAATGGAGTAACTTCTCGGGCACAAAAAGAAGATGGGAAAAGTTCGCGAGTGAATAACACTCTAATCCATTTATTATTTTGCCTTGTTGGAACATAAGAATCGGGCTTAAAACATCCCCTTACCGAACAATAATGGAATTTCATTGCGGTTGAATTTCAATTTGATTGTCGCATTATATGCTGTTAGTGCGGATACTTTGTTCCATAAATGAGTGATTGACTCACGCAATAAATTCCAGTTAAAGAGCTTTTATAAAACCAATTATTTTTCACTATTGTATCAGGTTTAGCTCGGATATTATAGTTTGATAAAATGTGAATCGAATGATTGAAAACAGTCGCCCGCAGCGAAACACGTCTGAAGATGGTAGCAAGGCGTGCTAGCGAAACCTCAGGATCAAATTCTTATCGACGACTGTCTAAAAACCCGAAAATTGCTAAACCCACATCCACAAATTGACCGCCTCTGCCACATAGTAGGCTCAAACGCCCGAACTGCATAAGAAGCGGCAGGCCTATAAGCGATAATTCGTCGGTTATAAACCAATATGCTTAATGAAAAATCTCATTTCACAAGCATTTTTTGTGAAAATTTCGATGTGTTCTTTTTGGAATAAATCAAAAACTGCAATGTTTCGCGACCTTAATTTTCGCCGCTTTGTAACCTTTGCATACTTGAAAAAAATAGATATATCCATTGACTCTGTAGAAAGTGGGGTGCATAATTAATTTTCCAAATTGCGCTGAAAATTAATGGAAAAAATCAGCCCAAAAATGGATAAACACAAATATAAAGACCTGAATTTGAACGAAAAACACCCACCATCCCTAATGCCTAAACAAAAGCTGTGATAATTGTTGGTCATTTCAAGAGCAAAAGCTGCAGTTGGGACAAAAAAGGCATTTGAAGCCAACTCTTTTCCATTATCAGGGACATTAATCACTGCCTATCGAAATAATCGCTCTTTACTACCGGCCATTACACTTTGTCCACACGACAATGAAAACTCGGTCAATAATCGGGGCATGTCGCATGATCTCCCTAAGGCTTTCGACACCGTTTTCTACCGGCTCCAAAACAATATCCTGTTTACAGGCATTGCGATTCCAAGAAAGTTGTTTTTATAACGTAATGGCCAAAAAGTAAACCGAACTGGGTCCGTACAACCCTCAACGAAACAAAATTAAATAAAATATCCCACGGGGCTGCGGAAACGCGAGGTTCGATTACTCTTTTTGCCATTGGCATGGGAAGTAGAATTTTATTGTTATTTAATGAATTAATTTCGTGTATTTGTGAGAGATTTTGTGAAGGTTTCCTTGAGTTTTTGGCAGAAAATTCTCGATAAAAACCGCAGAAACTGATGAAAATCCTGAGGAAAAAAACAAAAGTATAGCGAACATAGAACAGGCTAGTTAGCTGACTAATTATTCCTGTAGCGATAATTATCAACCCGGATAAAAATGAAACAGGAGTGGCCGGAGACGGCAACGAACCGTTTTAGAGCAAATAATTTGTTCAAATAGTCTAGACAGCTAGATTAATGGTGTTTGTGCTTCCACAAGCATTTTCATTGTTGTTCTGGCATTATTAGTGCTGATTCTTCGGAAAAGAGTACGCAGACTGGAAAATTCGAATTTATTTGTTGCCTAGGGAAAGGAAAACTTCATAAAAAATGTCAAATATTGGCTCAGCTTAAGAAACTCTTAAGCGAGGTGAATGATCTACTTGATGGGTTTATATTTCTCACGGGAAAACTTAACCGCTAAGAGTTGGAAACGGAAGGATTTGATCTATCTCAGCCAGGAAATATTTAGGAATCTTTTATATTTTCGGTTAGATAAATGAATCTCGTTTTTGCACGCAAATGCTTTTGAAGAAAAAAAGTGTCTCAATTCACAATAGAAAAACTCATGAGGTTTTTAAAAGAACTACATGCTTTGCTCTTTTACAGTAATACATTTTTTGTGTTCATATTCCATCATGATCAACTTTTATTCCTCTACGTAGAAAAACATGCACAAAACTAACTTCTTACCCGGCAAAGTGTCCGATGTTCGTTTCCGCCCCGTCTGCATCGTCCAGCTTCGGCTCCGGAGTTCCTGCAGGATTCCGGCTGTCCATCGACCTCTGTTCAGACATCAAAAGAACGCAGATGCCACCATGTAAGATTTACTTTCCATGATGAATTCGTCCCGTCCAACTTTCTGCTCTATTGCATGCCTGAAACGGGAAAGTTGACCTAACATTGGATTGTCCTGGGACAGCAACAAAAGCCACGGACACTCAGGATTGATTCAAGTGTACAGGACGAGTCCGTTTAAGCCAGCAAAGCTCTAGTATTATATTAAACACCGTATTTTCACTTAATTTTGTGTGTCGCGAATGCTTTGTTTTGGAGTTACAGGGTGTCCAAGTTTAAGATTTTTTTGTTATTTCTCCACGCATCTCCTAGGGTTTTGGTGGTAAATGATTGAAATTTTCGACACCAGTTACACAGAATGGCTCACAAAATTCGGCATAAAATCAACGATTTTTAAACGTACAGGGTGATATTTTTTCGATGGTCAGGCCTCTTTTTTTCGGTCTAAAAAGTTTGTGGTGTCCCGCTGACCGCTTATTTGCCAATATCTGAATTCCACATCCAATTTGGAAACTTTTTGTCTTGAAAAGGTGACTAAAAAAACACAATTAAAAAAAATACTTTTGAATATTCGATAGCGGTTACAGCTGCGATAAAAATTCAGCACAAAAAGTGTCTAAATTGAACGTAAAATTCAAATCTTTGCAAATAAGCTGACAGTGGCCCGCCAGATCAATTTGTCTCCCAAAAAAATCGCCCTGTAGGTTTCCAAATCGTGTAGGTTTATTATATATTATATCAAAACTTGTGGATCATTGCAGGTAATTTGTGGAAATTTTTTGAAAAGATTTGCACCATAAGACTTGAAGCTGTGGAAAAAAGACTATAAAAAGTCTAAAAACTTGACACCCTGTAGATCAAGACCCAACCGTTTTCCGACATATGTTTTTCGGTCGGCATTACCATTAAAAAATTCACCGCCTATAGTAGGCCCAAACGGCTAAACTGTGTGGCAAACGGCAGGCCTATAAGCCATTTTTCGTCGGTTATACGCCAATACAGGCTGTCCCAGCAAGAACCTCCGCGATCGATATATGGCAAACTATAACTAGGAGGAATTTGAAATTTGGACAGTATACGGTAGTTATTAGGGGCAAGTGATTTTAAATATTTTCAAGATGGCCTCACTTCCGGTTATACCGGAAGTGGGTATCAACTTGCTTATTTTAAATGGAACACCCTATATATTATTACATTTTTCAGTTCTAATCCAAATTCTAAATATATTTCATATATAATATCCTATACCTAAGTCTAACCGTTTTTGCTATATTTGCAATTTTATGTCAAAAACTCCAATTGAAGGCACTTGAACAATTATTAATTTTTTCTGTAAATAAATACGGGTTATTTAATTTGAGTGGCATTTCTTGATGGAAAGGGCTTGCTTTAATATAATTTTGATAATTATTCATATAAAGCGTTAAAAAATATGTTTCAAGATACAATTTTCCTAAAGAAAATGCGCATTTGTTCCGCAACACCCTGTATAATTCTGTTGAATATTTCGCCCAACAGTCACAATTTTAGTAAAACTATGGCCCTATGACCTTCTACAGTCCAGTTCGCCATCATTAACCAAATTATTGGGGTATAAAGGGAAACCGAGTTAGGGCAGAGCGCACTGTTCCATATTTTTCTGATAAGGTTAATTAGGGGAGTTAGGGCGGTTACGACACTGTCCCGGGACGTGACTTTCGCGCGTCCAGCTAAGTGTACGTTTAATAAAGGAACAAGGTTGAAAGAATTTTATCCTGGACGTATATCAAGGCAAAATAACGTTTGCTGGGTTTATTAAATTTGGAAAATTAGCCGCAGAAAATGCGCTGGTAGATATGGAGGAAGTCGATGAGGAAAAAAAACCTGTTGCTGTCCGGGAGGTTTTACCTAAAGCCCGCAGTAGCAGACAATAGAAAAGTTTTGTATGTAGAAAAATTAGTATGTACTAACAACAAAAAAGATAAAATGTTGAATTTCAATCCGAACTCCAACACAGTCACTAAACGATTTTTGTTGCACAAAGGCCCGATAAAAGTCGATTTGCGCCGTGTTTTTTATCATAAAAATGCCATAATAAAATTCTAATCGTCCGCCTACGCGCTCCTATATTAAAACCCGGTTATAATCCAAAAAAGGAAGCAGAAAACTGCTGCTAAATTTAGAGATCACTCCTTTAGGTCCAAGGGGAATTTTTTACATTCTATAGATCACACGGCCCATTTTCGGCTCCCACCCTTAAATGGAACTACAGAAAGGGGAAATTTCTCCTCAAAGGTGCACTTCTCGCCCTTCTATAGAGTAACAGTTTTTCACAATCATTTAGAATCCAAAAATAAACTTCAGACGATGCCGTTTTATATCTAACACTTTGTGAGTGTTGGAATCGTTCAACTTTTCAGTAGAACGGCTTGGGAGGGACATCAAAGTTTCAAAAACGGAAAACATGTTGCGTTATTGCGAAAGTTGGCATTATTCAAATTGGAGGAAATCACTTCAAGAGCTTTAGCTGTTCTCCAACAACCGTAGAATTGGAACAAGCACCCGAAAGTTCTTGGAGATTTTAGTCGAGGCTAGAATTGTTAAAGTGCAGCCAAAATCATAATCTTTAAAAGTTTCATATGAGTGTATTTTTTTAGAGCGTGAATCTAACAAACCAAAAATCCTCAACTTTTCTCTTTAGCTCCAGTCCTTTAGGAACAAATTATAATTTATTCAAGTTAGAAATAGCTTTTTATTTCATTGCTTGTTCATTTCTAAGCGGATTTTTTCAATCTATATATATATATAAAATATAAAATATTTACATAAAATATAAAAACTCGGTGACACTAATGTCGTGACATCTAATGTCGTCTACAACAGTGTCATTGTCTGAACAGTTGAAGGTCACAGTGTAGGCACTCCAGGGGCGTGTTCATAATCAACGCCCGAATGGGCGTGTTTTAGCCTTCATGATAAACACTGCCGTAGACAAGGAAAGAGAGACTTTCTTGTATGTGAGAACGAGCGACTGTATAATCGCTCATAAACAAGGGTACACCGGTTGCACACCCACTGATGAATCAGTCCGGCGCGCAGGGTTACAGTCCACCCGCTGCTGCTGTTTATGAACCCGCTCCTGACTTGGTTCTCCTGGTAACGGATAAACAACGCCAGAAGGTAGATAGAAGGGTTGTCAGTAAGAAAATATCAGGTAAAAAACCCGATTTTTTCACTTTTCTCTCCGCGCCAGGCAAAGCTGTATTCGGATGAAATCGCGTTTTAACAATCTTCAGCAGCACTGCATTTCCAGGCCAGGAAGAACCACGTAAGAACCAAACCACACACCAGAGAGAAAAACGTAAGTTTACTTAGACTGAGAAATTTAGAATGGTTTTTTATCTACATGAATGTAGATTGGATGATTGTATGTTGATGATTGTAACACAAGCCCTGTAAATCAGAATCGAACAAGAATTCAGACTTGTAATTGACCGAATTAAAGGCTCGTTCACACGGTGACATCGATGTCGTGACAGCTTCGACATTCGATGTCATGAACTAGGTGTTCACACGTACCAACACATAGTTGGACTTTCATGGACAAATTTTGCATTATACCGTTAAAATAATATAATTATTTTAAATTTTTTACGCGTATGAGTGAAAGGCGCCGCTCTCACTAATGTCTATGAAAATATGTTGCCAGCGACTTGCATAGTAGTTTTTAGGTGTCTTTGAACTCTATATTATATTTCCTTTTCCACTCCATCTCTAAATTGTTCATAATTAACGGTTCACCTTGGTCTGAGTATTTAATGTCTTGCTGCTGTTTTTTAATTTGTTTTAATCTACTACTTCACTGTTTCCGTTAATCTTCAATATATTTTAATCTCAATAATAGAATTTTAAGGGTGCAAAAAATAGAATTTAGGGCAGGGTAAAATGCGATAAATCGTAAATAATTATGGAGATATATCGTTAAGTCCACTACAAAAAACTATCATAAAATCAGTAAAAAAAAATTTTTATATTTAAAATAAAACTGTTTTTTTCAGTAAAGTATTAAAGTATTGTTTTTTTAACGGTTTGTCTACCATTGATTACTGAATCAAAAAATTTTTAGTTCATTTCAAAATTGCCAAATCTTTTATATATTTATTATATATCATAATTTATAATAATATGACACACACCAAATGCAAAAATCCGGTTCAGTTGCATACGTTTCCCTTCTGCTTGCACCAGAAAGTTAAAAACAATAAAAACACATAGTAAAAACTTTCTAATTAAGATGAAAACTGTACAAACATAACAGCAAAATTCTATGTATTTTGTGCTGCTTCTGTAATTATTGCAGGCAGAAATAAAAATAGTTGCTCAGAATGTGGAAATTAGTGCGCCTCCATTCTATTTGCTTTGCCTTTGGAGATAACGCTCGATCGATGTTCATTACACACTCTCACTTTGCTAAAATTATCTACACGTAATAGATCACAGGAAAACAAGCATGATAAAAGGCCAAATTACCACGTACTTAATTTTGCTTGGGATGTATCAATAAAAAGGCTTCCGATAACGAATTGATTGGTACCATCTAATATAAACGGTTACACCATTTGGCTCGTATATTTCTCTCAATATTCATCCGAAATTTTCGCTTGAAAACTCCTATTTTCCTGGTGCTTCTAGCCTTTTTATGCGTTCGTCGACGGCAATTTGAATATATCACATCAAAAATACAATGCATACCTACTTCTCGGATTATTGATGGAATACTTATTGGGGAAGTTTGGCTTTTGCTTTTATATATTCAGCGCAAAGAGGATAAATTCTATAAGAGAATAAAAATGATGTCATGATGTTGAGGGAAGATACTGAAATTTCAGTTTTGGGCCTGGATATTGGAAAAATTTCAAAGATCAAGCAAGGTTTTTTGCTGAGAGAACTTAATTTGAAGCTACACTGAAACCTGATGATGGCCGATTTTCAATATTTCTTACTCGAAAATTTCAATATCTTCTAAGACCTGCCAACTGAAAATTTGCCCAAAATTCTGATAGTCAAAAAATCGCGAACTTTAAAAAAATTTTTCTGCAAAATCGCCCAGAATCAAAAAACAATATTTACCTAGATTTTTCTTTCATTGTGCGAGCCAATTTTCAAATTTTCGCCAATGGGAAACCCTGGAAATTGAAAAGAAATCTGTGCGTTTTTGGAAACTTTTGTTTCCAAGGCAGTTTTTACAGAGTGAGACAGGGTTTTTCTATTATTTTCATTTCTTTATATTCGGAATTTTTGACACCAGCAGGAGCCAATCTTCCTTGCGTCGCTTTTGAAGCCAAATTAATGAAACACGGTTTTTTTTCTACATCCATCGAACATCAAAATGCCGATCCAGAAAAAAAATCATCAGTGTCAAACAAACACTCTCAGAGCCAATCTCATTTCCTTTTCCCGCACGAACTTTCGATTAACTTGTACTTCGGTTTTTATCTAAATTAAACCTGATGATTTTTTGACGAAATTTGACATGAATATCGTCGTTTTATTTCATACTTTGCTGGTTTTGCCATTAAAGTTCGCACAAACGACGTTTCAAATTTCCCATCTTGTTCTATTGTCTAGTAAGTATTGATTCTATAATGGACTATCATCGATAGCTTGCCTTGTATAAATATGTTTATTTTTAAAAGCCATCAATTAATTGGAAACTTAATCACTTCCCTAAATCAATGTCATTTTTAAGTGTGTACGTTCGCTTAATAGAACGCACTTGTTTCTACTTGACTAAACAATTAGGCTTCATGTAGGCGGAAAAAATTAATAAAGTCGTTACGCTGCGAAATTTTGTCCAAATATGTTTGTATAGGGTGATTTGTACATTCGGCCAGATAATCCAAAGATTTGTTATGAAAAATCAAGCAACACACTTATAAAGAGAATTTATGCATGAAACATCCTATACAAGGTGTTTGAGAATAAGGCTACAACTTCGAACCAGATATTTTTATGGTACTTTTGATTGGTCTCTTTTTCAAGCATTTTTTCTCCTCGGAGTCTTAAATCTTTGATTTATTTTTGATAAATAATAACCAGCAGTGACACCAAACGCGTCAAAAAACCAACTTCTGCTCACAAACCACAGACTCAACGCTGACTCCCCTACAATAACTGCAGACGGACAAACGACACAACCAAAAAACGACGTAAAATACCTTGGAATCACAATTGACCACAAACTTAAATTCACTAAACACATACGAAACATCAGGGCAGAAACAATAAAGAGAACAAAACACTTCCGATCACTAACCTACAAAGACAGAGGAATTAGCACAAACACCGCCACCAAAATATATAAGGCTATTGTAGACCCTTGCTAGACTATGGACATATACTCATGGCCAACGGAACAGAAAGGACAAAACGTTATATACAAACAACAGAACAAATTGCACTAAGACTAATAACACGAATAAGACACCCCCAAAACCCACTACACAAGCCCCTCCACCCAACTACTATACGAACGCACAAACATGACAAAGATTTCGGAAAGACTCATACATCTACAGACAAAATGGACAACAACCCCTACAACTGGACCATACTGAATCCCCTTTGTCTCACAAGACCAACCAGACAATCCCGCTTCCGTTTCCCTACATCAACGCTATTCGAACACTTACAAACGCAACTGACTACTGTCATTAGAATTGGAAAGTTTATTTAATAAGACTGTTGACCTAGAATAAGAGAATTTTCATCTTTGTTTATTATTTAGACTAAGACTACATGTATTAAACAAGGGCAGAAAGACCGATAGGTCGATAGCCTTTTTTTGGAAATAAAGATGTTTACTACTACTACTACTACTAACCAGCAGTTTCAGAGTATTAAAAGGCAACGTTTTTGAGAAAAATAGTAGATGATCAGAAGCCCAACGAGACGACATATTTTTAGACTAACATATTTCTTTTATAATTTCAAGTATTGATCCAGTATGAGATTATCATCTGGTTAGTTTTAAACCAAAAAGGCCCAACAGAACCAAAAAAAACAGCAATTTTTTAAAAATTTACACCTAGACTGTAGTAAAAATCAGGCTAAAGACGATCGCAATTTGTTGCCTTGCAGCTTGAACTCTGCCAACTTTTTGGGACGCCCTGTTTATATTTTTCTAATTATAAAATCGCCGCCTCCTGAAAGCATTTTTTGGGCGTAAAAGCAGTGATTTTAAACAAATTTCTGTTAAAAAATCAAGCCTTTTTGCTTACAGTGTAGTAAAATCTGGCCATTCCCGCTCTGCAAAGCAAATCTTTTATTTAAAAAAAATTAAGCGTTCCCCCCGGGCAAATATAAACAAATTAATTAAACAACACGATTACCCACCTGTGATCTAACAAACCTGATGTTTACTACGTCGCACAAATTCTAAACAAACAATTCAAAACGAAACGCTCGTCTAACACATCCATTGAGTGTCTCAATTAATTCACCGTGCTTATGTATTCGCTTCGCAAAAACTTTGGAAACTTGTAACGAAGTACGTGAGTTTTCCCCGGATTTCCGCTTTCAGCTTTACGTGGCTCGGCGCTGAAACTGAAACTGAAGCGATGCCAAAGTTTAGTCGCTCTTCTTTGGCGTCCCGTTCAGTGGTGGAGGTATGCGCTTAATAAAAACAGCGCAAAAATGCAAAAATTTATTAATTGAAACAATCGGGAAATCACACAATGAAATTATTGCTAGTGGATGATGGATCCAAACATCGACATTTTGGGTGGGTGTTTAGCGACGTCGGTGTAGATTATTGGGTAGTACTGAATTCGCCCACTGGACCATCCAACAGTCAAGCAAGCCCCCAATTTTAAGTCCTGCTGGAAGCTGATGGCAGTAGGCTTTTCATCCTCTAATCCGGTAACTAGCGATCTGCAATGATTCAACTGTTGAAAACACCCGAAAACGCCATAAATAAATAGTTTTTGTATCCGCTTTCGCGCCTCTTGCTGAAACCTGATGAGTTATTCGGGCCTTTAGGCCGTCGTTTTCGCCAATAACTCACCAGTTTCCAGGGTTAGTGCGTTATTCAAAAACTACCCGGGTATCAACTGCAAAACGCTCTGTCTAGTAATAGTGAAAACCGTAACAGCGTTGGTATCCTGGAAAACTACAGCCAAATGGTTTCCGGCCGGATCGGCTTCCATGCTTTGAACTAATCCTCCGACTGTTAGGTCGAATAGATTCGTTTTAGTGACATCGAACAATGGTATGGCTTCCACGGATGAAGACTCTTTGAAAGACAAACAGGCTCAGCAAATTGTGATAATCAAGCAAGGTGAAAATGACACACCAACATCACTGGCAAAAACCACATCACGCTTCACAATAAGTCCGTATATTACAGGATCGGTGCTGGTAGCAAAGAGAACAGTGTGACCGCTAATTAGCCCAACATGCCGACTGGACTCTTCCGCTCGCAACTGTCCATCTCTCGCACTCCCAAGTGCGATGGTCCCAAACTCTAAAAACATCCGCGGTTAATACATAGTTAATGCTTTCGTGGTTATTGTTTGAAAAACTGCGGGTGTTCAGGTTGATAGGCCGACAAACGTTTTGCTTGTACGCGTAGTTAGCATCTTCAGAGTTGTTGTGTTCGCTTCGGTTTACAGACTACGGCATGATAACCAGAAACCCCGTAGTTTGTCATTTTAGTGCAGTTAAGTTAATCGCTTGCCTAAATACCAATCGATCTGAACAAGTGAAGATTTTATCTCCGGTAGGAGACCATTTTACTAGAACATGCCCGCATCCTCCAGGTCTTTTCAGTGAACTAGTGCGATCTAATTCGGGAGTCCACACCAAAATTGCACTATCGCAAGCAGCGGCGCTGATTAACATATCGCCTTTTGGGGACCAGGCGATGCTCATCACGGGCTTATGTTCCAATCTATGAAGAATAATCGCGTTGCTTACGGATGGTCTGGATACCTAGACAAAACAAATTTGACTATGGCTTTTATATCGCCACAATGAGAGCATAACTCTGGCGTAAAAACGTAAAAGAACATGATATCAAGTTTTTAACGTTCATCAGACACCTTGAAAGAGCTTGAAACTGCCTCGATCCTAAATATTTTTGGAGAATTGCCTGCGGAAAATTGGCCTGAGAATGATCAAGAGACTAATATTTGAGAGTAGAACCTGAAAGGAAAAGATGACAATATGGGGAATGACCTCAATTCACCCACAAGGAGAAACTCAGGACTCAAAACCACAGCATGTTTAGAAGGTATACTTTCCGAATATAGAAGAATCCGACTATAGAAGGTCGTTTTTTTCCAGAATATTTTTAAGGCCAACACGGAAGTTAATTTGAAAACAACAACACTTCTAGATCAAAATCAGTCTCTGATGAATTGCTATAAACCAAGTAAGTCTCAGTATAATAAACTGCTGGCAACTTACCAAAGAATTGGCATCAATACTCCATATAATAATGCCATTTTCATGAGCAACAGCAATTTCAGTGGAAGACATCGGCCTCCAAGCCGCACAGGTAACATTCCTCTGTTGTTTGCACCTGAGCAAAGGACTGTAGCTGCTTTCGCTGCAAAAAATTCGCACGCTATCATCGCAAGTGACCACGGCCAGTTTCCTGCCGTAAGGGTGCCAAGCAATGGAGCGGATAGTGCTGTTTTGCCAGTCTCTAGTTGTTCCCAACTTGCATATCAAGGCAGGACCACTATACCGTACATTGGGGTTCATAATCAGTCTGACTTTCTCTATGCATGTGATGGCAGTGAGGAGCCCATGTGCTATGTGAGAGACCAGCGCCTGCTTATGAGACTTGGCTAGATACAGGGCCTCAACGAGGCCCTGCTCGTAGTAGACTTGAGTGAGCTGTTTCAAGAAGGGGACATCGACCGGCAAGAATAGGGCTTTGCCCTCGTCGCTTGACGTTGTGGAGTAGAGCTGGTCTCCGGTGATATGAACTTTTGGGTGGGTTTGAATCTGAAAGCTGCAGCTTGAACAGAATGGGGCTTAGTAGTGAGTTGACTACTTACAGAACTAATGAAAGAAGATAGATTGGCAAATCCAGTGACGGTAGAGTGGCCTTTGCCATTTACTTCGCAGACTGAAATTTCGCCATTGCTCGGAGCATCAAAGTCTTGCAAAGTTCTCATTTTGGAATTATTTGGTTGAAGTCAACTGTTAAAAGACATCGGTTTAAAAAAAACTGTGGTTAATGGTGGCTGTTGTGACAACTGCTCCTGGTGTTCGGGCAACCCAACTTACCCATCACGGACTTTTCGACAGTTTTTCAAACTGAGAAAATTGATATTATTTGTAGTAATTAAATGCAGTGCGCAACTGAAAATCCGCTAATTTGATAGATTTTAGTGATAATTCTCCTTAAAACTGTTATTAAATGAAGTCTTTCAAATACCTAGGCGTTAATATGTAGATTTGAAAAGCGCATAATCAAGTCACGAGGTACGTCATTGCGACTCGATTGGTTGCTGGCAAAGCCCAACATAGTTCGCGACTGTCGCGTCGCCATATTGTTTCGTGTCTTTCGACGACGTACGTTCGTCGCCTAAAAGTGCACCACGACAGACGTTTTATAGGGGTTTCAAAATGGATATGACCGCCTACTTGACGAATCCCCTGCAAATCGATAAGGTCTGCAGGGCTTGCTTGATCGAAAAGGGCGACATGAGGCCCCTTTTCGGCGCTTGTCTCGATGAAATGTTTCAGAGCTTCACCGGTGTGCAGGTAATAATCGTAATCGTTCGGACTCCGTGCCCTTTTGTCGGAATTGTCGAATCCCATGAGTAAGACAGCGACGGAAGTCGATCGGCAAGTGGGTTAGTTGATTAACGACAGGGCAGAATGCTCTAATCAATTGTTGTCAAAAGACCACCAGCGCCAACGCTATTTTGGAATGTCGTCCGCACCAATTTGCTTTTGCTATGTGTATACTCGGTGATTTTTGATGCTGAGGAAATTAACAGGTTTAAATTTAATTAAAAGCCAATAAAAATTATGGTAATTTTTGCACTTACATCAAGCAATGCGAAGACGAATGTTTAATTTTTCAACAATGATAAATTAAGATAGAAGTGAGCAGTTTTAGCTTAAAACTCATGCAATGCTTTTTATAAATTGTTGAATATTGGTATTATTTTTCGCATCCATAGGTTTTCCACACAAAAACTAATTGCAACTGTGTTTTATATTGCCGGGAACAAACGGTCAAGCTGGCAACCACGCAATATAAAGGAAACTCTTTCGAATCAAGCTTGAAATAATGACGTCACTGCCAAATAACTTGGGATAGTTGAATTCCAACAGGTTCTAAAAGTCGAAGTTTCCACTTTATGTTTTTTACCATTTAATATACAGGGTAATTCATTTTTAATCAAGAAAATAAAAGATATGACCTATAACATATGACCGCAACAGCCTATGTTTATTTAAACACCCTTTATCTACCCCAAACTTTTTTGTGTTGCGCCGCCGAGAAGAAACTTTCTCTCCTCTTTCCAAGTTGAGTTCAATACCGATATTCACTTTGTTATCTTTCGTGGTTTAAGAACAAAACACATACTTATTGAACTTGACTTGTGGGCCATTTTCCTTATGTTTCCAAAGTTTTTTTTCGCCCCATTTTCTAAATTTCCGACTTACACATTCGATTCATGTTGTATTCATGTATCCTCTTTTGCAGGCAACACTGAACGATGAGTTTCCAAAGCTCATGTGCGTCCAATGCGTGCTTCAATGCAGCAGAGCCTACACGTTCAAGCAACTTTGCGAAAAATCGGACAAAATTCTCAAACAGTACGTTTCAAAGGATTTCCAAGTAGGTTGGATATTTTGCAGTTTTCAAACGCATTAATTCACTCTTTGCCCTCTATGTATAGAATATGCTCAAGCGCTACCAGGATCAGGAGAAGTCCAGAGAACAAGCGAAGAAAGAGCTGGAAGAACAGCTGAAATTCCGGTCGCAGTCCCCTTTGCCCATTATTATCGAAGAGAAGAAAGTTGGACTTTCAGCGGCGTCGTTTGAAACCGTTATAACATCCCAAGAACAGATAATACATAAGACAGAGGTAAGTGGACAGGGATTGTTTTGTTACCCACCAGCACTGAGTTAATATTCACGGCCATTGAAGCTTTCAGATGAATTTTACACGGTGGTGGAAACAATGGAGTCGACCGATTCCATCGAGGACCCTTTAAGTTATTCCCCAGGCGATGAAATGAAATACAAAATCGACATTAATACCCTGAACGAAATGACCTCAAACGAACTGGACAATGTGGATAAAACTATTGATACCAAACCGCCCAAATACAAATGCACCAAATGCTGTGCCCAGTTCGCACTCAGAGTGGATTTTAAGGTACTACCAGTTCAATTTTCCACTGATTGCTGGCTAAACAAGCCCGGTAATTTGCAGGTGCACATGATGACGCACCCCAAGGACTTGGATTTCGTTTGCGAATATGCAATAAAGCATTTGCGGAATTGCGTATCTTGAAACGCCATCAAAAGATCCATCTGGACCATAAGCCGCATCAGTGCGACCAATGCAACATGTCCTTTGCTGAAAGCTCCAATCTGAGCAAACACAAAAGAAACATACGGGCGAATTGCGAAACATCAAAGTGAGTACACAGGGCTTTAAAGCGTTGTTTCTTTGGGAGGGTTGTCTGCAAATGACGCTTTTCTCCTTAAAATTATAGAAATTCGTGTTGCTTTATACGCAAATCCACAAAGGTGAAACTGAGAAGGTAAATGGAAAAAACTTAAAATATAGGTTCTTCATTGAGAAAAATTCAGAACTAACTGCTTATTTTGGACATAGTGTACCTGTAAACTTCCAGAATTTGAGGTAGCTCTTCCGTCATTTTCAGGGCAAACCTCACTTGTGCTCAGTGTGCGGAAGAGGTTTCAAGTGGGCCTCAAGTTTGCACAAGCACATGAAATACCATACAGGACACAAACTGCTCAGTTGCACGTTCTGTCCCAAGCAATACGTCGAAGCCAGAAGTCTGAAGATCCATTTAAGATCGCATACCGGAGAACGGCCCTATTCGTGTGAGGTCTGCAAAAAGACCTTCACGCAAAGTTGCAATTTGGAAAAGCACATTCGGGTGCATACTGGCGAAAAACCTTATGTATGCACCGTCTGCAACAAACGGTAATAGTTGGTTGGAAAATTCATCTAATCGTTGCTCAAGTGTGGGGGTTTTTAAAGGTTTAGCCAGTCTGGATATGTGGCGATTCATATGCGTACTCATACGGGGGTGCGTCCTTATGTGTGCCAAACCTGCGGCAAAGCCTTTTCCGGCTCGAACACCCTCACGCTGCATCAGCGAATTCATACGGGAGAAAAGCCGTACAGCTGCGAGATTTGCGGCAAACATTTTAGCCGACAAGAAACTTGACTATTCATGTGCGGTGAGGATGGTTGAAATATTTAATCGAAGATGTAAGTTTAACAAAAACATCATTTCAGGTCTCATACAGGTGACTAAGCCACACATTTGCATCATTTGCAACAAGCATTCACTTCATCCGGACAATTGTCTGGACATATGAAGTCGCATACTGGCCGCAAGCCGCATTTTTGCGAAAAATGCGGCAAAAAGTATGTAATCCGATAAAAATAAAAGCAAAAATAATAAACTAAATAATTTTTCCAGATTCTCCGGTTCCAGTAGTTTGAAAGTTCACATGAAGTACCACGTTCAAACACAGGAGAAGGAGGAGATCATCCAGAACGTGCTGTTTACGTGTAAATTATGTAACAAAAACTTCAACGAGGATACAGCCTTCAACTCGCACATCTTGGAAGTGCACGCCATACAGGCTACGACCATTCAAATTAAAGGGGAGGATTTGGAAAATCTGGAAGCGATGCAAGTGGCTGAAATCATGTAGGGCCTTTCCACGTTTCCTCATGAAGAAACCTAATTGTGTTGATTTTAGAACCGCAGATAATCAAAGGATCCAAGTTCAGACCATTAGCCAGATATAAAAATCCGCATTAATTGTGCACGCTGGAAATTTTGTACATAATTTTAACAGGTAAGAAATAATAAAGGTTTTTGCCACATGAATATTAGTAAATTTTAAACTCTAAATCACTCCTTCCACAAAGTGTTAATATTACTTTCCGAATAGATCAATAGATAGATTATAAGGATTATTGAGTGGGCAGCCAAAACTCCATTTCACAACTATTCAGCTTTACTTAACGTATCCCTAACAAGCCCACCACTCCTTACCAGAACATCCATTGACTTAGTTTAATTCGCACAATAAACTATTACGTAACAACAGAAATGGCGGAATGGGCACTAGAACCTAATCGACATTACGATAATCACTGCAAGTAAGTAACATGGTTATTTATGGCCTTAAGCCGCAAAGAGAAACTAAAACCTCAAATGACTTATTAATAATAAAAAAACTTAATACACACACCTAAACAATTAGAAGATCGAAACACGAAATTAAATCAGCTTCTTACAAATTAACACTTAGTTTATGCTTGAAATATTTAAAGTGGCCGTAGAAAAACAGTAAATGCTCTTACTTAACAGTGATTTTAAACCTTTCTAATCTTGCTTGCTGCTTTGGCCACGTCAATTTCCACAGGTGACTTTACACTGGATGTTATTAACCCCGAAACGTTCCTTTCGCTTATCTTTTTTCTCCTGGTTTTCTAGATTGGACATAACCTTGGACACGGATCCTCCAAATCTCGCTGCTCTCTGCTTCAGTACATCAATGCTCGTGTTGGGAGTCTGGAAACATGAAACTCCGTTAACCGAGAAATTTGGAAAAGATGCAGAGCTTTACGTTATACTTAATACTGGCTGAGCTATTGGATGTTGTTGTCGTAGACCCAATCTTTCCGCTCTGGCCATCTTCTTTGTCTCGTCAGTCAAAGATGTGACTCCAAACTTTTGGCTCTCATTTCCAACCTCTAAAATATGATTGAATCCGGAGTTAAGCAATATTTAGAATTAAGACATGCCACTACTGCACCTCTTAATGGAAAGCTCAGTCAGCTTGATAACTTTCCTTTCGCCAATCAATTCACTTTTAGCCCATGTTTTTCGGTGGTGGTAGTGTCTTGCGATTTTCAACCTCAGGTTTTACCACCGCTGCTACAGTTTCACTGGTATTTCTTTTAGGATGATTTTTTTGGGGGGGGCCACTATTAGCTCACTTTCAGATTCCGCTTTCCTTTTCAAGCTATTTGGTAAATCATCCAGGTCATGATCAAGCTCATTGATTAAGTTGATATCTCTGTCGTCAATATGCTCATCATCGTCGCCTTCGTCCTGAAAGGAAACCTACTTTCAAGACATGCAATAACAAGTTGATTATTTACATACATTTAGAAGGTCTTCCTCGATGTCATCGGTGATGGAATCAGAAAGATCGACTTTGGGGGCCTTCAGGGCTAACTGCAGTCGCTGGATCAGTTCGGTTTTATTACCTGTAGTGCTCAGGCCCTTGCTTTTGAGCTCCTTCTTCAAATCAGGCACCTGAAAACATTCAATGTCTCAAAGGTGTGTGGCTTGCGGCTAACATAACCTGTGAAAACGGGTGTGTGATGCAAGACTTACTTTTAACTTGGAGAAATCGGTGGCCTCAAGGGATACATCTGCCATTGCTGTGATTGTTTAGTTAAATTTTTTCTGAGCAAGAATTTTTCAGTGTTTTTCCAGAACACGATTGTCAACAGGCGCCCAACAAACTGACTAATGACAATAATGGCATTCGAACCAAGAGTTGTCAGGCGTCGTTTAGACGGAACATTAAGTGTCATTTAAAAAACCGAAATTTTGTGGTCCTTCGGAATTTTCTAATTATTGTTATGTTAAGTAAATTGTAATTATGTTAAGTAAATTTCTATAGACTGTTAATTTAGAAATAATTTTTGCATCATATTAGATGCCTCAAAACCGTTGAGGAGCCAGTCGGAATGCCGTCCATCGATTGATTTACTCACACACTTGCAAAACGGATCTTTTAAATATTCTGACGTCCCATGAATTTCATCTTGTTGGCATTGACAACGATTTTTATTAATGACACGTTGATCTTGAATTGGGGCCTTTTATTGAAAATAGTACGAAATGGGCCAAAAGTTCCAATATGATGAAAGCGGCGGCACGTTTTTTTATTTTTTATTGTCATTTTGGGCTCTGATTCTTGGCCCTGTTACGCTGTTTTATTGGCCCAGGAAACAGAAACGCAGTACGTAAACACCACTGCAAAATTTGCTTCATTAAAACCGCTAGTTTTGTATGAAAACTGATTTTTTCGCAGATCCCGACGAAGAGAAAAAACTGTGTCATTGTCAACCATGTCTCCAGAAAAGGGAGCACTTGAAGAACGCAGAACCCTGGAGAGGAATCAAACATTTCCTAATCAAGCTGGTGATAGTGGGTGGCTGGCTAACTTTGATATTCTTAGCGTATAAAGTGTCACAGTTTGATTATGAAATGGCCAATTTTGATCCATATGAAATCCTGGGAATCTCCACCGGTGCCAGT
Organism: Dendroctonus valens; assembly: GCA_024550625.1. Taxonomy (NCBI): domain Eukaryota; kingdom Metazoa; phylum Arthropoda; class Insecta; order Coleoptera; family Curculionidae; genus Dendroctonus; species Dendroctonus valens. The sequence continues at coordinate 4,382 of JAJTJO010000323.1, read as the reverse complement.
CAGTCTGAAATCAAAAAGGCCTATAGGAAATTGTCGCTAATTCTTCACCCTGATAAGGACACAGGCGATGAAAAGGAATTCATGAAACTGTCCAAAGCCTATCAGGTGTGGAGCGCCCTCATCGCTCCTCGTCCCCGTTTTATAAAGTGTGCTTTCTCTAGGCTTTAACTGATGAAGAATCCAGGAAGAACTGGGAGAAGTATGGGAATCCTGATGGACCCGGAGCCATGAGTTTTGGCATAGCCCTGCCTTCTTGGATAGTTGAAAAAGAAAATAGCGTGTGGGTTTTAGGGCTTTATGCTTTAGTCTTTATGGTGGCACTGCCAATAGTAGTAAGTCCAAGCCTGATAATGCAAATTTGCCTGAGAGTCTAACGCGTCTCATGTAAATAGGTTGGTACTTGGTGGAACCGGAGTATCAAATTCACTGGAGATCAGGTTCTGTTGGACACTACGCAAATGTACTACTATTATTTCCACAAAACCCCCAACATGGCTCTCAAAAGGGTCATCATGATCTTAGCTGCAAGTCTGGAGTTTGATAGGAAACACAACTCGGAAATTGTAGAAAGACCATCTGATGACGAAGAAGTTCCTCACGTAAGAGCACATTGCACTACAAATTTCCCCTTTGGATTAACGTTATTTCGGTTAATTCCAGCTATTCAAGAAGCTGCCCAACTTGAAGGAGAAAAACAAAGAGAAGCCGCTTTGCTACCCTTACAGTCTGAAAGCTCGAGCGATACTCCACGCCCATTTGAGTAGAATCGCCTTAAATCCTACTACTCTAGAAAAAGATCGCCAATATATCGTGGGCAAATGCCCTTATTTAATCCAGGAGCAGGTCAATTGCGTGAACCAACTGGTATTGCTGGCATACGCCGGAAGAAGTACGTGATACGAGTGCACTCCAATCCTTTCAATGAACGTTATATTTTCCAGTCAAAGCCTGCCCTCAATAGAGACGATAGAAAACTGCATGAAACTCTGTCCCATGGTGGTTCAGGGACTATGGGAGTTCAAGTCTCCCCTGATGCAGCTGCCGCACATAAACGACGACAATTTAAAGTACTTTATGTCGAAAAAACGGCAAATCAAGTCGCTGCAACAGTACGCACAAATGAAAACCGATGAGAGGAGATCGTTACTCAGAAATCTGAGCGATGCAGAGTACGAGAATGTCATCAAAGTTCTAGGAAAAATGCCCTGTATAGATTTTCAAATTACTGTAGAAGGTGAGTTATAAGCGTTTGGGGCCTGAAAGTGGTGATTTTTTCGGGAGTTTGGGTCGAAGCCCGAAAGAATCACCAGTTTCGACCACCCACTAATCACATTTACCCTTGCTCGTTTAGTTATGGACGATGAAAACCCCACGGAAGTAACGGCCGGTGCCATTGTAACAGTAACAGTCAACGTAAAGCGAAAGAACATGTCTAGCCTATTCAATGATGATGTGGCGGAGGATGATATTGCAGAGAACGGCCTGGACGAGGGTAAAGAAGCCGGAGGTGGCGATGGAGACGATACCAAATTGAAAAGACCTGCATGGTTGAAGCAGAAGAAAGGTAAGCCAGTTGGCATGTTCTAGGCAAAGTTTCCAGCTCACAGTTAACAGGTGGTGGTAAGAAAGTAAAGAAAGCGTCTAAGCCGGCTCCAAAGGCGGCTGCCTGATAAAAACCCAACGTTGAGGATTCGCCCAGTGTGTCGATCGAGAGGAAGTTGAAGAGCAAAAGCGAGCGGAAGCAACGTTTAGAGGAAGACCAGGCAGACTCTGCGGATGAGAGCGATGCCGACACGAATGAGTTGAATGATAAATCCTCAGGAGATGAGAGTACTACTCAGAAATCCAATCCTGAAGATGATGATCAAGTATGTGACTCAATTGGGAAATTTACATAGTGCAAAGACCCGATTTTGCTAACGGTTCTTGATAGGCAGCGCTCAGCGCATACTAATTGAAATCGTGTAATTTAGGAGTGGGAAAAATTCCGAAAAATCCCACGAAAGGGAGAAATGCTGGAAGGAAAATCAAAGTCCTCCCATGCAGTTCATTGTCCATATTTCCCCATGACAAGCAAGAGTACTGGTGGACGTACATTTGCGACCGCAAGTCTCGAACGTTACTAACATCCCCTTATCATGTAACTGGCTTGGTGGAACAAGAGACAGTACATCTAAAGGTAAGAGAATTAAATGAACTTTGCGAAATTAGCTATAAAAACGTTGTTTTTAGTTCACCGCGCCCACTTGGGCAGGAGTTTTCTCCTTTACAGTGTGCCTTAGGTCAGATTCGTATATCGGTTTCGACCAGCAAAAAGACTTTAAACTGGACGTGAAGAAAGCCCCAGAGGAAATCACGAAGCATCCACAGTGGGAGTTTGAGGACTCTGAGGAGGAAAATCCGGTGGATAAAGCAGATCAAGAGTCCGAATATACGACGGACGAAGATGTGCCTGATGATGAGGATTAAGCTATTGTTGTTAATTGTGAGAGGCTTTATACTTTTTTGTCCATTTGGTTGTATAGTCTCAATGAATGGTGAGTTATTATTTACTTCACTTTTAATGTGTAATCGGGTTTGCAGAGTGATATTTTCCCGTTTTTCCTACAATTGGTTCTATTGTGCTAATTCCCGTAGTTTTCTGTTTTTCATGAGCTGCAATAGGTCCAAACCAAAGAATATCAAAGTTGGAAGTGAAGTATTTCATAGCAGTGTGTGTGACATTTTATAGATGGTAATTGGGGTATTTTAGTGAAATTTCATTTACACTATTTATATTTATATAAAATCTACTAATTAAGAGCGATGTACTGAATTTAATTATTTGAGTCGACCTACATTTAATTAAATTCCGTTCCAAAGCACTCCTTTAATTAATATATCCAACTTTACTTATACACATTTATTTAGTTTTTACATTAAATTATAATCATTTATTTTCCAAATATACCGTCAATTTAGTTCTCTGTACAAACGATTTTCCTCTTACCTACTTAAAATTACCTATTGACTACAAAAATCGCATGTATTGTGCAACAAATTGATTGTACATGAGGCATAAAAATATCATTTTTTTAGAATTTACGCTAGATTCACTTCGTTTATTCTAATTTAAAGGAATCGGTTCGGGCTGAACAAAGGCAACAAGTATCCTAACTTCTTTTTGGGAAAATTTATTTTTTTTGCCCCTAGAATTTTGATAAATTGTGAAAAAATCTTTGATTTTTGGCCCACACTAACCCAAACCAATATTTGCTCCCACTGAAAACAAGCGAACGCGTTCGTTCAGCACGAAGCTTTTCCTGTATCGAAAATACATTGAATAAACATTAAACGGATATCTGAATTATAATAAAGTACAGACTTTTAAGACAGTGGTCCTCAGAAGTATAGAAAGGAAGCGTATCAGGTAGGTTTAAAGAAAGTCGGGCATTTTGATAGTATAGGTTGGGAAAATGAAAAGATTTTGCGCTTTCTTTCGTTGGATGGGTTGAAACTTGGAACTTTCCTATCCAGAATCGAATGACTAATAATTAACTAATTTAAAGAGTAACTTTTTTTCAGGACAATCAATACATTGGTCCATGGTAATTTGGACGTTTTTTCCACACTCGTAGAAATTCATTATTTTGATGTTTGTTTTGTTGATCAATTAGCCCTTCTGAAAAAATTATTATCCTCATATTTAATTGGTGGTTCAATCAGTTTAGACGCATTGAGACAAGAGAGAGTCAAGTAAGGCATGGAAATTATGTTTGTTTTTTAGCAATCCCCAATAGCACAGTATCAATAAGTAAATTCATTATCTTATTTCCAAAATTCGCTTTGTATGGAAAAATGGGAAGATTTAAAATTTGAATGATTTAAATAGTTTTGTGGTATCAATGGGATTGTTTCTGAATTATTCATACTTTTTTAAATTTGTTTAAATTAATGTCAATAAAATGTTTCCATTTACCTATGGGCCAAATTATTAAAAAATTCGAAAGAACGAAAAACTGGAAAACTAAACATTCCTAATATAATAATTTGATGGATTGGAATTTAAAAATCAACATGAGTCTCGTTGAAACCTGCTGGTATATCATAGCTCTGAAAATGAGCTTCCAATTTAGTACCATTATCTACAGAGTATTTCATTTTAAACCTGCCTCGTATTTGAAAAAACTATAAATTAATAAAGCTAGTTGATGTTCAAGTTTGCCAAAAATCAGACCTTCGAACCAGAAAAAGAAAAATGTTTCTAATTTACAATTTGGATAGGAAACATATTCATATGATATTCCGCAATTCTGTTGTTGCAAATGAACTAAAAATGGTATTTTTGTTTTTGGGGTTTTGTCTGCTTCACCAATTCGGATACAGATACATTTCGATAAATA